>CM074187.1:33908400-35108400 GCA_037179385.1 Holothuria scabra
AGACGCACAAGTATTGATTTACCATTTTTGGCCCTGGACAGAAGTAAATTACCTATTGCCGAAACTATAGTTCTTCCCTAGACGACGTACTACAGTGGCACAGGTCAGAAGGACAAAGTTTCTTGTCACTTTCAATTGAAATTATCGCGGAGAAGTTAGCGTATTTGCCGGGTGGGCAAGTGGTAACCGGTACTCAAACCCCCGCCACCCCTGCCCCTTCGAGAAGGCCTTCCAAAGCGATGATCAAGTCAAACCAGCACATTGAAAAGATGGCAAATTAAGAAAAGATTTACAAAAGGCAAAACGGAAAGAAAGGTAAACTGGAAGACGTAAGACTGTTTATATAGCTTAATATCAGAGAGACTGCTTGACCCAGTATTCGAAGAACTTATGAAAGTTAGGCCTACACATTAAACATAAATTCCATTCCAATTAATAAATGTTTGTCTGATTAGCAAAGCAAAAAGTTCTTTACAGTTCCTCTTATCCATTCCCACATTTTCACTTGTAACATAATGTACCCATTTCACCGCCTGTAAAACACTGATTCCATACTCCAGAGTATCAGTTATCGGACACTCCATTTCCAAATGAAAAAGAGCTGTCAAACTGAGCTGCGGATATCTTCGTGGTCTGAAATTTGGTCAGGATCTGAGCAATTCGGGCAAACCATGTTCAGTTTTAAGTAAGACAAATGACATGTCTTTTAATTACACAAACACACTCATCCAATTCATTCTTACATTTGGCAGGAAAATTAGACAGAATCATAGTCGGCATAGCAAATTTTCTAGGAAGAAAAGATTACAAAAATTAGCTCCATTTATTTTAGGGAAACCTATTAAAAAACAATGTTAGCCCACTCTATAGTTTTGCGCGACGCACTTTACACGAAATGGTATAATAATCAAGCAAAAGTGCGCCAAAGAAAAATAAATAAATGAAAATAAAAAAAAAAAAAGAAAAAGAAAATCCGGGACGAATTCAATTGCAAGATGATGGGCAGACGGGAAGAGTGGTACATGTCAAGTATATGTCTAAATGCATTAAAACATTTGCCCGAAAAGTGGTAGTGCTGTAGCCTGCACTTGATCTATTAAAGTGCACCTCAAGTGAAATAATTCAAACATATAATTTAAAAAGCATGAAAAATTCATTGTAACAGTCCAACTCCCATCTTCATAGGGCATTCTTGTGCCGAGATATAAAGTATTGAAATTTATGCACTACTTATCCTGCAATGTGAGTCTCTATTGTAATGAGCTACGTCCCCAAGGGACAACTCAACGTGACTCAACTGAACCGCCGGTCGACGTAACTTTTTCTAAAAGTCCTCCCGACTCTCTGGCGAAGAGCCGTTCGGCGAAACTACACTTTACAATGTTTCCCGAAAAAGCTATTAAAACGGAGGTATAGCTGTGCTCAACCTTCTGTAAGCTAAGTTACGTGCGCCACAAAATGGACCTTGTCCCAAACTTTGCAGCCCTGCACGAAATGACTTGATTCATTTCACTAATAGGGATGATTATTTTAATTCTAGTTATTTTAATTGAGAATCAATGGTGCGTTGTTCTCAAAGTAACCCGTTTAGAATTACATTTAAAAATTTATTAAAAAAGTTGGTAACACCTTTTGAGAACGAATCTCTTTCTATCATTACAAAAATGAGTTAACAGAAAGATATTCCCCAAGTAATAATGAAACAATCTCTATGATGCAAATTAGGAAGACTTGAGGCGAGATCTAAGAAAATGCTCCAGTAATAAAATCAAATAAACCTCGACAGATGTATAAACACAGTGTGTTTAACTGTCCTCAACGAAAATTATCCTACAGCACGTATACCGTAGAATAAACTTCCAGATTTCCTACGAACCAGAAAGATGTGACGTTTCTGTGACATAAGCCTCCATTTCGAGCGAAAATAAGACATATTAAGAAGAAACATCGATCGTAGAGCAAAATCTTGTAAAGAAACATGCAAAAATAATTCAAAATTTCTCCTACAAATATTTGATAAACATAATCCCTTTCTGCTAACACTATATCGGGCTAAAATTTGTACTTTAAAAATTCCATGCTAACGTATGATAGATGCAGATGTTCAAGCTATATAAGGCATCCCCTGCCATAACCTGCGCGGCACGCTGACGCCAATCCGGACGGTAGTGTTCACACATGGTCCTACTCTGATTGCACTGGGAGGCGAGTAGTGTTCCTCCCCAATGTATCGCCGGTCCTTGAGGGAGTCCCGAGGAAAGATTGCCGTCGTATACAAAGCACGCTGAGCGTCACTGTATGCAGAAGGGTACTAGAGAGGCGCCTGAGTTGGTTCTCTGTTGTAGTTGACAGGATACATAACCGGCCAGAGACCTTGAACGCTTGGCTTCAATCTTTTGTTTTTTTTTGTTTTGTTTGTTTTGTTTGTTTGTTGTTGTTTGTTTGTTTTTTTTTTGTTCTTCTTCTCTTTTGTTTTTTCTTTTCATTGAAGGTGCCACCTTTTATAAGACCCGAAAACCCAAGAAGGTATCGGGCCACTAACTAACTTCAAGTCTCATTGACTTTCACACTAAATTAGGCTACTTCCGTGCCCCTAGCTCTCAATAGAAGTTTTCAACCAGGACATGCCACCACTCTGATCGAAGCTTATAATCTGGGCTTTCATGGCCCGTTTAAATTTCCTTAACATGACGATTGACATTTTGAGCTAGAGAGCCTTGAATGATAGGTAACTATGTGTTTCCCGCCATTAAAGCTACTCAAAAACAGCATTTCACAGAGCGGAGTCATGGAATAAAAATGACACTAAAATTGATCAAATTGGCTTAAATTTTGCACAGTCTGTATTTCAACTCATTGTCTACAAAATCCAAATGCAAAATTTCTTTGTAAGTAACACAGTCAGGAATAACACCATATAAAATTTTAAAGGCACTTTGTCTGTCAGTTAACATTTTCACAGGCACGAGTATTGGAGTTAGAGCATGGTCGGCTACCAAAAGCACGATAAGGCCTCACTACTCCATCAGAGTAGTGTTCTATAGCGTCAAGTGCACACCCTCAAAGAAGTAGTTCTTTAAACTCTGATTTGGACGAAATTTCGTCAGGATAACCAGCCAGCTGGGTAATTAAAGTCCATGAATATGAAAGAGAATTGCCAGAGTGTGGATGTTGAAATTTTGGGTAAGATTGACGGTGATTTAGACTGTTTAAAAAATTGCTGTCAAATGGCGGGTATTTTCCGTTGTTGTGAAGAGGCTAGTGGTGGGTGTACCCTACAAAAACTATAAGTCCTTCTAGCTCAAAATCTAAACGGTCATGGTATGGAAATTTTGTAGTGTCATGATGGGCAAACTTTTCAGCTATCAAGTGATGGGTGTCTTGAAATAGCTGTGAATTTTGACAAGGCTGCAGGGGCCTCGAAAGGGAGCTAATTTAATGTGTAAGTCAATGGGGAAATTATTGGGGGTGTGAGATCCTAGGGAAAAAGACGAGAACGTCCCCAATTTGAATTGAAAACTTTTAGGACAGTCTAACTGATGGTGCTTTGACTTCTAATTCCAAACAAATACGACCTAAATGGGTTATCTTGTAACGCGTGCGCAGAGTAGTGTGGTTAAAGTTGCAAGGGACAAGGGTGATCTAAATAAATGATAATTAGCTGGGGATCAAGGGACCGTTAAATCGAGCAGGTGTCTAATGTCGAAGATGAACAGTTTTTCGTGTTCGTAGGTGATGTCACCGTAGTCGGCTAGTGTCTCAGCTTCATTAATTTATGCATCTCTTTTTTCTCGACAGCACCTTACTCTACAAGCTCTACGAATATTTCAGAGTGTTTACCCTGACGGCTTCTTCGAATGATGTTCCATAATTACTATTTGTGTAAACTGTATGAATTACTTTTAAATATTATGAAACCCAGAAAATGAAAAGAAATGCAATAATGGACCACCTTATAGTGACCATCAATTTCGGACTTCGATTCGGTTATGTAGCGTGTATTTTAAAAGTTATAATCTCTGAACATCCGAAACTTTTCTATGTTTTTTTAGACGCATAAGTATTTATTTACCATTTTAGGCACTGGAAAGAAGTATTACCTATTGCCAAAACCAAAATTCTTCTCAAGACGACGTTCTAAAGTGGCACAGGTCAGAGGGACAAAGTTTCTTGTCACTCTTATTTGGAATTATCGCGGAGAAGTTAGCGTATTTGCTGGGTGGGCAAGTGGAAATCGGTACTCTGCCCCCCCCCCCTTCGAAACGGGCTTTCAAAACGATGATAAAATCAAACCAGCACGTTGAAAAGCGGTCAAATTAAGAAAAGATTTAGAAAAGGTAAAACGGAGAGAAAGGTAAACTGGAAGACCTAAGACTATTTATATAGTTTTATATCAGAGAGACTGCTTGACCCAGTATTCGAGGAATTCATGAAAGTTAGGCCTACACATAAAACATGCACATTCCATTCCAATTAATAAATATTCCTCTGATTATCAAAGCAAAAAGTTCTTTACAGTTCCCCTTATCCATTCCCACATTTTTACTTGTAACATAATGTACCCATGGCACCGCCTGTACAACGCTTATTCCCTTCTCCAGAGTATCAGTTATCGGACACTTTTCCAAATGAAAAAAGAGCTGTTACTAAACTAAGCTGCGAATATCTTCGGGATCTGAAATTTGGTCATGGATCTGAGCAATTCGGGCAAACCATATTCATTTTTAAGTAAAACAAATGACATGTCTTTTAATTACACAAAAACACTCATCCAATTCATTCTTACATTTGGCAGGAAAATTAGACAGAATCACAGTCGGCATAGCAAATTTTCTAGGAAGAAAAGATTACAAAAATTAGCTCCATTTTTATAGGGAAACCTATGGAAAAACAATGTTAACCCCCACTCTATAGTTTTGCGCGCCACACTTTACACGAAATGGTAGAATAATCAAGCAAAAGTGCAAAAAACTAAAAATAAAAAAATAAATCCGGGACGCTTTTATTCAATTGCAAGATGATGGGCAGACGGGAAGAGTGGTACATGTCATGTACATGTATAAATGTTTTCAAACATTTGCCCGAAAAGTGGTAGTACCGTAGCCTACAATTGATCTATTAAAGTGTACCTCAAGTCAAATAATTAAAAAATATAATTTAAACAGCATTAAAAATGAATTTTAAACAGTCCAACTCCTATTTTCATAGTAATTTCTTGAGCCGAGATATAAAATATTGAAATTTATGCACTACTTATCCTGCAATGTGAGTCTCTATTGTAATGAGCTACGTCCCCAAGGGACAACTCAACGTGACCAACTGAACCGCCGGTCGACGTAACTTTTTTCTAAAAGTCCCCTCGACTCTCTGGCGAAGAGCCGCCGGTCGACGAAATCAAACTTAAAACGGAGGTATAGCTGTGCTCAACCTTCTGTAAGCTAAGTTACGTGCGCCACAAAATGGACCTTGTCCCAAACTTTGCAGCCCTGCACGAAATGACTTGATTCATTTCACTAATAGGGATGATTATTTTAATTCTAGTTATTTTAATTGAGAATCAATGGTGCGTTGTTCTCAAAGTAACCCGTTTAGAATTACATTTAAAAATTTATTAAAAAAGTTGGTAACACCTTTTTGAGAACGAATCTCTTTCTATCATTACAAAAATGAGTTAACAGAAAGATATTCCCCAAGAAATAATGAAACAATCTCTATAATGCAAATTAGGAAGACTTGAGGCGAGATCTAAGAAAATGCTCCAGTAATAAAATCAAATAAACCTCGACAGATGTATAAACACAGTGTGTTTAACTGTCCTCAACGAAAATTATCCTACAGCACGTATACCGTAGAATAAACTTCCAGATTTCCTACGAACCAGAAAGATGTGACGTTTCTGTGACATAAGCCTCCATTTCGAGCGAAAATAAGACATATTAAGAAGAAACATCGATCGTAGAGCAAAATCTTGTAAAGAAACATGCAAAAATAATTCAAAATTTCTCCTACAAATATTTGATAAACATAATCCCTTTCTGCTAACACCATATCGGGCTAAAATTTGTACTTTAAAAATTCCATGCTAACGTATGATAGATGCAGATGTTCAAGCTATATAAGGCATCCCCTGCCATAACCTGCGCGGCACGCTGACGCCAATCCGGACGGTAGTGTTCACACATGGTCCTACTCTGATTGCACTGGGAGGCGAGTAGTGTTCCTCCCCAATGTATCGCCGGTCCTTGAGGGGAGTCCCGAGGAAAGATTGCCGTCGTATACAAAGCACGCTGAGCGTCACTGTATGCAGAAGGGTACTAGAGAGGCGCCTGAGTTGGTTCTCTGTTGTAGTTGACAGGATACATAACCGGCCAGAGACCTTGAACGCTTGGCTTCAATCTTTTGTTTTTTTTTTTGTTTTGTTTGTTTTGTTTTTTTGTTGTTGTTTTTTTTTTTTTTTTGTTCTTCTTCTCTTTTTTTTCTTTTCATTGAAGGTGCCACCTTTTATAAAACCCGAAAACCCAAGAAGGTATCGGGCCACTAACTAACTTCAAGTCTCATTGACTTTCACACTAAATTAGGCTACTTCCGTGCCCCCTAGCTCTCAATAGAAGTTTTCAACCAGGACATGCCACCACTCTGATCGAAGCTTATAATCTGGGCTTTCATGGCCCGTTTAAATTTCCTTAACATGACGATTGACATTTTGAGCTAGAGAGCCTTGAATGATAGGTAACTATGTGTTTCCCGCCATTAAAGCTACTCAAAAACAGCATTTCACAGAGCGGAGTCATGGAATAAAAATGACACTAAAATTGATCAAATTGGCTTAAATTTTGCACAGTCTGTATTTCAACTCATTGTCTACAAAATCCAAATGCAAAATTTCTTTGTAAGTAACACAGTCGGGAATAACACCATATAAAATTTTAAAGGCACTTTGTCTGTCAGTTAACATTTTCACAGGCACGAGTATTGGAGTTAGAGCATGGTCGGCTACCAAAAGCACGATAAGGCCTCACTACTCCATCAGAGTAGTGTTCTATAGCGTCAAGTGCACACCCTCAAAGAAGTAGTTCTTTAAACTCTGATTTGGACGAAATTTCGTCAGGATAACCAGCCAGCTGGGTAATTAAAGTCCATGAATATGAAAGAGAATTGCCAGAGTGTGGATGTTGAAATTTTGGGTAAGATTGACGGTGATTTAGACTGTTTAAAAAATTGCTGTCAAATGGCGGGTATTTTCCGTTGTTGTGAAGAGGCTAGTGGTGGGTGTACCCTACAAAAACTATAAGTCCTTCTAGCTCAAAATCTAAACGGTCATGGTATGGAAATTTTGTAGTGTCATGATGGGCAAACTTTTCAGCTATCAAGTGATGGGTGTCTTGAAATAGCTGTGAATTTTGACAAGGCTGCAGGGGCCTCGAAAGGGAGCTAATTTAATGTGTAAGTCAATGGGGAAATTATTGGGGGTGTGAGATCCTAGGGAAAAAGACGAGAACGTCCCCAATTTGAATTGAAAACTTTTAGGACAGTCTAACTGATGGTGCTTTGACTTCTAATTCCAAACAAATACGACCTAAATGGGTTATCTTGTAACGCGTGCGCAGAGTAGTGTGGTTAAAGTTGCAAGGGACAAGGGTGATCTAAATAAATGATAATTAGCTGGGGATCAAGGGACCGTTAAATCGAGCAGGTGTCTAATGTCGAAGATGAACAGTTTTTCGTGTTCGTAGGTAATGTCATCGTAGTCGGCTAGTGTCTCAGCTTCATTAATTTATGCATCTCTTTTTTCTCGACAGCACCTTACTCTACAAGCTCTCTTCTGCACGACATTTTCGAATGATGTTCCATAATTACTATTTGTGTAAACTGTATGAATTACTTTTAAATATTATGAAACCCAGAAAATGAAAAGAAATGCAATAATGGACCACCTTATAGTGACCATCAATTTCGGACTTCGATTCGGTTATGTAGCGTGTATTTTAAAAGTTATAATCTCTGAACATCCGAAACTTTTCTATGTTTTTTAGACGCATAAGTATTGATTTACCATTTTAGGCACTGGAAAGAAGTATTACCTATTGCCAAAACCAAAATTCTTCTCAAGACGACGTTCTAAAGTGGCACAGGTCAGAGGGACAAAGTTTCTTGTCACTCTTATTTGGAATTATCGCGGAGAAGTTAGCGTATTTGCTGGGTGGGCAAGTGGAAATCGGTACTCTGCCCCCCCCCCCCCTTCGAAACGGGCTTTCAAAACGATGATAAAATCAAACCAGCACGTTGAAAAGCGGTCAAATTAAGAAAAGATTTAGAAAAGGTAAAACGGAGAGAAAGGTAAACTGGAAGACCTAAGACTATTTATATAGTTTTATATCAGAGAGACTGCTTGACCCAGTATTCGAGGAATTCATGAAAGTTAGGCCTACACATAAAACATGGCACATTCCATTCCAATTAATAAATATTCCTCTGATTATCAAAGCAAAAAGTTCTTTACAGTTCCCCTTATCCATTCCCGCATTTTTACTTGTAACATAATGTACCCATGGCACCGCCTGTACAACGCTTATTCCCTTCTCCAGAGTATCAGTTATCGGACACTTTTCCAAATGAAAAAAGAGCTGTTACTAAACTAAGCTGCGAATATCTTCGGGATCTGAAATTTGGTCATGGATCTGAGCAATTCGGGCAAACCATATTCATTTTTAAGTAAAACAAATGACATGTCTTTTAATTACACAAAAACACTCATCCAATTCATTCTTACATTTGGCAGGAAAATTAGACAGAATCACAGTCGGCATAGCAAATTTTCTAGGAAGAAAAGATTACAAAAATTAGCTCCATTTTTATAGGGAAACCTATGGAAAAACAATGTTAACCCCCACTCTATAGTTTTGCGCGCCACACTTTACACGAAATGGTAGAATAATCAAGCAAAAGTGCACAAAAAACTAAAAATAAAAAAATAAATCCGGGACGCTTTTATTCAATTGCAAGATGATGGGCAGACGGGAAGAGTGGTACATGTCGTGTACATGTATAAATGTTTTCAAACATTTGCCCGAAAAGTGGTAGTACCGTAGCCTACAATCGATCTATTAAAGTGTACCTCAAGTCAAATAATTAAAAAATATAATTTAAACAGCATTAAAAATGAATTTTAAACAGTCCAACTCCTATTTTCATAGTAATTTCTTGAGCCGAGATATAAAATATTGAAATTTATGCACTACTTATCCTGCAATGTGAGTCTCTATTGTAATGAGCTACGTCCCCAAGGGACAACTCAACGTGACCAACTGAACCGCCGGTCGACGTAACTTTTTTTCTAAAAGTTCCCTCGACTCTCTGGCGAAGAGCCAAGGGGCGAAATCAAACTTAAAACGGAGGTATAGCTGTGCTCAACCTTCTGTAAGCTAAGTTACGTGCGCCACAAAATGGACCTTGTCCCAAACTTTGCAGCCCTGCACGAAATGACTTGATTCATTTCACTAATAGGGATGATTATTTTAATTCTAGTTATTTTAATTGAGAATCAATGGTGCGTTGTTCTCAAAGTAACCCGTTTAGAATTACATTTAAAAATTTATTAAAAAAGTTGGTAACACCTTTTGAGAACGAATCTCTTTCTATCATTACAAAAATGAGTTAACAGAAAGATATTCCCCAAGAAATAATGAAACAATCTCTATAATGCAAATTAGGAAGACTTGAGGCGAGATCTAAGAAAATGCTCCAGTAATAAAATCAAATAAACCTCGACAGATGTATAAACACAGTGTGTTTAACTGTCCTCAACGAAAATTATCCTACAGCACGTATACCGTAGAAACAACTTCCAGATTTCCTACGAACCAGAAAGATGTGACGTTTCTGTGACATAAGCCTCCATTTCGAGCGAAAATAAGACATATTAAGAAGAAACATCGATCGTAGAGCAAAATCTTGTAAAGAAACATGCAAAAATAATTCAAAATTTCTCCTACAAATATTTGATAAACATAATCCCTTTCTGCTAACACTATATCGGGCTAAAATTTGTACTTTAAAAATTCCATGCTAACGTATGATAGATGCAGATGTTCAAGCTATATAAGGCATCCCCTGCCATAACCTGCGCGGCACGCTGACGCCAATCCGGACGGTAGTGTTCACACATGGTCCTACTCTGATTGCACTGGGAGGCGAGTAGTGTTCCTCCCCAATGTATCGCCGGTCCTTGAGGGGAGTCCCGAGGAAAGATTGCCGTCGTATACAAAGCACGCTGAGCGTCACTGTATGCAGAAGGGTACTAGAGAGGCGCCTGAGTTGGTTCTCTGTTGTAGTTGACAGGATACATAACCGGCCAGAGACCTTGAACGCTTGGCTTCAATCTTTTGTTATCTCATCGCTCCGTGAGGAGGATGAGATATTGTAGTCACTTTGCCTATTGGGCTATATATGGCAATGCCAGCTTAAATCGCAATGGTTGCCATGGTAACGGTAAATTTTCCAAGGTTACTAGTCTCGAGGTCTAACCCATGGTGAGGTACCCCGGGGTGACTGAAGGTCCATGGCTTAGAGAGGGGTCAAAACCTGTCCGTGTGGGTGTTTGTGTGGGTGTGGGTTGGTGGGTGAGTGTGTGCGTGTGTGTGTCCAATTTTATTTTCTTAATATCTTGTAAACGGCTGGGCCGATTTTCTTCAAACTTGATAGGATGGTACCTCAGGTGGAACAATTGCATTTTGATACACAACCGGAAGTGAAGGTCAAAGGTTACAGGTCAAAGGTCAAATTCGGTGAAAATCACATTTTCTGCTATATTTCAAAAACGAAACGTTCCCCTGACACGAAACTTCACACATACGCTGATTGAATCTAGACCTACCAAAATATCTGGTTGCCATAGCAACAGATGCCAAAGGTCAAGTGGTAGAGTGGACCAAAAAATTTTCAAGTGATAATTTGTTCGTAAAACAACGTTTTTGTCCCTCAAACTCCTCCTAGTGGGCTGGACCGATTCTTTTCAAAATTGGTAGGTGGGTACCCCAGGGTGAGAACTTGTGTCTCCCAGACCCTCGGAAGAAAAGGTCAAAGGTCAGAGGTCAAAGGTCACATTTTGCAAAAAAAAACACTTTTTTTCCCTATTTTGTACTAAAACGTCCAAAGATAACCTTCATTTTACATGAAACTTCACAAGTATAATAGGGTAGACTAGTTCTACCAAAATATGTAGTTTCCATGGCAACCAATGTCAAAGGTCACGTGACAGGGGGTCACATACTTTTTATTGTATTCACTTTAACTCTTAAAGGACGCATCCCACAAATCTGAAAGTTTAAGTGTAATAGCCTAGGCATGATACTGTAAGTTGTACCGATATGTGAGGTTGTCATGGCAACCAAGGACATAGTTCACGTTACAGATTGTCAACTGTTAAAGCGGGCATGACACGGCCATAAAAAATTTTTGTGTATTGCAAGATTAGATACAGTATTTTACAAATATCATCCCACACCCCATTAAAAAACCCGTACAATTCGGCATAAATGATATTCGAAGGAAAACTGCGTTCAAAATACAATTTCGAAAAATGCCGCAACACCTCGCCTGACTTTTATGACGCAATTGGCGGCACAAACCCTGCCCTACGGCGCGCATCTAGATGTGGAACTAATGTAACGTTCGGTAAAGTTATGTTATCTTAGCAACCTCATGAAAACGATTGCATCACAATACAGAGTCCAACATACAGAGTGGAAGGCGCAGACCATGGTGGGGATTCGGAGCAAATCATTGGCCAATATGTTCGTGTGTTTATGCGCGCGGGTAAAAATAGTTCTGTTTTATTGCAAGAAAGACGCGGTTCGGTCGTTGTAAAGAACAGCAATGAATATGTGTGGGCAGACCAAAAAAAGCGCGTCCCCACTACGAGCGCGTCTTTACCGTATGAGCTGTTTGATGAAGATGCTATTGCGAATACTAAGCAGTCACCGCGCAATACACAATTCACAATGTAGTCAGTGGCCACGCTCACTGCTATTGTAGCACCGGTGTTTGCAATTATGTATGCACTAACACGCATTACCATGCACATGATTCGATGATTGTGAGCTCCCTGGTACCCATTTTTGAGACGCGTTCACATACGTTTTTTCGCATTGGTTCGAATTTCAAATGGGCTGAGCCTGGCCTGTAATTGGAAATTCAAAACGTCGTATGTCGGTATTTATGGACATAAGTTAGTAGGGAAATCATTCACTTAATGTCAAGGTGTACCCAAAGAACAGTTACCGAGGAACTTACTTTAGAAGATTTTTGGCCGACGCATTAATCTTTTCTGCGTACTGGCCTGTGGCGAATCCTAGCCCGTGGCAAGGAATAACCCAAGATATGAAACTGTGGGTGACTAACATTAGGTTAGGCATAGGGCCTACCTATCTTACATATTAGTGCCCTGAAATCTTGGCGGTTTTGAAGCATCGCCAAAAAAAGGTACGTGACAATTTCCTTGCCACGGGCTAGGATTCGCCACCGGCCAGTGCGCAGAAAAGGTTTGTGCGTCGGCCGTAAACCTTCTAACACCACGCGTTCAACATGGCGCACACGCCCAGTTTTTTAATTGAGACACACATGATGCGCATATCAGCGATCCGGGGCACACGTGAAGTTTGCCGTCGCGTCAAGATGGAGAATATGCTCATACAGGTAGTGCCTGAATAATAACAATTACGCACTTGTCTGAAGCGTCCGCGAAAGCGTCTTACTTTTTTAATCGTTGCGTTCATATCCGTATCAGTTAAGTGTAACAGTCAAGCTAGTTTTCTTTAGAGTTTTGCAAGGGGATACCAACATCTTAAAAATAAATTTGTTCCAAAATCTTAGATAGGCCTACTGGATTAAAAGGGCAACCGTTACAAAGATTGGGTAGCCCTTCTCCAGTTCTTTTATAATCCGGTGTCAGAATTTAAATATCCCCTCGCCCCTCGCTATCTTATGAAAAAAACTTCCCTCCCTTGGAACGAAAAAAAAGAAATTGATTCCCAAATGGACTTCAAATAGGAATTTCAAAGGATTGTGGCATGCAGCTTTAGCATGGTATTTTTCGTCAATGAAATTCTACTGTAGCATAAAAACAGCACAGATAAAACTTCTAGCACATAAATAGTTCAAGTTCTGTAACCAACTTGCGCACATGTTAGCGATGAGATATGCAACTCCGTGGATTGCCCTCTTGTTTTTGTTTTTCTTCTTCTGTTTTTTCTTTTCATTGAAGGTGCCACCTTTTATAAAACCCGAAAACCCAAGAAGGTATCGGGCCACTAACTAATTACAAGTCTCATTGACTTTCACACTAAATTAGGCTACTTCCGTGCCCCCTAGCTCTCAATAGAAGTTTTCAACCAGGACATGCCACCACTCTGATCGAAGCTTATAATCTGGGCTTTCATGGCACGTTTAAATTTCCTTAACACGACGATTGACATTTTGAGCTAGAGAGCCTTGAATGATAGGTAACTATGTGTTTCCCGCCATTAAAGCTACTCAAAAACAGCCATTTCACAGAGCGGAGTCATGGAATAAAAATGACACTAAAATTGATCAAATTGGCTTAAATTTTGCACAGTCTGTATTTCAACTCATTGTCTACAAAATCCAAATGCAAAATTTATTTGCAAGTAACACAGTCGGGAATAACACCATATAAAATTTTAAAGGCACTTTGTCTGTCAGTTAACATTTTCACAGGCACGAGTATTGGAGTTAGAGCATTGTCGGCTACCAAAAGCACGATAAGGCCTCACTACTCCATCAGAGTAGTGTTCTACAGCTTCAAGTGCACACCCTCAAATAAGTAGTTCTTTAAACTCTGATTTGGACGAAATTTCGTCAGGATAACCAGCCAGCTGGGTAATTAAAGTCCATGAATATGAAAGAGAATTGCCAGAGTGTGGATGTTGAAATTTTGGGTAAGATTGACGGTGATTTAGACTGTTTAAAAAATTGCTGTCAAATGGCGGGTATTTTCCGTTGTTGTGAAGAGGCTAGTGGTGGGTGTACCCTACAAAAACTATAAGTCCTTCTAGCTCAAAATCTAAACGGTCGTGGTATGGAAATTTTGTAGTGCCATGATGGGCAAACTTTTTAGCTATCAAGTGATGGGTGTCTTGAAATAGCTGTGAATTTTGACAAGGCTGCAGGGGCCTCGAAAGGGAGCTAATTTAATGTGTAAGTCAATGGGAAAATTATTGGAGGTGTGAGATCCTAGGGGAAAAGACGAGAACGTCCCCAATTTGAATTGAAAACTTTTAGGACAGTCTAACTGATGCTGCTTTGACTTCTAATTCTAAACAAATACGACCTAAATGGGTTATCTTGTAACGCGTGCGCAGAGTAGTGTGGTTAAAGTTGCAAGGGACAAGGGTGGTCTAAATTAATGATAATTAGCTGGGGATCAAGGGACCGTTAAATCGAGCAGGTGTCTAATGTCGAAGATGAACAGTTTTTCGTGTTCGTAGGTAATGTCATCGTAGTCGGCTAGTGTCTCGGCTTCATTAATTTATGCATCTCTTTTTTCTCGACAGCACCTTACTCTACAAGCTCTCTGCACGACATTTTCGAATGATGTTCCATAATTACTATTTGTGTAGACTGTATGAATTACTTTTAAATATTATGAAACCCAGAAAATGAAAAGAAATGCAATTATGGATCACCTTATAGTGACCATCAATTTCGGACTTCGATTCGGTTATGTAGCCTGTATTTTAAAAGTTATAATCTCTGAACATCCGAAACTTTTCTGTGTTTTTTTAGACGCATAAGTATTGATTTACCATTTTAGGCACTGGAAAGAAGTATTACCTATTGCCAAAACCAGAATCCTTCTCAAGACGACGCTCTACAGTGGCACAGGTCAGAAGGACAAAGTTTATCGCGGAGAAGTTAGCGTTTTTGCTGGTCGGGCAAGTGGGAACCGGTACTCTGTCACCCCCCCCCCCCCTCCCCCTCCCTTCGAAACGAGCTTTCAAAACGATGATAAAATCAAACCAGCACGTTGAAAGGTGTTCAAATTAAGAAAAGACTTACAAAAGGTAAAACGGAGAGAAAGGTAAACTGGAAGACCTAAGACTATTTATATAGTTTAATATCAGAGAGACTGCTTGACCCAGTATTCGAGGAACTCATGAAAGTTAGGCCTACACATAAAACACATTCCATTCCAATTAATAAATATTCCTCTGATTATCACAGCAAAAAGTTCTTTACAGTTCCCCTTATCCATTCCCACATTTTCACTTGTAACATAATGTACCCATGGCACCGCCTGTACAACGCTTATTCCCTACTCCAGAGTATCAGTTATCGGACACTTTTCCAAATGAAAAAAAAAACTGTTACTAAACTTAGCTGCGGATATCTTCGGGATCTGAAATTTGGTCAGGATCTGAGCAATTCGGGCAAACCATGTTCATTTTTAAGTAAAACAAATGACATGTATTTTAATAACACAAAAACACTCATCCAATTCATTCGTACATTTGGCAGGAAAATTAGACAGAATCACGGTCGGCATAGCAAATTTTCTAGGAAGGAAAGATTACAAAAATTAGCTCCATTTAAGGGAAACCTATAGAGAAACCATGTTAACCCCCACTCTATAGTTTTGCGCGCCACTCTTAACACGAAATGGTAGAATAATCAAGCAAAAGTGCACAAAAAATAAAAATAAAAAAATAAATCCTGGACGCTTTTATTCAATTGCAAGATGATGGGCAGACGGGATGAGTGGTACATGTCATGTACATGTATAAATGTTTTCAAACATTTGCCCGAAAATTGGTAGTACCGTAGCCTACAATTGACCTATTAAAGTGTACCTCAAGTCAAATAATTAAAAAATATAATTTAAACAGCATAAAAAATGAATTTTAAACAGTCCAACTCCTATTTTCATAGTAATTTCTTGAGCCGAGATATAAAATATTGAAATTTATGCACTATTTATCCTGCAATGTGAGTCTCTATGGTAGACTTCATTAAAATTTAATGAAGTGTAGCATTTAATGCCGGAAAGGCTTATTTTTTTTCTAAAGTCCTCCCGACCCTCTGTAGTCAAAAGGCCGTTCGGCGCTTTTTTCAAAAGTGCCCCGACTCTCTGGAAAAAAGCCGGGGGCGAAAACCAAACAATACTCCCGAAAGAGTTCTGCTTCGCAAATGAGCTACGTCCCCAAGGGACAACTCAACGTGACCAACTGAACCGCCCGTCGACGTAACTTTTTCTAAAAATCCCCTCGACTGTCTGGCGAAGAACCAAGGGGCGTGTGCTTTTTAAGTGCTTTGAAACGGCACATTCAACACAAAAACAAAAACTCAACCCGGATGGGCCAAAACATAAACGCAAACTATTTACAGCCTGCTAAATCAAACAGAAAATAATGATAATTAGAGTAATAAAGCTATATGTACAGATGTTTACAAAACCATGTACAGAAAATTATGTTCTTTACAGTAATAAACCATATATATACAGATATTTACAAAATATTAACAACAACATAAGCACCTTACAGACCCACCCACACTCTAAAATCAAAAGAGTGAACTTAGTCACTCTTTGATCGAGTGAAAAGTGTAAATTCGCTCCATTAGAGTGATAATTCACTCCAAGAGGGGTGAAGTTCCCTCTAAATAGAGTGAAGTTCACTCTAAAAAGAGTGAAATTTACTAGGGGAAGAGGGAAAATTCACTCTTCCACGAGTGCCTGCAATGATCGCTCTTTTTTAAGAGCGATCATCATGGGCACTCCATCAAGAGAAACTTCACTCCTCTTGGAGTGAATTACCACTCTTATTGAGTGAATTTACATTTTTCATTCGATCAAAGAGTGAATAAGTTCACTCTTTTGATTTTAGGGTGCAATTACAAGTTGACCACCACGCAGTCCCCACTCACCGAAACGAAAGGACCCCATCGCCTACCGAACGCCGACCTTGGCAAACGAACGAAGTCGCACTTAACCCTCACCTCCGCCTTCATCGACGTCAGGGCGACGTCCACAGGCTTCCCCATCCCCCTAAAAACAACGTTACATCGGTCTCTCCATAAGGCAAGCTTTATGGAGGCCGAAACAAAGGTAAGTATGCTCTGAATACTTGTATTGCATGGCGTTGGTGAAAGACCATACAAGGCATAGTCCTGGCCGACCGTCCATGTGTTGCCCAACGTCAGGCGACCAGTCAGGACTTGGAACCATTCCCAGAAGAGGGCCACAAATTCATACTGCCAAAACACATGTGACACACTCTCCCACTTTGTGCATCCAGTGCGCGGGCAAGTGCCATCTCCAAGATGCCACCGAAGACGCTTGAGATTAGTTACAATCGCATCATGTGCGATTCGCCACAACAGGTCTCGTCTGCGGTAATCTAATGATCTGCTGTGGACCACACGCCACACTTCCGATCCTGAAGCATAGTGGTTGAATTGGACCTGGTTAACCAATTCTTCAAAAGCAGTCCGGTATAGGTACCTTGCACTTAACTGCGAAACGTCCCCAACTCTAGACATAATTAGGAGCGTTTCTCTCATTTGACTGTATGCTTCCGAGGGCCTCCAGCTGTGGGGTTCACTGTTACTAAACAGGGAGGGAAAGAACCGACGGAATGATAATCCCCCCAATAACGGACAAAATAGGCAAAAGGCATTCTGCTGTCTACAGCACTATAAACACACTTGGTCAGGAGAAAACGGAGTTTGGAATGAAAATGCACAAGGCCCAACCCACCACGCCTAACATCTTGATATACCACCTCTCTTCTTACCAGCTCCGTCTTCCCTGGCCATAAAAACCTGAACACAGCCCTCTCGAGACGCAACAGGACACCCTTTGGAGCAACCAGAACAGTGCCTGGATACCACAAAAGGGGATAAATAAAACGATTGATAACTGTCACCTTTCCGAACAGGCTAATGTGGCGCTCGCCGAAGTCCTTCAACCTAGCCTCCACCAGGTCCACTTTCTCATTCCAGGTAAGTAGCTCGGTTCGGCCATAACCAAACCATACGCCGTTGATCCTTATGGCGTCGTCCACCCATGATGCAGCGAAGGGCAGTCTTCTTGACTGCCACTTACCTAGGCAAAGTCCTTTGGTCTTGTTAGGATACAGTTTGGCACCTGTGGCTCTTTGAAACTTAGATAACGTGCCAGTAAGGGCCTTGAAGGAAGCTAGGTCAGAGACTACGCATGTGACGTCAACACCGCCAGGTATGTGAAATGTTTGAAACAAAGGCTCGACTTGAAAGGCTCTTGCAAGTGATTCACTAAATAATACGTAGAGTAGAGGTGATATGGGGCACCCCTGCCGTACCCCACGTTGGACACTGAAGGGGTCTGAAGGTAGGCCATTAACGATAACCCGACTGTTTACACCATTATACAACAAGGAGGCCCATTTAACAAAAACTGGATTCAAACAAAACTTCTTTAAAATTTTAAAGAGAAATCCATGATCAACCATGTCAAAGGTCTTCTCCTGATCGAGGGAGACAAGCGCACATGGAAGATCACGGTCCATCACATATTCAGCCAAGTCCCGCACCAACCAGAGGTTCTGCTGAATACTGTGTACCCGCACCGCACATGTCTGAAAGGGCCCTAAAAGATCTGGCATAACTGTGCCTAGCCTGTTGCAAAGGGCTTTCGCCAGAATCTTGTAGTCTACATTTAACAGGGTGATTGGCCGCTTGTTTTTCGGTTCGAGGTGGTCTCCTGACTTAGGCAACAAAGTTATCACGCCTGTGCGCTGCGAGTGGCTCAATGAGCCAGCAAGGAAGGCAGAGACGAATACATCACGGAGATCATGTGCAACGGTACCCCAGAATCATTTATAGAATTCCACTGGAATACCGTCGGAAGGAGGTGCCTTTCCGGCTTCCATCTTCGCTACTGCCTTCCAGAGCTCGTCAATAGTCAAAGGGGAGCCAAGTCCACCATTCTGATCGTTAGAGGGGGTCTTGTCAATATTATCTAACAGGGACTTTTGAAGGTCTTCATCGACATCTGCCTGTGTATACAGCTGCTCATAAAAGTTTTTAAATACTCCTACAATGTCGAGAGGGTCCTTATGTATCACACCGTGGGCGTCACGGACTGCTTTTATACGGCGATCGATGGCATACCTTGTGACGTCCCGATAGAATTAATGGTTGGTTTTCCTCGGCCTCCACGCAACTCACGCGAGCACGAACCCGTGCCCCATGTAGTTTGCCATCAAGATACTGTTGGATTGCGTGAAGTGCGGAGTAGTCCCCGTTCCTCTCCTTAGTGCAAAGCGAGGGGAACTTCTTCCTTCTTCGATGAGCTCTTGCTGCACAGTATTCAACTATAAACTGTTTGATACGGATCTTTACGTCATCCCACCACTCTAAACCCGTTGAAAAGGCGGCCTCAAAGTTCGCCACCCTTCGTACCTGGCCTTAAACTCTTTGCTATATTCAGTCTCCGTTAAAATGTCTGTGTTCATTTTCCAGACCCCCCCCCCTACTGGCCATGACTCTGGGGGTTGGAATGAGACAGTAACTGCATCATGGTCCGAAATTGGACATGCCACAACTTCACGGTCAGTTGGTGACAGTGCGGGTGGAGCGTACACCAGGTCCAACCTTGAGGCGTCCGTGCCATCAGGGCGGTGCCAAGTGAACATGGACAAGCCAGGATGCTGCACTCTTCAAACGCCAACCATGTCATGATTCTTTGTGAACATGTCCAATTCCACCATACCGACACTACAACTTGAAGATGTCAATGTGGACATTCCATCGAACTGTGTGTCAGGGACACAGTTGAAGTCTCCAGATAGGATACAAGGGGCACAGCCAGGAACGAGGGATGGCAGGGCTGCAAAAAAATCCCTTCTGTCTGTAGGTTGGTTGGGTGCATAAACGTTACACAGGAAGAAGTTCCCGCAAGGATGTTTAATGGTGATGCATACCAACCGGCCCTCATGATCATGATCAACTTTTCCTACCAGGGAAGTCCATCTTGGTGAAACTAAAATGACAGATCCACATGAGAACGCAGAACCAAAGGAAGCGTGCAAACCCCAACCCCATTTGTAGGACCAGAAGTAGATATCGTTTTCATTAACAATGTGGGTCTCTTGGAGGAAAACGAAGTCCACACCTAATGATTTACAAAATTGGAAAATTCAGGACCGCTTCCGACTGTCCCTCATGCCATTAACGTTCAGGGTCATTAGAGACAGGGAACCATTCATGGAGGAATGTGGGGTGTGAAATTACAAAACCGTCTCTTACCTGGCCTTTTTATTACAGGGGTCTGGTGCTGGTGGCACAGGACAAACTCCCGGTCCGACACCTTCCCTGAGGCCGACTTTTCAACTTAGACTCTGGTTCAACGGCCCCACACAAATCAAACCAGCCCTCCCCAGATGGTGGGTCCTTCGGTGGAGGCTACGAGGCAGGTCCTCCCACATCTGACATGGCAGTGTCAGACCCAGAGTCTGAAGAAAGTCTAAGGTCACTCTCTACTGCTGGGATGCCAGCCTCCCCATGAGATGGTGGGGAGTGTTCCTCAGGTACTGATGAGGAGGGTTGAGAAGGGCCTACTTCAGGGTTCCAACAGACCACCTCACATCCCTTAGAAGCTAGAAATTCTTGTTCCACCTGATGTGCCACCTCATCAGGTGAAGGGGACCTGGGTTCCTCTACCATTGGTTCTGGGTCTGAAGGCGAGGGTTCACTTGCCTCCTCCACATCTGCACTTCCACGCGCAGAGTACGATGTGGGGCACCCAGCAGAGACGTGTCCCTCCTCCCCACACAGGTTACACCGCACCTGATAGGACCCCCTATGAACAGGACGGAAGGGATGTCTCGTTTCAGCTCCATACGGAACTGTCTCTTTCCGTTGAGAATACCAGCCAATTCATCCTCACTGTATTTCACCCAACGTCAGTCTGAGACAGTTCCGGACTGTCCTAGAACCCTCGCCACCAAGCCCTGATCTACCTCAAAATTGAGGTACAACACCGTCACCACCACAGAGCGATCATATGGGGTGACAGTGAGACCCTCCACACTCTTAAGGGAGGAAACCCCCTTAAATCGGGCAGCATCAATCCGGAACTTCAAATCATACGTATTTCGGGATGCAAGGGCCTGCAGCATGCTGGGGTGTAACATTCCCCCTCGACTCAAACTGTAACTTAACGATGCTGCTATCCCGACCTCCGGGCATAGCAGCAAAGGTTTGTGGCACAAGGCCACGCAGCAACTAGAGAGAAAACTTCACCACCGTAGGTCAAATCCAGGCAGGGAATACAGAAAGGTAACCCAACACTAAACAACTATAGACCAGGCGTGTTTTACAACGAGCACGACCAAACCCCGTCCCTAAGCGAGAGAACACAACCCAACACTTCAATAATATGACAGTAGTATAGTACAGTATAATAAGCAGGCCAGCACAGCGTAGCAGTACAATGCCAAAATTCAGCACGATCAGCGAGAGCTCCGCGAAGACACGTCCGCCCTCGACGTTCGAAGACCAGAACTGAACCAAGGGGCGAAACCAAACTTAAAACTGATATATAGCTGTGCTCAACCTTCTGTAAGCTATTAAGTTACGTGCCCCGCAAAATGGACCTTGTCCCAAACTTTGCAGGCCTGTACGAAATGACTTGATTCATTTCACTAATAGGGATGATTATTTTAATTCTAGTTATTTTTCTTCTAATCTTTTTTCTTGTTTATTATTTTTTTTTGTTTCTTGTTCATCTGTTTTTTTTTTCTTTTCATTTAAATTTAAGGTGCCGCATTTTGTAAAACCCGAAAACCTAAGAAGGTATCGCGCCACTTACTAATTACAAGTCCCTTTGACTTTTACACTAAATTAGGGCTACTTCCATGCCCCTAGCCAGTGGCGGAAGCAGCGAGGGAACAAATTGTCCCCCCCCCCCTCCCGACGCAAAAAAACGGGAAGGGAAGAAGAAATCGGGAAGGGAAGGAAGGGAAGGGAAGAAAAAAAAGAGGAAAAGAGAGGGAAGAAGGGAAAAGGAAAAGGAGAAAAAGGAGGGAAGGGAAGAAAAGAAAGGTAGAAGAAAAAAGGAAAACGGAAAAGAGGGGGAAGGAAAGAAAGGGAAAGGAAAAAAGAGAACAATGAGAAAAGAAAAAAGTGGGCCAACTATATAACATCAAAAGCAAGATTGATCTGCATTTATGGAACACTGTTTTGGTCAATATATGAATATTCATTTAGAAAAATATATGAAAATTTATTGAGTCATCTAAAGTTAACAAAACAATATCTGAGGTCCCATTTATCCGAGGAAAGACTTTCCTCTCTTGCTCTTTGCCATACAGTCTGGAGGACTTTAGAAAAGCAATCATTCTCAGATTTGCCACCAATATTTATGCCATAAAAAATCCCCTTGCTGCTATAGGCTTTCCAGTCCAACCAATGGTCGGTAGTCGTCAGTTCCGTCCCAACGAATCTCACTGCGAGAAAGACCCGTATATTGAAATATGATCTGAAAAATTTCCGTGACGCTCCGCATCAACTGATGATATATGGTGGCGCTCCGCTAACAGGCTTAGATTTTTTGTTTGTTTGTTTGTTTGCTCAGTTTATTTCCATACAGTACAAAGCATCTTTTAAACAACAACATAAAGAGTGACAACAAAGACAAATAAGAAAAAACGTCCAATTAACGATTATACAAAACAGAACGCGAGATGGAAAAGGAGAGAGAAGAAGTTAAGTGAAATTTATATGAATCTCTCCCCAAAAGATGTGTAAAATAAATTAAATTTCAGAGCAGCATATTTCTATCACGGTTTTTCAAATGAAAATCGCTATGCTGCTTGTTGCACAATCAAACCTGTTCTTTATTCTTATCTATGAATTCTGATTTTAACTTAAGTTTGAAAACATGTTCACTTTTTGAGTTCCTGATGTCAATATTTAGATTATTCCACACTTTTACACCACACACTGATAAGCTCATAACTTTAAAGGTTGTACGGACAGAAAGTTGATAAAAATCATCTCATTGACGAGTTTGTAATTTACTTTCTTTTTTAATAAATAACCTTCGAATATTTGGAGGTAATGTATTATTTTTAGCTTTAAACAGTAAGACGGCTGTCTTAAATATCACAAAATTAATCTTCGGGCTTTAAAATTTTCATGTCAATAAAAAATGCATTTTTGTGTTCATTAAATTTAGCTTTATAAACCAATCTGAGAGCTTTCTTTTGTACTTCATAAACAGAGCGAATATTTCTTTTCTATGTACATATGTAGTTCCCCACAATTCTAGACAGTAATTTATGTAAGGGAAAACTAAAGAATTTTAAACGGGATCTTTATTGAGCTGGAGGTCAATAAATAAGCGCAAGACGTTTGGCCATTTTAGAGTTCACCTTTTTAATCTGCTCCTTCCAATTTAAGTCGCAGTCAATAAACACCCCGAGAAATTTGGTGGTGAAAACCCTTCCTATAATGCAATTGTCAATTTTAATAGAAATATCCTTATCACGCTTACGTTTTGTAAACACCATAAAATTGGTTTTGTTAACATTTAAAGATAGTTTGTTTACCATAAACCATTCTCAACTTATCACGACTTCACATAAACGTAAACATAATTGCTGCATATCTTTACCAGAGCAGAGTATATTAGTATCATCAGCAAAAATAATAAATTTAACCACATTAGACACATTACAAATGCCATTAATCAATAAGATAAATAGTTTAGGCCCTAAAATAGATCCTTGAGGAACACCATACTTAATACTTGACAGATCTGAGGAGCAATTATCAGTTTGAACATACTGTTGCCTATTGAAAAGATAGCTAGAAATCTACCTTTTAACAATTCCTCTTACACCATAATATTCCAGTTTTTGTAACAACCACGAGTGGCTAATTGTACCAAAGGCTTTTTTGAGATCTATGAAAACACCAATAGCATGCATTCTTTTTTCGATGGCAGTCGTAACGTCATCTACAAGCTCAGTAAGGGTCATGGCAGTTGAGCGACCAGCTCTAAAACCGTACTGACTATCAACTAATAAATTATATTTATCGCAAAATTTACACAGCCTTTTCTCGGATAACTTTTCTAAAATTGTGGAGAATTGGGGGAATATCGGAACAGGTCTATAATTGTTAAACCTATTTTTTCACCTACTTTGAAAAGGGGTATTCCTTTTGCTATTTTCATTTTCTCTGGAAATATACCTGTTAAAAAGACTGGTTACAAATATAGCACAAAGGTTTGGCTATCACATCAATGACATACTTTATACAATACACATTTAAATCATTGAAATCTTTTGACTTTTTGGAAAGAAACTGTGACACCACGCTTACTACTTCATCTTCAAACACACAGTCAATAAACAGAACATTCGTTTCTTATGCTCGGATAATTATTGAAAAATTTGTCGGTAACATCCGGTATACACTTAGCGAGATCTACACTCGTTAAAACCATTTGCAACGTCCTTTTTATCACTTCATAATTGCCTTTATGTGAAAACTCTTGTGGGTAAGTACGAACTTGTTTTTTCTTCTTGATTAATTCATTCAATGTCTTCCATGTATTCTTTGTATACCCTTTACAATCTTAGAACAACTTATCAAAATAATTTTTCTTACATTTCCGCAATATTCTAGTCAAGGTGTTTTTATAAAGCTTATACTTGTCTTCATTTTTAGCCGTCTTTTCTCTTAGAATCTTCCTATTTAATGTGTTCTTCTTTTTACATGCATTTACTAGCCCTTTGTTAACCATGGCTTAAACTTATCTTTTTTCATATTACTCCTTCTCACAACAGGACAGCAGGAATCAAACAGCTTTAAAGACTTATCTAAAAAGCAAGAGTATGCCTCATTAACACCAGATTTATTAAAAACTTCAAACCAAGTTCCACCTGCTAACTTTTCCCTAAACTTATCCAAATTTTCAGATGTAATATTTCTTACATAAATAAATCCTTCAGACTTTTCGATGTTAATTGTATTGCCACAGACAGAGAATATGGGCAAATGGTCCCTGACATCACCAATCAACTATATAATGTGTCATCACATAAAGATATTATCAATTAAAGTGCTACTAAAACGTGTTATTCTACTTGGCTTTGAGATAATAGGATGCAAACCTTTATTGAACATAATATGTAGAAATTCTTGGGATCCTTTGTGTTCAATATATATACTTCAAAAGGTCGATATTGAAATCTTCGCATATAAACACCTATTTTTTAGAGAATTTCAATTTGTTTAATAATGTTTCTAAATCTCTATTAAAGTCGTCATGCTAAGCTGAAGGTGCCTTATAAATGCAACTTATAATCACATTTTTCTTATCTCTCAAGATAATTTTAATTGTGACAATCTCCAATATATCATCAATGACAGAAGATAAACTATCAATACATTTAAATTGCAGATGGATTTCAACATAAATGGCCACCCCACCGACTCTTTTTGTTTGCCGAGATATGTGACAAGATTGATATGCCTCAATTGGCACAATCACATCGATGTTATCATTAAACCATGACTCTGATATTGCGATAACATCAAAAGGCCATCCTAATTCATCTAGACAATACTCCTCTTCATCAATGTTTGCAACCAAACCCCTGCTGTTAAAATGTATCAATGAAAAACCAGGATTTTCAGTAATCATTTGTTGAAGTTGCTCACTAGTGTATAACTTACAATCACAAAGAACATGCTGATAAAAATTATTATTTGGATCTAACCCATCTTCAAACTCGAATTGTGAATAATCAGTATACTCGAAGAGATTTAAATCAGAATGCCGCGCATACCTCCAGAATCATGATCATTTTCCGTAGGGTCTAAAGCTTCCCTTGTCCGGCTGATTTGTTGATCATCACCGAAGTCCTGAGAAATATAGATACCGTTGTCTTCCCACGACCTTTCACTAAAATGTGTATTTTCACGACACCTCTGGTATAGGATTAATATTTGTAGCAAGTATATTTAAACGGTTAAACGGTTTTTGGGTGTCGTATGGTTTCACCGGAGGAGAATTGAGAACTTATTTCGATCTTTGTGCTTGGATGACACATTTGTGGGGGAAATTTCAGAAAAAAAGTGACGTTGCAAAATTTGAAGTCGTCAAAAGTTATGTGTTTTTTCATAATAATCATTTTATGACTTTTTTTAGCTTATACATACATTTCGAAGTGTAACCAAATTAAAGTTACATTTTCAAGCTAGAAAAACACATTTGGATACATGTATCCTTAAAATCCTTAAAATGAAGTTAGTCGTTAATTAGTCGCTCACTCCACGACTAGACAGTCCTGTTGCAATGAGTCGCGTCGCATGGTGTAGACGAGGCTTGGTTGTGGTGCAGAATTAAAGTTTTGGAAAACTTGTTAAAGCAAATTCTGATAGTCCCTTTGACTTTAATAGTAGTGATCATCTTAAAAGATACATATGCCTTACTGATTTGTATTTGGCAGATATAGAGGCGTTTATTAACAGCAAGTCATAAAGCTCATACAAAATTGTATGCCGGCGGCTCAAATTTTGTATTATGCGTGTATGATAAATCATATCCTAGATAGGAGCTTAATATCTTGGCCACATCTGGACCAAGTTATGGGATTTGTGTCTGGCTAAATTTAACAACAATGACGCGAATACACGTACCTTGATGAGTAACATATACACTCATACAGTGTCGTATCTAACAAGTACCAGGTGGTTGGAGTTGGAGCCACCATAAAATTTCCCCGCCAGCTCACTCAACTAGCAGCCACACTGGCACTTGAAAATGAAAAAGTATGGAATGAAAGAGAAAATATAAATATTTACATAAAACTTAATTTAGGCCTATAATTTTGTTCTACAGATAAATCGGACCAGCGCCTATGTATTTAGTGACTGTATGTAGGCAGCCATTATTTTAAATCGTCCTCATTTATTGTCTACATGACTATCAAATCCTCATATTCAGTAAAATTGAAGAAATCAAGATACAATCTAATGTACAACCATCCATGGTACAGGTAAGTAAAGTCATTGAAAGATTTAAGGGCATTAGACCCCAGTTATGGCCAACTGAAATCAGCCAACACTCAATTGCTGTCCGGATTCGTGTATACTGGTTCGGCTTACATATTGTCCGATTACTGTAGCCTAGACTTGAATTATGAAATATGAAACTAAAGAAAAATATATGAATATAAATAAAATGAAAAGTAGCAATTGCAACATGACATCAAAAACAAAATTTATAATCTTTTTCTACTGATTCAGACACATTGTCCGATGCTAGTATGCTACTCGGACAAGTTGGTGACCGTGACATTTGATCTTTCGACTTTTTCTTTCATTTGGTATGAACTTTACTTAATTTTAGCAGAATTGACATGAGCACATGCCCAAAACAGCCAATTTAAATTTCAGGAACGAAAAATGAGTAATGGCCGGCACATTCAGAGGGGTCGATTTGAGTTTGAAGCCGGGGACATCTGTCCAGACACCTTTTCCCTATCCCAGTGGTGAGGAGTCCAAGAGGATCAAGATGGGGAAAAATTCAAAACGACATTAAATTTTTCAATATTTGGATTCCTACGAAATTTGGGGTACACTTTATTGCCAGACCTAAAGGGAAAATTGCATCCAGCCATGTGCGCCCACAAGGGCGGGGGGGGGGGGCACCTGGAAAATCGAACTTGTGAAAAAATAATTAAAAATTTAAATACAAAAAAATAAAAATAAAGCATGAATTAAGACATCTTCTCTCACAGTTTCTACATGTGAAATATTCGGACATTTGACCAGGAATAGCCGCAAAAGAGTTAGAAGATGGTATGCTGAATAGTGAAATCGTAATTTAGGGACCATCATTCGTGATATCTATTGGAAATTTGTAATTGTAAAAACTATGCCAAAATTGTACTAGTTGTCAGGTATGTAGTGTGCATATGGCATCCGACTATCGATGAATGCGTTGGTCTTGGTTTGATCCCGTGCTGATATCAATTAGTGGCGATACTGGGAACTGGGATGTACAAGGTGAATATGGGGGGGGGGGGTGCTATATAGGCTGTTTGACAGTTGTTTTGGAGTGCATAGGCGTGTGAGGCCGTGACCGACAGGCAGATTTCCCTTCAACAATTTTTTACATTGAAAATTCTAAAAATCTAAAAATACAACATGAATTTCCTGTTTCCGTCAGTCAGGGCTGGGTACATGCAGCTAATTAGAACACTCACCAATTCGTTTCCGGCCATCTGAAGGGTTTGTAAGGCCCAAAATTTTCTTGTACCCTCCGCGCCAAGGGATAGTGGCGCTCCGCTTATATAGTGTACACAATTCAATCATCCATGAATGACCTTACTCCCCCCCCCCCCTTGTAAAAATTTCTGCGGACGCCGATGCATATCTCAAAGCTTTGGAAGTTCTTCCGGGATCGACCTATACTCTCGACCAACTTGTTGGAAGGAACCTGCCAAAGAATTACGAATGTCGCTTATTGGTAAATGCTTGCCCTTATTAAGGAATCTTGGGGGAATTGACAGGGGAGTAAAAACAAAAAAATGGTAACGCCAACGCTTTTGTAGTATATTCCACTTCCTATGGTTCTTAGTATACTAGTACTAGTAGGGTGCCAACTGCCCAGGCTTAATTTTGAGGCGATATACCTATAGTATAATACTTCTGTTCATCCGCATCCTCTGCTTGTGTAACAAATTCTGACGACACTTGTTACGGTAAAGGGGAGTTGAATTGCTGGTGGATCCTCGCGTAAATCATCATGGCCCTTGTTCCAAGGAGATCTGTATTGTTTGGTAACTTGTTACTACGCTCATGAATATCCGTCAGTTTGATTTTCCCATTTGCGCTGTACTCTAACGCCGGAGTATTTTCTAGTCTTACATGCAATTATTAGCTAGGATGTTAGTTTTATATGGGGACCAGATAAACGAAAACAGAAAGATCATCAGCCAAATTCATGTGTATGTGCAGTACACACGTAGGCGATACAATTGTCTGTACCAATTATGGCCGAGCTAATAAGGAAGCGAGTTATTTCTTCTAGCTTACGTTAGAAATTCAGCATAGGGGGGATTAATTCAGAGTTTGATAACTATGGGTCACAAGAAAGAGCATTGCAAGAGTTGTGGCAGGAAAATGGAATTGTCCTTGTTTGAAGGGATTCAGATTCACACTCACAGCTGCTAGTGGACGGGGACCGTGTTACTTCAGTTTCCGCTCTCAGTAGTTTCTGCCCATTAATTTCCGCATCCCTCCCAAGTGACCCACATTTGGCAGGTTTGACCCACATTTGGACACCCAAACCCTCTGACCTGCCCAGCCCCCTGAAAAACCCGCATTTCACATCTCCAAAGTATTCTTAGTAAGAGAACCCAGCCACAGAGTAGCAAATAATTCAGCTCACCAACTACAAATTCAGTAAATGGTATCTCACAGCGCCGTGACATTCCACTGCGCGCAATGCTTTACAATGCATAGGCCTACAGTAAGTACGTATGCTGTGGCAACATCATTATCGGCTAACCTCAGCAGGTATGGAATATATTCCGTCCACTATGTAAATAGTGTCATAACGTCGTGCAACGACGTGTTCAATAGCGAAAATAAATGACCACTTCCTGTGTTATAGGCGGGACTGTCTCAGATTTTCCCAAACATTGACAGTTCTTGATGTTCTTGGCTAGGCCTATTCAGTCCGTCCAAAGAACGTCACATCCGGTGCGAAGAGTCAATCACGTGAAGTGTTGGAGTGAAACAGTTGTCGTCGCTCAGTGCAGCAACAGTGCAGACGTATAAGTTTATTGGGTAACTGTACCTTGTAAGCAACGTGCAGTCTTTTTTAAGTTGTGGATAATGACTGATTTTTATTGAAATATCCAGCTTACATGATCAGGTGGTCTTATGAGAACTTGTCGCGGCGGAAATTCAGTTACCTTTACGAGATGGCCTGTAAAGGCAATGGCCAGTCTCGGGCAATAGGCCTACCCCGATAAGAATGGATCTCTCGCAGTTTGCAGGGAATAGTTTAGCATTCAAATTTTGCATAGCAGTTTTTAAGATTTTTGAGGTCTTTCATACATTGTTCGTGAAAATGCAAGGGTTACAGTATGCACACATAAAATTGCTACACAATTTTTTCATTTGTGTAGCAACTTGGCCTGTTTGTGTAGCAAATTACAATTGCTTTACTGGATTAATTATTTCCTGCGTTCGTAAGGGAGTGTTTTTTGCACAGGAACCCAATATTTTTCTTTCACCTGACATTGACATTCTGAGATTTCTGTTCAACCTTTCACCTGACATTGACATTCTGAGATTTCTGTTCAACCTTAGTCTCAAGAAACTTTGCCAGTTAGGCCCAAAATTGTGTATTCTGAGGCTCTGGCAATGGCGTACGTGTACTGCACCTACTGCCAGACTGTCGTTGTTTTCACTCCAACTGAAGTTTTCATGACCCAGGTCACCTAAGAGCCTGGATGTTGAACCGACAGAATATTTTTTCATGGCTAGAATGCCATGCGAGGTGTACGAAGATATTGGAAATGACCTGCAGCATGGTACGACCGCCGGTCACACCCCAAGTTGACGTTTGCAAACTGTGCTGTTACTGCACCAAAATTTACCTCAGAAATAACAATTAAATATTGTGATTAGGAGAGGTTTTAGTCATTGCACATTTGTGAGTATCTCCATAATATCATTTTGGCAAATCATTCAATGCAATCTTTTTTCAGGTTACCGCAACTTGAAAAAATTCAGTACTGTACTGAACTTTTTGACGGTGACCAAACGACATTGTGTTGACTGATTTGCCAAAACAGTGCCACCATTTTGCATGTAGACACTTCTAAAATTCAAAAATATTCGAGAGGGGATACCCCTCCCCTTATACCCCTCCCCCAGGCCAGCGATCCACCAATGGACAGATCAGTTGGACCCGCATCTAGCCTTTTGGAACTTGTGAGCTATGTTTCTGCCCCTAAAAATCTTAGGGTGCAAAATAATGTTTGAACTTATATGTGTTAAAAATAACCTAGAACTTTAAATTTCAAATCCAGATTACCAGAATCCTTTTCGAAAAGAAGGAATTGTATGATCTTTTTATTAATATTAAATATAGTCATGGACTTCTATTTTTTTATGTACAGGTATAAGTAGTTGTGTGTCTAAACTGAATGTGTAAACAACTTTTCAAAGCACTGAATATCATATACCTGCACACAAGTACGTATTAGTACACTGAAGTCTACCAGTGAGAATGTTGCATGGAAAGAGGTCAGCATGCATGCCAAGATGATTTCACAGAACTGACGGTGGTCTGAATAGGCAATGAATTGGGAAAGTCTGGCAACGAATTGGGAGATTTGTCCTTCGCTGCCAATTCATTTTATGGACTTCTCAAGGTTGCATGTACTGGGAATATTTTGATACAAAATATTCTCCAAAACAATGAAGTTAGCAATAATTTTATCAATAAATTCAGATTCTATGGAAAATTTACACCTTGCTTGATGTAAATTTTGTCAAGTTAAGTGAAATTTTTAAGTGGAAGGGGAAAAGTAGACAAAAGATCACTGTTCACCTGTTGAATTAGATTTATGACTCTATACTTAGACTGTATGACTGTGTGATCTGTGGAATCAACCTCTCATGTGGCAGTTTGAATGTTTCACTAAAAAGTAAAAGACATTGATGATGTTTGAAACTTAAAGAAAAAGTTGATAAAATCTTCATTTGACACAAGAACCACTAATATCACATTCCATTTCATTATTTTCTGCCCCAAAAAGAGATTTTTTTTGCTCAAAATAAAAGGAGCGGAAAACACTGTTTTTGAGGGGCAGAAAGTAACGATGGGGGAAATTAATGTAATCCCTAGTGGACACGGGAAGAACCAGTCACTGCTTAGCTACACTTTGCACAGCGAGCAGTCGAAGTGTTTATTCAAAGGACAGCAGAATTTTTTTAATTTGTTTCAACGGGTAAGATGTAAAGTTGAATTACTGTAGCAAGTTTGACCCATTCTCATTCTGTATTTATAAGGCCTTTATATCTGGTGTTAGAAGCTGTTTACAAGGCCTATTTAGGAATAAGTGGTGCGACCGTACAGTTTCCAAGAAGCTGATAGAAATTATTGTTCTGTGCAATTGACTTTTCCCCTCGCTGTCCTATGAAAAACTATCCACCAGCAAACATGCGAAAAAGCAGTCAATGCATTTCTGCTTGCATTGCGGCTGGTCGACATGTGAAAAGCCCCCACCATGAATCATTGTACATTAAGAGTGTTCAGGCCCATCTGTCATAGGCAATTAATGGTTTGGACAAGGTGAATATTTTCAGGGGGCAGAAAATTCTTCAGGGTGGCCAGATGTGAAAAATTTAAAAGGGGAAATCAAGTCACCCCATCAGTAGTTGTTGAAGGCCTGTGAATTTTCATCCAACCCACTTAATCTTACAGCACTGTAACTTAGTTTCACGTGCAACTCGGCCCAGGATTGTCCTGTCAGGGGCTTGTGCTGCCTTCAAGTTAAAGACAGGGCAAGACTTAAATAAGTGTAGGGCAAGTAGCCTAGGCTTAACAGTAGTCTGTTCTGCTACCTGTACATGGCAGCTGCTCTTGGGAGTCACAGCACACAAAGCGTTTTACCTTATCCCTCTCTACGAAAAAAAAAAAAATAACGAAACAACAATAGTCTTTTACTGCACCTGAAATTATAGCTTTTATTACTTTTCAGTTTGAGTACCCACTTTTTAGTTGTTAGGCAATAAAAATGATGTCACTCAGGGGCATAGACTCTACAGTACTGTATCTTACTACTGTCCAAACAGTTTAAACTTCAGCCTGCATATTAAAAACATACCGTAGATCTGTCTCTTTTTCCAGGTCTGAAATCTTGCAAGCAACTAGAAGTTCTGTCTCCATTTAGACGAAGTGTCAGCCTGTCATGCAGCTATCAACAACGAGATCCTCCTACAGTAGCAGAACAAAAGTAAATTGCTACTTCCTCCTCTAATTTCATTAAAGGATTTATTGTATCACCTAATCATATACTGCATTATTGTTTTAAAGGGCTAATCTAAATCCCTTCACCCCAAACTACATTTTTTGTTGTCCACAGAAGTTTTCAATTGGCATGGCTGTTTGATTGACAGATAGTTCAAAAAATGCAGGGTGCAAAAGCTCATGTTACACTTGATTACACTACTCAGCCTGAAGCAATAATGAATGATATAGACAGTGGTGGTAGGGACTTAAGTATAAAGGTTGGGAGAATTGGAACCATTTGGGGTGAAAGGGTTAGGCCTTTAAAGGCAAGAGCAGTCACCTTGAACTTGTTTTGAAGCAACAGCTTAATCTCACAGTTTTCTTTATCATCGCTCTTCAAAGTGTCTTTAATGATATTTTAAGACTTCATTATTGCATATTCAAGGTTAAAGGAGAAGTTGAAGTTACCCCAAAAATTTTTTCACATTTGAGGAGAAAAAATATTATCACATGATTCTTAAGAACCAATCATGAAACAGGACAGTCTACTACACTTCAAGTTGGGGTGACTGCATTTCCCTTTCATTGGTCAAGCAGATGATTTGTTATAAAGTACAGTAGTCAAAGGCAGTGACAAATCAGAGTGCTTGATACACACCTACATAAGAACTGCATGGTCAAGTGGTATTAGAGCATCTGACATGCAGCCAGGAAATCTGGAGTTCAATTCTTTGCCAAATAATACGGAAAACTTTTAAAATTGAACCTACTGCCATTGTGCTTGTTGTTCAGCATAAGCAGTGAAGTAGGGAAAACAAGCTTGTGCTCATGGAAGAAAAACAATGGCCAACCTTACTCAAAACAGAAAGCGAGCCGGAAAACTTAGTCGTACTAACTAGCCGCACACACTTATTACTGTAAACAGGTTTCAAGTGTACTGCACATACAGTACTGAGCAAAGCATGGCCTTGAGGAATTTATATTCCAAAATGCTGTTACAATATTTCCAATTTCCCGTCCTGAAGATCTGCTGATGACATCTTGAAGGGCAACTTGAAGTCAATGAAGTGGACTGCTCTGTTTTAAGATTGGCTCTTGAGAGTCACATGACAATATTTATTCTCCTCAAATGTAAAATTTACTAGGAGTAACTGCTTGGTTTACCTTGAATATGCAATACTGAAGTCCTAAATATTATAAAAGATATATGTACTTTGAAGTTAAATAAAAGGAAAGTAAGATTTTGCTGCAGCATTTCATATTAAGTTTTAGACTGCATGCTTTTGCCCTTTAAGAAGTTGAAGTATTCTGAAAGAGGATCATCAGCAGTGTTTATACAAAGATATTGAATATGGGTAGGAAACGCACGGGGAAGGGAATGAGGGGAATTTCCCCTTTATTCATATTTTGAGGGATTGAGACACCAAGGGGGATTTCCTAGTTTTGTTTTGGTGGGCAATAGGCTTGTGCAGTAGCATGGATCTATTGCTACAGTACCTTGTACAATACAGTATGTGCCTTTTTCTACATACTGTAGTTACTGGCAGGTGGGTGTGAAAGATCTGCAATAAAACTGGATGGATTTTTCCCCCTGTCCATTTGGGTGGTCATTTTGTCAAGTTTTGTTTTATTCAACTAATCAGAGTTGCATTAGTTTGCTCCAAGGTTTGTGTGGATCTTAGCAGAAGTATTTATTTTTTTACCAAGAATGAAAAAAATTGAAAAAAGTGGGGAATTGCTTCCTTGCATTTTTTTTTTTTGATATTGGAAACAGCTGTGGGAATCTTTTCAGTCCTACACCTTTTTGCAAACCCTGGTAATCAGGAGATGAATATTAATCAAAGTTTTCTGTGATATCACCATCCACTTTGGTCTTATTGAAATAAATATGTCATCTTAAAAGTAATTCAAAAGTTTTTCACTGCTTTTTTTTTTAGACAACCCAAGACAGGAATAATGATGCTTAATATGGGAGGACCTTCAACTTTAGATGAGGTGCACGACTTCCTGCTCAGATTATTCATGGATAAAGACATCATTCCCCTACCAGCACAAAGGTAAAAGGCTAAACAAATAGAGATGAAGGAATACCTGCAGAGTACCCTGAACCAGTGCGGTACAGTGTTACCCTGCAGATTTGACAGGAATGGGCCCAAAACTTCACAAATGCAACCAAATTATTTCACCAAGGCTCCAAATGCTCTAGAAGTGTAACTAGTTAGGTTTCCATAGCACAGTGTGCAGTGTGTGTAAATACTGTACATGCTCTATCAGTTTAAAGTTTTATGACAGGGTTCATGAATTGCAAATTATAAGCCTGTTGCAAAATTTTCTTCAGAAGCCAGTACTTTTTTTTTCTTTTCTTCTGTACATTACTGCCCTGAACATTACAATCTGTTTTGAAGAAGAGGTAAAGGCAAAGCCACTGCCAGTGTCTGAAGCAGAGGGGGGAAGGGGGGATTTGTCACCTCCCCCTCTTTTCCAAAACTTTCCTTAAGAAGGTGGGTAAGATTCCCTCCCCACTATTCATTTATATAATAATAAGAAAATTGTCAATATCTTGGTTCTTTTTTAAAAAAAAATTAAGACACTTTTGCAGTAAGGTTTGAACTGACTCAAATAAATATAGTAGCCTTTAAAACCCTTCAAATTGCACTTTACAGGGGCATTGGAGCAGGCTTTGGTCCACCTGACCCACTTGTAACTTTAGCATAGAACAATATCAATTTGGACTTGGGGTTTAGCGGTAATTAATCCCCCTCCCTTTTGTGTTTCTGGTGGAATCCCTGACTGCTGGAAGTTTACATACTGTAATTTGTTTGTAACTCATTCAGTCAGGTAGACTGTGCCACATTTCTGAACAAACTTCTGTAATGAACCCAATTTGTCTCTCAGCTAAGTTCATGGTCCTTGGAATTTTGAAAGTACCCAATTGAAGTGGGGAACTTTGGTTTTGTTGTCAAGAGAATAGTGGAATTCAGAGATGGGTGGGAGATGAGAGAGATGAGAGATAGGAGGGTGAAATAGCACAAAAAGCTGGAATTAGGGAGAGGCAGGTGGTGAACAGCAATGCAAAACAGAAAGGGTTAGGAGATAGAGGAAAGGAATATCAAGAGGGAGTGGTGTATCCTGAGGTGGACACTTCTGACTCAATATTATGGGATTATACTGACATACCCATTGGTCGTAGCCCACAGGCATTTCTTCAGAACTGATAAAAAGCTCATATTACACAACATGTATTGTACTGAGAGTGTTTTGATGACAAATTGGGGTCTTTTATGCTCACCTTGAAGCAATAAATGGAGATTGCGTCTTCCCGAGGATGTCTTTAGTCAGTTGTGGGAGGGGCTTAAGGAAGTATATCAGTATAATTAGAACTGTCTGGGGTGAGAGGATTAGTCTTTAACTCCTCCTGCACCTTCCTGAAGAGATTTAATTATTACTTCAGTCACTTTTGTTTCTCATTACTTCTCTTTTGTTTCTTGTTTTTTTTTTTCCTAGTCAACTTGCCCCCTTCATTGCCAAAAGAAGGACACCCAAAATACAAGAACAGTACAAGAAAATTGGTGGAGGGTCCCCCATCAAGATGTGGACTCATAAACAAGGGTCAGAGATGGTCAAAATATTAGATGAAATATCACCAGAAACAGGTTAGTGCTCTCTGTCAAAAGCTTTCACTTAAAATGAAGTGTTTATACTTTTTTGACAGATATGAATAGTTTAGTTATTGGTTTTGTTGGTGCTTGTGTACATGTTTAATTCTCGATATATAGCCTACAAAAAAAATTAAGTTGTTTATTCTACTGAGGCAGAGTTTATTGAAAAAAAAAAACACAGTCCAGTTTGTAATTCATCCAGTGAGGAATTTTTGAAGGCTGAAGGTGAAAGGGATTAGGAAGTGTGAATGTCAATAATGGTATAAGGTGCATTTTATTCATAGCAAAGAAAACAGGTAACAGTATTGTTTACTGTATATAACCTCAGGGAAGATATAATCTGTGAAAGATCTCTTCCTAATGTGGGGATTCTCCCACTATCTACAAAGGTCATATATAGCACACTGGACAAAACCTACCATTCTACAATTGTGACTTCCCTCAAATTAAGGTACCCACTGCATGGTCAAGTGTTTTTTAGAGCATCAGACACATGCAGTCGGGAGGTTGCGATTTCAAGTTCCGGCCAGGTCATATCGAAGACTTGAAAACAGAACCTACTGCCATCGTTCTTGGTGCTCATCATAAGCAATGGAGTAGGGAAAACAAGCCAGCGAACCACAACTGGAAAAAATCCCTTGGCCTCCTCGGCTTAAACCAATTGGTTGGCAACTGGCCGTACAACTACATCTAACCTAACCTCCCTCAAATTAGTTGAAATGTGACTTTGTGAGGCGAATACTATATTTCTGAATTCTAAACCAGAAGACAGACATCATGTGACCATTAAACGATTGAAAATGCCTGTTTGGAAAATTCTTGACTTTTTGATTGGAGTACTCACAGCCATTAGGATCATTATTGACAAGTTTGGTGGTGTGGATTTACATTTGACTTTTGATCAAGAACTCCTATTCAAAGGAAAAGTGTCATACATATATATCATGAGTCAGTAACTGCGATATTTATTCTCCTTTTCCCTTCACAGCTCCTCACAAGTATTATATTGGATTCCGATATGTAGAGCCTCTCACAGAACAAACTATCAACGAGATGGAAAGGTAATCTTTGAGGGTTCAAAGCCATTTAGAGAAACCTTTTAATATTCCCAGTTAAATATATGCAAAAATTACATCAGAAAAATTTTCAGTAATTTGAGTCTTCAAAGATAGAAATTCTTGTTTTTCCAGACATCTGCTAATGTTATATCCATCTGCTGACTAGAAACAGTTTATATAATGTACCATTAGTTGTATAAAATGAGAGAATGTTCCCCTTTTAATTTTGGAAATTTGTTCAAGAAATACTCATAAAACTGAATTGAAGATCCTTTATCAAAGTAATAGTAGGGGCCTGTGGATTTGTCTGCAGTAGATCTACTACAATGTACTGCACTTTACAGTGTGTCATTGTTGATGTGTTGCACCTAATTTGTGTAACTCGTCAGTATTGTAATGTATAAGCAGGTATGCATGATTTTCTTTGGATGCATGTGTCTCATAGCCCAGGCTAGTGAAGAACACCCTTGGATTATAGTTATTAATATATTTGAATCTAGAATTTGATAAAATATTTTTTAAAAAAGCAGTTCACATGGTAGCTAGCTATTTTAAAAAAAAGTTGTTGAGGATTTTCAAACTGTTTGTTCAGTAGAGAACATTTTGAAAATAATCAGTTTTAGAATTTCCCATTCAAAGGATGTTTACAAAAGTTATAAGTAACCTCTGCATGGTGTGTGCAGGTCCTGAAAATACTTGAGAGTTGGGGAAAGTGCCATTTGAATTTCCAGGCTTGGAAAGTCAAGAAAAATAAGGAAGTTTTCAAAAAGTGCTGGAAAAGTCAGGGAATATTAGAAAGGTGTCTTATTGTTCTGATTTTGGCAAAGTTATTTTGTGAAAAAAAGATTAAATTGTGGAATCTGACTGTTAGTACTGGTCCCAGTAATATCAGTCAAGTCCTTGAACGACATGGAAAATCATTGAATTCTGTCATTTTGAGTGTGTATGAATCCTACCCTGCATTATTCGGTATGATTACAAAGTGTGCACCATTGATTCATTGACATCTGGGTTATGATATTTTACGAAACAAAACCAAACGAATTAATTAGTTTAGGCTACCCATGAAAAAGCAAACAAAGGAATATTGGGTGCACAAAATTCAATTGGTGAAAATATTAACAGATTTTTTGTTCTGTTTTACAAAATATCATTAGCATGGTGGGTTTACTGATATTCTGCGAACTTTCCGTCCTCACCTCCTCCACATTCTAGAGCCATGGTTACAGTTGCAAAATTTGAATTGCTCTTTTTCCCTTTTGAATTCAGTGACGGTATTACCAGAGCGGTAGCTTTTACCCAGTACCCACAATACAGTTGTTCAACAACTGGTAGCAGTCTCAATGCAATCTATCGGCACTATGCCCAGACACCAGGCCTCATCACAAATAGCAATCTACAGTGGAGTGTCATCGATAGGTGGCCGACAAATCCAGGTCTCATTGAGGTGAGAACTGTTTTTATTCAAGGTCTTATATAATCACCTCAACCTTACATTGCAATCGTGAAATCTTTGCATACAGTTACTTCAATGAAACTGTACCTCACGTCAGAAGTGCAGTATATTTTGTTACAATGTAATAAGTGTGTTAATTGACTTAACAAATTTATCTTATGTAATGTGATTGAAATTCTCAGTCTATAATTATTTCAACCAGGGCACTTCAGCATGACAGGTATTTCCCATAACCTACTCTTACTCAACCTGCCAATGACAACCCAGGTTAAAGGATTAGGCCCCCTTATTGACTTGTTGGGGGAGACCCTCCTATCGGCCAGAACAGCTTTTCACTGTGTCATGCATGGGTGAATTTACACTTTACAAGTTTTCAGGTGTCATGACAAGGTTCATTTCTGTCAAGAATTTGTGCTGCACAGAGTTAGCAGGATCAGTTGCGGTTCTTAATTCGGGCTAATGGGCTTCTCCTCTAATGAATCAATGTATGTTCAAATAATTTAGTTTGGAAATTGTCCAAGCAACAACTTGCTATTGGAAGCAGGGAGCTGCTGCTGCTATAGTCTCTTTGTTCGTTTTCAATGGTAATTCTGCTTTTATCTGCCAGATTCTTATCTCAATGCTTTGATCAACAAGGATTAGTAATAGATTAATATCAAAATTCAAATGGAGCAGCAACAACTTTCCTACAAATTACTTCTAAAATTTTGTTTCTTAATGATGACAAAATTGTTTTAATCTGAGGGAAATGTGTCCACTTTAACAATGTTTCCCCAATGAAGAATGGGGAGCAATTGAGGCATATAGGTAAAACGTTTGTTTCCAGTCGTTCTATAAAAACTCTTGTTATAAGCTTCACCACAGCAAAAATAAACCGACCAAAATCAAAGGATATACACACAATGCCTTTGTTTGGGTATTATTTGTAAAAGAATGGAAGAGATCTTTATTAAAAGGACTAAGTCTTGAGGGATTTGACAATAGAAACAAAGGGACCTGTCAATCAAATAGTGGCACCTCAAAAGATGTAATCCATTTTCAAGTGCATATTGTCTGAAAAAATTGTTCATTGGAACAAGTGGAAGTTCCCTGAAAATTAGTCTTGTTGGTGCCCTGGAGAATATCACTTGTATAGACGAATCTGGACAGATTGTGGTGGTGTGATTTTAGTCAGCCATTACTGGGGTCCATCACCTTTCATCTTTAAATTTCCTCCCTCTCCTGTTCCATGGATGGTCGCACATTAAACTTCACAACTTCACGGAATATGAGGATTTGAAATTCATGTAGACAATAAATGAAGATGATTAAAGGCTGATGGACCCCACTAATGGCTGCCTACAGTCGCTAAACACAAGCGCTAATCGGATTCCTCTATAAGTGAGTTTGGTAATTTGTTGGTGCATGGAATTGTGGGACACATCGTGGGATACACAAACGAAGCTCAGCACATAGTGTGTGGCATTCCCTTGTTTTTGTTCAATATGTGCATGCAACACTAAGCATAAATCTAAGTGTCTAGCCAACCCGAACAAAAATAGCTAGGTGTCTCAACCCTACTTTTGGGCAGATTATAATGCAAATTTTTATATCAAAAAAGCAGTGTAGACACAATCCAATGCACAAAACTACATTTGAGATTCTTCCTTATGTTATGGATGAATTAAGAAAGAGTGATTAAAACACATTTTCATGTAAATTTAAATTTTGCAATGTGTTGTTGGTGTGGGATTGGTCTGTTTGTCCTGACAATTTGGAGGATGTCTTCATGTGGGCAGCCCCTGAAATGAATTACCAAACTCGCTTGTTGTACTGTACAATATTGAAGTGTGTGAATAAATGAACTTGAGGTTCTCAAAGATAATCCTTTTTGTCAATTAAATCATCTATGATGACTGTAGTAAAGCTTGCCTGAACGAGAGAAGTGGAAGCACAAGGTTATAAACTGCTGCCTTGCCTCTAAATTTTCATGTTTTTTATCACGCTCTATAAATTTAGGTTGGATATTGGTAGAATTTTAACAGTTGCCATATTATAGTGACATTAAGAGCGGCTTTCATAGAAGGATGCAAAAATGTGCAGATTAATCTAGGTGATCTCTATAAGAAAGGTAATTTGTGGGCTCTAAGTGCACCAAAATTTTGCCTTTTTTAGACAAATATTTGAAAATATGAAAATATGGAGCTTGTGTTGCAGAAAAATTAGGTTTCTGGGTTTCCTATAAGGAAATTCGAGAAGTTTGGGGGTTACTGAAGAAACTGCATTTTCTATTGGCAAATCTGAGATTGCATGCATTGGGAATGAAGATTGCTAGAGTGCATCATGTTATCTAGACTAAGACCTATGAATTGGGGCTCATCGATGACATTTTAAAAGTCAAGAGCCTGTATTTAAGAAAATATAGAACTTTCGGAAAGAAAATTTATTTAAATAGCACTGTAGTTGCCTGTGTCACTTGATGATCTGGTGTCACATATAACAAATTTCCAATTTTGTCGTTCATTTTCAGAGCTTGGAAAAGTTTACCAAACTGATTTATGAACTGTATTATGATCTACAATTTGTGGTGCTCAAAGGGCTTCAAAAATTTTGAGTGTTGGAATCAAAGTATAAGTCACAGAGAGTAAAATGCTTAACAAACTTGCTGAAAGCAGATGCCCAACCCAGTTTCATACAACCTATTATGTTCAGTCACATAAGACTGAAATGTGCAACTGACAAGAATGAAGGACTTCTGGAATGAAGACTGTTAAGATCAGTTAAACAAAATGGACAGAAAACATTCTTGTCTCTTCAACGTAACAATTATAGAGTATGTAAAACGTTTAAATTTTGTGTGAGTTGTTTCATGGACCTGCGACTTGTTGCTTAATGTTGACATAATGCTCTTAAAACTGGTTAGTCCTCAGTCACTCATCACTACCAGACAGTCCTGCTGCAGTAAGTCGTGTCGCATAGTGTGGATCCGACTTGAATTGAATAGCCTAAGATGGTATATACCAAGATAATATACAGTCACCTAAATTCACCAATAGAAATGGAGGATTATGACCAATAATGAAAAAAAATGTCATAAAACAAATTCGTAGTACGACAAGAATCGAACTACTTCCCATTACTCACTGATATGTCTTTTTGAAAATTACAGGCATTTACTCAGCATATAAAAGAAGAGCTGGCCAAGTTTCCTCCTGAAGTACAAGATGATGTTGTAATTCTCTTCTCTGCTCATTCACTTCCAATGACAGTAAGTTTGATGTCCTACTTTTGTGGGTATTTTTTGTTTCTATCCTCCAGTGCCACCCCCCAGCCAGCTTTCCTCTGTGGTTACATGGACACATGTTCAAGTGATCGCTATGATTGCTTCTTAGCCTTTTGGCTAAGATCATGTGAAGTATCTGTTCTTCCAGCCAGTCTAGAATGGAGCCATACATGACAGACCAATGATGTTAATGGTCTGAGGGCCGTGAGTTTGGTCTCAAGTGTTGTCCTTCAGTGGATGTATAGCTTCTTTGAAATGAAGTTTAGAGTTTGGTTTCTCTGAACGATCCTTTGCCAGAGGGTTGGAAAGACCTTGGGAAAACATGTTTGTTCTAGTGTGTGATATCTTGCGAAAATTCCCCAATGGTTTGGGCAGGTGGATTTGAGATGTTCTTTTATGATCCTTTTCTAGACCATGGGACTAACATTTCTTTTTTATTTTCATCTTGACTGTATGGTCAAGTGGTAAGAGCATCTGACTTGCAGCCAGGATGCCCTGAGTTTGACCAGCCAGGTCATACCAAAGCCTTTAAAAATGCAACCTAATGCCACTTGCTTGGTGCTTAGAATAAGCAGTGGAGTAGGGGAAACAAGCTAATGAGTCACAACTAGAAAAAGGGCTGTGGCTGGCCAAACTTAAACCATCCAGTTTAATAGAAAATGAGCCATAAACCTCATCTAACTTACTAAGTACCTAACTTCATCCTCTTCTTAATTTCACACAATGTACATTCCAGGTGTATATGTTTGGTTTCATATGACTTATTAAAGGTGCTGTGCCATACCCTTAACATATTTGGGAATAGTAGTATAGTACTAAATACAATAAGTGAGTGTACTTTGTTTGACAGTGATTCAAACAGTTGCTCCAAAATTGGAAGCAGGATGGAAAGCCAACCTCAGGGAAGAGTTTTATTGTCCTGGGTCAGAATATATACCCTAACAAATATATTTTAATATGCATCTTTACACTGTACAATCTAAAACAGCCAAACATTAGGCTTTGGCAATTCTATGTTTTTGAAGTGAGTTCACTCTTTCTCAGTAGGTGTGACTCTTACTTGGTTCTGGTTTCTGGTGCCAACTGTCATTAGGCATCCATAAGCATTGGAGTAGGGAAAACAAGCCAGTGAGCCACATCTGGAAAAAAGACCTTGGTGGGCCTAACAAAATTTAATTTGATGGAAACTGGGCTGTAAAACCTAATGTTAACAAAAACTAACTAAATAACTACACATGTGGAACAAATATTTTAGGCTGGATAACTGTTTACATGGTATTTACAGGTCCTGAAAATCATGGAAGGTCACGGAAAACTGAAATTTCACTTTCCAGGTCTGGAAAGTCAGGGGAAATGGACAATTTTTCAAAAGGTCCTGGAAAAGTCAGAGAATTTTAGGAAATTGATTTACTGTACCAATTTTCTAAATTTTTGGGATACGTTTTTAAATATCCTGGAAATATCAGTCAAGGTGCTTGAAAGCTGAAAGTCACAGAAAAGTGATGGAATCGTGTCATGTTGAATGTGCACCTGCCCTGTTTATGTATGTATGATGTACAGAAGAACCCAAAATAGTGTTGGTGGATTAGAATTTGGCTTGTTTTGGCCTTGTAGTGGTCTGTGATGGCAGAGGTAGGCTATGCCAAATTAGGAATCAAGAAATTTATGAAGGTGATATTAGATTTGTATAATAGATTTCAAATTACAAATTTAGAGCCTATAGGGTTGAGCAAACAAATTTCGATCTTCATGAATTGTTTTTTCTAGCTTTAAAAATTCAGTAGGAGTCATGACTCTAAGGAAAGTGGAGTCGAGTCATGACTCCCATTCAAGAGTCCTGACTACGAAGGGCAATCAGCTTACCATAAAAGCCTACCAAATTCCTTTCATGTGGGAATTGTTTACACTCATGTTGAAAACCAATCATTTAAACATTACATCAAATGCTTGTTAGCCAGAACTTAATAAAAATCCAACCACAACATATTCTCTAAACTGTACAGCTCTACTTCTTGTCAGACGTGAACCTCATTTTCACTTCTGATAACTTTTATTGTTAAAAGTTGCCAATGCATGACACTCTGATGAGATGTTTTGGGCAAATACAGGGAATAATTTATCAAGTATCTCATCGCAATTTGGTACACAAACAGGCCAAGTCGCTACACAAATGAAAAATTGTGTAGCAATTTTTTGTGTGCATAACCCTTGCATTTTAACAAACAATGTGTGAAAGACTTAAAAAATCTCAAAACTGCAATGCAAAATTTGAATGCTAAATCATTCCCTGCAATAGGAGGCCTCCCCTTAAAACCATCAGCAAGGTGGTCTGATCCTTCATCCCTGAGCTGCTATTGGCAGATTGAATGAGAGTACATAATTAGGAATACCTGTCATGTGTATCTTATTTGAATACACAGGTTGTCAACAGAGGGGATCCGTACCCAGCCGAGGTAGCTGCAACAGTCCAGAGGGTGATGGAAGCATTGAACTTTTCTCATCCATACAGACTTGTCTGGCAGTCAAAGGTCGGCCCTCTTCCATGGCTGGGACCACAGACAGATGAAGCCATCCAGGGGCTATGTAAAAATGGTCGCAAAAATATGCTGTTGGTTCCAATTGCCTTTGTCAATGACCACATAGAAACTTTACATGAACTTGACCTAGAATATGCAACAGAATTAGCAGAAGAGGTAAGAAATTATTGTGCTCATGAAAAAAAAAGATTACCTCTGAAAGATTAGCTGTTCGTTAGCAAGTCAGGTGTAAATATGCTGCTCATTAGCAAGTTAGGTTTAAATTTCGTCTAATGTTATAAGTTTACACAACTTGCAAGAGTAATGTCAGTCACAAGGCTTTTGCAGCTCTCTGCTTAGGCAGTTTAGTTTGATAAGATATGTCATATTGGTATCCAAATTTAGTCAAATAATCACAAAATTCAAATTTAATAACTGATTGTCGACTGTTAAGGAACTTCAGGAACATGTAACCTCAAAATATAAACACCATGGATACTGTTTTTAACAATTGCAAGACACTTCCAGCATATTTCTTGTCTGGAAGATTGTACTGTATGCACATATGTAAGGTTAGACTGGCAGCTGGGTTCAAACTATGTATCCCAGAGCTACATAGTGTGTGCCGTGTACCAGATTCTATGGTAGCTTTAAGGACTGTTTAACATGGTCAAAGCATGGTTTCCTCAAAAAGTGGATATGGCTATGTTATTGGTCAATGACATGAACAGATCAGTGTGTAGATAATTAGGCTACTGCATGTGTAGCGCAGTGAATTTACACACAGAACGCACATTTTGATTTTCAGATCTAAGTCTAAGTTTGACCATTTGCTGTTGGTATGTTAAGAAAACTTAACAGATTTGAAAAAAAAAAATGTTGAATTTCATTAACCAACTCAATGAGCCACTTTAATTGTAATGAATACTTTGATATGTTTTTCAGTGAGCATATATTTTCTAACTTTCTGCATCTCATCTTAATTTGAAGTGTTTGTGATTATGATTACCTTTTTTTCGAAACAATGATTGAAACATTAAAGAAGTAAAATTTGTTTCTTTCCTCAATAGTGTGGTGTTGAAAACATAAGGAGAGCACCATCGCTGAATGATAATCCAACTTTTGTAAAGGTAAGTTTCTTTCAAAAAAATGAAGGTTATCAATACTTGGAATTCTGCCATGTTCTGGATGCAGTCAATTTATCTTACCCTACAGTTTGCGAAAGTATTGTTTTAATATTTTGTCATGTAACTATCAGCATCTTGCCAAAAATGGCAAGTCTTGTCTGCTCCCCCCCCCCAAATAGTTTTGACCTGTAAAAGAGAATTGTTATCACTCATGGCTGTGATAGTATTGTTAGATAAAAGGCCCATCTCTCCTGTGAAGGCTTGGTACAGGATCTTGTATGAGGATGAGACAGAGTAGTTCTGGGGCCCGTTCCACAAAGAGTTTCGCACGATCTTAAGTATGATTTACTGCTGGCTTAAGTATGGTGAATCAAGCTTAAGATTGTGCGTAACTCTTTGTGAAACGGCCCCCTGGACTAGGAACAGCAAAATAGACTCAAAAAAAAATAAGAAACAGTTTCAAGTCTCTTTGAAATAGTTTTGAGTTTCCATTAGAAAAAAAAATGACTGATGAATTAAATTGGCCGAGCAAAAAAGGACCAAGTCACTATGTACAATTTATGATTACAGATTGACTACATGCTATGTCTGAGAAGTCTAGAACATGCAAGCCCTAAGGTTGCAGCTCGGGGCTTGCACACCTTGTAGGACTGTGAAACTAACTGAAGTCTTGATTGGTTTAAAGTTGTGATGCAATCCCCAAAATAAATATTAATTAGTATGATAAAATTATATGACCTATGAAGAGGCTGCAGAAAGTAAAATTAGCCGCACCACGAGAATATGGGATAGCTCTCTACCTGGCACTTGTGATGTGCGGTTTGTCACATACACCGGTAACTTGTAATGGGAAGCAGGAAGGGCCCTGGGGATCTAGGACAATAGGAAGGAAGGAAGAGTTGCTGGTAAACAACAAGTTCCATCCCTGTTAGAGGTCATATAGGGTGCACGATAGTACACAACAGTATCATGTCATTCTCTTCGTAAGTGCTAGACTAGGGGTCAGCATTTCTGGCATGTCAGGCCTTTAGCCAGCTGTATGTTTCATTGACTGCACGGTGAAGTGATTAGAACATCTGCTTTGCAGCAGGTAGGTCGGGACTTGGACTCCTGGCCAGGTCATACCAAAGATTTTTGAAATAGAACCATTGTGCACGGTACTGGGCATAAGGAACCAATTAGGGAAACAAGCTAGCTAGCCATGAGTGGAAAAAGGCCAAGGTCAGGCTGACTAAAACCAGTTAGTTACCAATTCACCCTTTTTGAGACAGTCAAAATGTAATGTAGGCCAAAATTATAAAGAATGGTTTTAGGGATATGCAAAAAACAAGCAACTGCCAAAAAAAAAAGGAGATAAAATTGAACAGGCACAAATCACATGCAGGTAGTAGCCTACACAAGTGCTGCAAAATACATTGTCTGGAGGCATGATCTTTGCATTTAGTGGAATACTAGGGCTTGGCTTCAAGGGGCTGAATTCGCTTAAACCCCATATCTCAGTGACTCTATGCTCTCATCAGTAACAACTGAGATACCCAAATCTTAAATCCTAGTGAAAGGCCTGTCGCTACCACAGATTAAATGAGGGGTGGGGAGCATTTGCATCAATGACACTTTGTGTGCTTGACTCCTGGGATATGATTTCTGGCTGTTTGATCTCTTATATTGTAGGGCAATCTGAAAAGATCAACCAAATTTGACCATGTTTATATCAGCAAATTCAGTAACGCAATATAGGGTTGATGCACATGGGCAAATTCTCTAAATTATCTTGATAAACAAAATGCTTACCTAGAAGACATGTTCCAGAGTTTGAGTTTTTTTGAAAATTTCATGGAATCTTTCTTTCTTAAAGGCAGTAAACTCTCAATCCAAACTGCAGTAGTCTACAGAAGTTTTCAATTGGCACAGCACTTTGATTGACAGCAAATTCCAAAAAATCAGAATACTGTAGTTCTTGTTACTCAGCACTGACAGTAGCCTACTGAGAATGTTCTAATAATACTGGGTCTTGTGTACTCATCCTGAAGCAATAAACTGAGATTATGTCTTGATGAGGATGAGTTTTAGACTAGCTGTGGGAGGGGCTTAAGTAAGAAGGTTAGGAGAATTGGATCTGTCTGAGAAGATTTGGCCTTTAATTTATCCATATGTGGATGGATCTTAAGTGTGACTTTGCAGAGTGATCTGTACCCAAATTGCCCATTTGTTATAAAACCTTGTATTTTAATCTGCTGTAAAGTAGGGCTTAGATCCCCATTTTTGTTTGGTTGGGTATTAAAGACAATTACGCTTAGTGTTACTGTACATGCACACACTGCATAGAAACAAGGGGAACAAAGTACACTGTGTGCAGACTAGCTTGGTTTGTATGTCCCACCTTGCAGCCCACAATTCCATTTAATATTGACAGCAACATGCAAGGAGATGACATTGTTTAGTTATATTGTTGTGACCATGTGGGTTCTTCTTGTAACTTCTCCTTGTATGATAATAAGGTAAAGTTTGAATGAATAACTGTTGTTGTAATCTTGGCAATAAATAATTGTTTTAGAACTTCCTCAATTTATTCCTCCATACAGGCGATGGCTCATTTAGTGAAAGACCACCTAGCTGCCAACCAACCTTGCTCTAGACAACTTCCGTTGAGATGTCCAATGTGTGTTAATGCAGTGTGTGGCCAAACGAAAGCTTTCTTTGCCCAACAACGGCTATGAGTTCCAATTCTGACCGGTCTATGAGGTCACACAGCCTAAAGAGGTGTCTTTAGTTTAGAATGAAGGGGCATTTTTGACTGGATTGTGGTAAGATGTTCCGGAAGTATTATTGGTTGAAATACTGCCAGGTCCATAAGGTTGTGTCCTTTAGCTAAATACTTAAACTTTATTGCTTCTCTCCACTTTGGTTAAAGGGGTACCGGTGAGCTGTCTGGTATAGTAATGGGCCAAGTATGACTGCACCTATGGGAAGCTTTCCAGGGGACACAAAGAAGTGACATCACTGTTCAGTGTTCTGCATTGGTTAGAAGAGCAAGGGAAGTGCATTTTATACTTTGAGTTCAGCAAGGTACCAGTTACCATGATAAATGACTGGTTCCACAGCTGCTATTGAATATTCAGCAGATTTTAACTCTTTATAGACTGATTCAGTGTTCACAAACAATTGCTGTGATGGCTGGACATCAAAAGAGTTGGTAAGGCGTGATTGCAATTTCATAACAATGAAAGGTAGATTCCAATGTCTCCTTTTCTGTGTGCATTCACGCAAAACATGTAGCATACACACATGTGATTTTCCACATTTTCTATGCCAACCAGTGATGTAAGCAAGAACACCCTAGTAAGTACATTATTAATAATTTTGAAAAGCATTTTCACTTGTCCCTTCATCATTATTAACGGACAAACATAGTAAAAGAAGAAGAATTCAGATGATTGCGATCAAGATGTGCTTTCATTAAGAGGCTTTTCAATTACCTCATGGATCCCCCATTGCTGGAGGGCATGCAATCATGCCAAGTACATGTGGCTAGTTGCAGAGCCAAGGGGGTGGTTTTGGGAGTTAGAACCCCATGACCCAACTTTGCAATGCAAAAAACACCTGAAACAGCGGATTTTTTCCTCTATCCGTAGACTTTCCCTCATGTTGTGCCCCAAACCCTCCCCATGACACAATCCTGACTATACCACTGCATGTGGCTTTATGCTAAACACACTAGCTGCACAGTGTACACTGTGGTATGCGCATTGTGTGCACATGCCTTCGTGGATCAACTCTATTTAGTGTTGCCTCCTACATAGTTACATGTAATCCAATTATGACGTCATATGAAAAGCCTCTATTTCATTATCATCATCACTCCATGGAAAATTGAAAGAAGATGTTACACAAGTGAGCTTAATCATGTCTGTGAACATATTAGTTTCATGATACTTGGGACTTTAAAGCCATTTGACTAGATATGTGAGATGATGTCTGTTCCCTTCAGCCAAAAAGTAGGAAGATGTGCAAAAATCTGAAGACTGAGCAATTTTTCATGTTTAGCCTGGTGATTTGTTGGGAAGGAACTGTACATTGGAATGTATGCTTTGTTTGGTTCTTTGTTGCTTTTCATTTTATGTTTGAAACTTCGAAAAAAGCCATGTTAGTCTTGTAACCAATTTAAGAGCAAGAAAAAGGGTGAAACCTAGTCATAATACCCAATAATATTAATCAGTCATTGACTAAAATAAGTAGCAAATTATTTTTCAATAGCAATGGAAGCATGATGCAAAAACAGAATTACATTCAATAGCATATTCTCTCTGGAGGTGTGCAAGGTAGCATTAAAGGCAGTCAATTCTCACCCCAAACTACAATTTTTGTAAATGTCTACAGAAATTCTCAATCGGCACATCTCTTTGATTGACAGAAAATTCAAAAATTGCAGAGTACTGTAGCTCATATTACACGGCGCATGCTGCACTGAGATTGCACAATGGGGTCTTGTAAAATCACCCTGAAGCAATACGGTGATGTTGTGTCTGGATGATGATGAGTTTTAGACAGTTGTGGGAGGGGCTTAAATAAGTAAGTTAGGAGAATAAGAACTGTCTGGGGTGAGAACATTTGGCTCTTAAAGGCCATCTATATACAAATGTTTCCAGTATATGACATCAAGGGCAAACATGGTTTGGAGAAATTCGTCCACACTTGAACAACTGCAGGGTCCAAAATAAATATTCTTGATGATCTGTAATATGGATTTGATGATGGGGGAATCAGAAAGCCAATTGGCTAATTGAGGACCTCATGACACAGTGAGGGAAGCACCAACAAAACATGTTATCTCTTTTCTTTGTTGGTGTAACCATCACCTCAGTCTCATCTTGTGAAGTCTCTAGGATTTAATTTCTTTAGTTGCTTTTAGCTTGAGAATTTCAAAAGCCCACACCAAACTAAACAGTGTCATTGTGGGTTCCCAAGCAGCAGGGAAGATGGAAAAGTGAAGAAAGTAGTCTAGAATTTTATTGTCTTGGAAATTCCTGAAATTTTAGTGTTTGGGCAGGGAAAATTGCCAGATGGTTTTGAAATTTGAAATGTTACACAAGTGGTTGTTGTGATGATGTTAAGAATGCGTCCATGCTGGATAACCATGTAAAAAATAAAAACTTTTTTATGTGAACTTTTTATTTTTCAGTTTTTCAGTCATAAAACAGTCTCGAAAAATTTGCGATTATCGGTATTTCAAAAATGTGGGAATCCTGATAATTACAGTTTATGTATGAGTATTCGCTAAAAATGTGATTATGAATTTAAGGTTATCAAAAAGAATCATTGTTTGAACACTAAGTAAACCGTGAGGTGGATCAGTCTTTAAGTGTTGTTCCTTTAAGGGTGTAGCTTCCCTGGGAAGCAGAACTTTTTCTGGAGTAAATGTTTGATTTTGCTCTTCATGCCACATAGTAGGGAGGATTTTAGAAAACATGAAGTAACTCTTGAACATAATGGTTATAAGCATGTAGTTCAATGGTCTTCCAATAAATGGAAAATGTTTCATCTTCATAATGATAGCTTTTAAAGTATTTTCATATCATGTGCAATGGAGGGGCCTTACCTTCTTTTGCCCATATATATCAATAGAAGGGATACTTACAGTAGAGGTTGTTATAGATATAATAATACGATACTTTTGGTGTAGTGCTAGGGTGTTGGTATAGTGAAAGGTGTATAAGCTGGTTGTAAACAAATCAGCACTTTTGTAAAATTAAATTAATGCGAGCAAATAGTTGATATAATTTTGGCGATTCTTTTTTCCGATTCATTTTTTGCTTTGCTCATAATCATTTTCAAATCTTGCCGTAGCTTTTCACAAAGGAAGAGTCTCAGATTTTATAAGCTTGTATCTATCTACCGATCAAATATATTTGCAACTTTTTAATGACTGCAGAATATCCAATTTGGCTTTCCAGAGTTTCCTCCATTTTCTGAAAATGTGATGACAAAATCTTTGTTAGGTTGAAGATGTAGCTTGCTGACAGGCTCGGTTGGGGACAAATTTTATTCACCGCACAGTATTGTGCAAGGAACTCTGGTCAAAATTAATATATACAGTGTAAACAATATGCGTTTCTCATTTGGAAGGGTAGAATTGAGTCAAAAATCTTTCATTGAATGCTGCTTTGAGATTTCATTTGAAATCGTGCTGACTCACCTTAACCTATTTTGAAGCTGTCTCTGAATGTCTCAATAGTTGTTTTTCTTTTTTCCCAAGTATCTTTCAAAATATTTCATTATATATTTCATATTCAAGATGAAACGAGGTGGTATTCCTTTGATTTTTAAGAGCCATTCATTGAATTAAAGGTAAAGAGCAGTCCCCCCAAAGTTATTTTGAAGAAAAAGCTAAATAACACAATTTTCGTCTTTTTTCACTTCAAAGTATCTTTCATTACATTTTATGATTTAACTATTGCTTATCCAAGGTAAACCAAGCAGTTATTTCTAGTAAATTTCACATTTGAATGGGAAAAAACGTCACATGACTCCCAAGAGCCAATCATGAAACTGGACAGTCTACTACAATAGACCCTATTCCAAACAGCAATTGCAAAGGATTGTGGGATGGAATTTTGGTACAAGATGTTTTTTGCCACAGTAAAAAGCTATTGCCAAAAATAACATGTACCAAACCTATATCCCATAATCCTCTGTAATTGCTATTTGGAAACGGGCCAATGGTCCAAACTGGTGGCTACTTTTTCCCTTGAACGTTCAAGTTTTTATCAAAAAGTAGGGAAACTACACAATCTACTGTGAAAAGAGGAGGCACTTCCTGTACTTAATTCGTGTAATGAAGTTTGGAAATAGGCGTTGAGTTTCGTTGTGACTTCGCTTTTGAGAGTGTTACTGCTTCTTGAGAAAACAATTTCGTGAAATGTAGAGTAGCGCCCTCTAATCGTCAAGTTTGGTCAATTTTACCATTAAAGAGGCTTTCTAGCTATTTTTCAGATGGACCATAAAAATGAAGAATGAAACAATTTGTTATATTGAGTGATAACAAGCAAGATTATTTTTACCAACTTTATTAAAAGTTTATACATATTGCTACAATATTCAGTTGAATTTATTGCTTTCGAGACATTTAACAAATGAACGATACTGCTATTCTGATCTTCATGTAATAATAATAATAAAAATATCTTTCATTAAAATCGATTTTTGGTTTACCTGTTTTTCAAATGTTCAGAATTTTGACGTATTTAACCTTCATTCTTGACCGATATAGTTTGGTCAACAGTTTTACACGTTTTGTGTGTGAATTTGATTTGAGCAGAAACTTTGTGCCTTGTCACAGTTTTGCAATCCATGACATATGTGTTAGGCCTTGACTTCTCAATATTTTAAGTAGGCTTACGAATACGGCCTACTTTAGAATAAGTATGTGGTATGGATTTCTAGGATACATTCTTCCTGTGAGAATTTGCGGAAAAATAAGGATAAGAAAAGTTGTCATGGTTTCATAATCAGCCCAGTGGTGTACCCCGGCTGTTATGTACCAGTGTATTTTAAAGTAAGATGGTTCGAATTCCGCCAGCTGTAGGATATATATATATCTGTATATCACGACTCCCCTTGTCAACCCCCCCCCCCTCCCTCATAGTAGACTCATGAGTATGTTTTGAAGGAAGAAGCGCTTAGTTTTCCTAATCGGTTTTGCCTCCGACTGAAATGCCCTCTGAAATAGCCTTCTCAGCCTTTTGAAGATATGCTTCCTCCTGCAAAGTATTCATTGGAGAATTCACCGTTTTGTCTCTCATTTCAGTTTGGAATTGTTTCCAGCACCAAAACCCTGTTTTACAGATTAATCTGATGGTACCTTGGTTTATCAATGAATGTTAAAGAAACTTTGCGGAAAATCTTGAAATTATTTAATTATTCATTCATTCAGTCTGCGGAATTTCGATACCTCACGTTTGCAGTCTACTTTGTAAATGCAGTCGGAGAGGGGGGGGACTCGTGGGCTGATAACCACGCGACCCAAGCTTAAAAAACAAAATAATGGCAGAGAGATGCTAAAAAGTGGATACTGTTGTAACGTTTATTATGGTATTAAAGTCACAATATTGCAATATTTGGCATCTCGAGACCTGAAGCGTATTTTTTCTTCAAAGGGGGAGGGGAGGGACCCTTCCCTGTGATTCCCTTTGACCCCTTTCCATGTCAAAACCCCTCCAGTGACACATTCCTAGTTCCACGTTAATGAGTCATGTTCAATATGTTGCCAAAGCCGTTACCATTCCTACATTTCTTGATACCATCAATCTAAAATCGTCCGTAAGAAATGTGGTTGGTACTAAAGTGCGATTATGTATCAAACAACGGAAGTTCTACAACTCGCTTTGTAGCAGGAGTCTACTATTAACGGTTCCTCCAAAAGCCGCACCAGCAATTTAGATCAGTTAGTTAGATGTAATTTTACGGCCCAGTTTCCAACCTACTGGTTCATGTCGAGCCGGCCATGGCCTTTTTTCCAGCTATGGCTCACTGGCTTGTTTTCCCTATACTCCATTGCTTGTGCGGAGCATTACCCACGACGGCAGTAGGTTCCAGTTTTAGAGCCTTTGTTAATTTTGATGAGAGTCCAAATTTGACTTTAATTTTAAAAACTAATAAACAATCGGATGTGAAATCATTATGCAGCTCTATACTTTTGTGGAGGTTGTGAAATTATTGGGGCTGAAAGGGAAAATGCATTCACCCCAACTTGAATTAGCAAAATAGACTGTCCTGTGTCATGATTGGCTCTTGAGAGTCATGTGACAACAAGTGCTTTTCATCAGATGTAAGATTTGCTTGGAGCCTGTGATTGCTTGGTTTACATTGAACATAAGTTGGGGCGATTGCCCCGACTCTTTAACTTGGTTTCACCCCACCATCTTGGAGGAGGGTCTAAGAGGAGGGAAAGAATGTATGGACCGAAGCCCTACAGGATGGTCTGAGGGGAGGAAGAAAATATATTAGGATCATTACCTGCAATTTGGTGAGATAAATCGGTTCGTATTTTAGGAAGACAGCAGCGAAATTCATGTTTAACATTTAGACAGAGCTAAAAAAGGAAAAAGATTTCGTCCTTAAATTGGAAACCCGTCACATCTGTGCCTTCATACCGACTGTCAAGGACGATATTTCATGAAACAAGACAAGATTATTTTTTATATTATTCAACCATTGTCAATCTGAGTAATATCATAGGCGGGGAATTAAAATACAAGTTGTTATTCAGACATATCCCTGATCAATATAGTATTTGATAAATCTCCCGTGAGTGATGCTTTCTGTCTTAGTGCTCTGTTTTAGACAGATGAAATCTACCTTCACCGTAGCCTCAGAGAAATTCCCGATTTTGTCTACAGGTGATCTGTCATTTTTGAAACTCGTTGCAAAGAATCATCAGGAATGAAATTATCTTTCTTCCCTTCGTGAGACCTTATCTTTAAAAAGAGAGGGTTTCGCATGATGTGACGTGAATCTTAATGGAAACATCAATTTTAAATCCACAGAATTTACCGCATCTCGAGTCCAAAGAGTACAGTAGCATAGAGAAAGTTCCTTTTAAAGTACCTCGCTGACTGTTGTGTTGGTTCGCAGACTTCATCTTCATCATTTTATGTGTAGTATCCGTAATTTTACTTCCACTTAGGAAGCGCTTAATAATTGATGTATTGATATGAAGGGAAGCTGGTGAACGCACGAAATAAGAAGTACGAAAAGTATCGGTTACGATTACACAGGGTATAGTTACCATTTATGACGAAATTACGAATGTAGGCAATTTGCAGCATATTTAGACGCGCATGGCGGTATAAGTAGTACGCTTCGATTGTTCGGACAGGCTTGATTAGACTTTCAGTGTTTTCGCCGGATGCATGGTCAAGTTGGTTAGAACATCAGACTGGCAGTCGGTAGGTCGGGAGTTCGAGTCCCGACCAGGGCATAGCGAAGATTTTAAAAGCAAAACCTATTGCCATTGTGCTTAGTGCTCAGCATAAGCAATGGACAGATGGAGAAGGGAAAACAAGCCAGTGAGCCACAACTGGAAGAAAAGGTCGTGGCCGGCTCTACTTGAAACTATTGGTTGCAAACTGGGCTGCAAAACTCCATCTACACTTACCTAACCCAGATTAGCTGAATTTCCACAGAATCTTTCCAGAGGTACGGGCTTTCTCCCTCTCCATGTCTCACGCATTATGATGAGAACATTTCTTTAGTTTTTGTGGTAATAGATTGCGTTTGATCATTGACTTAAAATAAATGGGACATTCTGGAATTCTGTGAAAAATACGTATTTAATCGAATCACAATGTTATTTCCCCTTTTTGCACATAATGGAATTGAAGTATAACTCGAAAAGAGCATCAATATAGATGTGAAGGTAACTGCCCTGAACGGTGAACGAAGTTGTGATACCCTGTTAGGCCAGGGCCCGGTTGGATGGAGAACAAACACCAACATTTTCAAAGTTTTTTCTCCGAAACATTTTAAGCCTCCAAAGTCATCTTAGAAATGTCCAAATCCGAGTCTATGGCTAAAAGTTCCCGGTTCACGTCCTATCTTGCAAATTTGCACGCAGCCTTGTCAGTGATGAAGCAAACAATATGCAATGTCACAATTTTCTGACTGAAATGGGGGATGGTCTAAGGGGAGGGAGTGTCTCATTCCCTTTGAAAAGTTTTTGAATATTTGAAGGCCCTGAGATGCAAATGATCGTGCCCCAGGGTTACGTGCCTGAACTACACATGTGACTGAGGGGAGTTTGATGAGTTTTACTGTAGTGTTTCCATAATTGAAATGAATTTCTGGAACAAAATATTGTTCAAGTATGGTTAATTATACCATGTTACTAATAGTTTTTCTTCACCTTTCAAACAGAGATGCAAATGACCTGGTGCCATGTTTTGCCAGTTTCATCGTAATCATAATCATATACTTTTAGCAGATTTGTTTCTGTTGGAAAAAAAATCAAACAGCGAAAAGTCTTTTCGACACCGGAAGAGGGAACAGTACGTTCCTTCTGCTCAAGTTCCCAGGCTACGTCGTTTAGCCTTGAACCTGAAACTAAACGTGTCACAAGAATTTGGAAGGTTTTTACAGTCTAAATAACGTGTTAAGCAATTGAACACTTATTCTTTGCCTTTGTATACACGCTCAAATTCTAAACGTGTTTAGATAGTAAACATTTCATGTGTAATAATTAGGGCTAAGGTGTTTTTAAAACAAAAGTTAGAATGTTAAAGTGTTTACAAAGAGGGACCAGAAAGTGTTTCGAAAAACGTTTAATTCATAAACACTGTTGTAGAGTATGAGGATGCTCTAAATTTCCAATCCGTCCAAATATCTTTGAGTGTAGTTATAAAGATTTCCGTACAAGGTTGCTAAGACAGGAAGAGACTTGATTGTAGCTGTATGGCGTTGACTATTTATGTACATCTTCCTACGATTTCGTTTCATTATTCTCGGTAATAGACGTTACTTTTTAAAAGACTCCTGCTAAACCAATTTACAGAATTTTTTATGCGTGATCGTTTCATCATCTCATAGTGATAAAACAAAGTCCCGTCTTTTTTGTCTTTTTTTTATTGAAAAACCATTTTCTTTTCACCGTGATGAAACAAGCACGCTTGATTGGAAAACGCAATTCGTTCTTCGCCTACCAAACTGGAAAAGAGCGTTCTTAAGTGATTGGCAATCCCCTCAGGCGCACTATTAGCATCATACAGAAACGACAATTATGTTGCACTTAGAAGTCGAATTCGTCCTTTTAAAACGGCTAACAGCCGGTTGAACAACATTCGCGAGATTTCCGTAAATTTATTGAGTATAGTCGTGAGACTGGACCGTCTCATGAAAAGGGGGAAATTGAACTCAAGTTTCTTTTGAGTTTTGAGAGAGGCAAATGGTCACCGTAACAATTGACGAGATAATAATCATAGTAAAACTACTGGTTGTTACTGCGTGTACTTTCACTTCGGCTTGACTGACATTGATTTCCGAACAGTATATTAATGGTCTCAAGTCAGTCATAAATGAGAGTCATCAGTTTATCTCTCCAATTCTTTGTTCCATTGTATCATATATGGTTGCATTCTAAAATTCCCTATTAATTCACGCTATAGGAGGGTTTAGAATTGCATATATAGACAATACAATTAAAACCTTAAGGGGCGATGTCCCTACTGATGGCCGACCTTAAAACTGCTTGGTTTCGTTTAATAATTTACAAGCTTATTTCTGTGAATCGTTGCAGTTTACCTTCTTGCATTGATGATCATGCAATTTTCACAGAGGTAGGCCGGTAGCTAGACAAGATATGCTTCTGGCGAGAGCCAGATGAATTCCAAGGGGGATAGTGCAATAAGTTTTGCGTCTCGAAGTAATTTCGAACAATTTTCAGGACTGAGCGGCCAGCAAAGCACAAGGGCAAAACACCCACACAAATAACTTGAAAAACGTAAGATTTGCAATGATAGTTTTACTCTCCCTACCAGGTTCAGTCAAATTGCCCCATATGTGTACTTTACAATAAATGGTTCTAAGTTAATAACTCCACCTCTTACAGCAAAACGGAAGACTCAAATAACAGTCTGTTCAGAAGAAATATGTTTGCAACATATTCACATGCTCTTTAAATGGTAATAAGATATATCCTCAATCATCCGCGTCGATATTACTGGTATTTATCGTTGTCGAAAACGATACCGTCTCTTAAGGACTAATTTGTCTTGGAAGATCATAGACATCTTTATCGGAAGATCAAGAAGCGTACTTGAAGGAGCACACCATATACTAAAGTCATTTCCATCCCCAGATTGAAGCAGGCTCTGAGTGGACTCTTGTTGAACGTTAACTCTATGCAGGGATTTCCTTCTTGACTCCAATTACTAACTTGGCAGGTTCTAAATCCATAGAGTTATCACCTCGAAATTAGACTTTTGACAGGACTGTTTACAACTGCCTTACACTCCGATTGAAATAGAGAGATTGTCCATTATGCATTAGAATAACTTCTCTTCCCATGAGGAGGGACGGGTGTGAAGTTACACATCTCAGGTAAAATCACATCAATAGCTTTACGTAGGCCTATCACTCGTAAGATCGCCTACAAAGATCAGACCTCTACTCTGGCTAATGACGTCTTCGGAACTAAACAGCCAACTTTGTCAAGTCAATACGTGATGTGATTTCTATTGATGAAAAGTTTTAAGTCGTTACAGCTTAGTAGATTATAGATAGTTCCGATCTGACGTCGGAGAGGCTTTTCACGTGGAGTATTTCAGAAGCCTTCTCACAGGGAAACCCTCGAACACGTTTGCCCTGCAAGATGGCGGTTGTTAACCCTAGCGGTGACATCCATAAGAACTATCTACATAGAGCAGGGGTGGGCAAACTTTTTGATTGAACTGGCCAGATTTGAGGAATGACAAATTGATCGGCCCGCACTTAACCAACGATGTGCTGTTGATATTAAACATTTATTTCTGATGAGGAATTTGAAACAATATAAATCTTTAGTCACAAAAAATAAAATTTTAATACAGTAATGTTGTTAAATAATGTTGATCTTGGAATTAGATGTTTTCAGTTCAAGATTCAACAAGGAGTGCTTACTTAAATTGAAGTGTTCAATGTTAGCACCTCAGAAACAAAGCCACATTTAGCTGCTATAGTATGCCTACTAATTAGGAATGTCAATCATAGGCGTAAAGAACTCTTTCAGTTTGGAATCAGAACATTTTGCCCAAAGTTCGTTGCAGTTCAGATGCATAAAACAGACCACCAAACCACTTATGCGCGCGAAGCGCGCGAAATGTTTTCTACTTTTTCGAGAATTTGATAAAAAAAATTCCGGAACTCGGTAGAAAATTCGGGCAATGTTTTCACTTATATTTTATCTCTGCCGGGAAAACACCTGTTCCGTGCCCAGATTTTGTCGCTTCCTACCCGAATTTTTGACCTCAGAAATTTTGGGGGGAGGCTTCCCCTGCCCTCATCGTACGCCAATGATTCCAATTTGCGACTTAGCTAAACTACTAAGTTCACGTAAATTCACTAGAAATTTCAGACTTTCAAATTTGTGTTATAGTTAAAAGTAGTGACCCGTCAAAAACAAAAATCATGTCGATTCATTTCACGGCAACCCTGGTACCATTTTCTATCATCACCACGAGTTTTGCAAAATAAAGGGGGAAATCATCAACCCATGATAACACACTCTGAAATCAAAAGAGTGAACTTAGTCACTCTTTGATCGAGTGAAAAGTGTAAATTCACTCCATTAGAGTAATAATTCACTCCAAGAGGAGTGAAGTTCACTCCAAAAAGAGTGAAATTCACTAGAGTAGAGGAAGAGGAAAAAGTCACTCTTCTACGAGTGCCTGCAATGATCGCTCTTTTTTAAGAGCGATCACTGTGGGCACTCCATCAAGAGTGAAACTTCGCTCGTTTTAAGTGAATTTCACTCTTTTTGGAGTGAACTTCACTCTTTTTGGAGGGAACTTCACTCCTCTTGGGGTGAATTATCACTCTAATGGAGTGAATTTAAACTTTTCACTCGAACAAAGAGTGACTAAGTTCACTCTTTTGATTTTAGAGTGTACTGTCAGAGGTGAAGCTTGTCACTGTGCGTATCACCAAAGGAGGGAATTAGACCGCTCGTTCCATGGTTACACTGACAGACGAACTGTACTAGCTATACTAACCGCGTTTACGCCTAAATGTCGACGTCAAATCAAAATAGAAGTTGTGCAGTTAGGTTGCGTCAAAGAAGGTCGCACCAATCATGGTGGTAACTCCATGTACCAATGTGCAAAATCGGTTTGGGAGTAGCTGGTCATATGCATGGAGTTTACCACTTCGAGGCGGTTTCTCCATGCATGTCGCAAGTGGATAGGGATGATGAAAATAATGGGGAACGTCGTTATTGAAATGGAAATCAAATCTATAGTTTGTTTGTTATGATGTAAAATAGACTTATATTTTTCTTTAATTGAGAAATCTCTCGGGCCGCAAAAAAAAAAAAAAAAAAAAAAAAAAACAATGGCCGGCCGTAGGTTGCCCACTCCCGCTCTAAACTAACCTCTTAATCTTCTTTGCAGTTACGTCGTATTCCATTGGAAATGACCGCGTTGGACGACACTGGGTTTGTTTAAGAGAAATTTGGTCATCGTGGTCACCTGCATAGACCTATTTCCAAATAGCAATTACACAGGATTGTGGCATAGAGTTTTGGTGTTTGTCATTGTTGTCAATGGCATTTTACTGTGGTGAAAATTGACGTACTCCCAAAACTCTATCCCACAATTCATTGTAATTGCTATTTGGATAGGTCTATGACTCTGTGAGAAAATGTGTTAAAATCAGTTACAAGTCTTTCCCAAGGCCACGTCAATCACTGCACACTTGCTGTCCAAATGGGTATGCGCACTTTTAATAAGGTGATTCTTAATTTGCTATTGCAATTGTATTGCATCGATTATATTCTTTGTTAGGGTGAGGGGTTAGGTTAGGGATTAGGACTACCGTTAGCCAATAAGAAAATTTCTTGTTAAACAGTGCACATCGCCCCGTCCAAATTGAACTTAAAGTGATACTTTAAACTTAATCTGCAATTTCTGAGCAGAGTGTTTTCCTGTATTAAACACAGCATGTGACGGAAAGGGGCACTTTTGAAGGACGATGTAGTCCTACTCGGCCTCCTTACTGAAAGTTGATCAACGATATGTCGTATCGTGATTTCAAAAGTTTTCTACCCTTTTCCTAAATGAACCTGGATTCAACCCCATAAGATATTTGCCTGAAAATATTCTTAAATTTTTCAACTTGATGAGAGTAATCAAATTAATGTAGTGTAATGCAACATGCCAAATGAGTTAAATTTGATAGAATTTGCAGGACACGCCCTCCCAGAAATCAGAAATGATAAAAAGGACAGAAACCTTTTTCTAGTGCAGGGTGGGAGCTAGCGATTTTGGTGGGGGGTGGTGGGCGATGGCCTGCATAGGAGCTTTTAAGTAGGATGTTACGAAACCAAAAAGGGCCCGGAAGGCAATTTTGGTCAATCAGGGGGATTGCCGCCCTTCCTGACCATGTCGACCCTCCTTCACCTTTTACTTCCTGCCTTCGTCTGACATCAAAAGGGTTTCTTTGGGTTTTGGTTCCCTGGGCAAGAATATGCTGAGTGCAGTCTCCATTAATGTATCACCGAGGGAGACCCTCCGGGTGCCACTGAACGTCGTCTGTTAGGGATTTATCAATTTATTTTAAACATACAACACTTTAAAATATGGACCACCGAATTGAATCATAGAACCCTCAACCACCCCATTTGACCTCATTCCAGGAAGGTGATTTGAGACAATGCTAATCAACGACGATTGCTTCCTATGCCCAAGCGCACTTTGTTCACGTCCTGTCAAATTTGTAAGCAAATTTAGGTGACACTACATGGGGCTCGGCATAACGGAGTAGGATACCTTTTATTCAATGTAGATTAGGTATTATGTTTAATTCACCTAAAATTGTAAATAAAAAACCGGCCAGTTTCAATTAATCGGTAAAACATGGTGCACGAGTAAGGTGCTTGCGATCATTTTGTAAATGTATAATAACAGATCCCTAACCTGCGGTAGAATTCTTCAAAATTAATACCGGTACCTTTTCCATCGCTGCATTTTGGGCTTAACCGAATACTCTGACGTGATTTTCAAAACTGAAATATGAATTCCTTGCTATGTTTTTTGTCACAAAATATTTATGAAGTTTTTAAAAAATTATTCATAAATCAAATTCATTATTCTATTTGTGATTCAATTGTTTAAATGCCTTTCTTTAAATATGTGTTCGCTAAATCTTTCGGATAATATACCAACAAACTTGTTAAAGCAACTCTGTTTGAAGTTAGCCTTTTATAAATATGTCAAGCAGCGGTGAGACCACTTGACGTTGTCCTGGAATTCCCTTCTGACGTTTCCTCTTTAAAAATCACTTAAATGTGCGCCACGACCACTTTCTCGCCTACGGTCAGACATGGGCAAGAATACAAGAGTTCCTGAATTGGTATGCATACGGCTACTTGCTTCAACATGTGTCTCTCGAGATATTCAGGCATGTCAGTACGATTTGGATATTACGTACTTCTCAGAACACTCTATTTTGTGCGTCTATAATTCAGTAATCTCAGTACATGCAGATCTTAGGCTTATAAAAGGCTGATGTGTAGGTAAGTTATCGATGAGATCATATACATACATGCGTTAAACCTTGCAATTGGTTAGAAAATGAGCCATAAACCTCATCTAACTAACGAACCTACACGCATGTTGACTGCCCATATGCGCTCCTTATCCATCTTAGGTGCAAAATTTAACCGGCCTCATAGGAGTGAACTCATACTATCATGTTTATTACTGCGTGGGCTTGGGCGAAATCCAACGAAGTTAGAAGGGTATACGAAAGAGACATAAGGTAAATTGAGGAGATCGGTCCCACCATACTGCCTAATAAATAAAATCGTACCCACGCCCACTGCCGAAAGAAAAAACAATAGCCCCCACGGCGGTCGCCACCTATTTCTCAACTAGCTACACTATTCGTACTAAATCAGTTTTTGTCAGTCAATATACAGAACTATTTCTTACAATTATGCCTACCTGCTGCATGGACAGATGTTTAAGTTGGAAAATACACTTTTTGCTGTACTCAATTTTAGTTGGTGCTTCCGTAAGTAATTTTGCTTGAAAGGAACAGAAATCAGACTGAGACTAAATTACCAAAAACGCCAATTTTGTAAGGAGGCAGTTACGATTTTAATTGATTAAGAATCATAAAAAGCATCGAGACAGTTTCTTGCATTAAGCACTCATATACAACATATGCATAATTATGAAGGGGTTTGCGAAACAAGAAATATCAATTTTGAACCATTTTAATTAAAATAAAGAACCGAGTTTGTTCCTTTAAATATTGTTATCTCAAACGTAAATTATTTTTCTTTACTACTTCCGTTGAAAATTTTTGAAATGACAATTCTAAAGTAATTTGTTCTAAGTATCTACATTCAATTGCATCCTAGCAATTTCAAGTAGGCCTAGATGTGTTGTGAGCAGTTTACAGAGGAAAAACCCTTCATTTATTACCGCCTCCATTAGTCATTGCATAACCCCAAATTGTTTCCTTCCCAACACCTTCTATCTCCAATAATTGCTCTGTAAATAATCCAACTCCTTAATGTTAAGCTACTGTTTTACATCATTTACAGACATCACACCAGGTTTCACAGATATATAGAAGTACACCTTAATTTATTCCAGTCATTCACCGATACACAATGCGTAACCGCCATATATAATTTTTTTCAAACAACTTCTCTTTCCGATTAAAGCTCTATAAACTATCCAACTCCTTAAATGTTAAACCACTGTTTTATATCTATTTAGTGACATTACACCCGGGTATTTAAAACCCACGCACAACTATTTCCACATCTGTTCGCTCTCTGTATGTTGTTCTATCGTACTACGTAATATAAAAACACACTTAATGAAATTAAAAACCGTGCCAGTCTTTTTGCTGGAATTTCCTATCCTTTTGCTATACCTCAAGCATTATTCGCTCTTTATCTCTAAGATCAAACACTTTCGGCTGTGTCTCCGATTTTCTTCTGCATAACAAAACTAAAGGGACAAGGCAGCAATTCCAGCCTTTGTAAGTATACCATATGAACCGTTTGTCGTTATTCCGCAATAAACTGTATATATACAATCCACAGACGATCTCTCTTAACTTTATTGCTTGAGCTAAGGCACGGACGTATGACAAGCTGTATCGCTTGAGATGTGTATCTAGCCTAAATTGATTTAGTTAGGGCCGCTCGTGATTCCTATCCAACAACCGTGAGTAACTCAGCATTTCATTTGCCTTTTTCATTAAAAAATAATCGCGATAATTAAGTGGAAATGATATCGAGGGTCAGAATAATTAAATACAGTTAAAACAAAATTCGATTAAGAAGCGATATATCTGGAGTCGATATGCCGCAACTAAACTGTGTATGTTCTTCAGTATATAGAGGTAAAAAGTAGCATAGCAGAACCTATAAGGGACGGCTTTTCTGCTTGATATAATCGAAAAGTGAAGGAATGTGCAGTTTGGCAATTTTGAAGTTGCAAAGTGCATGTACGTAAGGGTACGATTAAATAGACCTTGGAACAAGCTGCACTAAGTGACATAGTTTAGTACATTGGATATAACATATCACGGTGATGCCTTACTTCGTTCTAGATATTTCGTGGTAGAACTTAAGTAATGGGAGCTTCAAATCGACTTTGGGAGATGCTGGAAGGGGTGGCAGTGACTCTAAAAAGAGTACCGATTTTTGTAATAACGAAGATAAATCTCGGAGACTTGAGGTGTACGTCAGTAATTACAGTTATCATGCGTCTTAAATCCAAGGCAGTGAAATTAGGGAAGGATGTAAAAACTAATAAAGAATTGTAACACTTACAGAGAGGGTATCATTTTTTAAAAGCCATCTAATCATTCGGTACCCCAAACTACAATTTCGCCGGTAGTATACAGACGTTCCCAGTTTTTGCCCATCTTTTTGATTTACATTACATTGAAAAAATGTTCCAATTGTTCCTGCACTTCGTTTTTCTCTTCTGAGTTAATTGTTCACCAGAATATACAAAGTTTTTTTTCAATTTGAAAGAAACATTAATTTTGCGTTAATTACTTTTGAATGAACATTACTGAATATTTGTCGGGGAAAAAATCCAGTCGTGTGCATGTAAATATTTTCATTCTTTTGTCATACGGTAAACATATAGTTAATTGAAAAACACGTTTGTTAAAATTCTATAACATGGTTTTCCAACCCGTTCAGTTCTTCGTCATATGCGTTTGAAAACTGAACAATGTTTATGTTTAAATGTGTTTACTCAGGTTGCTGCAAATTGTATTAAAATTTTTAAGACACGTGTCTTATAACGTGCAAAAACAAGTCCTCCATGTGATGGACTTACTTAGTGGAAGACAAACTAGAGCAATTGTAGTTATCCATTACTACTAAAAGTAATCGTTTAAAAAGGGCAATCCCTATACCTCTGAAATGCTTTTTTGGAATACACTTAGCATTTGTTATAATGCTTGAAGAAAAAGGAATTTGAAATGATTGTAACACAGGATCTGTCGGTAAAATAAAAAAGAACTTAAAAGAAAATTACTCAAGATAGATATGATCAAACGGGGGTACAATAAGATAAAAGCAAAGGTAAGAAAAGTTGAGATGAGGTAAGATGAAATTAGATGAAATTAAGTGAGATAAGATGAGATGAGATGATATGGAAAAAGATGAGATGAGATGAGATGAATCAAGATTAAATGTCATGAGATGGAAAAGGTAAGATAGGATGAGATTAAATGAGATGAGATAAGATAAGGTAAGATGAGGTTAGATGAGGTGGAAATGAGATGAGATAAGATGAAATGATATTAGATGAGATGAAAAGGATTAGGAGATGAGCTGAGATAAAAAAAAAAGATGATATGATACGGAATGAGATTGGATAAGATGGGATGAGATCAAATGACATGAGATGAGATGAGAAGAGATGAGATGGGATTAAATGAGATAAGATGTGATGAAATGAGATGAGATGAGGTGCCGTACCGTAATGTAAATAATAATAATAATGAATTAGGGATGGTTGCTAGCAACTCCCTGGTGAAATGAACCCTCCCACCGCCCTTGTTCTTCAAAAGGCAAACAGGGAACCATGAATGCAGCAATTTAAAGGAATTGTTTTCCCAAACTGTAAAAAGTTTTGGGAGTTTGAAAATTTTCCCAAGCCATGAGCATTTTCCAGCAATTAAGTGTAATAATTACAAGCCGAATTGCTGCCGAGAATTACCAAATGTACTTTGTGGTTACACACAGGGTAAGAAAACAATTTGGAAAGATAAACTACTTCCTCGTGTCTTGCCCTTTCATTGCTTGAACTTTGCAATTCAGTTCTTCCATCCTTTAGTATTTAGAAAACATGATCTTAAGGAGATGCTTGTTCTTTTATGTAACTTTCCCTCCTTCAAGTTTCATTCTTTCAAATTTCCTTAAGAAATGAAATTTCCACCTGCGGAGCGTATGCATTTTGTACATATAACATGTTCCAATTTATCATATGAAAACTAATTTGATAATGGGCCTATCTCACAAATGAATAATGCTCGTCTCATGCACTTTTAACTCCATCGATAACATTTGTCATGACAAAGATAAAATGTTTATATTTCCCGTAACTGCACAATATATAACAATAGCTCAAGGGTTTCTTGCAAAACTATCGATCGTCTTGTTTTCATAACTGTGGCTACAGAATAGCCAGAAGGCGGCTACGTAGGCAGCTGATGTTTCATATTCTTGAAGTTAAAAACTCTTTGTATTTACACGTCTCCAAAATGTTATATTTATGAGTTTTACTGCCACAGAGCCAACCATACGTAAGAACTGCATGTAAGTGAAGCTTCTGGTTCATTTTGTAAAGCTATCCAAATATAGTCCAAGTATTTGACCATTGGGTTGTAAAATAAAGTGTAAGTAATCATTTTGTGTGACAAAGTACCCCAGATGAGGTCACTGTGACTACATAGTTTTAACTAGATGAAGGGAGTTTTTTTTTCCAAATATGTATGTTTACACTGGTTTATCAAGAATTCCATGATTTTGATATCAATTCAGATTTTTTTTTTTCATTTTCAATCTGTTGTTAATTTTTTAAAGTCTACCTCATGTCGGCAGACTGTATCGATCGAATACATTCATTACTAGATAATCAAATTACCTTCCTAATGAGAAAAAGTACATGCGACGTTTGTCAGTGTAGTTAAAATGAGGATGGAAAGAATCATGTTAGAAAACGGTATAAACCAAAGGAGATCAAAATTCTAATCCCAATGCAAAATGCCAGATTTCATGGTATTTTTAATTGTTATTCCTTTTGATTATGGAGATATCGTCTTTCTAATCAATTTCAAGATTCTGCCATTAACGAAATTTGTAGACTTGTAGAAATCTCGATTTAACTTGTGTTTCGCTATAGTATTTCGCTATTTCCATTTTCACTCAGTGAATTGATGGGAAATATGTGTTTGGTGGTGTAGTATTACAGATAGAGGTATTCAGATGGATTACTTCAAGTGCACCTTAAATGTCCCAATAAGGTCTAGAATTTCAAAACTATAGATTACGGTATAATTAATGCAACTTAGTCATCTAGCGCCCCCCCCCCCCCCCCTCATTGCCATTGCTTCTTTAATTGCTGGGATAAGAAACGTTGAAATTTTATTCACTTGAAATTTTTTCTTGAACAACTCGTGTTAACTGCTTTCGTTTCCTTTGAAATTTAAAAAAAATAAAAATGTTTTTTCAACTTGAATATTTCATGTTTCTTGCTAAGCATGTTGCAAAGTTAGGGTTTGTATTGTTAAGTCACTTCATAAGTGTAAAAGCCCGATCGCATTTCCAAACAGGGTGTGGCTGCTTTTGGAAAACAAAAAAATACAAAGACGGTAACTTGAGTAATATAAAAAATGGCATCACAAACTTTTGCCGAAGCTACCATTTAAATTGAGTGTAAACTTCAATATTTAATATCTTACCTCAGGAATGTCTTGCACGCCAGTGATGACAGGGGTTGGGCTATTTAGAGTCATTTTCTTACTTGACAATACTTAAGGTTCACTTTAAATACACTCACTCATCACCCCAAAGTACACTGAGGCAGTTAGGTAGAAATTAAAATTTTCAGTTTGTGCAACTGTTGTTTGGTTTTGCAGAGTGCCCTGGTTACATCTTACACGGTCTTTCTTGTTCACCATTAAATGGCCTAGAACAATAGGCTATAGCATTTCGTTCACATGAAAATATTTTTAAAAAATGGTTAATTTGGGAGAAAAAACTGCCTATAAATAAATCTTGGTAGATAGTAGGCCAAAGTTACATGGAATTTAACGACACATCACAGGGAATGTGTTATATTGTACCAGCTATTTAAAAAAAGCAAGTTGGAATACTCTCTCAAATGCGGTTTGAGTTTGGCTCCAAAGAAGAAGTTAATCGGATCAAGTCCTCCCCTTTGGTCGCCTTTAGTATGCTTTACAATCCTCAACCCACGGGGGATTTACCCTGTACAAGGTCTTTGAAAGGCTTTATCTATGGAGGTCCTTTTTATATCAACGTCTGTTACATGATATGAAGGACTAAAGTATATTCACTCAATTAACCGGTAAAATATGGAAACATGTAAGATAACATTCTCAATCGATCCTCGAAAATGCTTGAACTTGAAAAGACCTTTGAAATCATTAATTTCAACTTTAATTAATTTGTTCAAAGAATACTTACAATATTAGCTCAGTCTATAAAGATAATTTAAAGTTCTTAGCGCTTTAAGGAATATGGAAAAATTGTAAGCAATAAAAAATAACATATAATCTCTTGCTACACGCAGGGAGGTGGTTTCCGATTAATAGCTGCCTGCATCATGAAAACATAAGAATGAGTAACCGAATGTTTTAGACAGTTTTGCGCATTGAAGGAAGCGTTTAAGATCACATCAACTTTTGATATGTTAGAGGGGTACTCATTCTACGCATTTTTGTGGAATTTGAATTGCAATCCGATTCAGGATATGAGCGCGTAAAGTTGTTACACTTGCAACAAAAAGTGAACTTGAAGCAAGGGACATATGAAATCAAATCCCCACATCAATGAACAGTTTTTTTTTTCTTTAAACTTTACAACCAATTTTCTCCTCAAAATCCTATATTATCAGAACGTGGTTGCATAAGTGGCATGAGATTTTTACAAAATTTGTATTCCACACAGGGAAGTTCTATCCTAAAAACCTTCAAGGCGGTCAACACAACAGTCTGGACAAACAAAGGTTGACCAAACACGCCTTGTCAATGTGAGGGAGTGTTATAACCTCTGCTGCTCTCGTGACCACTTTGAGACACAAATCTAGTAACTTAATTTGCGGATATATCGAGGAGATAAATGTCCGATTTAAATGGAAGTTTCCCCACACTGTGTAAATTTGATTTCCCCTTTGAAATATGAAAATAAAATTTTCTTTGAAACTTCCCCCTTTGACCTTCTCCTTTGAAGAAAATGAGTATAAATTAAGGCCACATCAATGGATTTACAGAATTGACACGATAAATGCAAAACATGTAAAATCCCAGTATTTGTGTAATTTAGGCATTAACTTCATACAATTATTATGTGAGCCGTAGATATTAGGGTATGTTTAAGTGCAACTGAAAGGTAGATTAATTAAACTGCATTTAGTCCTTTTATTGTGTATGGGGGTTTACGGTATGTGACGGCCATGACACGCATAAACGTTTGGAGGTGCACAATGAGTTTGTCAATGGAGTGATTTTTCAAGTGCGACATGGCCGGGGAGAAATTTTATAAGGGGAGGTGAAAAAATCGGCTTTTAAAGTCGTCGCAGATGCAAAATGAAAGGCAAAGATTGCATTAACCATGCAACTTTTTATGATTCTCTGCTAATATAATTACAGACTCAGGTCTTGGCGTGGGGGTGTATCAACCCTTTCCCATCCTCCCTGCATGGCATCGAGACGAAAACTTTTGAGTTTGTTTCTTCGGAATCGTTGCTTCTAAGAGTTTACAGTTCTCGGAGTCTGGTTAGAGCAAGAAAGTTTTACTTTCATCAATCAGCTACATATTAACCCTAATGTGTCATTAAAGAGTACAGAGCTATATTTGTAGCCATCATGTGGCACTAATGTCATGGCATTATAGCCTGTATAGTCTCAAAAAGTAATTACAGCCTTAGGGCCATTAATTATTGTTCTCTACATGATAACGACAATGCAGTAGATAGCGTCGCCGTCAAAGTATATTTACTAGAACACATATTAGAGAACATCATTCGATCAGTTTAATACGACCGTATCAACACTCGTGCAAAGAGGAATAATTCAGGGTAAAGAATACGGATCTATGTCGTCATTGTCAGTCTGCGGTAGACGAAACGTACATAAGTACAACTGATATGCCCGTATACGGTCGTGTATTCGTCACATTTAAAGATTTGGAGAAAATCATGCTTTTGTCATCTTTTTTCCTTTTGGAACTAAAGTATTTTATTCAAAGTATATTTTGACGTTTTTAAAATCTTGAAATATCTCATGTGTAAGGGAAACTAGTGCAAATATATACTTGAAGTACAACTTATTTAGACACAATAAAAGTTGAAAGAAGCAGAAACGCTCAACAATTGTAACTATGCAAAACAGGTGTGTGATGTTAAATGTGTTTCAAGAATTTTTTCCCCAGTATTTGATCGAGTTTAGTGTTATTTTTTCAAAAGAATTACATATTATGTTCTACCATTTTCGCGAACTTCATTTGCAACATTTAGCTTGATTAAGGACTTCACTTCAGGACAAATAATTACAAAGTTTTGACACAATGATCCTTTCGAAGAAAACGGCATGCGGTAGCAAGAAGTATGGTCTATCCTGTGAACTGCTCCATCCATATATCATAGTCTTCTGTGCCTAGTTCTAAGATTCAAGATCGTTTTGTATCTCGGCTTTGACAAAGTATGCCCTTAAGTAACTACGGACCTGACAAATTAAAAATCTGAAATTGATAGCAAAACTAAACTAAGCACGTACTTTCTAAAACAGGTAACAGCATTGAGCGATCATATACTTCGTTTCATTTCCCGCGATCGTGATTACAATTCATTATGATGTCAATGTGTAATGGAGCGTTTCAAATCATATCTGACTAGCTAATTAAATATTTCTTTCATGTGAAGAACTAGACAAAACAACAAATTATTTTGAGACTTTGTCTCAGTCAGGCCTGATAAACTTAAAGGGGACCTGTATACGAATATTGAACTCGATGGCTGTAACGGATTACAAAATATTAAAGTGATGGGAAAATATGCCACTTATATTTTATGAGTGACAGATAAGGGAAAACGTAGTTGTTATATTAGTACATAGAGTGCTTTCCCTGACGTCACAAGCCCAGTCCCTTTTGTTTGGCAAAAATAGTGTGGTACGTACAGACGAATCCGATCAGCGCTTGTGTTTAATGACTGTGGGCAGCCATTAGTGGGGTCCATCAGCCTTATAGGTCTATTGTCTTCATTTATTGTCTGCATGAATTTGAAATCCTCATATTCAATACAATTGAAGAAATCAAGATGCACTTTAGTGCACAACCATCACATGATACAGGTAAGCAAGGAAATTGAAAGATTTAAAGGTGATAGACCCTAGTTATGGCCGACTGTAAATCACCATCACTTGCTGGCCGGATTCGTCTATAGTTGACTGAGAAGGAGCTGACGACCGATGTGATGACTATTGTTTTTCACCCGGCAGTGAACGTGGCTACCAAATTATGACGTCACGTGAAATAACTCTTCAAACTGTAGTTGCCATTGCAGCTATTTATAATACAGAGAGACACATTTTAAAACAAATATAGCCAAAACAGGTGTCCTGAAAATAATGGGGTTTTCGCCCTTGTTTGGTTTTGTTCTGCTGTTTGGGTTTTTCGTGGGGCGATTTTCTTATAGCTTTTTATGTTTTTGTTTTTTTATTTTATTTATTTATTTATTTATTTATTTTTTTTGCAAAGTGTCCCTCCTCGTGTAACCACAAGTTATGGGAACCAATAGGTTATGGGACCCGAACGTACAGGCTAGCGGAATATCTGGGTTGATTTCCATTTTCTTTTTCTCATCATCACCTCTAGAATATATATGTACATATACTTTTTAGTCCAGCAAGTTTTCATTTTCGTGACATGTATCGCTTCCAAAATATCACACTCGTGTAGTTAATGCAACAGTCGCCACGATAATTGATACTGTTTACGTGTTTACGAAGGGTCACGTAATGTCTTCGGTAGCTTCAATTTGTATATCCCGGTCAATCGTGACCGGTTAAACTTGTCCATACAATTGTTTTGTTTTTTTCTTTCTGTACTTAGGCCTGATTGATACATTTTTCATCACGATGGCACACTTTTCATAGCTGCCTCCTACTTCCACCAAACCGTGAGAAGTATATCACGGACCACGAAATGCAAAAGACCGACGCTCCTCGCCGATCTGTTACGGTCTATCAAATTCGCGTTAACTGCGACAAACGAACTGTAACTTTTCGTAAACGTGGTATATGCCTGCCGCCAGGCGCGAGGTAAATCTTTTATGCAATCTTCGTGATATTAATTTTGTCTGACAATTCGAACCCAATTTTCTAGGGACTGATGCCCACGGGAAGGGTACGGATCCCGTGAGATCCATTGAAAAAACACTCGGCATTGACGACAATTGTTTTCACGAACAGAAGATTGACATTCGCAAATTGAATTTGAGCGACTTATACATGACGGTATGAATTCGCCCATAGAGCAGTGAAAAGTTGCTGTTCATGCCCTGGGAGGCATACGTGTGGGTGATAAATATGTTAGCATTATTCCAGTCTTTCTTTTCTTTTGATTCAAAAAATATCCCGTGGTCGTGTCACTTCACACGCGGAGGAAATTAACGATGAGGCCTTTCTCTTAATTCTCAAACTTTTTCACCATTTGCAGGCAGCTATAAACCGTAGCCTTTGTATACAACGATGATTACTCATTGAAGACAAAAAGGACACTTATAATTAGGGCGGTATGATGAATTTTCTTTAAGTTTCTACTTTCGAGAAGCACGTAATAAGTTGTCGAATTTGTCAATACAGAGATACAAATAAAAGATGACGGTAACAATTTGAACGCCTCAGAAATTTAAAATACGTCAAAGAGATTTACAGCAAAACGACCTCCCTGTTTACATCTCATATTGCCTTGATATGGCATACAGCAGCGATAGAAATAACGGTCGCAACGTCAGGCGTCAAGAATCCCTTCAGAATGGGGCATCAAACTTAGAAAAAGCTATCAAACCGTCGCGTAACATGTAATTAAGGAAACCAGCATATGCTCCGCGCTATAGTTTATCAACTACGCCAGGGTATTTTAATGACAGTGTTTCTTGGGGGCCCACGTACCGTGTAACATCTCGTTGAAATGAGGTATTTGTTCAGGGTAATTTTAAAATGATTGCAGAATCGTCATCCGTTTAGATTAAGTATAAACAGATCTGTTCACTGCCGCTCTTGTGTATGTTTGTGAGACACACAGGAAGGATCTTTGAAGAGATGTAGATATGAGTCTGACGGTGAGAGCAGAAACTGTTAATAAAAAACGGTATATAGCTTGATGCGGAATTTCAAGGGTGAACCAGGGAGTTGCAACAGACCCTGGGTGGACCAACTGGACATCTCAGTAGGGCACCGTGGCTAAAATCCGGAGAAGGGGACTGCATCTCCCACCGACGAAATTACACAGTCCCTTCAAGTTCTCTTATATTGATTGGAGATATGTTGAAAAAGATGACATTATTTATATCCTGTTGTTCTGCAGGTACGTTGTGTAATAACTCTAGCCTAGACTTCAAATAACGGAAAATCTTTTCACCCCAGACATTTTCAAAGTCTTCTTAAACCCCTCCCACAACTGTCTAAAACTCATCCTCATCCAGACACAATTTCAGTTTATTGCTTCAGGGCGAGTGTACAATACCCCAGTGTGTAATCCAAACAGTCTCAGAACAGTACATGCTGTGTAATAAGAATAATATGCATTTGGGGGAATATGCTGTCTATGAAAAAGTGCCAACTGAAAATTTCTCTAGACTTATTCTGCAAAAAAAAAAAAAAAACTGTAGTTTTAGGGTTAGAATGGACCCTTTTAAATGGAGAAGAACAACTCTAAAATTCAAACTAGGTTTTGGTCACAGTTGATGAGTTTATCCAACCGAACTGGAGTTGTATTTTTATAGTAAATAGGCTTCTCCCACACAGTAACTTACGTAAAGCTAGGCAATAGGCGTATAAGAGCATTTCAGTTTGAGGGAAGGAGATTTTTCTGCCCGAAATATATAATTCTTTTCGAAAGACTATTTAACCGGAGCGCCACCATTTGTTGGCGCGGAGCGTTCAGAAAATTTTGGAAAATTGCGACTCCGTAGACGGTTAGAAATGGCAATCCCACACTTTTGAATAGAATCTAGGCAATCTTTACTTTGAATTTTTCTTTGCGATAACAACCTTATGTTTTCAAAAAATGAGCACATTTTTGCCTTCAAAATGATCAGAAAGTGTGAAAATGTCCCCAACCCCAATAGTTGATACAGATCGCCGCCGTTGTGCGTTAGTGACCTTTCTGTTTAGGTCAACTTGTAACAACTCTGAGCGCGCGCTTCGCCTAAGCTACTTCTATCCAGAGAAATGATATCATCACAAACGCTCTTAAAACGAAAAGCAATGAGTGCTTTCGTTTTCCGAGGACACAGAAGTTAGTGTCAATTTACTCGGACTATGTCACACAGAAATCTATGGCGCGAAAATAGCACTCGTTTGAAAGATACATGCACGCCGACATCTCCTCACGATGGAATTTCAGGTTCAGGTTGCGCGTCTTTAATTATGTGCGCATATGTTTTTTTTTTTCTTTCTTTTTTTATTTATTTATCTATTTTTTACATCAAGGCATCATCTGTACATGAAAGTGTCCTTTGACCTTTGACCTATTGCCCAATACTCGTCCTTGAAGAAACTTCCAACTGGTCTGTGGCATACTATGTAAAATGTTTTTCGATCTGGGTCAGGTTTATGTCTGTTAGTCACACGTCACTTGCCTTGAGCGGCTGAGCCACAACATGAATAAAACATCCCTGTCTCATTTATATCGTTTCGTCAATGTCTGTTAGTCCGCCCTTAATTAAACAGGCATATGTTCAAACATTCACCGGTTGTAATTTATTTCACTATCGTGAACAAGAGAAATTTCATTTCACGGTACGTTACCGTTAACGTTTAGCTTGTATATATTGGTCTGAGGTCTCCAACACTCCCCATCATTTTGTACTGTATTGCCCGTGGACCGTGCAAAATTTACACAGGAGGCGTTAATATTCTTTATTAAAGAATCGTGATAGGTTCTAGGCTAACAAGTCTCCTCTGAATTGCATAAATTGAAGTTTTATGTCTTTCTTCAGCTTTGAATTTCTACGTAAACTGTTTTTAACACCACTGTGAATGTTGAAACAATGCCCTGGGGAGTATCAATAACTGTTCTAAAAACATGAAAGTAATCGATTTTTCATTAGGTAGAAAGAAAATTTGAACAAATAAACAGCGAGTATGTTGTCGCTAAAATTAAAGTTTTCAGATACTAGCGTGGGAGTTTATCCTCTCGTTGACACAATTGCAATTAATAAAGATGAAAGTTTTCCACAACCCAAACTCATCAAACATGTTAACTTATCGTAAGACCAATTCTAATCGCGATTAGTCTCTCTTATATTCGTGTCTAATGACGAGCTTCTTCATCAAATCTAGTAGCAACTCAGTGTTTAAATTAAGTTGTATTCTTCCATGTTCCAAAGCTTCACGTATTAGGCCTCAATTACGAATGTTTGTCGTCAACATTAGGTGAATTACGGCCTCACCCCTTCTGAGGACATTTGATATTATGTGACCTAGTTTTCTTCACGCTTTGTTGATAATTGTGCTCTTTCAATTGTGCATTTTTGACGGCAACAAAATTTGATGGCATAAAATTGCAAAATTCATCGTAACATACATTAAGAAGCAAAGGCATATTAACCAGGCGACTGTAAAATTGGTATCGTTTCCGAATGATGAGGTCGGATATCTGATTTCGCCCGTGGCTGAACTCAGTGATATTTGGTGAGTGTCCCTCCCAATTTCCGCTGAAAACGTAGTCTCTGAATGGATGAAACTGACTGAAAATAAGGAGAAAGAAAGAGGGTCAAATGAAATCTGTAGAAACGAGGAAATTGACATTTCCTAGTTGAAAAAAGGTGGAACGCTTAACAGCAGTACGGATGTCTATTGATCCATTCATCTTTGCGTAGCAAATATACCTTCCTGACAGAACTGGACTAACTGGGCCCTGATTCGGACTGTCAGTCCAACAGAACGATTTGTAGACCGATCTTAAGCCAAAACAGACCATTTTTTATTGAAGTTTGAGATTCGTCTTCTCCTTTCGAGTAGAGTCCAGATGCTGGCGTTATGTATCTCCTAATTCTGTTTCCGTGGGCGCAATTTTAAGTCCCCATGCATTCGACGATCGCGAACGTAACCCCAGTATAGTCTTTAGTCACTTTTCCAAAGACTGAACTCTCCGTGGATAGCCAATGGAGCTTACAGACATCTGTATTTCTCCAACTCTGGCTGTTGTATTAAGTAAGACCGGAAAATGTGTTGTCAAGATCTGTTAGATTAATCCTGTATTTTTTTTAGCAGGAAACTTGGAAAATATTGACATCGGTCAATGCTTCCAGTTTTTGGACAATTTGAGCTCTATTTGACTTTATTAAATGACTTTTTTTAAGCAATGAACGAATGGAGTTAGTATTAACAAAGGTACTGATACGTGCCATGAAAGGGCGTTGACAGTCTATTTGTATAAGCTCCACATATTTTAATAGCCAAGAGTTCGAAGGGAAAAAAAGCTGTATTAAATTACAACTGCTAATTTCTCAAGTCCTCCCGAACCTCTGGCAATAGGCAGTTTGGCGAAACGAACTGCAAATTTTGATACTTTTTTTCTAAAAGTCCCCTCGACTCTCTGGCGAAGAGCCAAGGGGCGAAAACCAAACATTCACTCCCGGAGGAGTTCTGTTCCCTGAAGGAGCTTAACGTCCCAAATGGACAATTACGCCCTCTAAAGGGCAAACACTGAGTGGTCCTGCTCTAGACTGGCTGAATAGAACAGAAACCACGGCCAGTAGGCCGAGAGGCTGAAAGCCTGCACAATCGCTACACTCGATCGCCCTTCGACTCCCTGGGATTTATTATGCTCAGTCTTCAATTTTGATACTGCTCTCCATTGCCTGAGTACGTCCTTAAGGGCTCAAAGCGTGGCGTAAACAGTTACTTTGTAATGAATAATATTAGCAGAAAGTTTGACGCAGAAGAGTGCCACCAATCATGTCGACTGGCAATATCCTCACAGCCTATTTTACAACTGGAAAGCTTTCTTTGTTACCTTTAAGGTGGTTCATTAAGTCCATTCACTTTTTTTGAAGAATGAGGAATAAATCAGTAATCAGTTCCACTTTGCAAATGAAAGTGACTTTTATCAAAAAGAGTGCACTACTTGGGTGATTACCCTAACGTCACTTGTTGGCATAGAGCATGCGCAAGAACGCATGAGTGCATGATAAGTGTTGCGAGTGTTAACACTTCTCTTTGCATCATGTAGATCGAAAGAACAATTGGAATCTCCCTTTCTCTAAAACGGCAGTAAACACTGAACTGGTCTTTAGGGTGTAAACATATAGAAATCCTAAGCTTTAGATGGAAGGAGCACGTCAACGGAAACGCTCGAGTAAAAACGGACGCAACTGTCGGGTCACGTGCCACTGGAATGAAGTTTTATGGTATTTATCATATTTTTATGCACCCGAATCGAACGCAGTCGTACCTAGCGCTGTTTTATAAGGGTTATGGTGATGATGTTATGGTGTTTATTGGATGGTTGTACACTAAAGTGTATCTAGATTTTCTCAACTTCACTGAATATGAGGATTTGAGATTCACGTAGACAATAAATGAAGACGATTAAAGGCTGATGGACCACAATAATGGCTGCCTACAGCCACTAAAAACACGCGCTTATCGGATTCGTCTATAGGCTTAAGGTACGTTCACACTTGTCCGGCAACGGCAACGGCAACGGCAACGGCAACGGCAACGGCAACGACAACGGCAGCGGCAGCGGCAACGGCAACGGTAACGGCAAAAATATCCCACACAATAGAAAATGAAAGACTGTTCACACTAGCACGGCAACGCGGCAATCCGGCAAACCGGTAAAAATGCGTCCGGCAAAAAAGTAATCGCACATGGAGCGATTCAACGCCATTTGCCGTACGGCAAAAAACCTACCAACTTCAAAGTGTGCAAGCATCTGCCTGTCTGACCAGCGGGAGCCAACGGTACGGGGGCAGGGACGTTCTGTGATATCCCGCCCAAAACAGTGCACAAATTATTTGGGTCCGTATAACTACAAGATGCCTCAAAGATCTGACTTATCTGACCAGATTATAGAAAAACTGGCCATTCTTGTCCAAAAAGAATAATTCATATACGATGTGACAAATCATGGTTACCATGATAAAGTAAAATATTTTAACATGTGTAAAAAATAGCAAGAGAAATGGGAAATCCCCAATTCACTGGTAACTTTTTATATCATTTACGTTGATAGCAGGTATTGTTAGTAGTATTATAACAATAAGCCATCAATCATAACTTTTGTTTTGTCCGTGATGTAGCGTATGCCAGACTTGAAAAAATACATGGTTAGGCTATAAATTATTTCCTCTCAAGTACAGACCTATACTGCATTGCAATGTTTATTAAGGAACATGGGTCGCTCATTTTTTTCCTCAAAACGTATGCCTATTTTGCCTGGCCCGACCTGACTTCTAACTCAGACAAGCATAATGCAGTCACGGTGACAAGGGAAGAATATGAAAGTGGTGTGTGTGGGGGGGGGGGGGGGAATTTTGGACTATGCACCTCACCCTACGCTATTGACCAAAAGGTACACATTTGATGCTGATTTTTCTTTTTTTCTACGAAAAAGAAAGATTTTTTCTTAAAAAAATTAAATGCCACACCTTATTTTTTTTTCAAATGAAACTGCGCACTGACAAAGGTGGGAATATTCGTTTTTTGCCAGCCATGCTGTAATAGATAAGTAAGTATATCTATGCCATCTGTAACAATGCGACAGTGGCTTAGCTAGACTTTTTCCTGGGGCATTTTCTGATAACACTCTCACGAAAGTATTTGGCTCAAGTTCTGTTCAGATTTAATTATTCTGCTGTAACCATTTTTTCCTCTTCCGCCCTTTCTTCTGATCTATTTGATACGCAATTGCCATTAAAAATATCAGCTCCTCATCAATGTCTGCCATGTTCGATAATCAGATAATGGAACTAGGGAGGTGTGATTAGTTACACCTCCCTGATGGAACAAATTTGCCACGTTCAAATTCCAGTCAGTATCATCCGGTAAAATTTTTACCGTATGCGGTAATAATTTTTGCCGTCATATGTGAACAGCTCTGCCGGATTGCCGTTGCCGTTACCGTTGCCGTTGCCGTCGCCACTGCCGTTATATGTGAACGCACCTTTACAAAAAACAGGGCTCTGTATGATTTCGTAAGAAAGCACAAAGTCGGTTACGCACCCAACAAGAAGGGTTTACAAAACTAATGCTGGAATCACACGTTTACATTCGCGCGACACGGGGCCCCTGTGCGTCATCGATTTTCTTATTGCGGGACGCTCCTTCCAGCTAAAGCTTAGAATTTCTCTGAGTGTACATATGTTGACGTCACAACTTAAATGTAAAAAAGGAAGGCAAAAGTGTAAAATCCATGAATGGTTAAATTCGTTACATTTTCGTACCACAGTTACTGATTTTCACAGATCTCTTATTAAGTACTTTGGGCAAGAAACTCCCAAAAGGGAGATGTTTGAATTTTTAAAGAGCACTTTAAGTCTAGAATGTTAAAAGCAAATATTTAATGTTTGCAAATGAAACTAATGGGGCCAACTCTCACTATCATGACATATTCCATTTCTGATATATTACATGTAAAATTAGTCTATTGCGTAAATATTGGTGACATCGTTCTTTAAAATTCAATTTTTTTTTTATTGTACATGCCTGCAGAAACATCGTAACGTGAGTACCAACATTGACGGTCTATAAAGGCATCCCAAGACCCTTGCAGCATATACTGAAATCCAACCCAATGCAAAAGTCTACGTATAATATACGTGTGATAGTTTTAGGGAAGCCAACTTATTTTCATATTCATGGCCTCCTTTTAATAAGTCTAGTCCAGTGAGGCGCTGTATAGACATGAAATATAAATTTGACTTCTGCTGACAAGGACTCTGTACACAAAAGGTCATTTTTGAAATGGTGTCTACCTTGCGTTTGTACTAAAACTTGCTTTAGACACGGCGCAACTGAAAATGAAGCTGATACAATAACGCAGGGGAAGAATAAAAAAAAGTAACAAAAAAGAAAAAAAGAAGGAAACAAACACGTGAAGCTGAGAGCTTGCCTGAGAAGCATGTTCATTGTTCAGTTACATACCTATCGTTTTGGCGTTTTGGGAGCTGAGGAGCTGAGAAAACAGATTTCGCTTCGCTGGGTAGCTGCATGAGAGCTGGACTCTATAAAGTTCTCCGAAATATTAGAATGACAAAGTAATAACTTTGAAGAAATATTAATGCATAATTTTGTAGGTTCAATTGCCCATGACAAGTATGTCATGAAAATATAAGCAAATATTGACTGCAGTTTCCGTCTGTTTACAGTTCGTTTGATATTAATAACAAAGATTAACTAGTGACACAGATTGATTAATTCTTCGTCTCGAATTAGCAATCCTCCTGATATGGTTGTGAGTAGAAATTAATTGAAATTTTTCTTTACTTAACCCTTTAGGTAATTTAACCGTCGAGACCACTCTTTCAGACTAGAAAAATCATTATCAGAACTCTCGATCTGTTTGCAATTTTCATCATGAATCCTTTTATTCTAGGCTGATTAATTCACCTAGACTGCTTTCTCAGGTTATATTTGTTTCTCTTTTTCATTTTGCTATTTTGCAAATTTGTATTATTTGGGGCCATTTGTAAATGTTCTATTATGGGTTTGACTTTCACACTTAAAGTGAGGTAAGCGCGCGGAGAAAAATCTAAAACTTAATAAACTGAAACTAAAACTGAATTAGATACCCTTAAAAGTATGGTGACATGCTAGCAAAACGCCCGACTTTACTTGATAGTAAAAGAGTAAGATTTTGTTCTAATTATGAAAATAGTCATTTACCTTTCTCGAGATATAAGACTTCAACTATACAAAGTTTGAGTGTCTGCTTGAATGTCTGTGGAACAACATCTTGTCTATGCAACAATAATAATGTCGAGTGCTGCTCAGTGCCCTTTTTATTTACCTTAAATTTATTATCTCTTAATTACTTATCAGGCAGTTTACATTTTCGTAAGGGAAACTGATCTTTTCGAGGACAAAAATTAAGCTCTCCTTTAATTTCTCAGGACATATTAATGTTAAAACTAGTTTACTTAAAGTGAAAATTGTAAAAAAAAACCTGAAATTACACCTAGGTATGGTCTGTTCCTTTCTCTACGTCACAATATTTGCATATTTAGCCTAAGCTCAAATACATGCATTATTAAGAGCAAATAAGGAATTATCCTGAAAAATGGTCAATTTGTTTGTTTTTTTTGTTTTTGTTTTTTTTTTGTAACTTTTTGTAGCTTGTCTAAGCTGGTCAGGAAGTGAATCTTCGCATTCAGTAAATGCAAAATGTGTCTATTAATTGCGAATAAAAGGTGCTTTGCGATTTTTTCAAACTTGCAATTAGAAGTTCTCCTTTCATTATAGGCTACTGAATGATGTTTAAATCGATTTGTATTTTATATTGGTAATCCCATCTGGAATGTGATTGTTCAAAGGCTTGACAGGACTTTAACCTGAATTGTAAAGCTAATGTACATTGACGCCATTTAGATGTAAACCTCTACTCCGAGGCCTGCTCCCATTAACAAACAAAAGAGATCAATATTTGAAATATGATGAAAGTGCACATACCCTTCATATTCTAAAATTTATCGGCCTAAGTTTTACGGTCAATAGACCGTAAAACTTTGATTTCCATTTATTATACACATGTATTTCATGGATAGTATACTTTACATTAATACATAATGCAAGAAATGTATCGAGTATTTTGGCCTTTAAAAATCATTGTAACAGATTGGTCAGAATGACCACTGACCAACACTTGCCAAACTTACATGATTCAATATCACCAAACAATGGTCCTGTTCCAAAATAATTACAAGTGCAACAGATTATGTTGTTCGTAGTGATACTCACGGTACCATGGTCTGTCGTTGATACGGCGACAAGTGGATTGGAGTTCAAACAATACCCTTGAGCGAATAGACTGTTTTCAATGACATCACAGCTGGGTTGGGGGAGGGGGCTTAGCAATGGCTATGTCAACAAGCTAAGATATACACGGTTACGTCACTGGCTGTCCCAGGTTTGCATAGAGCATGCGCAGGAGCATATGCGAACATGTTAAGGTTTTACCCTTGCAGGGAACTCCCGTTTGTACGCATGTAGACGAATTAGATTGTTGTTTTTTTATTTCATGGTGACTAAAATGTTGGACTAAGTGCACCTCATCAACTCTGCTTCAAGTAGCCGTGACGTCGTTTGTTCGTAAACATGCATTGGTCTATACAAACACTGTCAGAGCCGCCTAAGGAGATAGCTGACATATTCCACACGAAAAGCTCAGCTGACATCACGTGAAAGTATCTGGTAAGGAACTTGTGGCGTTCAGAGTAAGACCATTTGAAAACTACGAGTAGGTTGCACTAAAGGATAGAAGTCCGCGAAGGTCAGGACAGCCACAAACGACATCATCCTCCTTTTGACGCAATGAGGAATCGCACACAAAAAAGGATTTTCACGTATCTGTATTTCACATAGAGATGGATGTTTTCTGGATTGGAGAAATTTTGCTAAAACATTCTTTTTTTTTGTTGTTGTTGTTTGAAATATAGGAGACAATGAAATATTTTAAAAAGTCATTCTACTTTTAACGCTGAGATAAAAAGATCTGAGCAAAATTTCATATGTCACTTTGCCAAAATTATCTATAGTATTATTTTCACATTCGTGTCTATGCGATAATTTGCGATAGTACGACAGACAGCCTGAAGGGACAATTTTAGACGAAACCACATTGAAATATCACCTTATTCAACACTTTTTGTCAAAAAATGCCAGTTTATATTTCAACTAGTTTTTCCATACAAAATCCCTCTCATTTGCCTTTGATTTCAGAAGCATCGAACGGAATTTTGAATCGAAAAGGAGTCATTTTTAATCTTTTGGAGTAGATAGTTAGTCTTAATTTAAGATCTGTCCATAATTTTAATCCTGTTTGTTTTTGGAACAGTAAAGCTTACGCGTCTGTACGAAATATGAACTCATTTCATGTGTCATCTCCACATTTTAGGCGGTCGGAAATGTTGTAAGTGGTTATAAAACACCTTTTAACGAGCGATTTATTTCGAAAAAATTATATAAACAAGAAGATTCGGCATTAAACAGGATATTTTAAATCGTTATTTTAAGACACACAAATTTATTCTGTCTGCTTTGTCTGTGTGTGTGTTTTTTTTTTTTTTCTTCTCACATTCTCTACAAGTCCTTGGAACGTCTCATTTAAATGCAAATATATTTCTGTAGAACGCTAGAAAAATATTGTTAATGTCTTACAAACCTGAGCTTCTCAAGGAAGTTTCAAATTACCTTTTAACAGCTGAATTTTAATATGAAGTCAAAGCAAATGTCTGACACAACAAGTCATTTATAGAATGTTTGTCTCAGTTTATATTGATGGTATCAAGAATTATGTGATCTTACGGATTTTTTTTTTTAAGTAGGAGTCCCAGGAGGATACCCATATCTACTGCTAAGTAGCTTTCAAGGTTGGCGAATGTATTTCAAACCAAAATTTAACTCGTATCACAGATTTTAAGGGACCTGGAAGTGCAAAGACAAACCACATAGCTCATTGCATTTGTGAGAATTTTAAAATGAGTCTAGCATATCAAGGATGCCCAGAGGAGCGATTTATGTCAGAATATTTTGTGTCACTGTTGCTTTTATTTCTACATATATACATATAAAATGAATCGAGTCCAACGTCTGTAGGCCTACTGAGGCTGAATGGTGGTTCTTCAATCTCGAGAGCATTGAGCATGGGAAATTGGAAGAAAATTTATTATTCAGGGAACTATAGAAACAAGTAAATGGATAGTAAATCTCGTTTTTTATGAAAGTGAATAATGTGAAAAACACATGGAAATTTATTTTACTTGATTTATATCATGATATTTTGAAAGGGGAAAATTGAGTTGAGTGTTCCTTTTCTTCTTTTTTCCTTTCATTTCCCTCTCTATGTTTTTTATTTCTTTCAAACATAGGGACGTTCGTCCCTACCCCTGACGAACCGTCCCTAGCACACATTTGAATCCCTGCTACGGATGTAGCAGGGGTTCTCTCGTATTTCTTTGTTTTCACTTTAATTTTACAGCCGTTTTTTAACAGTGTACATACAACAATAATCAGGTTCATATCGTTAGTGTCTAGCACGACTGAACGAAAACAGGTCTCGATCCTTCTTTACGGCATATTGAAATGGAAATTTTAATTACACACACATACACGCCTCCTTCCCCCGACAAAAAAAAAATAGTCCACTGCACTAGACCAGGGAGCTCTTCCATCTCCCTGACTAGACCGCACTGATGATCCCCGTATACTATTGTTGAATCAATAAAATTGATTTTCAAGTAAACTCAAATTTTGGAACATAATTATGTTGTAGGTGCAAGGGCGTCCGCCCTCCGAAAATTTCTAGTCAGATTTGAATAGAATTTAATCAATTGAGACACAAACCGGGATCTTTTCAAATTTTTTACGAGATTCGACTCATAAAGGGAACGAATGGTTTCATTTTTGAACCATTTCTGGTCAATTTTGAAATGAATCTTTCAAATATTTGACAAGATTCCGGTTCGTGTCGCATTTGCATTTATATTTTTTAGAGTGTAGTTCGTCCCGACCATTTGCAGGTTGTGAGCATGTGTGTAGCCACTTACTGGATTTACCAACTGAACTCAATGCAAATTTAATTATAATTCAAAGCAATTTAATTATTATAAATTTTGAAGTATTGGATGGGCAGATAGGGGGAGGGGTATTTTTTTGAAATGCATCCTTACAAAAATTGCACGCGTCCCTCGTTCCCCCAATTCTCTATGAACTCAGAATAGACGAATACGGACCGTTAGGTGATGGTCTTATTTTAGTTGGACAAAACTGGGGTCAATTACCTTTGGTCTTTTCATTTCTTTGCTTATATCTGTATCATGATGGTTGTACACTGAATATGAGGGTTCGAAATTCATGTAGACAATAAATGAAGACGATTTAAGGCTGATGGACCCCACCCATGGCTGCATACAGTCACTAAACACAGCGATTATCGGATTCGTCAATATATCACGTATATCACTCTACTTAGCAAGTCGACAAAAGCAAACCAATGTGATATCAGCAACCATTGACATGTACCCATCGTTTGGGTTTTGATAACCTCCTGGAACCAGAAACGATTCATCGCTATACGATCATATACATATACCTTCATTATAGTTTGTAATATCTTGCGAGAGAACATACCGTTTTGTATCTCTTACGATGGCCTAAACGAGGGTAATGTGTGTTCATTAGAGACAACCGAGCATAAACTTTCACCGTAATTGATATGACTCTTTCATTAGGGACGACCTGAAAACAGCAGACTTTAGTAATATTTTCTCAGATGGTTCAATTTCACTCGAAACAGATAGACTCATTAACTGCAATGAACTCGTATCACCTTGTGACAGCTGTCTTTAGCCCAGGTCACACTACAACGATACCTGATAGGATTACTCTCCGATTTTTTTTTTTTTTTTTTAGTTCTATTTCAAATTTCCTCCATCCATTGACGGAAAGAACCGGAACATCTTTTGTAAATATATAATCGGTATGAGAGGATCACGGGAATGAAATGTAAACCATTTATTTCGTGATGTCACATTGACGAATAGCTTTTATCGGACTAGACGTATCCGATAAAAGCTGTCTACAGACGTGACGTAACCGAATAATTAGTACACCTTAGATTTGGGTAGTGCTGAGATACAAACCATATATTTACACAAGTCGGCGAACTTTTGTTTCTTTTTGACCAAAGGTTGGGGAGATTTTAAGGAAATCTCAAAAAATACGGAGCGACATCCGATCCGATATCGCTGTAGTGTGACCTGGGGGCCGTTCCACAAAGAGTTACGCACAATCTTAAGTTTGATTCACCATACTTAAGCCAACAGTAAATCATACTTAAGATCGTGCGTAACTCTTTGTGGAACGGGCCCCTGGGCTTTATGAGGAAAGTAGAAATTCAGCCAAACTTATCTTCACTTACATCAATAAGTTTCTTTTCATTTTTCTCTAAAAGTGTATATTCGTTTAAACTGACCTTCGGTACAATCAGTGACGTTAGTTAAGCATTAATTGCCCTTTAAGTCCCTTAGAGGAAGGGTCAAACTATACAGCGCATTTTACTAGAAAAGGGGTACGACTTTCTTTAAATAGGACCAATATTTATTTTTTTATTCAGACTATACTAATGCATCTTCTACATCAATAACTGATCCCAATTTGCCTCACGATAAACTGTTTTGATGTCATTATGGTAACCAAGGACACCCTTTTTCCTATATACATTGGTATAGCATACTGCACTGTGACCTCCATTGCGTACTTATTGTAACTACGTTAGGGAGACGCTTAGGAAGATGACTACCTGCTATGGTTTTGCGTATGAAAGTTTTCACCTGCACAAGTAGTCAAAGTCAACAGATTGTGCAAGAACCTTGATTTTTTTCGAGAATATGTAAGGTAAAGATCAAAATCACTAAACAGATTGAAAGAGTGTGACATTCTACTCGTTACAGTCTTAATTTTGTTTGGAATGTTACAGAGTCGTCAAATCAAACAATTTAAAGCTTCACGGCCACCGCGCCTTTTTGTCGGTTCTCTTTCTGGCAACCATTTAGGCCACCTGGTTCTCTGCCCATATACAGATATGTAGGAAGTCCGTGATGGTAACTCGTCGCTCAAGAAAGCGATATTCATTCTAAAACCAATTCGATTTTTGTAAGTGTTTTCGACAAAAGCTGTGTGTCCATGTGACGTCACCAAATAATAAGTTTACATTTTATTTTGGTACCGCAGTTCTTTACTACAAATCGAATAGTTACACACAAGTTTGTAATTTTTTTACCGTTTCAATTAAGGAGGGAGAAGAATTTCATTATCATTAAAAGTCACAAAAATTTTTCCGTTATTCTTTTCGAAATCGCTGTCATGTGACCAGCGCTTTAAAGTAATTGTATAAAGAAAACACAGTCAGCGCTAACTTTAAATTGCGCCTAGGCATTTCGGTTCTCATTCATGGCTTTGAATTCATGTACAGTTTGAACTCCGTGATATTAATTTATCTACAAATTAATAACAAAGATTTTATCTCAACAGAACTCACATACGTCGATTACGTATAATGCTTTGTTGCTATAGGCCTACGTCACACAAAGTGAAACATGAATAATTGTTTACCAAATTTTCAATCATTAAATTAGCTACGGTAAATCATTTTTATACTTTTATTGCAAAAAGTATGATTCAATTGAGGAAATGTTTGCAATGAATAATATCCATTCCATAATTCATCTATAATTCTCCTTCATTTTTCTTTATTCGAATTTTTGGGGCAAATTTAATTTTTCGAAACTTTTCAATTAGATTTTAACATGGTCATCTTTACAAAAAATTAAGGAATTTTGTACTGAAGGAGAGATACAGTCACCCTAACTTAAATTATTATAGACGAATCCGATTAGCGCTTGTTTTTAGTGATTGTAGGCCGCCATTAGCGGGGTCCATCAGCCTTAAATCGTCTTTATTGTTTACATGAATTTCAAACCATTATATATTGTAAACTTGGAGAATTTAAGATACAAATTAGTGTACAACCATCCATGATAGAGGTAAGCAAGGAAATCGAAAGATTTGAAGGTGATGGACCCCAGTTATGGCCGACTGAAATCAGACCATCACTTGCTGTCCGGATTCGTCTGTAGTATTCTGTCCTTTTTCATGATTGGTCATGAGTGTGTTATGTCATAATATTTTCCAGTTGCATGTGAAACTTTTTGAAGTAACCCCTTGGTTTATCTTGACTGCAATATTGAATTTACTAAATATTAGGTTAGAAAATTTGAAGAGAAAAAAAAGAGGAAAACTGTGAAATTTTGATGTTGCTTCAAAATAAGTTTGGGGTGACTGCTTGTGACCTTTCAGTGTACTTAAAGCTTAAAATTTCAATTTTTTTTCAAGTGAGAAAACTAATCCAAATGGATCAGTTCCCATGTTCAGGACAATTTCAATCTGAAATTTTCAATGTTGAAGGTTATCCATTGAATTAATTAAAACTTGTACATCGCCCAATACTTTATTGTCATTGTTGGATTACTTCATTGTTGTACAACTCAAATAAGTCTTTTTATTTTTTTAGTATTTTTGTGTTTTTTTTTGTTTTTTTTGTTTTTGTTTTTGAGAGAATTGCTGCGTCTTTTGCCATGCTGTCTTACGTTCTTACTGTTTTGGGGTAACTTGACTAGTGTCCTCTCTGTTAATATGCAGCAAAGCACAAACATTTGAATCTCATTTGAACATTTTTAATTTCAAACTTGGGAAATAAAAGCATGCAACGTAAGTTATACAAGAAGGACAGCAACAAATGATTGCGCAATGGACTGTTTTAATTAACGTGAATATATTTGAATATTGTTTTTTAAGCAAAGGATCGAGGAAAGACAATGGAAGTTGGATATTTGAGACACTCTATTTTTGTAACTTTAGATTCACACAGCATGTACTGTATATACTGAGAGTGTTCTGATGAAACATTGGGGTCTCTTATACCCATCCTGAAGCAATAAACAGGTAAACAGATAGATGTCAGAATGAAGATGATTTTAGACAGGCAGTTGTGGGATGGGCTTAAATTAGGGCAAGACTGAGCAGTTCCCCAAAATTTATTTTGCAGCAACAGCTAGATCTTACAACTTTCCTGTCATTTTTCTTCATAATAGGCGTATTTTTCATAATATTTGGACTTTGGAATTACATTCAAGGTAAACCAAGCAGATGATTCTAGTAAATTCCATAATTTTCCCTCCTTAAATTTCATACTTAAGGAGGAAGAAATTGTCACATGACTTTAAAGAGCCATTCATGCAACAGGACAGTCCACTACTCCTGCCTTCTTAGTAGGTTAGGAAACTTGGAGTTGCCTGCGTGGGACAATTCGGCTGTATTCAACCTTTTCCCAGTTAAGTCTCCGTCTTGGCAATAAAATGCATTAATAAATTGAGCTATATGAGCAAGGACAGAAAAGGTTGGACATATCTTAGTAAAAGAAGCGCCGAAAGAAAAGAATTACAAGGTGACCCAAAACGTTTCCGCAACGTATTATGTGGTGTTTCGAGGTGTGGTTAACCATTTTATGACACCAAATGACACGATGTAAAAAGGTTTTTAGTTACCTGGGAAGGGATTCAGAATAATGCACAAAAGGCGGGGGCAATGATGCAATAAAAGGGAAAGGAGTTTCAGATAAATAGGGATTTCAAGGACATAAAATCAATAAAACATGAAAGCAAGGATAAAAGAAGTTAAAAGAAGGTCTTAAAGGCCATACCAAGTTTTATATTTTATAAGGGTACTTATTCTAATCATATTGGTGAAATTTGCATTGAAATTTGATCTATGGTTCTCAAGATATGAGCAATTAGTGAAGTTGTCACAAACAGTGAACTTGAAGCAAGTACATATGGCATCATATCGCCACATTAGTGTTTTTCTTTAAACTTTACAGCATATTTTCTCCTCAACAGTCCCATATCATCAAAATGTGATTGCATAAGTGGCAAGCGAACTTTTCAAACATTGTCATTCCCATGTGGAGCCGGTTCTTGTTAACGTCAAGGTCAAAACAACAGTCTGGAAGTACAAAGAAAAAAACAAGCATACCTTGTCAATGTGAGGAAGTGATATAATCTGTGCTGCCCTCAATATCACTTTGGAACACAAACCTAATAATTTCTCTTGCTGATATCTCGAAAAATACATGTCCTATTTGTATGGAAATTTTACCACGCTGAGTAGATTTAGTTTGTTGTCTTTAACGTGTGAGAATTAATCGTTTGCTTGAAACTTGTTTGGAGAAATGCCAAAAAAGATTACTACAATCCATTTATTTGCTGCAAAAACGTGCTGTACATAACATTTTTAATGTATGTTTCACTCATCATACAGGACCTCTCTTCAAATCACTCCGTATTCTTTCTGTTTTCGACCTTTACAAATACCAGCTTGTTTTTTCATGCTTAATTTTGTTATTCAAAAGTTGCCTAAATGCTACAGTAATTTTTATGCTCCTAATAGGCATTACCATGATTATGACACCAGGGAAAAGCATCTGCTTACTATTCCCTACTCTCTGACTCTAGGACATCTCTCGCCAAATCTCAGATTAGACACTCAGGAGCTATTCTGTGGATTTCTCTTCCAGATCACATTAAACATTGCCCTTCCCTAAATTCTTTTAAAGTCTAGAACAAACAGTTTATTCTCGACACTCCTAATATTTAAGGTTGATTCATAAATACTTTTTGAGAATTCTGGCTTGTGATTGGTCAGTTACCCATGTTCTAATCCAGTGTAGAGACATAGGGTGTATGGAGAGAAACTTTTTGATCAACATGACTATAAACACAGTTCTTCTTATCATTTTTGCTTACTATTTTTTCTTAGGTTTTTACTACTTCTATGTGTTGTTCTGCTTTCTTGAGGGGCCAGATGTAGTAAAAGCATCTCTGCTTCCCTCTGGATCCTTTCACCTTTAAGGAAAATATTTATCTTTACATGTTGTATTGTGCATTAATGTTAATTTCTAGCATTTTGAGGTGAAAAATAAACTTGAAACTTGAAACTTCCCCTTTAAATTAAAAAGAGGATAAAACAGACAGAAAAGTGAACAGCTAGTCTAAAAGTTTAAAATACATATTTCAGAGGTTGCAAAGGGAAACTTATTTATTCAACTTCCATTTGTCATAGCCCTTTCCATTGTTGAGACATTTAGTGGACGAAATTAATAAATGAAATGAAATGAAATATATTCAATTAAAACGAATTCGCCCATTGCGCAATAATATGTGACTTTCTTGCTGTACAACTCACATGACCTGTTTTGTTTTCCTTTGAGATTAAAATATTTTGATGAACTTGAATATTTTCATAGAGGCCTAAAGAGTAAATTGTTCTTTCAATTGAGCCATCCAATAACCTTCATGTTTGCTAAAATATGCTTCAGAACGGGAAGGAAAGTGTTTCCCCCTTTTTAGAATAATTAATAATGATTAAATTTCCCAAAAATTTACCAAAAATGGAAAAGAATACCCAGTTCTGAGCTTCCACTCAAAGATGTAGTACTTTAACAAGGAAGCAAGGACCCATTTCCTGATGGGGACATGTGAGAGTAACTGAAAGGAAACATTCATCCTTAACTTTCTTTTCGTTTTTGAAAATACATTGAAAAGAAAATATGCTACATTGAACAGTCAGTTTGTTACCGACACAAACCAAGCAATTGGACATGCTTGAGCAACCAAGACTCAATAAGAGTAGCCGGTGACGTTTCCACTACCAAGAGCAATGTAGTGTAAATATCTCTCTATAGTTGCTACGTCGACCTGTGTTTAATTTACGAGTTCGTGTCGCGCTGTCGCACAGACTGTATACGTACTTGAGGCTTTCAAACGTAAAGGGAACCCAATAGGACGCTTGAGTCAATACAGCATTGGCACAGAGCTGGTATAGTAGGCTATAAGATCGTATGCTACCTTGGAGTATTGTTTGTGTGTGCAAATATTGGTCCGGAAAAGGAATCCTTATATTTGACAGACTGTCGAGAGTAGGTCTGTAAGGAGAGAGTAATAAAGGGAAACTAGGCTTTCGAGATCTTTGTAAATAGTCAACCTTGGTCATTTATTCGTATTCGACGAGACGAACAGAAGACCTTACATATGGGACAACGAATGTAAGGCAATACACTCTTTACAGGTTACCAATGCCATCGTGCGAACAGGCAGAAGATTGAAGGTTAGTGCATTCAGTTTAAGCAGACGAAAGCAGGCTTGCTACTACGCTATTTGTTACATCTAGGGCCTTAGTTTGACCAATTTCATGTTTTAAGAGTTCAATTTCATAATGCAATGTTACCAGGCTTGAAACGTTGAAAATGCGAAAAGGCCTTAACATATCGCCTACACTCTTTAAGTTGAAGGCCTAAGTAAATAATAGTTCTGTATTCAGTACTTGCGATATACTGTAAAAAGTGTTTTTTTTTTTTTTTTTCATATTTCAAGTTCCCGGCGGTAAGACAAACGTATGTTGCTCCGGCGTCTATGGCTATAGTATACTTTCCATTTCAAACTAGAACACGGATAGAATTTTTCGGTATTTTTCCGTTGTAAAAGTTTTTGAACATGCAGTATAATTCGCTGAGCGCTATTCTAACCCGTTTGTGTGCACGCCCGAGTTTTGGCCAAGTGCGCTGACATGAAGTGAGCTCACATGAAGTCAAGCTCGTTGATTTAACACATGTTACATTGACCTGGTCATTTATGTCAACTTGTAGCACTGACAATTTGAGTCTAGAAACGAGATCTAGGGGAGGGGCTGTAACCACCTAAATACCCCCTCCCTCAAATCAGCAATGCTTTGTATAGGCTAGTAATGGTGCACGATAAACCAATGCTTAGAATATGATCTTCCCCCGGTCCTATCCCACCATAACAAAGTCAACTTAACTGTTTCTGACTGACCTCGCTTGGGTACTGTAACTTAACCATTACTCAACCGGTATAAATTTTGTTATGGAGATTTTCATGAGTACTTGTGATGTTTGATTCCATTGTCGTCGGTACTGTATTAGGCGGATCTGGAAGACAACCGCCCAGAAAAAAGTTCTTTTTTGTAAAGTCTTTGTTCAGATAAATTAATTGATTGAGATAATTGATTGCGATATCTATTCAGAAAATGCAGTTCACAACTCTCTGCATGTGCTTGTTTATCAACTAAGATTTCATGAGTTGGCAATTGGTATTCAATAAATCAACTAATCGTTGGGGAAGTGAAATCAATTTAGCACCTGAAACGAAAGACATGCACAAAATCAAATTTTCAAAAGGAAGTTTTGGCTCAAAAGCAATAGTTAAAAGGAAAAGCAACATAAAAAGCTAATCTTTTGGAACTTTATGATAGAGAAAGCAATATTGTTCAGTAATTGGGACTGGACGACAACTATTATTGAAACGGTTGATGCAATAGCAAGAGGAAAAGAGTAAAACGCGAGTCATTCTTACAGCGATTTGGATCGGATTCCACTCCAGCCCCAAAACGTGTTTACGAATTAAAGGTTTTTGTAAACACATTTTTGACCTCACTTTGTAAACACGTCTAGAAGCTCAACACACGTGTTTAATTCATGAATATTTCAATTTAAAACGTCTTTAATTGCTAAATATTTTGTGTTTAATCGCTAAACATGTTTACAAAGTGGAGCAAAGTAAGTGTTAAATAGATAAAGACGTTTTTCAGAGTGTACAGTCATATTTATGTGAGATTTAGTTGAAGGGTATTCCATCTCTGGTTGGAAAGAGCCCAAAATCTCCAACCTTTGTAAATAATTGATTTTCAGAGGACTAAGAAAATGAGATGTACGCTACTTATTCATGACGTCACATCAGTAGGCAGCGTTTATTTGACACGGGAACAAAAATCGGACTGACCTTCGAAAAAAAAAAACGGTCTGTTTAGTGCCATATAAGATATATAATGATTATAGAAGAACTTTCATCGTGAGGCGAATTAGGATCAGTAATCGATTTAGGGTGACCTTTCTTGGAGCAAAATCTGAATTAAGCAGCAGTCAGCGAATTCGGATCGGAATCCGATTTAACTTTTTTCTGGTTTTCGTCAAAATCTTTTCCATCTCTGGTCTAGAAGGGCCAAAACATTTCCACCTAGTGTAAATATATGATGTATCTATGAAAATGAAATGCCACCTGATTTTTTCCTTGACGTCACACCGGCATTCATTTTTTATTGAACAGCGTAATCCGACAGAATCCGTCTTTTGATGTGACGTCACCAAGTAATGAGCTTAAATTTAATTTTCATAGTCCTGCGGTACAACTCATACATTTACACAGGTTGGAAAATTTTTGGCCCTTCCGACCAATTATGGAGAAGATTTTAACAAAACTCACAAAATCGGATCGGAATCCAATTCGAAATCGTTGGCGTGTGACCGCGGCGAAAAAAAACAATTGATCCCGTTAGAAAAGTCGGATCAGATTTCGGACTTACAATCGCTTTAATGTGACAAGCCCTTGAGTATGGAGAAAATCTGAATGAATATGTGAGGCTTAAAAATTCAAAATGAAGCAGGGAATCTCATGGGACAGGTACATAGAACAATTAGATCAATATTTGGGATTTTTAGGCAAAAAACTTCCCAATTTTGTTTCGTTTTATCTGTAGATATGGGAAGAGAAGAGAAATTAGAGGAGGTAGAGAAAATTTGCCTTAGAGCTTTGCGAATATGCTTTTATCTCGTTTAAGTTTTTGGGAAATTCGATGTCTATTTTAGACGGATCTGAGCAACTAATGACGTAGGCCCTTAGTGGGGTCCATCAGCTTTAAATGGAAATGGTCTCAATATTATTGTGTACATGCAATTCTAAACCATCATATTCAGTCAAATTAAAGGCCCAGTTTTCTCATCCCGAACGGTACCAATTCTCCTAACACTCTTAATTAAGCCCCTCCCACAATTGTCTGAAATTCACCCTCATCCAGACACAATCTCAGTTTATTGTTTCAGGGTGAGTATAGAAAACTCAATGTGTATAGTATAATCAAAACACTCTCAGAACAGTACCTTTTTATGTGATATAAGCTTTGGTATTTTGCATTGTTTGAATAAGCAGTCAATCAAAAAGCTGAGCCAATTGAGAGTTTCTGTTACCCTATACTAGAAGTGTAGCTTGGGGTGAGAGGATTGGCCCTTAAAGTGATTATAAAGGTATTTCAGTGTACAAAATTTCGTAATACAGATAAGCAAAGAATTTGAAAGATTTAGAGCTGATGGACCTCAGTCATGTCCGACCAAATCAGACCGTCACTTGACTGTTCTGATTCGTCTATACAGTAGTTCCAGTGATAAAGTGGTCAGCAAATGGACATTTAGATCATGTCCATTAAATGAACGCTGCATTTATTCCACTTCACCTACTTGAAACCTCCTCAACAAAATATGGAATTGATTTTTTATACCTTTTTACCAAGTTGTACCACAGTTTACGCTTGGGGTGATACCGTGGCCTACCTTGTTTCCTTCATTTCTTTGTCAAAGGAAATAATGAAAACAATTTAAATCGACAGGTTACTAGACCATATCATAATTAATAGAAAAATCTGCTGAAGAGCAATCATTAGTGACTTCAACAAAGTTAGACAACAGAATAATAACTTAGGCCTATACAGAAACTCCATCAACATGAATTTGAAAATGAATTCAGTTATTGCAGTTCAAAAAATGCAGAAATGAGATTAAGAGTGTAATACAACATTTTTCGTTGATTGTAAGGAATGAATATTTTTTTTTGTTTTCTGCTTTAATTCCTTTAATTTCCATTTTCAGTTCAAACTTAAATTTATGTGAAAATATCCACAAGTAGAATATCCACAGGTAGTGGTTCATTTGAGAGTTAAATACTGAAAGTTAAATACTGAAGGTAGAATATAAAGGAATTTTAAGAATATTTTGAGATAAATTACAGCCAAACAAAATATATGCCTTAGAGAATGTAAATTAACTAGAAAAATAGTGTACAATTGCAGTACACGGAAGCTGAGGTATAGCCGGCAAGGTCTGACTTGAAAAGCATTAGTCCCTGATACCAAGATTCACGTTCTCTTTTTTAAAGAATTGTTCGGAGTTGAATTAATTTTTTATATTTTTGATATGATATATCGACCGGTGCTATGGCCGAGTGGATAAAGTCGGTGGCATTTGAACGAATGAAGCTTAGCAACCGGAAGGTCGAAGGTCTGGAGTTCAATTCTTGGCCGGTAAGGTGTGTTTTTCATCCAAGAGCAATCTACGGTTTTCCCTTTCAAAAAAATACTATATGTTGAATTGGTTGCCACATACGCCAATGGCTTCTCCCACATTCGTGGTCGCTTAGCCCTTCAAGGCCTGATTGTTTGTTTCAGAGGGACATATTCTAAGCATTCTGCCCAAAATAAATAATATTATTTATCAGTTAGGTCACCATCCGCATACCGATACACTCTAAAACCAAAAGAGTGAACTTAGTCACTCTTTGATAGTGTGAAAAGTGTGAATTCACTCCATTAGAGTAATAATTCACTCAAAGAAGATTGAAATTCACTCCAAAAAGATTGAAATTCCCATAAAACAAGCGAAGTTTCACTCTTGATGGAGTGCCTACAATGATCACTCTTAAAAGAAGAGTAATCATTGCAGGCACTCGTGGAAGAGTGAATTTTCCCTCTTCCTGTAGTGAACATCACTCTTTTTGGAGTGAGTTTCACTCATCTTGGAGTGAATTATCACTCTAATAGAGTGAATTTACACTTTTCACTCTATCAAAGAGTGACTAAGTTCACTCCTTTACTTTTAGAGTGTACTAAGCGATTGATGCCTATACGAATGGACACAAACTGAGCTTAACCACAGAGAAATGTGACCAGGTTAGACAATTTCAATTTTTTTTTTGCAGACGTCTTCTGCGCCCTCGGTTACTTTAATCTGTTTATCTCTTCAACTTCACTTTAAAATCTTCCCACTTAGTGATTTTTTCTCCAACTGATCATCCCCAAGTCAGCTCTAGTTTCTTGAGGCAACAGCACAATCTTACAATTTTGATCTTATTTCTCTTCTGAGTACATCTTTCTTCATATTTAAGCACTTCAATGTTCCATATTTAAGGTAAACCATGCAGTAACCCATATAAATTTCACAACTTCACGTTAAAGACGAGTTCTTTAGCATTACGTTTACATGGTACCACCATGAAGGTGTTGTTAATAACACCTAATAACACCAGATAACACCATCCCGGTACCACAATATCAATTAAATTTGCCACTAAGAGGCAATCAAAATGGATCTAACACCTACAAATTTAATACATTGTGAGCTGTTTTTTTTTTTTTTAATAAAATTCTTGAAATTTTCTCTTAATACAGAGACAATTCCTCAAATGTTTTCAAGTCAGACTTGTCATATTTTGTGTTTAAATTAGCACGTTTTAGACTTATTTTGATAGAAAAAATTCATTCCCGGTGGCTGTCATATTCTGCACATAACTAAACAATTTACGACATCCCTTTTTTTACTTCTCTCCGGATATTATGCAAACATTTCTGTCACGTTTGAATTTATCCTGCAGCCTCGAACTTGCCATAAAATTGTTTTTTATCAAGTCACGCGTTGACTGTCGGCAATTCAATAGAATATTTTCCATAATTAAAGACATTATCTACTAACACGAATCGCAAATCAAAGAGAAAAGTGAAGACAGCGGTTTAAGCTGATAAATTTAGCTTCGTTTGGAAGATAGATATACAAAGATGGCCAAAAAGCGACGATAGATCGGCAAGAGATAGGATGAACTAAATTAAACGGTTTTTATATTATACAGTATAAAGGAAATTGACATTCGCTCCAAAATTTGCAAATCTTCAGTGTATACCTTTCTTAGAATTTCCCAGTGTAGCTTTTTTTTCATCGAGCTTTAAGTAAATTAAGATCCTGTATAAAAATTTGAAATCACATGGGTTATATAAAGCTGTAGGAGTAAATAATAAAACATTAAAGTGATAGATAAGATCAGCAATAAATATAATTACAGATATGTTGTTGACTGTAATTAATCTTTGAAAAGTAAACAAAATAATTAAAGCAGGTTACGTAGAATGAAGAACGTCTTGAATAAAAAAGGCACCCTTACTGTATGTTAGTTTTTAAGACTGTGGTCCTAAATAAACTTATAATTGTCTCTTTTTTTGAGATATTTAACTAATCATTGGAAGAGGTGAATTCAGTTCCTTCCTTCCTTTCTTTCTTTCTTTCTTTCTTTCTTTCTTTCTTTCTTTCTTTCTTTCTTTCTTTCTTTCTTTCTTTCTTTCTTTCTTTCTTTCTTTCTTTCTTTCTTTCTTTCTTTCTTTCTTTCTTTCTTTCTTTCTTTCTTTCTTTCTTTCTTTCTTTCTTTCTTTCTTTCTTTCTTTCTTTCTTTCTTTCTTTCTTTCTTTCTTTCTTTCTTTCTTTCTTTCTTTCTTTCTTTCTTTCTTTCTTTCTTTCTTTCTTTCTTTCTTTCTTTCTTTCTTTCTTTCTTTCTTTCTTTCTTTCTTTCTTTCTTTCTTTCTTTCTTTCTTTCTTTCTTTCTTTCTTTCTTTCTTTCTTTCTTTCTTTCTTTCTTTCTTTCTTTCTTTCTTTCTTTCTTTCTTTCTTTCTTTCTTTCTTTCTTTCTTTCTTTCTTTCTTTCTTTCTTTCTTTCTTTCTTTCTTTCTTTCTTTCTTTCTTTCTTTCTTTCTTTTGGAAAAAGCCAGATGAAAACAGTTTGTGCATAAAATGTAATTCTTTTTACAACAGTTTTTCGAAACCCATAGACACAGACGTTTAAAACGGTAAATTGAACTATACCCTTTTACGTAGACAAAATACTGTCATCTATATACAAGACAATTGTGTAGAAAATGACAGTGAATATCATTAGTCCACGTAGCTTACAAAAAAATTGCTATGAACCATTTAACTGCATTTATTTGAAAGAAACCTCAATTTGCAAATCTAGAGCTAGTTTGAAGCTAATTTCAATTAAGTCTGTCAACTATATCTATGAAATGTTTCTCTGTGGTCGAAACCATCAAATTGATTGTTCGTTTGATTATATACTTCAGATTTAATTTAGTATTCATGATATACAGCTGTGGCGCCATTTCGTAAGATAATAACAGTTTGTCACGACTTAATGCGAAACCCGTTAAATGCCTGACTGCAGCATTTAAATAAAAAAAATTGTTGAATGCTATCATTTTTGAACAACATTCCCCAATGGTGGAACGTCCTTTAAAAACCCAGGTAGTGATATCTTCGGGAAAACTCTTTAACGTTTTCTTTTTATTTTATCAAATTAATTATTCAAATATCCACAAGACTTTTCGAGGTAGCCATGGTAACACTTTTGAAACTACTGAATAATTGAATAGATGCAATGCCATAATCTTCCTTATATAGTAAGATCTAACACACAATTTCTACAGCCGTTGTTAACCGTACCACAGATGATTTTAAACTTTTTAGAACAACAATTAATTTCGACTTCAATGACCTTCCCGATCAAATGATTTTCGAATTATTTTGTGATTTGTTCATTCTAACCAAGCACTATATCCAATTACTATCGTTCATTTAAGCATTTCTTTTTTCTTCTCGTTCAATAAATGCGGTGCTTAGTGTTCAACATAAGCAGTGGCAGCGCCAGAATTTCAGTGACTAGGGAATTAAGACAAACTAAGGGCAAAGAAAAATGTTGGAACAAAAAATTTCGGGTGCAGCGCAAAACAGAGCCCAACCCACATCTGGGGGTTGGGGCCCAAGGGGCGAGTCCCCCCCCCCCCCAAAAAAAAAGAAAGCTCTGAGGTTTAGTCCCAGGACAGGTGTAATATTTATTTGTTTGGTTTACTCAACTCCTAGCTGACCTAACTTGGGCGAGGCAAGTGGGGGAGGAAAAAACAGGGCGGGTGTAAATTCCCTCTCTTGCACCTTCCCCCTCGGCAGGTCCGCCATTGAACATAAGCAATTGGGCAAGGAAAATAAGCCAGTAAGCCACAACTTGAAAGGGCTCTGGTCAGCTGGCTTAAACCGAGTTCGTTAGAAACTAAGCCCTTAAAACTAATGTAACCAGAGAGTTATAACTGCTATCGCAACTCCCTGATGTAACTAACTAATAACTTCATTCCGTTACTAAACGTTTTATTTCTCATTTTCCATTTTGCTTAATAGTACTAGAGGATGCTCTCCTTTCGCATGTGCAGGCCGTAACGTCGAACGTATTGTTCATGCTATTTTGTAAATTTTTTTCCAAACCCCAAACACTTTTGACTGCTTTAGCATAAGTCATACAGACAGACGTATTCTAATAATTTATATTAAAGCTAGCCGTGCAGTCCATTTGGGAATTCCCTTTGAGAGACTGTAGATGTATGACTTATTGTTGGGTGTCGAAGGATACACAACCATATATCAAGAAGTCTCGTCTTTCGACGACTTGGTGACAGGAAGCATACACTCCCCAACGACATATACTGACAAGAGAATATGAATATTTTAGGAGATATTTAAAACCTTCTTGCTATAGCCTTTGCAGGAGACTTATAAAGTCCACCCAAATGGAACATGGGTTATTTTCTATAGAACGTATTTTCCCTCTCTGATGAAATTTAATTATTCCATGGGACCGCATTTAGTATTAGAAGGGTCAAATTACTCTTTATGCATAAATTCAAGTGTCAGCCGTGTTTCTGTGATAATTATATTTCAAGATAGACTTCCCACTAGCCAATTTTCGGCACAGAATCTTTTAGCCAAGTGTTTAAAATAGAATGGGTGTTTGTGTGTATGTGATTGGGTTTGTGTACGTATGTGTGTACATTTGGCGTATATGCATAATGATAGGGGTACTTAAATACCCACTGGAAGAAATCTTACCATAAAATAAGTGAAGATACATTTAACAGTCTGCACCAATACAATCAATCAAATTTTTCGCTTAAGTTCAAGTGATCACATTCACGATTTCATTTTAATCGATATTCCAGGAATGCAAGCGATTCCTACACTATTGATGATTATTAGGACGAATTAGGGAAATTTTCCAGAGAGCGAATGCCGTATGCAAAGTAAAATAGTTTAATTTATGAATCTAAATAAATCAAATTGAAAATCTGCCTAGACGAAAAATCGAACGCCTCCACCGGGACTCAAACCCAGTCCTCCTGTTCTACGTGCGGACGCTTTACCAAGTTTGGTGATGAAGCCAGTAAGTCCTTATACTTAGTGCAAGGAGGATGGAGAAAAGAGGATGGATATGTACACCTTATTTTCGGATAAGTGTTTTGCCAGAAAACTTCAGTGAAATTTTATTTCGCTATTACATTATAATGATTATAAGTCGTGGCGAATGCCCAAAACGGTGTGTCAAAACGTTGCTTCATAAATCATTTATTTGGATCGGAGCTGTTGCGTGCAAATTGCACCGAAACATCTTTAGTTCCCTCAAAATTCGACGCAAATTACAAGAAAACACTGAAATAAGAAATCTCCTACGGCAGTTGAGAGATTAGCATGGGGTCCCACCTACGGTGTAAAGTTGTTTTGTTCCATTTAAAAAAAAGTCGATTTGGGGCTACCCCACCTCCCACCCGTCGTCCTCCTCTGACTCCTTCAATGGAAAATTTTAAGGCGAAAAGTTTTTTTTTCAAACCTATATGATCGATTTTTCAACAATCTCTTTCCGTCGTAGTGCCGAAATTGTATTTCCTGTGAGATAGTGCTATGGTTTGTATTGTATTGCCAGGATCACCGATCGGAACGTGGTAACCACTGCCAAATTTTCTCTTCAAAGTTTAATAACTCCATGTGGACTTACATCACGTTTTTGTTTCAATAGAGTATAAAACAGTTTTTAAAATTTCTTAAAAGTTAATAGCAGAAGAGGATTTCAAATTGAATCTACATTTATAATATTCAGCATTCTTGTTTGTAAAGCTTTGACTGAATATTTAACTATCGTAGAGTCTTCACACACCTTACAGTTCAGGGATCGATAATCTATTGCGTAGGCAATGAGAGATTTGACCAGGATTTTCACATCAAAATTTTAAAGAGTTTTCTTTCAAATCTGCAACAGAGCAAGCTAGGTTATCTGAAACAACAATACACAATGAATTTTCCCACTTCTAGAAAAGCTCGCAAAATCCTAACCCTTCCATTAACGGATTAGCAAAGAAATCTCCGCAAAGGCATTTGCTTGTCAACCAGGTTTATTCATAATTAATACGATATCTTTTTTAATTACAGAGTGATCTCTTGCTTCTGTAAACTCCGGTTGATAAGCATTAAAGGCTACAAGGTAGTACGAAATGTAATAGGTTACTGTGAATCGCACTTTTCCGCTTACGTGGATTCGTTTAATCGTTTCCTTTCGTTTATTTTATAAAAAACACTTATTCCATGCATGTGAATATTTAATGAGGTCTGGATGTGGTATTTCTAACTGCGGACGAAAATGAGAAAGGTGATTTTACTTTCGTGGCGGAGATAAGCTTCACATATCGATAATCCAGTACTTTTAAAATTCGCTTCGTAGTGCATCCATGAATATATCATGTTATTGTAACCGACATGTTTTTTAACAATATCACCACTTTGGGAGATAACCACTTTCGGGGAAAATGGTTTTCACCTGATAGGGGGAAATCCTGCCATTCAACAGAGTCAAACGTTTAAATCACCTGGAAATTTTCATCGATCTAAAGCGAACTTTTGGCATATTTAGATAACTCGTTGCTTGGAGAGTAGAAAGCAAGATTTTGTTTAGTAGTTCTTCACACAAATTTTTAGATATCGAGCAATTCTGCCACGTTCTGTGTCACAAGCTAAAATTATAGACTCAACACCGCAGCAAGATTTATCCAATGTTTTCTGCTGAAAGTTTTGTAAGTGACACGTGCCTGAAATGGTATTCATTAACACGTTGTTGAAAGTGATCGCACTTTCGGTCTGTGGTGGTGGAAAATTACTTGTATTGAAATATATCCAATTTTTGAAAACAAAACGACTGTGAAGATGTACACTCTAAGTGCTCATGAGTAGTCATTCTGAAAATTTGCCCCGGTCGGGTAAATTCTCATTTTCACCAGAAAACGGTGATCTCCCTAACTGCCTAACTGATCATAAATATTGATACCTAAGTCGTGTGTTAGTGTAAGATTTCCTACTAACATAAAGTATATAAGATAAACTATGTTTATAAGAGCCGCAGCCAAAATTTCGGGAGGGGTCATAGAGTATGTTGTGTGATCACCGGTCTGGAGAGGGAGTGATCCCCATCCCCTTTGTATTTTTTTGACTGATGAGGTTTCCTTATATGCAATTTCTACCCGCATATTATTTCTATTGATTAAGCGTGATTTTTGTTGAAATAATAAATAAATAAGCCTACAGAAATGTAATGTGAAGTACCTAAATGAATTGACTGATATTCATATAGTCTGACGGTGTTCTTTATGTTTTGAATATTTATTTAAGCTCTTATTACTTCAAAATACAAGAATATGCTTTTGAAAATATTGTCCTTCTTGGACCAAAACAGCCCATTTTATTTCTCATGTTATCTCTGTAACTTTCTACTTGGCTTCACCCCAAATACCCATTAACATTCACCTTAAGTGGTGTGTTTGTCTCAAGACTGGAAACCTGCTAGTAAAGTGTATCTTAAAACGTTACCCTTCATGAAATGTCACATTTGTTTGACAATTTGATCTCCCGACACCTTTGACCTTCTTTCGAAATGATATAAATCACTGTGCATTATTCACACGCTTCCAAGTGTAAAGTTTATGAAATATTTTTACATGGTTTTAATTTGACCTTGTGTCTTTGTATGACCTGTGATCATTAACATAATCAGTGCGTTAGTCTCAATATTTGGCACATATTTGGCATCAACTAAATGTCACTCTGTTTAAATATATGTTTTAAAGCAGTTTGCAAGATTTACGTGATACTACCAGTTTGAAGACTCGATGTAATGTCCTCTATGTGACCAATTAATATACAGAACTGCCCTTCCCTTATGTGATGACAGGAAGGCCCCTGACGTCAATCGATCAAAACCCAGTAAGATACAATTCCTCAACAGTTCAATATGCAAAATCATAAACCAGGTATGTAAGCCACATCATTGCAATATATGAACGTATCGCCCTTACAATGTGAATAATGAACACAGCCACAAAAGTAAGATACGCCTACACTTGTCTTTGCAATTTCACCTAGGTCTACAAGACGTATACATGGCAGTTTGTACAAAACATTTAAATCTCGGTTTAAAAAATGAATTTCATCTACATTAATACCCCCCCCCCCCCAAAAAAAAAAATACATTCCAACATTTAAGTACGTGCAAAGTGAAGTCTAAGATAACTATGGCTACAACAGGGTTAGTGAAGTTCATAGATTATGACCTAAGCTGTGGTAGGCTAATTAAAAAGATCAAACTTGGGCTTATCTGCCAATGTAAAATTTCTGGAAACTACAAACTACAACAAATCATATTACCACTCCTGTTGTTTCTTTAACCGTTCTCTCAAAGGCTCCATAATTCCCTTGAGATTATGTTTTCAATTTAAAAGTGGTTTTGACTACATTATGAAAATCCATTGTTGTGTGACTATGATGACGTGAATTGCCATAGCAACTGGTCTTCACAGATTCTTCATCAAGTTAGGATGAGTGATTTTGCTCATGTGTTTTGTGGATCACTGACTTTCCACGTCTGTGTTACCATCTGGTGGCTGTATACTGTGGCTTTTAACGAAGGACCATGAAATAATGACGACACTAGGAAAATACGAACTATCACATCTTGCACTGGTACGAATAGTCAAAATATGGAACGCATCCGTAATGAAGTATACCCGTAGCTAATGGAGAGATAAAAGGCAATTCAGGTATAGGATCTGATGGAAAGGTCAAAAAAGGCCTACTGGGTAGCTGAAAAGCGAGCAAAAGTCGTCCTTTTTATGCAGTTTAATGTTATATTTCTTGAAGGCTGTAAGTTTCGTGTTGACGCTTGCATGACTTGCATAAGTTTTGTGTTCCACGTCCTGAGTGTCATCTAAACCGACCGATCGTCAGTATCACGTTCATTCAGCCTGTACGTGGGAGGTAATACAATCTCGTTATAATACCTTAGCATTCATTGCCGTAAGGGACGCGAAGGCTGGGGGATTCATCCTCCCCCCCCCCCCCATTGGCCAAAACTTTGCTGAATCGAGGAGACTTTGGAGCCTCAGTCGGGCAGAGATCATGCCCTAGAATGGGATATGGAGTCGGACAAAACGTCACCGCCACCCCCTCCCTGAGAAAAAGAGTCCCGTACGACCATGGTGACAGTCCCTTCGTGTTGGAAATAATTCAGTTGACAGGGTGGATCTTGCTCTAGCCAATGCAAAAAAAAATCCTATTTGTCAACATAATTGACGAGGGGCCCGCAAAAAAGTGACCTTTCAAATGTTTGAAACGATTGAAGCTGAATTGCTGAAGTGACTAGTATGTTTCTGCTTACTTAAATCGTGGCGAATGACCGTTTCCGTAACTAGATTTTTAAACAGTTTCAGAGGGCACATTCCCATTCATAGGCGTTGAGAGATGGACTGATGAATAAAAAATATGATCTCTGTCCAGCTGTTTTAATAACAAAATAATTTATACGAACATGAATAATAAATTATAAGGACCAATTGCTTCTTTCGATGGTAATTTTTTAATCTTCTTAAATATTCCTTTTAAAGTTTTCAATCAAAATTAAGATTTATCTCCATAATTCTTCAACAATCTTCAAGTCTTGTGTAGAACGCTATACAAAGGGAGCCCAATAGCTTTCAAAAGATTATCGTTTTAACGCACTTGTCTACCATCAATTTTTCCTACAGTGTTCGTATATGTATTTAAAATACCAGCATATTCCCTATAAATTACATGCACAGTCTATAATGAATTACGGCAAATCTGTAAAATATAGTCAGGGTGATATGTTCGTGAGTATACTGACTGGCTATGAACAGACTGGTTAAATGCCTTGTTGCTGAAATCAGAAAGATCCCCGCTAAAATCGTGGGAATTTAAGTATGAATAATAGGTCACAATGCTGTAAGTTTTTTTTTTATCTTTGAAGAACAAGAGTTGCGACATAAGTAAGATTAGGTCAGGTTAAATGGAGTTTTCCGGGCAAGTTTCTAACAAATTGGTTTAAGTATGTCCGGCGACGGTTTTTTTTTTCAGTTGTGGCTCACTGGCTTGTTTTCTCTACTCATTGCTTATGCTGAGTACCAAGCAGCAATGTCAGTAGGTTCCATTTTTAAAGGTAAGTCTTCGGTTCGGTATGACCCTGCAAGGAGCCGAGTTCTAGGCCTCCCCACTACAAGTCGGATATATCCTCTAACCACTTGACCATGCAGTCGGCATTTATTAGTCGAAACAAAAAATTTTCTGCTTCGAATCTTGTACAAATGACTATCATTGCAAAATGTGCTGTCTCGTTAGGTTTGCAATTTATTCAAAGTTTGACTTACCCTCTAGCTGTTTTGCAAATATTTGTATAACATGACTTTTATGATTGCGCATAATTTAATTTACTTCTACCAAGATTGTCAGTAGGATACCGGTTACAATACATACTAGTACTTGTACTTTGTACTAAGAGCAAACAATAACACATGAGAGAGTTTGAACTTCTGGGGGAAATTGAAACGGATTCTCCCACGTAGATTTATACTACGGACAAATAAAATCACGCCATAAATGTACACTAATATGTCGTAACAAGTTTATGAGCTTTCATGAAGTATCGTACACATCCAAACGTAGAATGCACATTTTCAAATAGCTTTTTTGAGTTTTACCCTTGTCATGGATCACTATAAGCCGTTATCATGCTTATTGTATAGTACGGGGTAGATAGCCATCGCTTAAGGTATAGTTTTTCGTGCACGTAGAATAAAGCATGCTGTTATCCCCCAGCCTTCCTGCACTATTTGTCAACCAGTCAATTATATAGCTCAGAGTTAAATTATCGTGTCACGTGTGTAGGCTCCCTATCGCTATCGCGCAGCCTACGTGTTAAATCTTCTGCATTATACAGCAGTTTGCTTCATTGTGAGGGTACGGATATCTGTAGATTATGTAATTTACTAACATTTTCATTATGGTGGTAATTAGCTACAATTGTAACACTTAAATTTGCAATGTCATTAAAATGAAATAAAACTGATAAACGCCTAAAAGAATATTCACAAGGTTATGTTATACGGTATGTAAAAGCATTGATTTGTATAATGTAAAAACAGGGTTGTGTATGAACATAAAACAATCGAATTGTATGTTCAAACCCCCACACTCTACACTGATGCTTTCCAACTCCAGGCTGTCCCTTACTTCACTTGACTATTGTACTGAAATATAAGTCAGTGAAACAATGACCTGATAGGTCTACTCACTTCGTGAAATTTCACCGATTATTATATGTTCAAGAATAGTTATTGTTGAAATAGCATAGTCTATGAACAATGGCTATGCTCAGCCTAGGAAGTTACCCACATTAATAATTATATATAGGTCTACCACGGACTTATATACATGGACACAGCATGTAACGTGTACGTCCTATCCGTAGATGGTCGCCACCGGCTGGAACAAAAAAAGGTGCACCAAGATGGCCGCCGTGAACCTATAAATCGTCTGATTTGACGACGAGAGCTGTAATATCTTAAGCAAAAGTTAAACTTGAATGGGAAACAATATCATATTCCTGCAATGCGTGAAGTGATTTTGACCTTACCTTGCCATATTTCAAAAATATTTCAACTTTCTTGCAAAATATGGGAATATACTTGAGCAAGTCCAAATTTTCACAAAGCCATAGCAGACAGCCATCTTGGTGCGCTTTTTTCACACGTACGGTAGCGACAGTGTACAGTGTAGTATGCTCAGTCCATGTATAGGAAGTCCATGAGGTCTACCCAGTCAATGATAAACTTATACACACGCGCGCGTACCCCCACCCCCACCCCCCACACAAACACACACAACTTAAACCCCTGACTACAGAAGTAACCGAAGACATAGGAAGCTGCTCTTACTTGGAGTGTGACTGGACGTTATTTTGGGTAAGCATACAGAAAAAAGTGGCTTTAGAAGGAGGGTGGGGTTCCTTTCCCTTGAGAAAATATTTCAACCTTTAGGGATTCTTGGATGCAATATAAAGGAACCCATTGCGCAAATCAAAAAGGGAATGTTTGCCCTCCTGCGGTGTGTGGTTTGTAGAATATGTCACCAGTATTCCCAGTTTTTGTTAATGGCGACTAAATTGAAGGACTTGCGCCATGTTTAAACTCTGTTTGGAATTGAACTTGAATAATAGTTCCTTTTTGAAACCGTATATATTTAACCTTTGCCATTCTATCAAATTGACACTGTCTGAACATGGTACTGTACTTCCTAAAATCTCATCTAACTAACTGCACTATTGTTGGCATGTTTACAGAGGGAATAATAAGAGAATTTCATTATTGATTTGAAGAGTTGGAAATGTAATGCTGCCCGTCTATTTTCTGACGGACGGAAAAAGGGCAGACGGATAGTAATTTTGTCCCGCCCCCCTTCCAGCCACCATTTATCTTTGACAGGTAGCTGTATTTTAATCCCTTCCCGAGAAGATGTTGCACGCACTATAGAAAATAGTGATCAATTGATGACCAAAAACAGGGTGCCTACACTTCTAAGCTTATTTTATCGAACGAACATTGACTCCTAGTCAATGATACCAAACCTTCATAGAGGTACGAGGCGGGGTGCAAGGGGCACTCGCCCTCCCAGTTGAGGCAAAAGCAGTCGATCCATTCTGCAAAAGTGGGCAAAACATGATAGATGGTGTCATTATTTGGGCAAAAATTGCTCTTGTCCTTCCACAAAATGTTACCCCAATACACCCATGCAAACTTATACCCATGCATGGAATATGATTTTTTTTTACTATATGAAACAATAAAACAGTACATGATGTATTAGGAAGTTGTATTCAAAATGACACGACCGATGAATTTTACCTCCAGTTCAAGAAACAATGGTCTTTAAAGTAAAGAAAAAATGACCAACATTTATCCAGCAAAAGAAACCATACTTATGGTCAATTAGTGGTCCATTTTCATTTCTAGTTGGTATCATCGTCCCGTCATTATGATCTTTATATAGTTATAAGCGAACTTGAAATAAAAATATAGAATTATTTTTGTGCTTGAAAACAATACCTAATTCCAATAAAATCGTTTAAAATCACTCTGATGATCTGAAGCTGTAAACCTAACAATGAGACAGATGTACAAACTAATTCAAGTTCTTTGGGATACCCTTACTACTTAAAGCCAGGGTGGACAACCTGCGATCTCGGGCCATATGCCCTCCACCGGCGACTTTTTGCCACCAAAGAGTTGTCTCAAAGCAATGAAAAATTTCGATCAGCCAACCAAATCTAGTACCAAAACAAAGAGAAGTTGTTTGGAAACAGTCATTGCTAGACACCTTATTGAACTTCTGAGACCAGGCGCTCATACAACAGTACAAGAGAAGGGGACTCTTATTGTTCAACTCCCACACAAGGTAAAGTCTGTTTCCACCATTCGATATTACTGTACTCAGATTAGGGTTTGGTGAACACAGATTTATTTTGCTTGGAAGATCTCGGCATTAAAAGATCAAAATCAACAGTGTAAGGTTGGTTATAAGTGAAACCTAATCAATTTTTCTTCCCGTATTTGGCTCGTTCAGTCAAAAACGTTTCTTACCGCTACAGTAGGCTTATAGACGAATCCGGAAGGTCAAGTGATAGTATGATTTTAGTCGGTTGTAACTGGGATAGAGTTAATCTTTTCAACTTTCTGCCTACCTGTACAATGGATGGTTGTGAACTGAATGGTATATTGACTGCTTCAATTTTACTGAGTATATGAGGGTTTGAAATTCATAAAGACAACAAATAAAGATGATTTAAGTCTGATGGACCCAACTAATGGCTGCCCTCAATCACAAAACAAAAGCCCTGATCGGATCCAATCTATAGCACAGGTGTTATCTAGCGAACGGTAGAAACGCTTAGACGGTACGATACTTTTCCTACCTAAGTGCGCAAATATTGTGAAAGTCAACATTTTTTGTATCCGTCATCTGTCTTTACTCCCCTAAAATTCAGCCGATTGTACTTTCGTAAATCGGGAGGAAATCATCTGCATAACTCAAATCATACATTCCATCGCCTAGATTAGAAAAAAAGAAACAAGCTCAAAGCCCTACTTTACATGATTGTGTGTAACATTGTGTATGACATTAGTTTGGCTTGCCATATACAATGCAGAACCTACCGTCTTATCATATTCGCAAGCTGATTATAACATGCATGAACATAATTGCATTTGTTTATGCATGTGAGTCACTATTACCATAGAAATGTTACTGTACTATTACTGTAACAACGTTGCGTGCCTTTTTGTTTTTGTGATATCGTCGTAAGACTGTTATTTGCTTCACTGAATTAATCTAAGAGAAGCAATTATAAAAATCTGTTTGACTGTCTACATGTTTAGAAATTTACCAGTCTAACAAAGTGTGTTGTCCAAACTCTAACTATTACTTTAGGCCTACTTGTCTTAGCGACGTTAGAATTTTTTGTTTTGTTTTCAAAGCTAAAGTAGTTCGGATTGTGGTGAACATTATTACGTTATCATGCTATTATGTCGGACGTAACGGCGCTAGAATGTCAAATGGGGGGGGGGGGGCTGGTGGAGGAATTTTTTGGGACACAAAATGCGGATGCAGTGCGAAACCGAGCCGGTGGGTCTAGGGGACTTAGCTCCCGCAAGCACCGTGGTCTTAGCATAGCTATGGATTAAACATTAAGCCTTAGTAGAGGTATTATTACTTATATGTTTTCAACCCAACTTCTAACTGGCCTTACATTGAGGACAAGGTGGACAACGACAAAATCTTGGGGGATGTCCCCCGTACACTGCCATACTGTACCGGCCCGACAAGTACCTCTGTGTTTCATTTATCTAATCAAACTGACTTTTATGATATTCTCAAAATGGTTGGCGAAATAACTGCTAAAGGAATAACGTTGTCTTTCCCCTGCAAGCCACAGTAAGTATCGAGAAGCAAAACCAAAACCTGGCTCATTCAAATCGATTGAACTTTCATATAGTCTCAACGAACAAAGCTTTTGTTTCAGTTCGTGACTTAAAGCCGCTGAGAGCCTCTTCAAAGAACAATGTATCAAAACTGTCATCGGCTTTAACAAGTTAAAGGGAAAATGCCGTCATCCCAGTTTGAATTAGTGTAGTATAAAAAAAAAAACCTTATTTTATGAATTGCTCATGAGAATCATGTGACAAAATTTGTCTCCCTCAATTGCAAAATTTATGGAGAGTCACTTCTATAATTTAATCTGAATATGCTTTATTTATGTCCTGAAATAGCCTCCACGAAAGATACTTGAAAGAGAAATAAGAGGAAATTTGTGAAATTTAGAAGCTGTTTTGAAGTAAGTCTAGGCTATTACTTTTGTCCTTTATAAGTAGGCATATTGTATACTAAAGTGTGAGGTATTCTGATCGTAACCACATTCTACATTACAATGCACTATGACCTAAATTCATTCTAAAACAGTTGGAAAAGCTTAGCACACACAACATTGGTGGGGAAGAAAGTTGCAGGAGGTTGGACAAAACATCACGGTTTTGCCTTATTTTTTCATAAACTTTGCCCAATAATTTACCGAAGTTTGCTAGAAATGTTTCATGTGCTATATTTTCCCGAACATTGAGTAATTTTTGCTCAGGCTGTTTTAAGAGTGTCTGAGTTGCAGAGGTCGTCGTCTGATTACTATATGTAGGTCTCCCTCGCAAAACGAAACATTAGATCCCGATCGTTTACTGACATGTATTTAGCGTTAATAGACCATTCTTAGAAAGGAAATACCCGTTTAACAAATGAAAGTGAAAACAAAATACTCATTCAATTTATTAAATATTCCCGTCAATTACCTACCAAAGTAAAATGGGATACACAACCTGACGGGTTCCGTTGCTAACGTTAATAAAAAGACGAATTTTGATGTCATTACTCTCCAGATTTACTTGTTTCAATAGTAAATGGAAGCCAGCGGCTGGAGTCGACAGCTGTACGAAGAGGAAAAACGTAGTCTGCAAATTTGATTGCGAATGTAACTGTACGTAACTACTGCGTGACTGTGTCTATAATCACTTGACTTTCGATCCGACATGGATGGTACTTGAAGCCTTCACAGCTTCGTACTTTACGACGAAATGAATAATTCATGAATCAAACTAGCTTCAAAGAGGGATATGAAAGGACAGCTAACTCTTAGAAAGACATTAGTCTTCTGTTAAGCAGAATTACTTTGTAACGTGTGGGTTGTTTGTGTTATACGTGGTTATAATGCAAAACTGCCAGCAGTAACTATATGGCTTTCTGTCATCCTGGGAAGGGGCATTTACTATGTTTTACATGGTTTGCAACGATCTGCTAAACTTTTACAGACGTCCGAACACCGCGGTAATATTTGGCCGGCTCCCCCATCCTAAGGAAACCTCGCCATGATGCAAAATATAATTATTACAGGTTTTTTATTGCGTCCAGCTCTCTCTCTCTCTCTCAATGTATAAAGTTAGTCAGTTAGGTGGATTTTACGGCCCAGGTTCCAACCAATTGGTTCAATTCGAGCCGGCCACAACCCTTTTTCTGACTGGCTTTTTTCCCTACTCCATTGCTAATGCTGAACACCAAGCACAATGGCAGTAGGTTCCGTTTTTAAAGTCTTCCGTTTGACCTGGCCAGTTCGGGAACTCCCAACCTTCCCGACTGCAAGTCTGATACTGTAACCACTAGAACGATACAATTGAGAATAGACAACCTGAACTATAGACAAGTTATAAGTAGCACTATGCTCATGGGTTTATTAGAGGATTTCAGTTTAGGCGGGACAATGAAAGGACTCTCTGCCCCAAATATGTAACCCGATGCCGGAAAGACGGAGCGTACGGACATGGCCGTCCCCGGGGGTAAGGGTATGGGTGCGGCGGGTGCAAACGCTTCTCCCTCCAGACTTGCCCGTCCCCAAAAATTGGGGGAGGGGCGTCGCCGCTATGTGTGGAGTGTCGCCGGGTGTGGAGATTTTTTTTCAAATGAGGTCGCAATTGTGTATGGAACGGCCAAACGGCAATCTTTCCTACGTTTTCACTACTTCTAGACTATCATGTAGCGAAGTTTCAGCTCGTAGTCGATCCATGACTATTTCATGGATATATTCGGTAGAAAAGCTTACCTCATTTCCGTCTCTCAATAAAAAAGTCCCAGCTTCCCCAAACAACGACCAAAAACCTCACACGACCACTCATTCGAAAGCCTGAAAAACTATCTGGGATCCCAAAGATACAACCCTATGTGTACCGAACTTGTTTAAATGAAGGGGAGCGAACAGAAAATTTTGAAAAAATCGGAACCCTTAGACAGCCAGATATAACATTTTCCAGGCTTGTAAGTAGAGTCCAAGCGGTCGGCATTTTGAGCTTTTCTTTGCTATAAAATATTCACTTGGATTAAAGTAGCTAACTGCAACGTGATCAGAAGACTACTAGAAAGATTCTGTTGCAAAAAATGTAATTCTGCCGAAAGGTTATCCAAGCGTGAGTTGGTGCCGAGCGCACAGAATATTTTGAGAAACCGGGTCCCTAAATAGCCGAAAATGGCCTGTAACTAGAAATGAATCATGCAGTTGTCATTTTGAGCGTACGTTTACAAAAAATAATAGAAAAAATATGTTTAACAAGGTGTTTCTTGATTGGCTGTAGCCATTGTATTGTATCGATCGTATTCTTTGTTCGGGTTAGGGATTAGTTTAAAGATTAGGGTTACGTTAACCAGTTAGGAAATTTCTTGTTAAACAGTGCGCATCGTCCCAAAAAATCAGCAACTCTCTAAGTGATAATCAGAAAATTGACAAATAAAATTTACCACTATCACAGTCACTGGATGAAGTGGTCTTGTATCATTTCGGGGGAAAGAATGTTAAAAAAGAAAGTGCAGCCAAAATAACGTAAACAACAATACCAATGAAATGAATGATGGAAGTCATGGCAATAAAATTTCAAAATTTAAATCGAATTTTTAGGAATAAAGGGTGTTTTGTGTCTCCCAGTGGCGCGGCATATGGTAGTGTCATCCTGCCAATACGAGGGAGAAGGTTAGAAATCATAATACTATGTCCACATTTCTGAAATTGTAGACCTATTGACCTGTAGACCTATACACCTCTAGTCCTATAGATCAACAGACTTTGCACTAAGGCTGTTGGTTTGATTTATCGCTGTTCTGGTGAAAATGTAAGGGGAATTAGGGAGGGGGATCCCCTGTATAAATATTTCCTTTTGGAAGGGGACTAAGATGCAAAATTTATTGGTGCAACATTTGACACAAGCATGGAGGCTCGGTAGCTATCACAAGGCAATCTAATATGACTTTCTTGTGATACATTTAATTTGGAAATGACAATGGCAAGCCCTTACGAGAAAACCATTGGCTCATATACACAATATAGTTTGGGTACAATACCCAGCGTTGGCGAGGTCGCTGGTGTCAATTATTGTTTTAGTTTTAAAAAACATTACGTAAAATTTTCATACACATTTTAATTTAAAGGGCAGGAGCAATCATCCCAAATTGAAGAAATGAAGTAGACCGTCCAGTTTCATGATTGGCTGTTCGGAGTCATGTGACAATGTTTTTCTCTCCAAATGTGAAATTTACCAGTAATAACTGCTTGGTTTACCTGGAATATGCAATGGTAAGGTCATAAAATGTAATTAAAGATACTTTGAAGGGAAACAAGATGAAAATTGAGTTATTTAGCTTTTTCTTCAAAATAAGTTTGGGGGGACTGCTCTTTACCTTTCAGGTACAGCACTATGTGATTTAAAGTCCCCGTCAGGACATTGGTTCATAATCGTAGACAGACTCATTACTGGAGGAGTAAACCGACTACATTTTGAACTGTGAGTGTTTGATACTTAATACAGTTGCGATTGTGTGAGGAGTCAAATTTATTTGTGAGTCAATCATTCATATGTGTTTTCAAGGAGAATATAAATGATTACAATAATCAATCACACTTCCAGATACCGTTAATCCTACGCCTGAATTTCCCCTCTTGGTATGCACCATTTTGCGCCATTTTAAGTTGAAAAATTGCAAAGTTCCCTACCACGGGAGGGGCCCCTCCCATGCCCAACCCACCCCCTATGCTACTTCGTGGCCTCGTCCATAACAATTTTCTCACTCACATGCTAGAATTTCAAAACGCACCCCCCCCCCCCTTTGAAAAAGCTGGTGACGGCCCTGACGGAGCGTAAGTACAGAAAACCTTGACAACTCAGATAGCCGGGAATCGCATTCCCAAGGATTTAAAACAGAATGTATGCAGTATTTATTTTGAGCTTTCGCCCAACTAGTATCGTGAAAATGGAAAAATGTCTTGTTTAAGTGTGCCCATGGCCCCCACGTAGTGGCCAAAAACATCGAACTCATTCAACTCAATCTCTTTTGATGATACCCAGTCGGTTATTAATGATACATGGTGACTGTATAACATCATCACGCCGTTTGTCACTCCAAAAGACATATTTAGCAATAAAACACTTATTTTGTCCCACTTCGGAAACACGATTAAATCCTCAACATGTTTAGCGATTAAACGCTGAAAGTTTAGCCTTTTAAAAAGTTTTAAAACGAAATGTTTAGGAATAAATTATGCCTGTTTAGCATTTAAACATGTTTTATACTGGGATAAAATAGTGTTTAGAAGAACGTTTAATTCCTAAACGTCTTTTTAGAGTATACCTTTTATACCATACCAACTTTTGTGGGACGGTCCACTTGAATTCAGTCCGCGATCTACCAGTGGATCACAATCAATCGTTTGGGCACCCTCCTGTGTAAAGAGAAAATGCAATGCTTCTTAACGAGAGAAATATCTCCCAAGACATTATTCCATCTTCACACATTGCTTATCATTAGTTTGGGGGAAGGGAGTATAGTTTGAGGCGATTGGCTAATGAAAGAAAAATACCTTAACTCTTAAGATAAAACAAAAGTTACATAGTCAGGATAGAAAGAAGCAAATGAAAGTTCATACTATATTCATTTTGGCGATGCTTAACTCTCAAATCAAAAGTAAGATCCCGCCAAAAAGAGTGATATTTCCCTTCATTTGTATGATATAGCGCTCTTTTTGGATTAAATTGTCACTCCATTCTGGGTGAAATTCATTCTGTCGAGGAGTAATTTCTCAGCACACTGTCTTTGGAGTGATTTTCCCTTTTTGGTTTTTAAGAGTTTTTGTTCAGTGAAAAGGATATTTTAGAAGAAGGGTTTAAGGTCACAACAGGATTTAGTATGTTAGAGGGGTGCTCATTCTAAGCATTTTGGTGAAATTTGCATTGAAATCCGATGTGTGGTTCTCAAGATGTGAGCATGTAAAGTTGTCACATTTTCAACAAAAAGTGAACTTGAAGCAAGGACATATGACATCACATCCCCACATTAGAGCACAGTCTTTTGTTTTTCTTTAAACTTCAGACTTGATTTTCTCCTCAACAAACACACATTATTAAAATGTGGTTGCATAAGTGGCACGAGAACTTTAAAAACTTTGCATCCCCACAGGGAGGTCCTATTCCTATTACCTTCAAGGTCAACAAAACAGTCTGATAAAACAAAAGTGAAACAAAGCATTCCTTGTAAATGTGAGGAAGTAATAAAAGCTCTGCTGCCCTCAAACTCACTTTTGAACACGAATCTACTGACTTCATTTTCCAATATCTCAAGGAATACATATCCGATATGAATGAAACTTTCACTACACTGTTAAGATTTAGTTCCTCTTTCACGTATGAAAAATTTTTGCTTAAACCTTCCCTTTAATTGTCATTCCATTTTTTCTTGATTCTTCCCCAGTTCATATGTTTATCTATAGAAATACAGTACTCATCTTCCTTGGATGGTTTTAGTTGTAACTGTATGTCTGGCCGTTTTAATCATGCCTGTCTCAAATACTTAAACTGATGTTTTTAGTGAGTAATGCGACAGGTCTATTTTATTTGATAAAACGTGTCGGTGAGGAGCACTTCGGTGTTTACTGTACAAATGGTTTTTTTTTTTTTTTTTTAAAACCGGTACACCGGTTGTCATTTTAACCGTCTTGTAGCAATTACTAGCGCCCTAGTAGATCATAGGAGAGAAACACCCTCACACTCCATTTTACGCGGTCACATTTCATAATCTTGGCGAATGTGAAACCGTCAGGCCGAAGTTATGCAATTAATCATGATAACGATTTATTGGCACCAGAATACAAGAAGTATTAATCATGTAGCATTTGGCCAAAATCTTGATAATTCCAGGAAGAAGCAATCATAATTCCTTTTGATTGCAGAAACTATCACACATACCTTATACCTTTACCAGCTACTCGAATGATATCTTAATAGAATTTTGGTTCTACGTTGTGCTATTAATAATAGGCAAATAACATACTACTTCTGGACATTGGGTAAGTTTGGGTTTTCACATACTTTCTCATACTTTATTCATCCATTAACAATGTAACAGGATGTTATTCTCTGATAAATTCACATCAATATATAATTTCACTCATCTAAGACTATTCCATTTTGCTTGGGGTTGTGCCGTTTAATGGGTTTAAAGTTTTCATTTTTTAGTTAAGTAAAATCTTGTTCTTTGTAAATGAACACGGGTCAACTACGTCTGGTCCTGTGCAGTGGAACAGTTAATAGTTAATGTACCATCGGGGGTTAAATTAACATTATTTCTGGACTGCACTCGAGCAGCTTCCTTGTGTATCACTTGAAATAACCTCCGATCGTGCTTTATTCCAACCTAATGCACTGTCCATCGTTGTTTAACCTTGAAAGGACTAGCAAACATCATTCTAGTCCAAATTTTGAACTGCATTGCCCTTTATCTTAGACGATGATTTCTATTAGATTACAGTCACGGTACAGGAAACATTGCAAGCCTACCCACTTATTACAGCCTAGTTAGCTTATATACTGTCAGTTTATTATCGATATAAACTGAGTAAGTTCAACGTTTCCCCTTTATCCTTCAATGGAACATTATTTTCATGATATGGCAGTTTTTGACACCCAATCGATTAAGTTAGGTAGTTGGATGGAGTTTTACGGCCCAGTTTCCCACCAATTGGTTTAAGTCGAGCCGGTCACGGCCTTTTTTCCAACGATTGTAAAGATTGGCGTACCGCTACAAATACCCTGTATAGTTGTTACTGTACGATACATGGAAATATCACAATTCTGGATCAATTCAATAAAACATGCACATAACGTCTGCTTTGATAATATCAGAGCCCCTATACATCAATAAGATCAAAACCCTCATGGCTTTGCTTCATTCAGTCACTTCGCAGCTGTCGCAGGGGATCGTTTCTGAGATCTTCTTAATATTTTGATGCATAGACGAAGTTTCAATAATTTTAATGACTTCCCTGTCGCCCACTCATCCCAGAACATCCTTTATGATTGAAACTGTGATTTGTGCTACGAGGCCAATTTATCCCCAAAATAGTCGAGATTGTGAAGTGTAAATTTAGAGGTTTATTAAAAGGGGTACTAAAACATAAATTTTGCTCCCTCCTAAAAAATACTAATGTAAATAAAACATCAATCCCATAAGAGGCTATAGTAACATAACTGTAGACTGTAGATACTATATGACAAGTAAGGAAATGTACAACATGAGGTTGTAAACTGTAATGACATTTTCTTTTCGGAAAAATAGGAACATTTTAAACTGGCAATTATTTTGCAGCGTTATGTATTACTTTCAATCCCAAGAAAAAGTTGATGAACATAAAGTTTAAGACCACACGGTGATGATGGAAAAGGTATCAAACAGTCAATGGGTATTTCTATTTAGTAAACGTTGTTGCAAATCAATTTTTAATGATAGAAAAAAAAACACTTTCGTAAAGACGATATTTTCATTATCAGCAGACAGAAGTCATACATTGAAACTGAAGATATTTGCAAATGCTCTTAAAGGGGCAAGAGCAGTACCCATCTTGAATTAGTGTAGCAGACTATCATATTTTATGATAGGATCTTGAGAGTCACGTGACACTATTTTTCTCCTCAAATGTGAAATTTACCCGGATTACTGCTAGGTTTACTTTGAATGTGCAATATCGACGTCTCACAGTACTGTAAAGTATATTCCGAAGAGCAACAAAAGGAAAAATGTGATATTTATTTGCTGCTTAAAAACAATTTGGGGGAGAGTGCTTTTGCTCTTTAAAAAGTCAAGAATGATATACGACTTTGATCCCCCCGCATGAATGTCGGTGCATTCTGGAATCTAATATTCTAAATCTGAACAAAGAGTTGGTAGAACTCCCTGGTCTAAATGAGCTTCAGTTTTTGGCCCTTAAAAGGCAAGTGCAGTCGTCTAAACATAATTTGAAACAACGGATTTAACTTGGGCGTGCATTTTACAGACCTTAGCAAAGCCTCCTTAAAAGACATGCAATATTTACAAACTGTACCTATGACACCTTGCCACACAGCCATCACAAATGCGTAAATAGTAATCACACGCATGTATTTACCTTAACAGTCAGCGTTATTTAATAAGTGCCTTTTTGTGATGTGTACTTTCTGCAAAAGATGTCTTTGTACGATATTTTACGAGATGTCACCCTATTATGCTTAAGAGAAGATCGCTACAACCTGTTCAAAGGCTGAAACAGATTGTCCCAATTGATCTCGTAATGGAAAGAAAGAAAACCCAAGACAAAAAGCCTTTGATTCCTCGTGAGAGTAGAGAGCTGCAATTTGCTCATAGCGACATAGATTCTACTGATGAAGAGGTTAAAGTGATCATGGCATCTCGTCAGATTCATTTCCGAAAGAGCATCTACAAAAGGTACATCTAATTGCGCATCTTTATCAATTGTATTGTATCCATTCCCTTACACTTTAAAGTGTACCTAAAGTCTTAGCATTTAAAATATATATATATATATATATATATATATATATATATATATATATATATATATATATATATATATATATATATATATATATATATATATATATATATATATATATATATATATATATATATATATATATATATATATATATTTTAGAGATTGGAAAATGAATCATATTCATTCAACTTCCCTTGTCGTAGCTTGTCCCATTGTTCAAATTTTAAATGTTGAAATTCATTCACTTAAATTAAGTTAGTCCACTGCACAATAATTTGTGACCTTCTTGTTGTACAAATCAAATTATCTGTACTGTTTCCAATTGAAATGACAAACGTATACTTGCCATTGAACGCTTCTTGTTTGCTTGTGTAGCAAGTTGCACAGAGAACTCATGTTTAATAGAATCACCCCATAGCAGTAACATTAGTATCAAATATTAGTACAAGGTGCAGTGTGTAGCTTAAAATTTTAAAGAAAAGCAAAGAATCCCCAATACTGTAATTTGAGTTGCTCAACAATGCATCGAAAATTTTTGCCCAATGTCCATCGAAAATTGAGTGAATAAACTTCAACATAATATATCTTAGCTCAGGAAAGTCTAATGAAGACGGGAATTAGTCTATTTGAATTGATATTTTATGCTATGTAACATACATTTTTGAAATTTAAAACTTGAGGTATCCTTTAACTTCTTTGGGGTTGCAATGGGTGAAGATGAAATGTGTATGAGAGAGAGGACAGGCAGTTCATTAAGACTGTAATATTATTAGTTTTCGGTCATTTAGTAAACACATGTAGGCTTCTAGCAACCGGAAGGTTCAGGGCAGGATTACCGAAACTGTTCAAAGAATGGGTGTAGTTTCTCATCCAAAAGCAATGTACAATTTCCCCATATGAAGTGCAACAAACCAATTTGACCTACATTGTTGAGTTAGTTTGCCACCCGACTAGAAGTTGTAATTGATAAGCAAAGCGTCGTAAAACAACTATTCCTCAAGGCTTTAGCTTTTGCATACACGGGCCATTTCTGCTGCAGTGTGCTACACATCTAAAGAGTCTTCCGACTTTCTAGGTGGTCATTCCAAAAATGCATCTTAACATAAGCGTTCTTATTTACGATTGACGAAGAGGTAAAAGTAACACCAAACTAGATTTAAAGCAAAGGTGGTCTAGAACCATGATGTTGAAATCTTCTAAACGGGATACTATGTAAAGTATATCAGTTTCTTGTGGTCTTTATTTTTAGATTAAAACTGAGAAAACTATCTAAGGTTAGTCGAGCAGCTTTTGTGACAAAGATCTTCAATATTTCCTTTTTTTTTTTTTATTCGTTTAAGGAGTTTTCATTTACACGAAGTGATGAACGCGCCAGATTCACCGAACTATTTTTTTGTACGTGATCACTATCCTTTATTTTGGGAAGGGCTCGAGGTCAACCGAATTAAATGAGCGTATGTATGCTCGACCGTTGTTCTTCGGAACGATGCTATCAAATACATTGTAAAATTAAAACTATGCTTTAACATGAAGAAGAAATAACACAGTAACCACCAAGTATTTCTCTTAATTTGATTATTTCTATAACTCAACTGACATCTCGAGGCCATTTTTGTCGCCGATAAATCGATCGATATTTTGGAAACATCACTTCACACAGGGGCTGCTGTTTTAGAAAGAAAGTCTTCATTTTGGTTCTCGTTTTGCTTTCGGCTCCAATCTGCTGGAAATACTTTTCATCAGTATTTAGATTACTACATAAGAACTATTTCATTATCCGAATACTGTCCATTTGATCAATTTTCTTATGACATGTTTCGCTGTCTTTTTGGAAGTAATTAAATTCAAAATAACCCCTAACAGTTGTCTTATCGCGGTAAATATTAACTGATGTACATCTTCAGTGACGACTTATGCAATAATAACTGCGTACTAGTTACAGAAACTCGATCCGAGTGCCCACTGCGTTTTGTATTACATGACGTTTCGCAGTTGATATTCAAAACTGATTGAAGACGCTGAAATATCGTGGGCTTATTAGGCTTTATTTTAATGACGAGCTCTTGGGGTACCCTGTCCACTCCGTCGACTGTCCACTCTATTAACGAAGGATGAAATTTCAAACAGCTGAGCTCGTTTAACTTCAGTGTAGAATAGTTGTCACCCTTGATGCTAAGTTACAGCTAAGGGCAGAAACGACAGGAGATTATTTTATCCGCTTTGGTCATGCGAAGGATTATTTGGCATCTTTTTTCGATTCATTCACTTTAGCTATACACTCTTAAATCAAAAGAGTGAACTGAGTCACCCTCCAATAGAGTGAAAAGTGCGATTCACTCCATTACATTGTTATTCCACTCAACGATTTGTGGAATTCACTCTTAAAAAGAGAAGTTCCCTCCCAAGGAGCGAAGCTTCACTCTTGATGGCGTGCCTACAATGATCACTCTTAAAAAGAAATAATATTCACTGCAGGGACTCGTGGGAGGGTGAATTTGCGCTCTTTCTGGAGTGATTTTTGGTTTCGATGAAAGCGAAACCTATGCGGTCGTGCATGAAAGTATGTATGTATGTGTGTGTGTATGTATGTGTGTGTTTATGACACTAAGTTAGTGCACGCGATATCTCAAGAAGGGAAACTTCCATCAAGCTCAAAGTTGGTGTGTGGGTAGCCCATATAGAGAGATGAACCCTATTGTTTTGGGTAGAAAAGTCATTTGAGGTCACCGGAGGTCAAACACTGAAAACTTTGTGCATGCGATATCTCAAAAACGGACTTTTATCAAGCTCAAAAAGCTTGGCGTGTGGGTAGCCCATATAGAGAAAAAGGATCCTGTTTGTTTTGGCAGAGGTCAAAACTCATTTGAGGTCACCAGAGGTCAAAACTGAAAACATCGTGCATGCAATATCTCAAGAAGGGAAACTTTTTGAAGCTCAAATTTGGTGCGTTGGTAGCCCATGCAGAGAGGCAGGACCCTGTTTATATTGGTAGAGGTCAAAGGTCATTTGAGGTCTCCAGAGGTCAAACACTGAAAACATTGTGCATGCAATATCTCAAGAAGGAAAACTTCTTTGAAACTCAAACTCGGTGGGTGGGTAACCCATGTGAAGTGCAAGAACCCTAGTGTTTTTGGTAGAGGTCAAAGGTCATTTGAGGTCACCTGAGGTCAAACACCGAAAACTTTGTACATGAAATATTTCAAGAAGGGAAACCTCTTTGAAGCTCAAACTTGGTGTGTTGGTAGCCCACACGGAGAAGAAGAACCCTATTGTTATTAGTAGAGGTGAAAGGTCCTTTGAGATCACCTGAGGTCAAACACTGAAAACTTTGTACATGCAATATTTCAAGAGGGGAAACCTCTTTGAAGCTCAAACTTGGTGCGTTGGTAGCCCATACAGAGAAGAAGAACGCTATTGTTATTGGTAGAGGTCAAAGGTCATTTGAGGTCACCAGAGGTCAGAAACTAGAAACTTTGTGCACACAATATCTCAAAAAGGAAATATTGTACAAGTTCAAACTTGGTGTGTGGGTAGACCATATAGAGAAGAATTCTTGTTTTTTGTACAGGTCAAAGGTCTTACGGGGTCACCAGAGGTCACAGTCTGAAAATCGTAATGTGAGACCTCAGGATAGGATGTGTAGATGCATTATGGTCAGGAGATGATCCCTTATTGTTTTTGGTGGAGTTTAAAGTCCATGTGGGGTCACTGGATTTTAAAATGTGAACGTAAACCTCTTAAGGTTAGAAACTTAAATAGATTTCACATGTGGTATGCGGATGCACATTTTGGTGAGAAGCCGGTCCTTATTTTTGTTGGTGGAGGTCAAAGGTCATCTTGTTTCCAACATGCTAGTTTAACATTTGAGTGAAAAGATAATAGTACGTGATAGCATCATTTGAAATAGAACATTTATGTATCATCGAAACCTCAATGCATTTTTGCGTTCTGGTTAATCTGTCTTTAGTGACTGCATTTCACTTTTTTGGGAGTGAAATTCTCTTGGAGTGAATTAATACTATAATAGAGTGGATTTACCCTTTTGAATCTACTAGCATTAGAGAATTCACTCCCTTGAAGCTTGGACAAACTTGTCCTGTCCTTGAAGTCCTTGCCTGTTACACAACTGACAAAAATCAACATTGTTGCAGATATCATGGTCCAGTGACCGCCTATTGTTGTCTGCAGTTTCTATTGTTGTGAAATCATTCAAGTTGTTACGCTATCGGCCAAGTCTTTACGTTATCGGCAAAGTCATGACGTACATTTTCAAGGGAAGAATTCTCAAATGGAGAGTGACTAAGATCACTCTTCTGATTTTCCAGTGTGCAAATCACCATCTAAATTAAACAAAAATTTTAAGACCTTTGACTATGGAGAATTGCAGTCGCTAAGAGATTAATCTTTCCACGCTACGTGGTAGAACATTCATCATCCATCTTCAAAATCTCTCCTGAATTCTCTGCTCTAAACATCATGCTCTCAGAACGATGCACGGTATTTCTTCTTTTTTTTTAGCATAAAGTTATAAAAACCTGAACCACTTTATTATTATTCTTTGGAAAGTTATCAATCGTAAACAAATTTCATTTTTGTTTTCAGACTCTGAAGTCCAGTCCCTAATACAAGCACTAGTAGGAGGGGTTAGGACTCGTGTGCCCTCCATCCCATAAGGGAGTACCATGGCGACAGTTCGGTGGGCTTTTTTCATCGTTCTCAGTTCCTGCGTCTGCGCAGACCTTACAACCACAGATGATGACCAGCGTGTACTAATGTTTATGGAGAGGTTGAATGATGACGTGCCATATATGTTGAAAGAAATCTGTTGTAGTGACTATGTCTTGACAGAAATCGATGAAAACGCCTGCGAAGATTACTTTCGGGGTAATTTGTAAAATGATTATTAAGTATACAGCTTGATTGCATAATGACGATGATAACGATGACGTAAGATTCGATTCTTCTGCGGGCAAGAAAAGTCAGCAATTTTCTTTTATTTGAAGAAAATCTTCAAATAAAAGAAATGCCCAAATCACATGGAAATGCCATTTCCGGTTGTGCGAAGGACTGCACTATTTCAAAATTTTCGGTACGCTCTAGTCTGCTCCAATTGAAGGTAGAAGGTGGAGCTCAGCTCAGGTAACCTTTTGGGCAGGATAACATCTTTACGTGGGAGAGTCACATTTCTATAGCGCTCAAAGGTTTTCTTAACAGTTCAGCCCCCCCCCCCTTTTCAAATTGACAGTCGGATCAGTTCGTGTTAGTAGTTTCACTAATTTTCTTAACAATAATTTTTTTCTTGAAGTTACCCAGGAAGTAATTTTCAGACCAGTTTTAGTCAATAGAGTTACCCTTAAATGACGACTTTACAAATACCATAAATCCAAGGAGCATCCGGGGGATTTGTCCCTGGACCCTTACCCCGGCTTTTCCCCTGGGCCCCTCCAAGGAGCCCTAAGGCCAGCCCCTGGATCCCATCCGATAGGACCTTGCTCTTGGCGCTCGGTGACGCCTCCGGTGTCGAGAGAGGTGTCTAGCAGTGCCCCCCCCCCGCAAAATCGATGTGCCATTTAAATTAAAAGTCTGGCGACTCCACGGGGGTGTAAAATTTGGCTTGTTTATCTCCACTTATAGCTTCGTAACGTCGTTACTTTGAGTTTTTGAATTCATTTCAAACCCCGAACATTCTACAACATTGCGTTCACTTGAGCAGAATGGTCCTTTGTCCTTGAATACGTTGTGCATGATTCCGAAAAAATACATATGATAGTGTTAGGAGTAATTCTCGCTTAGGCCTACTCTGACTGAAGTACAAAGGTAAATGATCCCCTGACCCTGAAGGTTTTTAGATCAAACTGAGTCCATGGTTAATATCTTATTCAGTCATACGTATCTAATTTCCATATAGCAGCCTCACTTATCGGCGTTCCGATCACAAACGAACTGATCGCAGAATTATGGCTTGAAGCGGAGAACGAAACCGATGTGGCTATCAACTATATGCTTGGTAAAGCCAACTTTCGTTACAACACGAACATAACATCTTACAACGCTCAGGTAGGTCCCTCACTGATTAGTAGCATATATATTTTACAATAACATTACAGTATGGGGTGATAGTGTTTGGCCCCTGGTCTGCTGGTTTAAACACTTTTGTATCATAGACCGTAATAAGAAATAATATTTGTGCTGAAATAACTAATCAAACCCCTCATCCCAAACTACAATTTTTGTAGTTTGGATAAATTCTCAAATGGCACAGCTCTTTACTTGATAGCTAGTTCAAAAAATTGCAGAGCATGGAAGCTCATATTACACTGCATGTACTTTACTGAAAACGTCTTGATAACACGTTGGTCTTGCATACTCACTCCAAAGCAATTAACTGAGATTGTTTCTGGTAAGGATGAATTTTAGACTGCTGTGGGAGTGACTTAAGTAAGTAGCTTAGGAGAATTAGAACTATTTGGGGGAGAGGATTAGGCCTCTAACTAATTTACATCGGTGGACTTCTTACGTTCTACATACGTGTATGAGAGAAAGTTAGCTGGACGCTAAAAGACTGTTGAAAACTTAAGAAATAAACAAGATAACACATAGAATATATATATTACACTCTGAGGGCAAAAGAGTAAAATTTCACTTTACGAAGAGCGAAATTTGCTCCAAAATAGCGAACTTTCACTTTTGATGGAGTTCCTACAGGGAACACTCTTTAAAAAAAAAGTGATCATTGCAGGCACTCTTTAAAAAGTGAAGATTCAGTCCTTTAGGAGTGCATTGCCGGTTTGGAGTGAATTTCACTGTTCTTGGAGTGAACTAAAACTCTAGTGCATTGAATCCACACTTTTCACTCTATTAAAAAGTGAATAAGTCCACTCTTTTGCTTTAAGATGTAGATTACAGAAAAAAGTACTGGCAGCTACCTGTAAGTTTTTAAAGTTGTCAGCAGTTTTCCTGTTGTGTCTTTTCATTTCTTGGTTGTTTCTCTCTTTTTTTCGTTTTGGTTTAGTATGTCATTTTACAGACATCTTTTTCAGTGTACACTCAATCTCGATTTTTTTTTTTATTTTCGGATTAAGTGTGTTTATTTTCATTAAAATATATTAGTATGGGGGTGCCTATTTTCGAGGATCATACACTTCTTGTAAGACCATCGGAATGTTTGTCAGTTCGTAAGATGGAGTTTCACGGCTCAGTTTCCAACCTTTTGGTACAAGCCGAACCGGTCAAGACCCTTTTTCAGTTGTGGCTCACTGTATGCGGAGTATCACGAACAACGGCAGTAGGTTCTATGTTAGAGTCGTTGGTATGACTCGACGGTTGCTCTACCGCTAGACCAAAAACGCGACCATCGGAGCGATTCCTAACACATAACATTTTCAAATTTGAAGGTTATCAACACCAACTAAACATGATATGAATGTACTAAATTTCATGAAATATTTTAATATTCTTTCCTCTCTCACTCAGTTATTTTGTTAAATTATTGTTTGGAGCATTTTTACAAATGAAATAGCCATAGGATTTTCCTGGAACTGATGACTAAAAAGTTGTACATGAAAAATTTACAACATTCCCGCCCGTGTTCTCGCTTTTGGAGTGAGTTAAAAAATCCTTTGTGCTAAGCCATATTTGGGCCTTGGGCAGACTCTTGAACGTGGGAGTATGCATGTGCTATACTAAACACACGAAGGGTTCATCCATTAATAAAGATACCTACATAGAGTCTTAACACCATAATGTCCTGTGCTTTGGAAAATGAATGACGCTGCATTGAAAATATCTTCTCCTAAAATGGTGTTTATCACCCCAAGAAAATGATATCCTGAAAGTAGATACAAATAATTCACACCATCATTTGGTCTGTATAGCCCTAAAGCCCAGTCATAATCCATTGAGATGTTTGCGTGCATACGGATATACATTTGGGAACGACTTGACTCAGAAGCTTGTTTCGTATTTCGCAAATTAAATGCACGTTTCAGAGAAAATGTTTGGTAAATTCGTTAATTTGGAGTTGTCCCTCTCGGCTGTTGAAACGGTGAAGACATGACAGCTACCACATTACGGAAAAGATTCCTTTCATACACCCGTCAGCTCGAAAAAAGTTTCTATCACCTCATCTTTTAAGAAATTTGTGTACCCTAAAGGAGAGCTAGATCTCTCTGCTGTTTTCACGGTAATAAGATGAATGCATACACTCTAGAAGCAAAAGAATGAACTAAGTCACTCTCTCTCTTTCTTATAGAGTGAACGGTGTCAATTCACTCCATTAGAGAGACAATTCGCTCGGGGAAGAGTGGCATTCACTCCAAGAAGAGTGAAAATTCCCTATGCAACGAGTGTCTCGTGTTTAATCGTGGTTCCCGCGGTATGGAGTAAAACTTCTTTCTTTTGGAGTGAATTTCACTATTCTTCGAGTGAACATCCGCTCTTTAAACTTCATAACTTGTACTCTTGAAACGAGTGAAATTTCACTCTTTTAATTTTCCAAGAGTGCACATATGGACAACAATTTTCCTAAAAACTGGAATTAATTCGAGCTTTTTGCACAGCATTAACCTCCAGACGTTAAAAAACAGCTTTACCCATAAAGTGCTTTAACCTTTCTATATATTTGACATTCATTTTGATAATTTCGCAAAATTGAAGTTTATTTGACTAACAGTTGTTAACGACTAACGTTTTGCCTTATTGCGTCAATTTTTTTTTTTTTTACAAAATGTGATTATCTGCACAGGTGTTGACTCACAATGAACTTTAGGGCACATTAAATCTCCTCAAAGTGGTATAAATTCGGTGCATTTCACTACTGTTACAACCTCAGAAAATATTATCAGTCCCCAGGCGATTTTTGACTTACGTCACAAAGACCAGCAATTGCGAAAACTAAACTAATATCTCACCTTGCTTCGAAGTCGTTTGTATCTCTTCTTTTTCTGTAGAAGATATGTATGGAATGAAACTCAAACCAAAAATAAAAATAAATTTAATCAAACGACAAGAAAAGGTCCTTTAATACTAGAAAATTTATAATCCTCTCAACTTTTTTTTTTATTAAGATTTGCCTTAAAATGAAAAATTTTAAGGTTTGATCCTCTTACCTCAAACAGTCCCGATTATACTAACCTCCCTCTAACAACTGTCTAAAATTCAACCTCATTCAGACACAATTCCATTTTATTGTTTCTGGGTGAGTATACAAGACCCCAATTCGCAACCAAACACGCTCCTTATAGTACATGCTGTGTTATAAAAGCTTCAGTGGTCAGCGTCTTTTGAACTACTTGTCTGTCAAACTGCAGTGCCAATCGATAATTTCTGTCAATTACTAAAAATGTGGAAGTTTGGGGTGAGAGGATGAGGCCTTAAAACCCACAAAAACTATCTCTTTCCGGTAACTCTCTGATTGCTCCAGTACTCTCCCTGGCTATAAGCCCGGGTAACTGCCGAAAAAATATTTTGTACTGGAAGGAGAAAATTCCCTGCGAAAAAGTACATCGTATCCTGTACCTTGAAGCATAGTCAGTGGTGTAAGCAGACCTAACTGTCCTGGGTAACACTCTCCACGTTTCCCGATTCTTCACTAGTTGAGTTGTTGAGTTGAAGTACACTGTTTCGGTTTGTGTGTGTCTTCAGTTTTTCTTTCTTTCCCTCCCATTTCTTCCCTTCCCGTTTTTTCTCCCCTTCCCATTTTATGTCCGGGCAGCTTTCCCCTTGCCACCGCACTGGTTACGCCACTGAGTAAGTGATATTTTATATATTCTCTAAAATCAAAGAGTGAGCGTAGTCACTCTAAGAGGGTGAAAAGTGTAGATTCATTCCATTTTAGTATTAATTCAGTTCAAGAATACTGAAACTCACTCTAAAAAGAGTGAACTTGACTCCAAAAGAGCGGTTTTACCCTTGGTAAAGTACGTACAGTCTGACAGTGATAACTCTGATAGAAAGAGTGGTCATTGTATAGGCACTCGTGAAAGAGTGAATTTTCACTCTTTTGGGAGTGAATTAACACTCTGATGGAGTGAATTCACACTTTTATAATGGCTTTCAAAGAGTGATTAGGTTCACTCTTTTCATTTTAGGATGTACCACTCGTCATTGGTTCATCCTATTCAATTCAATATCTTGAATGCTCAGTTTAAACAGACGCTTTCGATGTCTGCTCAAGCCATGGGACTGGAACTGAGAAAGCAAGCAGAAATGTTTGACTACGAATCCTTTTCGGAGACCAATCGGAGAATGTTTTACTTACTGCTGAGAGGGGGAATTATGGACGATCCAGAGAAACGAAGGTAGGTTATTAGCATATTGAATGAACATATCCAATTATCATATCGAATTGGAAATGGAAATTTTGCTTTTAAAATGATGCGTGTATGCTTTGTAAAAGCAGTGACGGCTCTACGGGGGTTTCATTGCCCTCAGTGTCCCCCTCCCAAGTTAGGTCAGATAAGAGGTAGTTCAACCGGGTAAGTAAATGATATATCTGTTTTAAGACTTTACTTTCTCCAGAAATATTCTAAAACCCCAGAGCTTCTGGAGGTTTCACCTTTGGACCCCACCAGGAGGAGCGCGCGCTTCGCGCTGGATTTCGCTCTGTTGCGCTGGAGAAGTTTTGCACCCGACATTTGCTAATCGCTTGCCCTCCCCCCTTTAACTTTGTAATTATGTGTCTGTCGCTGCACTCTAAAAGAGAACAGCAAAATTTTTCCCGTTAGAAGAGCGAAAGCTTTAAATTCCACTCTAAAATGGTAAATATTCACTCAAAGCAGCGTGAAATTCACTCCGAAAGAACCAAGTTTTACAATTGGTGAGGTACCCCGTGGGACTATTCTTAAAAAAGAATGATCCCTGTAGGCACTTGTTTAGGGATGCAGGTCACTCTTCTTGATGAGAATTAACGCTCTGTCCACACTCTTCAATCTGTTAGAGAGTGGCTTAAGTTCATTCCTTCTGGGTTTTTTTAAGTGCGTATAAAATGGAAGCTATAGCCTTCCACTGGGAATATAAAGTTTAGAAATGTCAATCGTGTTCCCGAAAAACAAAAACTTTTGTTTTAGGAGTGCAGGAATGACATCACAAAACAATACACAATCGCAAGTTTGACTGAGTATTTCAGCTCAAAAAATATCTCTTAAAAATGGTAGTAAGATCCTTGTAACTCAACTTTTCAATTTTGTAATACATATATTTTAAATTTCAGAGGTTAGTTACAATTTAAACTCAGCACGACTTCCGTTGATGAAAGTTATATTATCGCCTGAAAAAATACGTCTTAAATCTCCTCCAATTAAACAAAAGAATGTCTTCAGAGAGTTTTCACCTACGTCACCAGCCCCGCCCGTTTTGACGGGCAAAAATTGGTGTAGCACACATGCTGAGAAACAGCTAACGAACCACGTGTCACTGTTGTATTGAAATACTGTATAACAGTTGATTTTTGCATGACAGTAGGCGTGGCTTACTATATGTGACGTAACGTGAAAACACTCTAGAGTTGAAGTTCCTCTGTTCATTTTAGATAAACATGCTCCCAATTTGTACATGTCTTTTCAAAACCAAGGACTTTCGAACTCGTGCGTACGCCTCACGTTTATTTTCTCATAAAATGGTAACCTTATCCTAGAACTTAAGTGTGCAATGCTGTGAAAGTAGGACAAGTCTTAGGGCTTCACAGTGGAATGAACCATTTAGAGGCTTTTAGAGAAAAACAAGGGAACAGAAAAATTGCAAAAAGTGTAAAGTAGAAGCAATGTTAGATTTAGTGGACCGTGACAATTTAAATGTATGATAAAACCGTTTCAAAAGTAGCAGAGAGATTTAATAACGTATACATCACGACAAATCTGTTATACTAGAAAATAACGTCAGTCATCCGTCACTCCAAAGTAGTAAATTTTTTTCGATGTCTAAGAAACTCTCAATTGACACAAACTGCAGATCTTTGATTCATTTTTTTAAATTATTTTACTCATTCTATCCAGAAAATCCCTCTTGAAATGAAATTCGCTGACCTTAAAATGTGCAGAAAAATTGTCTCTTTCAGGACGTCAAAACTGCATTTCAATAGCAATACAACGTTCTGAAGATACCAATTTTCAAAAACTGTATTTTTTCAATAAAATGCATTGTGGGAAACCTGTGGGTGGAATCCGGGCACATTAACTAAACATTGCGGTGAGTTTCTGTAGGACGTTGGCGATGTTGCTATGAATATTCAGCAACATTGTTTGCTATAACCTAAATATGTCCTAGTGTTATGCCAGATTTACTGAGGAAATGATATCCCAACATTCCATTCCAACATGTTTAATTTCAAGGACAAACAGGACATTAAAAAGAAATCTGGAACAATGTGTCCACTTTTCACATAATCCTGCTACCTTTTTGAGGGTGAAGGTGTTTTTTTGTTTGTTTGTTTGTTTTTTTTTATATAAAAAATGAGCAATCTTTAAAATAAAACATCTTAAGTTGGATGGGAGAGACATGTACAGAGTTTATGGTGTGGAATATTTTTTCTTTCATGCAAGACCCTAGTTACAAGCCACCAGAATATGCCTTTAAGTTAGCAATATGCATCGCTGCATGCGTGCAGAGAATCGTTCATATGTGAAACGTAACCTACATACTTATGAAAAAAATTCTATGTATTTATATGACTTTCCGACGTAATGCAACAATTTGTAAACACTTCGCCAATGTATTTCCAAGAAACGACGTCGGAAGCGACTTATTTAACCTGTTTATGATAATCCGGACTAACTTTGAGTGTCGTTCCAATTATACTGTCGGGATGTCCAACTTAGCTCATGGTATTTGAAAAACTGTGATTTAAGCGTCTGGATTAAGGTCGTGTCACTTGTCAACGCCCAAATTTCTGTACGGTGTCACGCTGGGGAGATATAGAGCATAAAACTGCGAGGAAACTAGAAACAGGATGTCTGTCATAATGGTCCAAACCACTTTATCTTATAGACGAATCCAGACAACAAGTGACGGTTTGATTTCTGTCAGCCTATCACCTTTTGGGGCCTATCACCTTTTAATCTTTCCGTTTCCTTGCTTACTTGTACCATAGATAGTTTTACACTAAATTGTATCTGAATTCATTCAATTTCAGGGAATATGAGGGTTTGAAATTCTTCAAGGAGAAATAATTGAAAGCGATTTAAGGCTGATGGACCCCACTTATGGCCGCCTACACTCATTAAACTCAAGCGCTGATCTGATTTGTCTACAGGTTAATTAATTACCAATTGTAGCTGTCCTATCCATGGAGCTAACACTTTCAGATGCTTCATTACATATTTGTTAGCATCTATTTTATTCAGTCAGAAGACACATTGATAATTCAGTTAGTTCACACTCCACGACACACTCAGCCATTTAAAGGTCAAGAGCAGTTCGTCAAACTTATGTTGAAGTAACAGCTAGATCTCACAATTTTTCTTCCTATTTCTAGTCAACATTTTTTCATCATCTTATTTACGACTTTAATATTGCATGTTCAAGGTAAACCGAACAGTTACTTCTAGTAAATTTCACATTTGAGGAGGCAAAAATGTTGTCACATGACTCCCAAGGATCAATCATGAAACAGGACGGAATATTACATTACTGCACTGTTGGGGTGACTGTATTTCCCCTTCAAAAGGCAGGAGCAGTCATCCCAACTTGAAGCAGTGTAGTAGACTGTCAAGTTTCATGATTGGCTGTTGTAAGTCATGTGACAATGTTTTTTCTCTTCAAATGTGAAATTTACTAGAAATAACTGCTTGGTTTACCTTGAATATGCAATAGCTAAATCATAAAATGTAATGAAAGATACTTTGGAAAGATATAAGATGAAAATTGTGCAATTTAGCTTTTTCTTCAAATTAAATTTGGGATGACTGCTCCTGCCCTTTAACTTGTCGTCCTTGGGTGAAACCCATCACCTCACCATCGAAACACTAAGTTCGGCTAGTAACTGCGATCAGATTAGAGAGACATGCATGAATACATTCAGGGACTTTATTTATATTCCACTTCTCAAATTTTATCGCTTCTCGAAATGCCACCGTCTAACTTTGTGAAAGGATTTGCATACTGGGTACACTTCTCTGAAAGGTTGCAACGCACTGATGAGCACAGATAGTACGTTGTGTATATATATGTATACAAATATGTAGTGGCGAACAAGATTTGCGTCATTGTAGTTATTTCAATGGTGGAAGCTAACTTCAGACTAATCCGAGAATCTAGTAAAGTCGGCCATTTGTGAGGTCCATCAGTCTAAAATTGCCTTAATTTTATTGTCTACTGGTACATGCAATTCAAGTCATCATATTCAGTGAGAGATAACCAAGAGGTTTTTTTAATGTACAATCATTAGTCATGATACCATAAAGCAGTGGCGGAGCTAGGGATTTCGGTCAGAGGGGGCGAAAATGGTCTGCAGGGGCGCTTCGAAGGAGTAAAAAATACCTTGAGAGTCAGCACGATCGAAGCCACGGCTTTTCAGACTTTCCATTTGATTTTCCGCACCTGGTAGAAGACTTCTTTACCATTCCTACTCAGCAAGTTTTGCTATTAAAACATGTTTAAATTTTCCCTCCATGGGCCTCCGCAGAAGAAAATTGGGGGACAAAATTCTTTAAGAGGGCAAAGCCCCGCGCCACCATGAGTTGGCGAGGAGCGCAAGAAAATTTTAGACCAAAATGCCTCTCAAATCGCTGGAAATGGCATTTATAAAGCCCCTTTACCGCAACTAATTAGGGGAAAACACTGAGTGAACTGTTAGGAAATGTTGACGTTAATTTTTCGTCGTCTTTTTCTTTATGTTTTCTTCGTTTTTTCAAGTTTTTTATTTTCCAGGGGAGGGCAAGTTCCCTCCTTGCCCCTTCATGCGGACACTCATGTTTCTATCCCTCTCTTTCACATTCTAGTATGAAGGCGGTCATTATATTTTGTGTTATTGTCAGGCATCGATTTTAATGTAATAATGGGCTGGTTTGTGAAGATAAAGATTAAACCTGCTAGAGCTAAATAACAAGCAATCTTACAGGGGAAAAGTTATGGAGATTAATCACCGTTCGGTGTACATTTTTGGCATCTGGAAATTAAGATAAGTACACGAAGAAACATTAATTGACGTAATTTACATCATGTAACCAATTATTTATTTGTAATTCAATTATACAACAAGAGGGCTATTTGCGCTACAGTTATTGTTGCGCCCTTTGCAACATCTTTTATTGGCCGGGAGGGTGAATTTAATGTCAGTCCGTGTATTTTGTAAGCTTATAATCACGCTTGGTGTGGAAGCAATTAACTTAGCACAGCGACAACATTCATTAGTGCGTACAAAGCATGAAGATACGTTACGGCAAAACCTATCCCTATATTACAAAAAACTCTTTTCATCAGAATAAAATACAGATAGTACAGTTACTGGTGGTTGTTTGAGCATTTTGGTCCTTAAAACAACGTTATTAATTTATGTCTTTTGCCATTAATAATGGTGCAAGAGTAAAGTATGTTAAAAACCTAAAAAGGGCGCCGGCAGACGATTTTGGTCCGTCAGGGGGGCGGTCGCCCCCCCCCCCCCCGACCATATGGCAGCTCCGCCACTGCCATAAAGCAAAGAATGAAGGCCGAAGTTGTGTCCGACCAAATCAGATCATTACTCGATTGTTCGGATTCGCCTATTGAAACATTTGACTGTACACAAATAGTCTTAAGGTGTCAAAGTCGTCTACCTCTGTTAGTGATGCCAATTCAGTTCGACTAATTACGTAGGCCTATAGGTGCTGTTTGCCTAATTAGACAATAAGTAACCAAGTATTAGTCAAACTTATTTCAAGAAATTTGATATCCATTACAAAATGAAGACAAACAAGCCAATCTGAAATACGTGATTATGATATTTCCAATGTTCCAACAAACGTTGAATGCACAGCTTTTCCAAATAATTGCTCCATCGTTGTCTTTCATGAATAACCTGCGTATCCTTTTTGCCTGCATGCATATGGTTTGCACAAATTCAGAGCAAATTCCGACGTATCGCGTCTCTTATATGACAAAGAAAAAAAGAGTGCTCCCTTGGGGCCCATACACTACTATGTGCGTGCGTCGACGCCCTGTGCGTAAACTGATTACTTTCAGTGTGTGCGCACGCATCCGCGTCCTTAACGAAACAAATCACCCGTGTGGATGAAAACAGTTTTCTTTGTGCAAGAAAGACGCGGTCTGCATTCTCCCCATACAGAACAGCTATGAACATTTGTACGGACATTCCACAATAAGCGCGCCCCTACTGCAATCGCATCTTTGCTCTATGGGCTGTTTGGTGAAGGTGCTATTGCGAATACTAGACAGTCACCGCACGTCGTCTCGTTGTCGATATTCCGCCGTTTGTCGGCACTGTGCTGCGCATTAACACTTACGATAGCTCTCCACATCTTTCTGTCACTTGTAAGGTATGCCCAAGCGTCCGATCCAAGATGAAGATCCGGTCTAATGTCTTTGAGATCTTTATTGACTCTACCGCACCAGGTTGTTATTGGTCTCCCTCTTGATCTCCTGATAGGGCGTAACGAATCTTGTAAAGGTGGCCGACTCATTTCATTCTTCTCATGGTGAAGTTCTCACTCAATGGTTTTAGTCCTGTGCGTTCGTACAAGACATCGTTGCTGAAAGTGTACGGCAAACTGATTTTTAGAATTCCCCTCAATAGATCTCTTTGGAAGACATCGATTGCGTGTTCCTGATGGGTTTTGGTTAAACACCAAACCTCACTACTGTATGGGAAAATACTGGAGATATAAGCATCGAAGAGCCTGATCATTGTGTTCAGTCCAATCTTCGTGCATGTTAGGATGGAGCGATATGTGTAGGAGGTCATTGTTAATTGTTTTCTCCTCTTTATGTCTTCATCCGAGTCGATCAGGCTGCCAAGGTACTTACACTGTTTTTTTTTATCTTTGGTTCCTCCTCTTTTGATAACGTGTTCCTCTGTTTTCGTGTCATTGATTAGTAATCCTCTTACTTTCACTTTTGAAGGGACCTGTTCCTTTAGTCACCGCACAACGACGCATAATTCACAATGAATTCACTGGCCACGCTTGCTGCTATCGTAGCACCGGTGTTTGCAATGATGTGCTCGCTAACACGCGTTACCATGCACATGATTCGATAATTGTGCGCTCCCTGGTACAGTGTTACTAAGCGTGCCCATGGAAATCCTAAGCTTTAGCTGTAAAGGGCGTCCCACAATAGAGGCTTTGCAATTACGTCACGGAACGGCCATACTGGAGGACAATCATGCCAAATACACGTGGCTTTATGCCGAACGCACTGAACAGTGTGCACTTTGGTATGCACGGTGTGTACACATTCAACGAGCAAGCGCGTCCAGTGTGGTTTACTACGCAGTTTCATGTACTCCAACATGGCCGCCGGGGAGTATTATGACGTCATGTGAAAAGCCTCTATAGTGAACTTTAGATTTCACGGCGCGGACCTCATCTACAACATAGAAATCCAAGAAGTTTTATGGTAATAATACGTACAGCATGCAAACATACTTCATGAATAATATTCAACAAAAAACTCGCTTGTAAACAACACAAGCAAAATTGTTCCGCAGCAATTTGATTATCAATTACATTTTTTGTAACCTTACCTGGTAATATACTCTGCTACTATGCAGGAAAATTTGCTGGTAAAAATAAAGCAGATTAGCAACGCTGCACACAACTTTCTTTAATACAAGGAAGAGCTAAGGTTTCATAAATGCTGGCAAAATTCCTATCCTATCACCATCTCTCTTATTTTCTTAACATAGCATCTTCATAGATACAACCTTTGCTGCTATCCTAGATATTTGCTCTTAATTATAAAACGAGCAATCTACAGACAGTCAATGTTCAATAATCAGTTACAATTAAGGCCTCCTTGTAATAATGCAAGCGAAACCTTTCTTCAACTTTCTATTGCATCCCTATCACCAGTGGCGGATCCAGAGGGGGAATGGGGGGTATGCATACCCCCCCCCCTCCCACCGGGATGGTAAAAAATTGTATAGATAGCCTGGCCAATTGTAACCTAGTCCTAATTACTTTTTAAAAATACAGTGATAGTTGTTACATTATTTGATTACCGTATTTGTGTGTCATATTCTTCAATAAAATGAAAAATGTAAATTATAATGTATCTATCTTCGGTACCATTTGGTAAATTCCCGTTACGTTTACACATTGCGCAATGACGAATTCTAAATCCAGCGTTTTCCGCCAACGGCCTTTGGTAACGCTGTTTGTGACATCGCATGTGTGTCTATGTCAACACGTGGGGCTACGACTGAATGTCGGATAATGGGCCAATCGTTGATACGAAGGTTATACGGGATGTTGCAAAGTGTGTATGCGATACGAGTTGAGATATGAATAAACAGATGAGAAGAAGATTTAGTTCTGATTCGAGATGATTGGCGGTTTTATTCCGTTCGATTAAAAGCCGTCAAAAAGAAAAGAATTATTAAAATTTAACTATATACAGATTGACGCAGGTGCTCGTCGTCTGAGGTCTGCTCCACCAGTGTGTGAGTGCGACAAAAAAATTGCAGGCTCGGAGCTTTCATGTCTCTGGGAGATCGAAACACATGCAGTCCCCTGATTGGTTTAAAGTTGTGACGCACCAAATTAGACAAAATTAAGGAATATGCTGATCTAAATGATCAATAAGGCGGCTGTAGAGGGTAAGTTGGCCACACCTTGAAAATATGGGATACAGCATACACGTGGAACCAGGGCGGGGTAGTTTTTCACGTTCACCGGTAACACGTGGCTTGAAACAGGAAGGGCCCTGGGAATCTAGGACAAGAGGAAGGGAGAGTTGCTCGAAAATAACAAGATGGCGTTCCTGCTAAAGGTTAAGGAGGGTACACCATACTACATGAAACTACGTACAGTTTACACATGACATAGCCATGTTGCCATGTTGCCTAAAACCGTGTGACGGTAATAGAGTACACCCGGTATTAAATTCACATTGACCGTATAGTCCGTTGAATTAATTATTACCCACACTTTCAAGATAATGTTTTTAAAGCTTGGGAGTTTCATAGTGGCTTAAAATTTTGAAACATTTAGCACCATGTTGCATCTCGCCTCCCCCTTCTTTTTTTCTTAGACGCCCAGGCGGGGCAGGGGGCTCTGAAAATGAAGAATTCGGAAATTTGCCAATTGTGAGACCAGTCTACTGTGTGGTTTTGACCATCCATGAAATTACGGAATTCTCAATCAGCTCCACATTCGTCATTATTTCATTCAAGAAAGCAGAATTTTCCGCGCGCTTCGCGCGCCGCAAATTGCAATTCCTTAGCAGAAGTGCTGGCTCATACCTTCACTTTGGTAAACTTTTCCGAGCTCTGGGTGTGACAAAATCGGAAATTTGCTACACTTGTGATACCAGATCACCAAGTGACACCGTTAACTATATACAGTGCTATTTTCATAAATATTCTTTCATAGAATTCCATATTTTCTCCAATATAAGCTCAAAAAATGTCGTCGGAGAGCCTCAATACATAGGCGTTGGATACCATTATGTAGCAACAACGATCTTAGGTCGCCGCCCAACCTCAGATTTGCCGATAGAAAATGCAAATTCTTCAGTAATTCCGCAGTTGTTCAAATTTCCTTGCAGAAAACCCAGCATCCAAACTTTTCTGCAGCACAAGCTGCATATTTTCAAATATTTGAAGTGCCCCTAGTACAGCGGTAATCACACTCAAAAATATGGTAAAATTTGGATGCTTGCCTACCACCCCCATTTCCCATTTCCTGAATTCTTATAGGCATCAGAGACTAAACAACATACATACCTATGTGGCGCTTCGCTCAGTGTACATTTGATACCCAACCACATGGAGACCCCCCCCCCCCCACTGAAAATTCCTGGATCCGCCACTGCCTATCACCTTGCAATATTACCTGGAAACATCCTTTACTTCCTTTCCAGCATTTTTCCTGGTAACAAGACAAACAATTGGAAAAGATTCCATGTGTAATATTCACGAAAAAAAAAATGCCTGTAACAATCCCTTATTTATTTCTTCTGTTCTACATGACAATATCCTTAGTTGTGCGTAGGTATTTTCTAGAAATGAAACAGTCAAGCAATCTACGTACAAGTCAATGGCCAATAAACATCTACAATTTCCATTGTAACAATTATCAGCAAAACTGTTCTACAACCATTTAAAGAGGCCCATGACAAATGGTCAAACTTAGACAATCCTCATACCTACAAACAAATAACTGTTTTATGAATGAGTAATCAACGGTTCAAATCGGTTTTCAGAAATTCGTGACCAGACACTTTTCAAATTATGTACAAAACCGTTAAAAGTCAGGATACTAGAAAATTCAAAATTTTAACGTTTTCTGTGTCTTTTGGACTTGCAACTTGACTTGTTATGCTAACTATAGGCATTGTTATGTGGTAGTGACCCTTTGAGACTCTCATTAAGTTATCGATATCAACTCAATGAGCCTCTTTAATGTACCAAATGATTGATTGTTTTGTAACGTTTCATAGAAACATACCTTGCTGCCTTCCCAAGAAATTTGCTGGTAGAAACACAAACAACCCATTAATTGAAATAGTTGGGCGGTGGCACTATCTGATATACGTATGTTGTCCCTTGTTTCATGTTTTAATGTTTTTAATATTTAGAAGAGCACATCTATGTACGCATAAACATTCTTACGCGATTACAACGAAAAATCAACTAGTGCGTTCTTTTTCTGTTTTGCGCGCGTAAAAAGCTTGCTTTGAAAATGTACGCACGCCGACAACTCGTCACAATGGGACCTCTGTTACGCATCCAAATTCATGCGCGCAGATCACAGAATAGAACTGTGCGCACGTCAAACAAACACTTCCGCTCCTTCGTTGGAGCATCCGTGAGGAGTCAGAGGAGTCAGAGCGTCTCATAGTGCAGGGATAGGAGTTTGGAATCAACGTTTATAATATCTTTGACAGGGATATAGCAAAGCCCCCTCTATTTTTCTTTAAGTGGGCATGACACGGTCGCAATAACTTTTGTGTATTGCAAGATTCAGCATTTTTTCAGCATTTTTAAGTGTGTGTGTGTGTTGCAACTTGCAAGCATACAGTATTTTACAAATATCATTTCATACCCCAGTTAAAAGCGGTACAATTTGGTATAAATGATATTTGAAGAAAAACGTTCAAAATCCAATTTCGAAAAATGCCGCAACAGGTCAACTGACTTTTATGACGTAATTGGCGGCACAAACCCTGCCCTATTTAAGAATGCCCATCTAGATGTGGAACTAATGTGACACTCAGTTAAGTTATCATATCTTAGAACTTCATGAAAAAGATTACATTACAACACTTGTCCAACTACAGAGCTAGCGCGGACCACGTTAGGGATGCGGAGCATTATTGGTCAATATGTTCGCGTGCGTATGCGCTCGTGTAATAACAGTTCTGTTTTCGTGCAAGAAAGACGCGGTCCGGGCTCCGCACAGATGTGAACATGTGTACGGACAATCCATAACAAGCGTGTCTCCACTACAAGCGCATCTTTACTCTCTGAGCTGTTTCACCCAACTGGCTCGTTAGCAACAATGTACCAGGAAGCTCACAATCATCGAATCATTTGCATGGTAAGGCGTGTTAGCGAGTACATCATTGCAAACTCCGGTACGGTTCTACGATAGCAGCGAGCGAAACCAGCGACTTCATTATGAATTGTGCGTCGTTGCGCGGTGACTGCTTAGTTTTCGCAATAGCATCTTCACCAAACAGCAAACCGGGGGGGGGGGGGGGGCAACAGGCTGTTGTGCTTCAGGCTACAATATACAGTTTTTCATTCTATGTGGCACTCGTTCTGCTTTAGCTTACCTAACCTGGAAAATTAACATAATTTTGCTCTGTATCGTGACGCAGTTTTTCATAGTTTGAAGAAAACAGATGTAATTGTCCCAACTGGGTGTGCTAACCGTGCCCATGGAAATCCTAAGGTTTAGCAGGAAGGAGCACGCCAGCGGAAACGCGCGAGTCAAAACGGACGCAACTGAAGGGTCACGGGAATGTATTTTATGGGACGTTTAATATTTTTATGCACCGTAATCGAACACTATCGTACTAAGGTCTGTTTTTTACAAGCGTATGGTGACATTGGGTAAGTTGTCCCAAATAAACGCGGGTCAAGCAGATTACTACATAAAGCCACCGAAACAAGTCGAGCCTTGTCTTTGGCACAACCTAAAAACTGTTTTGTGACAACTGCATACGCTAAATCCATGGAAAATTATAGTTCTAAATTCTAGGTAAATTCCGATGACCTTTCGACCAAATTTTTGTTTGTGTTTGTAGAAATGTGGGTTAAAATGACCGACCACTGTTTATAGATGACTGCTGGGTATTATCTACATTATAAAACCCGCACTGGGCTTGAGGAGGAATAATGTACCACATAATATAAGTAACACTAACTTAAACCTAGCCAAAACTCCTAAACCTAATCCCTAACCGTAATCTTACCCTAACTCGAACTCTAATCCATAAACCAAACCCAGACACTGACCATTTCGGGCTGTTACCAAATTCTGCGACACCTTCGTAGTGTGAAACTTGTGTGTTGTCAGAGTTAAGTGCGTGTCGTACATTGTACATTCGAAGCTTTGCAATATGATTCTGCTTGACCAGCGTTCATTAACAGCAGCATTTCACCACACGCTTAAAAAACAGCGCTCCTTACGTTTAGGTTCAAAAACACACATTCGGTAACGTATGCAGCAACTAGGGTGCCAAAGTTTTAGACTGTAGCCATACATTTTCATTCCCGAGGCACGAGACCCTTTTGTGTCGTCCAGTTTGTTATTGTGGGACGCTTCTTCCAGCTAAAGCTTTGGATATCTCTGACCGTTCCCTTAATGACGTCACCATCTTGAGACGCGCTCACATACATTTTTTTCTCTTTCGGATTTTAAATGGGGCTGAGCCTGACCTGTACCTGTGAATTCACAGCGTCGTATTCCTGTGTTTATGAACATAGTTCAGTAGGGAAAACATTATCACTTTATGTCAAGGTGTACCCAAAGAATAACTTACTTTGGTCGTGTGTTAAGCCCTACCGACCCTCTGGCAAAGGGCCGTTCGGGGAAACCAAACTTTAAACTGCTTCCCAAAGAAGCTTTATGTTCATAATAGGACAACAGTTGACTAGCCTCACGGCCCTCAGACCATGTACATCATTGGTCTGTCATGTATGGCTCCATTCTAGACTGGATGAAAAGAATAGATACTACACGTGATCTCAGCCAAAAGGCCGAAAAGCTCCCTCTGCATGTTCTGCATGTTATGGTTAGTGCTTCCTGGAGCTTGATCAAAATTCTACATTTGGAATATTGTGTCTGATTTTCATCAAATTGTGTGATTGGGCAAGGGAATCCATTGGGTTTTTTTTAGTAGGTCCAATTCATCATACATTTTTTGCCATGGTGGGTAAAGTATGAATAGACAACAAGTTTGAAAAGTGTCTCGTCTTTGATGAATTGCAGGGAAGACTCAGAGGTGGCCACTAAAATGGTAACAATTTATTCGACGGGAAAAGTCTGTCTGGACAAGGAAGCACCAGCATCTCTCATCAGGCAATTTCGTAAAGGACAAATACCAGAATGTTTGGATTTGGAACCAGATCTTGAGTCGATTATGGCAACATCTAGAGACGAAAGGGAGTTGAGTTGGGTATGGCAAAAATGGAGAGATGCAGTTGGTCCTAAGATAGGTGATCTGTATCCAACATACGTGAAGCTGACAAACTATGCTGCAAGAAGGGGAGGTAATTATAACACTTACTTACAATATCAGAGGCTATGCATGAGGAAAACTTTTCCTTTGCTGAAATCCGTCATAGCTACCGCTGTTTTTTATAGGGAGAGCGCGGTACCCAATTAAGCCACTCGACTAATGGTTCATTATCCTACTTAGTTGCTTCATTGAGCAGCAGCTTTGATGTTCATTCTATTACGATAGGAGCCCAACAACCTATAGTTTTTTATATGATTACTAACGACAAGTCCTGAGACAAATGCTGAAGAAAAGGAAATCAAAACTCGTGGTGCATTGAATTAGGGGTAAGATCACATTTCAGTTTAAGTCGGGATAAGGTGTCAACCCCTTTAAGGCTATTGGTAAATGCCTAACTTAGCATCTAATTGATATTGATAACAAATTTTGACGATTTCGGCATAAGTGGAATTTTCGAAATGATATGGAAACAATTCTTATCGCCAGCATGAAGCACAGAACCATACCGTGGGATGTTTTGCATAAAGTAAGTATGACATATCATGTGAAAGGGCAAAAAAAGTCACCCCCATCTTTATTTAGAAACAAGGGCCAGATTTAACATGTTAATATTTCGCTTCTACGGTATATTTCATAATATTTCATGAATTTGACATTGCAAGGTAAACCAGTGAGTTAGCATCTTTATAGTGTAGCCTCCCTCGGGTCAAAAAATTAAAAAATATATATTGCAGAGCATGGAAAATGAATTCCAGTTAAGTCAATTTCCTGTCTTCAGAGGACATTCGTAAGCCGAGATATGTTGAAAGATTTTCACTCAAATAAAAATGGTACATTGCCCAATAATTTGTGTTGTCATTGTTGTACTACTCAAATTACAATCTTTGTATTTCTTTGTTTTTTCTGAAAGTTACTCCACCTTGTATCAACGTGTGATAGCACCCTTACTCTTATGGGGTGATGAAATTTATTATGCTTTCTCTGTGCAACATGCTATGAAAACGAACAGGAAGTGTTCAAGGTCATAAAAAAACATTTTCATTTTAAAGAAAAAAAAGCTGTTAATGGGAGTTGTACAACAAGAAAGTCACAAATTATTGCGTAATGGACTAATTTGTTTTAAGTGAATCAATTTTAACATTTTATATCTCCGCTCAAGAATGTCCTATGAAGATGGGAGTTGGACTGTTGAATTAATTTTTCATGCTCTGTAATATATATTTTCAAATTTTGTGGCTTCAGGTACCTTTTGATTTTATATCACATAACTCTCAAGAGCCAATCATCGAAAAGGGCAGACTATACTAATCCAAATTGGCGTGACTGCCTTTATATCCCTTTAAACATTTTTACTCACTCTTTGCCGTTCAGGCTTACTCTTCATGCATTACGAAACCGACTGCATGGTTACGTGGTTAAAGCAATCCGACTTGTAGTCGGGAGATCCGGAGTTCGACTCATGGCCGCGCGTCATATCGAAGACTTAAAAAAGGAACCTACCGGTTTTTAGTGCTCAACATGGAGTAGAAAACAATGTTCACTGTTTTCAGATATTTCACGACAATATTATCATGTTTACCGTGAACATTTGTTAACTAGTGTTTTCTCCTTGGAAATTGCCAGGTTACAACGACAGAAGTGAAGTTCTCTTGGAAAAGTATGAAGATAAAACATTTGAATCTATTTTAATGGATCTTTGGGAAGAAGTTAAACCAATGTACGTTCAACTGCATGCTTACGTTCGCCGGAAACTACGTGAACATTACGGTGAAGAAGTGGTTGGGACGAAAACTATCGGTGCACATCTTCTTGGTGAGTCATCTGCTAATTAAAGGTCATACTGTGATAGACTTTTTTGTCAAATAACAATTGCAAAGGATTGTGGGATACATCGTTAGTAAACACAGTTTATCCAATGTTATTTTACTGTAGCATAAGGCGACACCACGGACTTTCTATATACATGGACAGAGCATGTAGCGCGTTCGTCCTATCCGTTGGTTGTCGCCACTGACTAGGGCGAAAAAGGCTCACCAAGATGGCCGCCGTGAAGCTATAATTTGTGTGATTTGACGACGACTCTGTAATATTTTAAGCAATAGTTGAACTTAAATGAGAAACAATATCGTATTCTGAAATGCGTGTAGTGACTTTGACCTTACCTTGTATTATTTTGAAAATATTTCAACTTTTTTGCAAAATCGGTTGGTTTGAACTACTTGAGCATGTCCAAACTTACCACACACAAAACCATAGCAGAGAGCCATCTTGCTACGTCTTTGACTCTGACGTACGGTGGCGACAATCTATGGATTGTATGCTCTGTCCATGCACATAGGAAGTCTGTGGGCAACACACACAAAAAGCACATACCACAATCCTTGTAGTTGCTATTTGGAAAAGGGTATTTTAACTACACTGTAAAAAAGATTTTATGACTTGAATCAATTTCTGAAGATTTCTTGCACCCACTTTGTAAACACGTTTAGATGCCAAACACACGCTTCTAATTCCTGTGGGTTTCGTGTTCACATAACTTTAGTTGTTAAGCATTTAGTGTGTGAGAGCTAAACATGTTTAGAATTTAAACGTGCTTACAAAGTAGGGGCAAATCAAGTGTCTAAATGCTAAACACGTTTTTAGCGTGTAAAACTCTGATTTTAAAGTTGTAGTAACATGAAAATGTAAAGTTAGACAATTGATGTAAATAAAAAATAAAAACCAAGACCACGAACACCAGTCCCTTCAAAATCCATCAAAATTGATCACTGTTACCTGGTGGTAATTTCTGATTGTACTCAATCATGTATAAACTTACGTAAATATGCAAATTTCGTCATTTCTAGAGAGGGACCGCGACAATATATGACTGAGGTCATCTTTTATTTCAAGAACAGTTAAAAATTGTCCCGAGGATTCTATTTTTTAAAGTAATTTATTCATATATTTGCTTCAATTTCTTTAAGCAGATTTAAATTATATAACTGAAAACCATTCGTATCAAGTAACAAAAAAGTAATACGTCGGAATTGGAATTGATGTTCCCAACTAAAATCTTGCTCTTTACCTTTTAAGTAAAGTCAATGGTTTTTGCTTACAGTTATCCATAAGTAAAAAACTGCGTTAATAGCAAACTGTTTTCCTGTTTACTTATGACGGAATTTGAAACAAACCAATTCTTTTATTACCTCTCTCCATCTGTCGGAAAATGTTCATGGCGCTTTCTGTCTTCTGTTGAAATGGTCTTTCCTGGCTGAAGAATAAAAACGGAAATTTTTGCCTGTACCTCTAACATTTGGAAAATAGATACGTTACAGGCACAAGATTTTGTGGTGAACCTCGTGACAGTTCGTATCTAAGTGGGCCAGAAGGGTTAGAAACCCAATAAAGAAAAAAAATGAAAGGTTTAAGGAAGTTTACCGTCTCCTTCCTTCTCCCTAAATTGGATTGCAAGTCAGATTTTGTTCGATAATGTGACAGAAGAAAAATCTCACGGGTTACGAAAGTGATATGGCGAAGAAATAAAGAAAATGAAACGATAAAAATAAGTGCGACGCTGGAGGCACCAGACTTTTGTATGATTGACAGTGTCATCGCCTTGACAGTCAAATTAAATTAAGTAATCAACTGCTGTGAATCAAGTTTGGGGAAATCTTATAAGGAATTATCTCGGGTCTACATAAACGTTTGGATAAAGGCGCTAAATGTGAAACCTAAATTGTTATACCGTGTACACAACAAACACGTTATGTCAAAAGGTCTTCTCTTTTGTCTCCATCCAAACCATGTGTTTTATTAGGGGGTGAAGATTTCACGACACGGACCTCATCTACAACGAAATGACGTCATTTGTATGCCGTTTCGAGCGCAACGCGAAATAACGTTACACCGAATTGTCAAATGACAGTGGCAATGCAGGAGGTGACGCAATTACATTGTAGCTGACGTCCACGTCGTGAAATCTAAAGCTCGCTAATAACGTTTCCAAAATAATTTTTTTCTTTTTTTTCAGCCCAGAAACAAACATGAACATGATAAAATGATGTAAGCACGTAAAAATGTCACGTCTGAATAAAACTGTCTACAAACTTTTTTCTTATGAACACATGACGTCAACAACTGTTTTGGTTTGGTTCTTTGTTCACTCTTCTTTTTTGTTCGAGAATCCGAAAAAAAAAGTTTTATTAAAAGCCCACATAGTTCTCACGTGACGTCATAGTAACATTTCACATGAGTTATTACAGCTCTGTATGGGATAGATGCGCACTGTATAACAAGGTGTTTCTTGATTACTGGTGGCCATTGTACTGTATTGACTGTATTCTTTTTAAGGGTTAGGATCAGTTTAGGGATTAGGGCTATCGTTAACCAGTTAGGAAACTTCTTGTTAAACGGTGCGCATCGCCACCGTCTATCGCCTATATGCACGAACAGGCTTGCCCTGAGATGTGGCGGCTGATAATGCCTAATTGTAACGTCACTGAGAGCTGTCTATAGTACTTGAACTTCCTTAAAGCGGCTCATTGAGTTGGTTCGTCAAATTCAATTTAAACCTGCAGAATTATCTTTACAACCAATGACAAATGGTTAAACCTGGACAAATCCCATGTTCTATATATCAATACCTATTCATGACCAGACAGATGAATGCCTTTTCGGCGTTGAAACGGTTAGGGTTGAGAGTAAATGGTGTAAGGTAAAGATGTGTGACTACAAGCAAGTATGGAGTTTTCCATAAAGGGAGTGTGTCGTACAACCTTTCGTTTGAATTTGCCTTTTAGGAAATTAGGTTACCATATGTTGCAATATGTTTTTGTTTTTACTTTTTTAAAAAACAAATAAATAAACATGTGTTAATCTCTCTGGTATTTAGTCTAATTTCTCTTATTATCTCTTTAGGTAACATGTGGGCACAGCAATGGCAAAATATCTACGATATCGTGGTACCGTATCCGGATGTCAAAGTTGGTGATGTCACCAACGAAATGCATAAACAGAATTATACCGTTTTGAGAATGTTTGAAACGGCGGAGCGTTTCTTTACCTCAATTGGTCTCGATCCAATGCCGGACTCCTTTTGGGAAAAGTCCATGCTAGAGAGACCGTCTGACAGACAAGTCACGTGTCACGGTTCAGCCAGTGATCTATCCGCCTTCAAAGACGTAAGGTATGCTTAGGTCGTATGGCAAATATTGACAGCAGGTTGTTGTAATTAATGCCTATTCATATCGATGATGCGCGCACAAGTGTGTGTTTTTTCCATTCTGTCTCCCCTACCAACTTCACATACTACCTATTACTAATTTTGGACAATAATGAAAATCTATGACATCAAGACTGCTTGCTTCGAGTTTATTCAGTGCAGAAATTATGCCACAATCAATTGCTTGACGTGATTTGACAGTAAGCCTTTCTTTTTAAGTAAAGAGATAGACCCCATGATGAAGAATTCTGCAGGGGAAATAAAAGTTTAGTGGTAGGTTATGATTGCTATTCTTGCGGAAACTTAGCTCGTTTGAGTTTTGGGAGTAGACCACTTTTGGAAGTACAGTCCTTTTAAACAACATAATTGAAAACCGCAAAACATTGCCTGTTGATTAGCGGAGAACCGCATCAGTAATGGGCAACTGGAGCTAGATTTTCAATTAACGTGGAAAGAAACGATTCCGCTTACACCCAATTTTTACCGGGATAACCATGAGTCAACTGCATGGAAAGACGGATATTAAATTTTGGTCGTAAAATATTTAATTCCAATCCTACCCCAGCCAATCGTACATTCTATATAAAACATGACTAGCTAAATTCATGGCCAAGAATTTTGACCAGTCGACAATTAAGTGTATTAGAGATGATTATGTTATTTCAGGCGGAATCATTTGTAGCCTACGCAGCACCCTTCTTTTGTTGGTTCCACACATTCGAATTTGAAAAGTGCAAACATTTTCAACGAGATTCACATTTTTAAAATACTGAAGTTGTTTCCTTTGATCAGAATCAAGATGTGTACAGAAATCAACATGGATGACCTTCACACAGTTCATCATGAAATGGGTCACGTGGAATATTATCTCATGTACAATCCTCTTCCAATCGTGTTTCGAGAGGGCGCCAATCCGGGCTTCCATGAGGCAGTGGGGGACACAATTGGCCTATCTGCAGTGGCTCCTGATTACCTTCATAAAATCGGACTGCTTCCAACTCCAGAGACAGATGAGAGTACGTATCTCTTAAATAATAAGTGAAATTTTCTACTCTTAAATCAAAACAGTGAACTTATTTGCTATTAAATAGAGTGAAAAGTGTGAATTCACTCCATAACAGTTGTAATTCACTCCAAAAGGGTGAAATTTACTCCCGAGAGAGTTAAAATTCACTTTTTCAAGAGTGCAAAGACAACTCTTGTTTTAAAAAGTGATTTTTAGCACTCCATCGCTCATTTGGAGTGAATTTCCTTGTTTTGAAGTGAATTGACACACTAATGGAGTCACGCTTTTCACTCTATCAGAGAGTAACTACGTTCATTTTTTTTATTTTAGAGTGCAAAAAGCCTTTCTCTAAGTCTAATTTAGGATTTCGGGACAGAATTTTGCTAGGCGTATTTTATTTCAAGGTATTTTGTGTTTTGTATCCCGCAAGCCTATCAGTTGTGCGTTTGCCACGATGTGACAAATTAAGGTGTCCCAACGTTGGGCTAGGGAGGTGTTATTATAACACCTCCCTGCTTGGACACTTCACGTCACTACTTAAACAGCCTAATCCTCTCATGCCAAACGGTTCCAATTTAGTAACCTACTTACTTAAGCCCCTCCCACAACTGTCTAAATTTATCCTCATTCAGACACAATCTCAGGTTATTTCTTCAGTGTGAGTATACAAACTCCAATGTGTAAGTAAAACACCCAACACTTTAATTAAAACACCCAACACTTTATATGATGTGTTATAGGGGCTACAAAACTGTGCATTCTTTGAACTTGCTGTCAATCAGAGCTGTGCCAATTGAACATTTCTGTAAACTACAACAAAATTGTAGTTTGACTGCCTTTAAGTTGATGTCATTTAAAACGTATTCAGTAAGAATTTCTCTACCCTCTGTCAAGTAAGTACTATAGGCGTAATTGGTGCCAGATTAAGTAAGGGAAACATATTGCATGTTATTTGTGCTACATCTCAATCGTTCATCCTACCAGTCATCATTTTTCATGTTTGACGACTCCTGTCTGTACTTGATATACAGGGGCAGATATTAACTATTTGATGCTCAACGCTCTTGAAAAGATTGCATTTCTACCCTTTGGGCTCCTTATCGACCAGTGGCGATGGAAAGTATTCCGAGGGGAAATTACTCCGGACAACTACAATCGAGAGTGGTGGAAGTTGCGGTAGGCAAATGTACATAGTTATTTTCTCACACTCTAAAAATAAAAAGAGTAAAATTTCACTCGTTGAAAGAGTGAATTTTATAAAGTTCACTCCAAAACTGCGAAAATCCACTCCAAAGGGCGAAGTGCCACTCTTGATAAAGGCCTACAGGGACGGCTCTTTAAAAAGAGTGGTCCCTAGAGGCACTCGTTAAAGAGTAAATTTGCTCTCTTCTTGGAGTGGATTTCACTCCACTTGGAGTGAGTTATACTATTCTTGGAGTGAACGAACACTTTAATTGAATAAATTCACACTATTCATTCTATTACTTTCTTACTCTTTGGTTTTTAGAGTGCGGTAGTGTTCTCTTGCTTTCAGACACATTTATACAAAGCTTCACTACTCCCATCAAATTTGAGGTTTAAGTCACACCGCAGACATGCCCATAAGAACTAAACGTAAATGTCTTTTTAAACCTCTATTCCAGTATGTTTCGTTTTATTTCTAATTAATTACATGAATAAACAAGACTTCCGGTTTTAATGTTACCTCATATATTTAAAGGGCAATGGTATCGCCCAAATTTGTTTTGAAGCACCATCTTTCTCACAATGGTCTTCGAATTTCTCTGCAACGTATCTTTCATATTATTTTAAGACTTGAGTATTGCACATGCAAGGTAAACCGAGTAATAAATCCCAGTACAATTGACAATTGAGGAGAAGAATATTAATTTGTCACAATATTATAAAAAAAAATCAATCAAGAAACAAGACAGTGCACTGTACTATTTCAGCTCAGGGTGACGGTTTTTGTCTTTAACACTTAACATTTTGTGGACGTAATTATTGTCGTTTGTCCATCCAGGAAACTCTCACAAACAGCTCCCATGCTCACTAAATGACAGATGTATATATAGAGAGAGTTTTTACTTTACGTCACAATTGGTAAGCCACGCCCTCTGACGGGTAAAAATCTGCAGTGTTACAAAGTAGCAATCACACGTTGGTCGTTAGCTGCTTCTCAGCTAACTACACCAGCTGGCGTAGTACACCAATTTTTGGACGTCAAAAGGGGAGGGTCTTGTGACGTAAGTGAAACCACCCCAGAGTTTAACTATAATGCTCCTCAACTTGAAATAAAAATGTTGCGAAGACACAGCTCTGGCCTGTTGGGACGAAATAAATTTGGCTCAAATGAAATGTCGGGTCCAAGGACAGATAGTGTAAAAAACGAGCAAGCAAATTTCTCGGGTTTAGCTAATTTTAAGGAAATCGAGTCCTCCCTTTAAGTGTGTAGCGAATCGCCAAAATCAGAATGTCAGTTGTTTCCTGATGTTTTTATTATAAAGTGTCATATATGTAAGGGGACTCAAATGTTTTACATATATGCTAAATTCGAGGTAGAGAATACAGGGAAAGGGCTTCATAACCAGACTCAGTCGAAGTGACAGAAGGGGCTTGACCGAACCGACTATTACGTCCGCACCCCTACTCCTCCACAAGCACCCCCCCCCCCCCCCCTTGGAGTAGGTTGTTGCCGATGTCACATTTTAGTCCAAGCTTTATGTTAGGTAAAATTAACAACCATTCTAAGCGGTACCGGTATACGACGGTACGATAAAACGATAAATATGCCGTGCAGAATATTTCCTACTAACTGACCGAAACCACATCGTTCTGACGTTATGTAAGCTTAGCTCAATAGACAAGTTAAAAAATTTGACCCTTCCAATTAGGTCACGAGGTCAAATGTGCAGACATGCTCTTACGCATGCGTGCATATATATCTGCCTACCCAGCGAACGTTTATCCCCCTGTTCTGCGTGGCCTGTAGTAAGAGTCTACTGAATTTTAGCCTTGCCACAAAGACTGAAGGTACACGTCATACACTACCCAATTGGTCTACATCGAAAATCAATGACTTATTACTTTTATCGACTCTCTTTTTCTGTTTTTTATTTTACCAATAGTTATTTATATCAAGGTGTCGAGCCACCTGTAGCTCGAACTAGTGATGATTTTGATCCAGGTGCCAAGTACCACATTCCAGCCCTTACGCCTTACATAAGGTAAGTCAAAGGTACTCACACTGCGTTTGCGTATAACCGTATACGACCACCCTGTGGAGAATGCAAAGTTTGTAAAGCCCCCATGCCACTTGTAAAAGTTCATTCTGATTATATGGGATGGTTGAGAAGGAAATTGGCGATAAAATTTAAAGAAAAAAGAAAAGACTGTTCATTAATGTGAAGATATGATGCCATTTGTGCTTGCTTTAAGTTCACTTCTGTTGAAAATGTGGCAACTTACCTGCTCATATTTTTAGAACCACACATCGGATACAAATGCAAATTTCACGGAAATGCTAAGAATGCCCCTCTAATATGTGAAAACTTGATGTGACCTTAAAACCTTCTTCGAAGTAATGCACTTATCAGTTGCAAGATTTTGACTATTTGATCCCTGACAAGGTCAGCCATTGTTTAGTTGTTGTGTCAAACCTTTTGGGGCATTGACACACCCATCCGTCCTACAGAAGACTTTAAAAATGGACCATTATGTCATTGTGCTTGGTGCTTAGCATATATGGAGCAGGGAAAACAAACTAGTTTTCTTCCCAACAATCCTCACACTATCAGAAATATGTGAAAAATAAATTTTTGCTTAACCTTCCCCTTTAATAATTCTAATATGCAATGCCCTCCGGTGTTGTTCCTAGTACAGTTAACATGGTTTGCTCTCCATTATCTCAATTAAGTCCCTTGCCGTTGCCCAATGAACACTGTTTAGTATGCTCGTGTAACACGTTTTTCGATAATAGTAAACTTAAATTTCCATTTACCGCCTGATGACAGAGGCATGCTTCGTTTAATTTCGTTATTTTGCGAAAAGCTACCCACGTGATGCTTTAATTTCTCATTTATTATGCAAACTCACCCTCTCTGCCTCTCTTTCTCTCTCTGCCTCTCTCTCTCTTTCAATAGATATTTCGTCAGTTTTCTCATTCAGTTTCAATTTCACCGGTCCCTCTGTGATGAAGCTGGTTTTGATGGTCCTCTCCATAAATGTCATATATATCAATCGACCGAGGCTGGTAAAAAACTTAGGTGAGTTTGTAGAACCATATATAAATACCTTGAACGATACATTGTTTGAGGTTTGCATAATCAGGGTTATCCAGAAAGTTTGAATAGATAGGACGCAAGATTTAGTTGATCGCTGTCCCATGGGAGCCAAGGGCTAAATATGACACAGCTTGAAGCATACTTAAACACACGTGACGGTCAATGGAGGGGCGAGCATGTTGCTTTCAGGATCCGTCACTGGAAAGTATGATATAAACAGCCAAGTTGACCTAGGATGAGACTGTTGACTGCATGCCTGACATTCAATGTATTATTTTAAAAAATGATAGAGGAAGTCATTTTCGAAGCAAGGAATTTTTTAGAGGGTGGCGAAGAACGACGGGATCTGCTCGTCATCCTAGAGGAGGTTTGTCCACCTCTTCTTTGAAAAAATTATGGATATTGTAACACCCGAAGATCCAATTTTTTGCCATTTTAAGCATCATTTAAAGACAATTCTTGTTATCAAATGCAACAAAATCATTTTCAGAAATCGAGGGGGACCATGCTCCCTCCATCGCTTTAGCTTCGGCAATGAAGGAAGTCAAGTTTACGGTTAAATGTGACTTTATGAGCTTTATAACCGTTTGCTGTGTAAAAGGTTTGGAAAACGAGAAAATGGACTAGGTCAGATGGGTTGCGGAAGTTGGGTCCAAAAGGAGCCATCTTAAAAGTATGTGAATGGCCTAAGACAAAACTTTGGTACCAACCTGGAATTTCGTGAGCGCAATTATTTTGTGCAATACGTATGTCTATATGGATATAAATTTAAAATATCCATGTTAATCTTTCGGATTCAATCAGTAATTGACTTCACTGTATGCTTTATACGCCCCCAGCTGACCGACGTACTAGATTATTTCTAACATGATGATATATCATAAAAAGTAATAAGCAATGAATTTAATGCAGGTTACACTACATCGATCTGATATAAGATCGCATCAGGATTAAGTCATATTGACTATTCTGATTATAGTTTTTCATCAAGTGTTACGTATGTGTCAATACGATTATTCTAAATGAACCATGCAATTTCAGGCTTTATAATTTTAACTGCTTATTGTACTTGTTCAAAGCATATTTTTACCAATCTAGTGAAGTTTGCTCGCAGCCAAATCTTTGCCTATGCAGAAACTGACTCAATATTAGTAGCACTGTGTAAATCTTTGCTCTGAATAACCGTTTCATTTCTTTCTAAATATTTTACTATGTGGTTCAAGATGGCCTGTTATTTTGATATGAGCGATATACGCTGATAACTTTCAGAGCCCCGTCACTAGGACTAAAGCAATACATCAAAAAGTGTGGGTGGGCAGCCTTTCTTTGTCCAAGTCGACGGGTCACATCAACTTTACCTTATTCAAAAGGGGGACATTTTCCCCAGTCCCCCTTCATGTCACACCGGCCTAAATCCGTGATTACGGAGGCTACGTGGCAGAAGAGGGTCTCACGCTCGTCCGAATTATCGGTTGTGTACTCTGGTATATTTACTCTGTTATACTGAAGAAGGCTAAAGAATAAATCCAATGTCTTCCTTGCGTCAAACCAGCATGAAAAAGGGTCAGGTAAGAGGAGTGGAAACCTTAAACTTAAAGGAGAAATGCAGTCGAGCAAACTCGAATAAGGACCCTATTTCATATGTGGCTCTTCAAAATCGTGTGGCAATGGTTCTCCTCTTCAATTGTAGACGTTAATATTTTGCTCGTGAAATATCATGAAAAATTGTTGGAAAGAAATAAGGAGAGAAATCTGATACTGTAAATAGCTGTTGTTTCGAAATAAGTTCTAGCCGATTGCTTTTACTAGTTGAAAAATCATTCTCTAACTTATGACATTATCACCGATGCTCTTCCTACTGCCTGAATATTGAATGGAGTGAAATTACCGTGGTTTTCATACTCTTAACTGTAATAAAACTCTGGTTTGACTGTTGTTACACGATAACCTCCCCATGTCCGTTTCCTGAAAAAGTCCACCTCCGAAAAATTCTCCGATTCAGGTCGATGTTCGTTTTGCTCGGTTCAGCTTTCGTGCAGTGGTGTAGAGCAAGATACCCTCCACCATTCGAGAAAGTGGCTAAAGACTGAGTGTATACTCACATCGGTGAAAGGTCCCTGATCAACCAGTAGGTCTGATCCTCAAACGTTGGACTTAATTTAATATAAAATAGCCATTTAATCTTTCCACTTTTGTTACTGCAGGGAGATGCTTTCACTTGGAATCAGCAAGCCCTGGCAAGACGCTATGGAAGTTTTGACGGGCCAGAGGAAAATTGACACAAGTGCAATCAAGGAATACTTTGAACCTCTCATAGAATTTCTAGTGGAGGATAACGAAAAGAATAATGAAAACCTAGGGTGGAGATACGATGACGATGGACTGGACTTTTAGTCTTTAAAATAATATATTATTTATTTTAACAACCTTTAACTACTATTAAAATATCATTTTCAGTGTTTAATTTGGCACAAGTTTTCCGTCGCATACACTTTTCATTCCAGTCAAGTAGGCATTTTCGTTCACTTTCGCTACTCATGTTTTCCTTATAAACATTTTCCTGTGGCAGAAAGAGAGGCTTGAAAATAAGTTTTTTTTAGACAATAACAACCGATCATTCACCACTACGAGGATATGTATCCACTATCCACTCCCGGGCTAATTTATTGGTAATCGGAATTTTTAAGAATAATCAGGCTATGTTAAAATCGTTAAAATTTGGAATTTAACCCATGCTGATCTAGATTGACATATTTTGGGGGATTCCAACGTTTTTCAATTAAATGTCCACTCATGAAAAAAAAAAGAAAATCATAAAACATATTATATTTTGGTTTCATCAATTATTTTGGTTTCATCAATTATTGGGCATTGGACGTCGATAAACCTGCTGCATCAACCGTTAAACTAAGAGTACTGAATTAATGGGGGGAACTTGGCTTGCCATACATCGACGATTGCTTGACAACAGAGTTCATGAGGTGCGCTCACATTTCCGTTGTTTTGAAAAACAGATTCTTATTCGTCCCACATCCTGTGTGCAATTGCGAGATCGCTGCACACAAATTTAACATTAAGGCATATGTTCCTGCGCATGCTCCATGCCAGCCATTGCAAACCAGTGACGTAACCCTGAATGTGTGAATGGACGAATCAGGAGAGTCAATAGATGGTCTCATTTAGTCGGGCATAACTAGGGTCAATCAACTTTCTTTTTTTTCAATTCTTTGCTAACCTGTGTTATGGGTGTTTTTAACACTTAAATATATCTCTTTCACCTCATATGAATGTTTACAGTTGCATGTAAACGATAAAATTAAGAAGATTTAAGGCTGATAGATCCCACTAACGGGCGCCTTCACAGGCTGCACGGATTCATCAACAGGTGTAAAAGAATGTGATCATTATCCTACACATAGTTGACACACTTTTAAGAAAAGGACTTATTTTGTATTTATAGCGGTCATGCACGCGATGTCATTGCTTTTCAATCTGGCTAACTGGATGAAACTAATCCTGCGCAGTACGTGTGTTACCAATGCACGCGCGCGACAGCGCTTTAATAATAACTGCTGTATAATGGACGCCTGGATGACAAAATAGAATTCTGTAGGAGACTTGGAATGACTTTAATTTCGTTCATTTTACCACTGGTGAATTAAATGCATGTGTAGTATGGTTTTTTACCAATGAGAAGGCAGTTTGGGGTTCTTCGGGGATTTTCTAGTATCACAGTATCACGGTTTCTACTGAATCTACGGTAGAAAATGATTTAATGTACTACCTTGGAACTATGTTTCTTTAAAATATATCACTAGGAAAAGCATTTAACAAATGCACTCTTCTTATCTCACTTATATTGCATGCAATTAATGATAACCTTATTGTGGGGAAGGAGCACCACCATCTCTCTTCCTCTCTTCAGTCTTGACCGACTCTATATGGTCACGTGATTAGAGCATCAGACTTGTATTCGGGAGGTCTTGAGTTCGAGGCCTGGCCGGGTCACACCGAAGACTTAAAAAACGGTACCTACTCCCATTGTGCTTGGTGCTCAGCATAAGCAATGGAGTAGGGAAAACAAGCCAGTGAGTCACAACTGGAAAAAAGGCCGTGGCCGGCTCGACTTGAACCAATCGGTTCGAAACTGGGCCGTAAAACTTCATCTAACTTTCTAACTAACTCAGCTTTGCCAACTCTCAGCTTTCGACGAACCCTTTGCTGTTACGATAAAGCATTTGTTTTCCATTGACAACTTATCTCCTGGACTGGTTACAATTTCGATAAAATGTAAGATAGCGTCTTTCTAAAATTCCCCAAATTTACATATTTTCTAAAAAGAAATTTCCAATTGTTCAAATCATCCCTCTTAAGGACAATTTTAAAAATTGGTGCTATGAAAGCCGTTCCAGATTGAGGTGAAACGAAACATTCTGCTTTCCCCCTCCTTTCCAACCCGACGTTTTGTCCGGTCTACCAACTGGGTCATTTGGGGGGAATCCTGGTGCAACCTTTCTGCATTGATTTGAATTTCCAGTATCCAAATCATGAAGCTGCATTTTTTCTGAGTAGAATTGATTTGATTTGTTTGATAGTATGCACATTAAAATATATTCAAAGTATAAAGTTTCGGGTGGGGCTAATATTTTACAAATTAAGATTGAAACAGAAATGCAAAATGTTCAACAACCATCTGTAAAGGATATTTCTGATCTGATATATAAAATGTTGGAATATATTTACTTAATTTAAAATAGTCGGCAGATTGCTCGTTGACTTGTAATGCCATTGGTTTTTACCCCCCCCCCCCCCAATTTGTGGTTTGGTTTTTTTTTTTCGAAAGTCACTGGAACAGTTACAAAATGTAATCCCTTTCTCACTGAGATCAGATGACGTCACTTTGCAAAACCCATAATGTTTACCGTGCTATCTTATATACATTTTAATTACAAAAGGAAACAAAGCAGGTTATATTAGTTGTACGTGAAGAGCACCACAAATTGTTGCACAATGGACAATATTTCAAATTGGTGAATGAAGCTGCGGTCACACTACAACGAATCCTGCGAATCAGATTAGGATTCGATTTTTGTGAGTCTTTTTTGAAATCTGCTCCATCCTTGGTCTCAAAGCGTCAGAAATTTGCATGTGTAAATATATAACGTGCATCAGGGATACATGATAAGAAATGTTAACTGAATTGTTCGTGATGTCACACCGAGAGATTTTTCTTATCGGATACGCGTATGTTCCATAAAATTTGTCGGTCGATGTGACGTCACGAAAAAATTAGCATAAATTTATTTTTCGTGGTCTTGAGATACAGACTGTATATTTACACAGTTTGTCAAATTTTCGGTTCTTTTCGACCAGAGTTGAAAGGGATTCTAATAAAAACTTACAAAATTCGCATCGGAATCCGATCCTAATTCGTTGTAGTGTGACTGCGGCTTAAGTCTCAACATTTCATATCTCATTCTAGGAAGTAAGCCATGCCAATGGTCGGCGGAGAAAGGGGATTAATTTCCCAAGAAACATGTAAGGTACATAATCTTGTAATTCTGTTCTTAAGGAACGCTTTAAGGTCCTTTTCAAACTCGGGTCATTAGTACAGACGTCAGCCATGCATGAAAATGTATTGAATATGTAATTTGCATTTGCTTTAACTTAAAGGTACAGTTTCTATCAAGGAGACTGGCTCTAAACTGCGCTCCCTGCTTTAACTATAACCTCAGGGAAAAGCATTACACAATAATTGTCTAGCTAATGACAAACGAGTGGGTTATTTCAAAGTATAGTATAATAAAATTGTATACCGGAATGAATGATCACTAAAAACACATGAAATTTTAGTTGTATTGTAAAAGTAATAAATGTTCACAAAACTTTTGTCATATAGTATAATATATAATTAAATGTAAATCCGGGGTTATTATTTACTGTGTCCCTTGTGTTTATTTCATGTAATTATTTGGTTGATTTGTAGTGACAATGAAGAATGTTAATCAGTTAGTTAGTATAATTAGATTTAATCACCCAGTTTCTAGCCAATTGGTTCAATTCAGGCTGGCCATGATGGTCATTTCTCTAGTTATAGCTAACTGGCTCGTTTTCCCAAATTTATCGCTTATACTGAACACCAAGCACAGCGTCAGCAGAGTGTGTAAGACAAACTTACGTTCATGTGGACTTAAACTGAGGTAAAACAGAGTTTCAGCTAACCCATTGTCATATTTGGCAACTCTGTTGTCAAGTGTGACCAATAAGTGGTCGGGTTTGACCATAATTGAGTCAAACTGTTTGTTCACATTTGACGTAGTGCATAGTTGACTCATTTCCTGGTCAATTTTACCTGAGCGTTTCTAGAGTGTAATTTGTTCGCAAGATGTGGTATTACAACTCAATTTCTAGCCGATTGCTTCCAGTCGGATTGGTCACGGCCCTTTTGCAGTTGTGGCTCAATGGCTTGTTTTGCCTTCTCTTTTGCTTATATGCTGAACACCAAACCGTACAATAACGGGTCAATTTCATTCAAGATAGAGTGTTATATTATAATGTTGTGGCTTAAAATACAAGAGCATTAGTGGCCCGAAACTACGGTATTTTGTGACGACAGGTACGTTTCAATAATTTTATTCCTACTTCTCTCCCAAGTACCCCCATTAAATTTCAGGACTTAAATTTGCTTATCCAATTTTACGTGTTATTAGTTCTTCTAATTTACATAAATTCAGGGAGAAAATATTGTCACGTGGTTCCCAAGTGCCATTCAAGAAATAGAATAGACTTATTCAAATCGGAATTATTGTTCTTTCTCTTAAAGTTGGTATACCGAAAAAAGGTTCGTCATTCCAAATTCTCCATTTCTGAAGTAAGATGGTCTTTCAGGATTTAAATGTCCTATTTCGGAAGAGCTAAAAAGGAGTCGAAATTTCTTAAGGTAAACTTTTCTCTGTTCCGAAGTTTTAAAAGCAATAAGAGAATTTACTTTCGTTTGTTTAAACCTAAATTAGGATCCTTAAATCTCGCAACACTGCCCTGAAGAGATTCTCAAAAATGACTCTGTAATATGTTACCAACTTTTGCTTAGGCCTACTTGGTTTTATAATCGTGTTTCGCACAACTTTTCCGTCCTTAAAAGGAGACTTCTGACCTTCAAGTTTTTTCAAGGATTTGATAATGGAATATTAACAATTTATTACCATTCAAAAGTCTAAACGGTTCCTTCTCAAGTCGCTTCCTCAGGCTAGAAATGTAGCGCCTCCCAAAGTCGCCTTATACAGACGAGCTCCTGAAAAAGTCGCCCCTCGGACAAAAAAGTTGTCCCCTAAAAAGGTCACCCCTTAAAAACTCGCCTCCTGACAAAATCGCACCCCACAAACAATTGTGTTCCTTTTTTATCAGTTATTAAAAAATTATTCAACCAAAAGCATTAGTTACACTCAACTGTATCGATAATTTCGTAACGTTGAAGAGAAACCTCCTTTCACTTTTCATTCATTCATCAGAAATCATAAAATAATAGTCACTTTTGAGCTTCTAATAAGGACGACCCTGTCGAAGAGGCGATTTTGTTTATTAGGAGGCAACTTTGTGGGGAGCGACTTTGATGGCAGAGACTTGACTTGCCCCCGTCTATCATCAATTTGAGGGAAAATACAGACAAATCCGAGCAGATGTTGACGGCGGCCTTAAATGGGGTCTTTCAGCCATGAATCGTCTGAATTTTATTGTCTATATCCAATGCTCAACTGTCATTTTCTGTGAAATTGAGGGAATCAAGAGGCATTGTAGTATGCCATAATCTATAATTCATATAAGCAAAGAATTGGAAATATTAAAGCTGACGGACCCCAGTTATGGCCCACTAAACCCACTAAATCAGACCATCGCTTGACTGGTTGGATTGGTCCATATCTCATCATTTTGCTTGGTGAAAGAAAGCGTGGGAAGCGTGGGAAAGTGATGGCGCCCTTTAAAAATGATAGCGTTGATGGAAAATTACTCCTGACTTCTGTTACCGAATCAAACAACGTATTTTCGTATTTCGTATACATGTAATAACAAGTTGCAGATGCTTAAACACCCAAATTGACAAACAAAAATGCCGTCATAAGGTGAAGAAATATTCCGTCTTTTATTCGTCCCAAATGCATTCTCTATGCTAATAGCGCCATCTACTCTATTAATTTCTTTCCACAAAAGGTCGCTACTGGTAAATGTTTGTGGATATGAATCCAAGGCAGTTGTTACTTTCCACAACGACAGATAGATTGACATCTCGGATGAGGACTCGGTTGTTATTATTTGAATACTTTTTCATGTAGTTCCCCAGAAAAATTGTTTCGAAATCCTGCGATTTCTGCTTGACTTCAAGAAAAGTGTGTCAGTGCATAATCATGAGGGTCTATATTATCAATGGTTATTCGACTAAAAATTATCCATCAATTTATTACCACGACATTACTTCCCAGTTTGGTATTTAAGAATTCAACTAAATTAATGTGTATTCCTTCAAAGCCAATGGCTATTTGTTGCAGAGACTCTTAGGCCATGTCAAAACAACGATTGTCCTTGGAATGAAAGTTAAACAAAAGAAAACTACATAATTGATATAATCCCCTATCACATTGCAAATTTACCGATTTACTCCTACTTTGTGTCTATTCTTGTTTTACAAAAGCAGTGATTGTCTTGTTGTACATTTTCAATATTTCCCCGACTGTAATGAAAATTGCGACTTTTTTAAGTTTTATTGCATTTTAAATTAACTCGGTCGGTAGCTTAGACATGCATGTCCACATAAGCGGGTTTGGGGTGAATTTGACGGAATCTGTGGAGTTGATCGATTGAATTTTTCATGCTTATAAGAGAAAAACAATGAAACGAGTTAGTTTGTGCGTGTAAAAGAGAGGATTCAAACCCATGTTGATAATGTTGAAAATTTCGTACATTTCTAGTTCACTCGTGACACACTTATGATGTAAATGGACTTAAGGCTATGAGGTTGGTTCGTATTGTGTCCTGCTGGGATGTTATTTTCTTTGGAAAGCAGAATTTCTTAATTTAGTAATCGCTTGGTTTCGACGAGCGGCTCTGTACCAGAATATCAGAGGGACTTAAATAAAAATAGTTCTACTTTTCGAGGGACTGGAAATGGATCTACTGCATTAGTTATCGAAAGTTTTTTTAAATTTATTTAAAACTGATGGGACGTCACGCTCGTCACAAAATATTTTCGGTGCCACTCCTAATTACAGCAGAGTGGAAAATATGAAGAAAAAGGTAGGAGCGGTGACATCTCTAATAAATACTTGAAAACCGATAAATTACTCTTTATAATATCTTGATGTTCCATAATATGAATTCCATTCAAGTTTTAACAAATCCCGTCGTTGACCTTTATATATATCATAAAAAGTCTTCGCTAGGAAATTGATCCTAAATTTAATCAATGAAAGGCCCGCAGCAAAGGGCCGGGTTCCTAGGTTGAAAACTCCTTCCCATGATCCCATGATCACTATAACCTTGGTTATGTTTAAGGCCCAAATATGTATAGCGCCATTAAACATCTGGAAACCCCAGAATGAAAGTCCCATTTTGCATCAAAGGGGAGGGGACTCCCATTAGATCCTTCCTCATGCTACACTCCAAAACCCTTCCCTTGATACAAACCTACACGCCTGGCGTATGAATAATGAAACAGTCTCAAACAACAGAAACATAAAAACGTGACGGTATATATTTCATTAAAAGAAAGGATACAATAGGTGATATTGATATTTAAAATTTATTAATCAAGAGTTTTCACATCCCCTTTTCAGTGAACAAAATTTTAAAGTGGCCGAACACATTGTCTCTGATTCAAAAACAAAAACAAAACAAAAAAAACGACATCATTAAATCCTCGTGATTTATCACCCGGTGAAGTATAGCCTATTCTTAGGAACGAATCAAGTCATGTGCGTAAGTATTAATCCAGCAAACGATGTTTCTTCATTTGTTTCTATTCTTGTAAAGCAGAGGTCTTTGTGATTTTTTTCATAAAAGTGTGATTATAAGAGAAACACTTGCAACCATACATAAGTAGGCTGTGTCAAGATCCCTCTTACATAAGGGTTATAAATACATGTCAAAAAGCTTAAACGCTTTCCAAGTCATCTTCTTACATTTATAGTCGAACCTTTGAAGACTTAAAGAGAAAACTAAAAGAAAATAATAAGTATGTGCCACAGAATCTATGGCATCAACTCACCATGGAGCACCTTGCTCCATGGTCTGACCTTATGATCCTGTTGTGGTTAAAGTTTTTTTCGACGACCATACGTCTTAAAGCGGCTCATTGAGTTGGTTCATGAAATTCAACAAATTTTTCCAAACTTGTTGAGTTTTCTCCACATACCAATGACAAATGGTCAGTCTTAGACAATCCTCATATTCTAAGTACAAATAATCATTTTTTTGTATGAGTACTTAACAGTTCAATGCGGTTCTCAAAAATTTGTGACCAGACACTTTTTTAAATTATGCGCAAAACCGTCGCAAGTCAAGACACCACAAAATTCAAAATTTTAACCCTTTTCCGTGACTTTTGCATATGAAACTGGACTCATTATGCTTACTATAAACATTGGCATGTGGGAGTAGCCCTTTATCACCCTCATTAAGTTATCGATATCAACTCAACGAGCCTTTTTAAAAGCATAAAGTAAATTAAATGTCTGACAAGATTTACTTCTAGAGAAAAAGTGAAATGTTAATCAAGAAAAGGAAGTAAGGGGCAGTCTAAAAATAAAGGAACTAAACAATTTATGTCAGTTTGGTACTGAAGGTTTTTTTGTGATTGCGTTCATGGTATCGAACACTACGGTCCATTTTACTGCCAATCTTATCATGCCCACAAGACGGGAGGGCTGGGGAAGGGGCTGCACCCCTCCCCAAAAATTGGCCAAAACTTTGTCGAATCAGGCAGACTTCGGTATCTTAGTCGGGCAGAGATTGTGCCATGGTGCGGCACCTGGATTAGGGCAAAAAGGCACCGTCCGCTAACAGATGTCCCGCAGGGCCACCATCCTATCTGAGACGCAAGTGGCAAAATGGCCAAGGGTAAGTTATAGAGGCCCACAACAAGCAATTAAATCCTCAACCGTCTCCCCCTTACAGCAAAAATACATCAGAAATCAGCCGAAAAATTATCCACTGAAACCAACAATCCTGTTCAGGTTTTATTACGATTCTGTATTTGTTAAAATTTTAGACGCGTAGCATTCAGCCAGGTGAATTTCCAATTAGGTTTTCTTCGAGAGAGAGTAAAATATTCCAGAATATGTCCTCCAAACCCTATTGCAACACCCCTTTTTTGTAACTTAAAATATCTCACTTTGGAGAATAGCTATTTTTATGAAAAATACTTTCTTTACAAGAAAGCCAAGGTTTTTTTCCTTTATCGCTGAACGTTTTTCATTCAATGTTGGTACTATTGGGATGTTTGAATATTTTTTTCTGTAGATTTAGCATTATCTTACCCTAATGATGTTTAATATCCCCTGCAGAGGCATCAGACCTGTAAAGAGACTGAATGCAAATCGAATTCATGTGCCACGACGGCATCCGGATCGCAGTCAAGTCCGTGAGTTTGGGGCGCGTTTTAACTGAAATATTTCATTTCTCGTACTTGATGATTTCTCTCTATTTTAACGGTCCATAATCCGCTCATCCCAAACTACAGTTTTTGGAGCAGTCTACAGAAATTCTCAATTCGTACAGCTCTTTGACCGACAGCAGGTTCCAAAAAAATGCAGAGTACTGAGGCTCATATTACACAGCATATACTGTACTGACAATGCCTTCATTACACATTGAGGTCTTACACACTCACCCTGGACCGGAGCAAAAAAAAAAAAAACAAACAAACAAACAAACAAACAAACAAACAAACAAAAAATGACATTTTATCTGAATGAGGATAAGTTTTAGACCGGTGTCGGAGGGGCTTAAGTAAGTAGGGTAGAAGCATTGGAATTTGAGAGCATTAGGCTGTTGTTGCTATTGTTGGCTGTTGTTGTACGAGTCCAAAAAAAGAAGAAGAAGAAGAAACAAGAAAGAAAAAAAATGATTTTTCAATTCCGGGTTCCTTTCCACCTCTGTCTGGCTTCATATCCCGTTTGCCAAATATCACTGAACGAATTCAAATGAAGACTGAAACCAACAACGCAGGAATTACAACAAGAAGAGTTGCATACATCTTATGATGACCACTCGGATCTGAGAAATGAATGAGAAAAAGTGATTCAAAAGGAAACATTTTGGTTTGGAAAGTTTACTGATTATACACTAAAGAATGTAGCATTCAAATTTCATAAAACAAATCCCTATATTATATCAACCCCTACATCTTTTCACTCTAAAAGGCAAGTGGAATCACTCCACTCGAGTTTCAATTCACTCTAAGAATAGTGAAATTCAGGTTCTAAGAAGAGAAAAATTCACTCCGAGAAGAGTGAAAATTCACTCTTTTACTTAGTACCTGCCTAAGCCCTTTTTTAAAAAGTTTGGATCCTGTACTGCATTCCTATGGTTCCATTAAGAGCGAAAGTTCGCTCTTTATGAGTGAATTTAACCCATTTTTGGAGAGATTTTTCACTCTTTTGGAGTAAAATTTATACTTTGCAATGTTTGAACGAGTGAATTAAATTACCCTCTTTCTATTTTTAGAGTGTCATTTCAGTATTTTGCAAATTGACCCATGAAATCGTGTAAAAAGGTGTATAAAAGTTCAGCCTGAGTATACTCGTCAGGTTATTTCGTCGTTGTTCAGGTTTGCTCGCATATTTACCGTCCCGGAAATACTATTTGCTATTCTACGATAATTAGGATATTAGTCTTATTGCAGTGCCAATAACCCAGTGAGTGCTGCACCCAAATCGACCTAAACCGGTATTGGGTCATTAAAAGCCTTATTCAAGACGTTGACACATGTTTAGTTCTTCAGATTTTGTAAACTAATGGCGCTTGTCAATTAGTAGACGGTACCTACTACATGTCTCATTCAGACACAGTATCGACAGGAATTTGGGAAAACATGTAGGCATGTGTACAGTATTCCGAACAGAGCCATGAATCCTAATATACGACTATGAGCCCGTACTCGTACTTCGTGAGAATGTTGTGTACTGTCAGCGAATGCTATGGTCTAGGGAAAGACTACGGTGCAGGTGGTCACTTTTTTAGATTAATTCCGAAATTAGTGTCCCTCACTTCTGAGACAATTCTGATCCCATGCCCCACAAGTAAAGGTCAATTTAGTCTGGATAGACCTATGTAAGGGCAATAGCTTACATCAAGCTATTACAAAACAAACATTTTTAGAAATCAATTTCACAATCTGTTATTGAGTATAAAAACAGTTGGGTAAGCTTTTACCCATGGTTGGGTTCATATGCCACCACCTAAACTGTTGGGTAAAAAAAATTCTCAACGTTGGTCACAAGGTATCTATGTTTGGTGAATTTTCCCGACGAAAAAGTTGATTGTGTAACCAACTTGGGTAGTTTTTAACCCAACAATTTAGGTAGTGGCATACGGACCCAACCATTGGTAAAAGTTTACCCAACTTTTTTAGAGTATATTTGACCACCCATTTCTTGAAATGTGCACTATTAAAGTACATAATAATTTTACTTTGTGGAATTTGAAATTGGTTCAAAGGTCATCGCGTGCCCTCGCCCACCTAACTTCGATTGGGGGTCTCCTATTCAGGGCTATTAAAGACAAAACATGTACTTCAATCCGAGTCGGGTCGTCGAGTGGCACAGTGGTCTATTCCAGTTGCTGGGTACCAATGTGTTTCACATGTGCATGCATGGGTTCGAATCCGACACGATGTAAGTGCGTTTTTCTCCAGTACTCCTGCTTTTCTCCTACTTGGAATAGGTATTCTACTTAAATCGGTTGCCCAGCCGATGGAGTCGGTTGCGCGCCGGACTGAAGCACCTTAGGGTAGACCAGTTAATTAGCCGACTTTGCATTTTCTATTTGAATCCGAGAACGAGTCTGAGTTTGGATTGAGATGTTTAAGCCCAATGCCATTCCTCCCTCTCAACTTATGCTTAATGATACTTACAGTCAGGCATCCACTCTATGTCCCATCCAGGAACGTCACCGTTAGCTTTGTTCGTCTCCTCAAGCCAATCTTGCAGAGGTTGAAAGTACTCTGCCATTGGCATCACATCTAAAAATTGTCTTCCGGTAATAGCTTGCATTGCTTCTTGCCAAGGTCGACTTGCACCTAACTCCATCATTTCGCTTGAAAAAAAAGAGAGAGTAATAACGGTAACTTGGGGTGCAATGCCTTTTCAAGCCTCCTAAACTTTCGTAACACTCTTTAAAAAAGACTGAACTTAGTTACTTAACTATCTTTAGAATGAAAGGTGTGAATTCACGGCAAGAATCGTAAAATGCAACTCAAGAAGAAGGACATTCAAACCTAGAGAGCGAAGTATCACTCTTGATGGAGTGCCTACAAGGATCACTGTTTAAAAGGAGTGATCTTTGCAGACACGGGTTTAAGAGTGAAATTTCACTTTTCTAGGAAAGGAGTTCTTATTACAAAATGGATTTCCAAAATCCATGTCTTCCCCCATTTTTGTCAAATATGCCTGTTTTCTTTGGAATTAAGTTTATGTCGACAACACTCACGGAACAGTACCATTTTTGGCAGAACCCCCAAACATTTGTCGCGATACGTAGTTAGTCCCTTTATTCTAACTACTTGTCGCACCTGCGACAAGGAGTTTAGGTTCTTCTGAGAGAAAACCAATTATGAAAATATCCCCAACTCCTTGTCGCATGTGTGACAGGAAGATGTCGGTCCTTTCCATGAGGATTATCGTATGAGTATCTCATATTGAGCTACAATTTTATCAAATAAGGCAAAAAAAAAAAGTCATACCAAATCAAATCAAAAATTGTGAAAATTCCATTTTGAAAATAGAACTTGTTTGGAGTGAGTTTCCCTATTCATGGAGTGAATTCACACTTTCCTCTCTTTTAGAGAGTGACTAAGTTCATTCTTTTGTTTCTTGAGTGAATATTTTCCCGTAATAAAAAATAGGCTAACCGTGCTGAGGTTACCATAGCAATCGATTTCCCTCCTATTTTGTTAATATAGCTCTTTGTATTACATAAGTAGGATACGTATAGATATGCTTACAGAAGAGCATCGCCAGCAGCCCTGGATCCAAATATGTCGCAATCATGAATTGGTGGTGGTTGCATGGCCAACTCACAGAGAGCCTCGTGGAACTGAAATTCTTGAATATTTCCGAAGAGATATCTGCATATTATAATAATATTCCAGAGTGATAAATAAGAGTCGCATCCAAATTGACATAAGGTATGTAACCCCCCCCTCTCTTGGCAAGGCAACACAAATGAAACATTTTATTCTTTCTTACCACCCCTGCTTTCTACAGAGGGTAACCGGTACGTCCTCTCTCCCATATTCGTGGACACTTTAGGATTGACCCTAACAAAATAAAGATTGTAACGGTGTACGTTATTGCTAGTTGCAGATGGAACAAGGTCACTCAAAAGCACCACATCGGCAATGTGATGTTTATGAGATCATACTGCAAGTGTGATCATACTAAGAGCTCTGACTATTCCTGACTAAGATCATCCATAACCAGAGTAACCATTTGAGGGGACGGCATCAGTTTAGGAGATTCGCCCTCTTTGGCAACTTGGAAAAGGGATCTACAGAATATTTTTGCCTTTCAGGGAGCCAAATGGTGCAAGACATAAACTTATATCACGTGAGTCACTCATATTTGACTAATTTGTGATATCTGACTAATTTCGTAGTAACGGACTAAAGAATAACAGTCAAAATTTAGTCGAGGAGGCTTAATATTTGTTAGAAACTAAGTCAACTGGGTCAAATATTAGTCAATATTGTTGACTAGCATCACTGTCAATTCGGGCACTATTTGAATAATTTGTGTTTACAGTGAAGTGAGGTCGTTACGCTATTTACATTTCCACGTCACAGCTAAATTAGTATTTTGTTGTGTATTTGCAATGTGTTAAACTGTTTTGATTTCATTGACCGATCCCCCACACACGACATATATCAACATATTAAATATGAAAATGTTGTGTAATAATAAAACATTCATGTTTGTACACTGTAAAACATTACCGTAGATTTACAGAACAACAAAATTAAGGGATTAACCAGGATTGCAGAAAAGTTGTGGAAACTCATTACTAGAACTTTTCTGTTATCTTCATGTATCTCTTTATTTTTGTATTTTGTAAATGTAAAGCGATTTTTACCATTTTTTACAGCGTTACGTCCCCTCTTCCTGCTGTTTTCTGTTGATTATTTTCAATAATTATTAGAACTTATGCATATGATATCACAATAAAAAAGTACGCCACTTTCAGGGGTATAACAAACCAACATCAGCGAATGCATGCAACTGATTGGTCAATAAATTGAATGCACTCCTAAGTTTTCAACACACATATGGCGAATACTATTGCATGAGGCTTACCCATGTGACACAAATTGACCATATGGGAACACTCCACTGCTAGAGTGATATGAATGGCCCTACCTAGAGCGAGGTTCTCTGAGTCCTATAATCACAAAGGAGGTCTTATACGCATGAAATTACAAACAAAATAGACAACATTATAGACAACATTATTTAAACTTCACCTTAAGAAGGGGATGTCGGCAATCACGTGGTACTTGGAGGCAGGGTCGAAATCTACCTCACTTCTTTCCACTGGAGGAACAACACCCTGATAACGTTTTCTGGAATAAATGAATTTCTTTCGTTAGCAAGAATCGAAATGGTAAGAACCATAGACTCGATAAAAAATCATTACAAAAAATATATACATTTACATCGTAAGCATAGCTAGACTTTTTCCAACGGATAAGAACCTATTCTATTGAGCATATGGAGTAGGACGCAGGTGTTGAGGTCCGCAAATCGAGCCAAAACTATTCTTTTGCAAAATGAGTAAATGGACAGAAGAAAGTTCTGAATTCTTTAAAAAAAATCAGATTTCGTGTTGGGAAATTTGAAACGTTTGAGGGTCATTTAAGAATCTGCTCTTCCTGTTAACAACATCCAAGAATGTATGGCCTACTCCTGATTGTTGCTTTTACGAAATGCTATTTTAGGACTACAGATTGAGGATCTTTGACAAATGTAAAAGAGTGCCGAAACTTTGTTACCCTTTTAAAATTAGTAACTTATATTTAAGTAAATTTAAAATTTTATGAAAGATAATTTTGTAAACGGCTTTGTAGTTGACCGGTGTCTCTTAATTATCTGGTGTCAAAATGGCTTTTTGAAATTGCAAAAGACGAGTCCTTTAGCACTCTATTGTAATAAGAATAAGAAATTTTAAAATTTTGGGGGGTTGCACGCATAGGATATTGGAGTATGCAATTTACAGAAAACTCATGTGCCACCTGCATACAAAAAATCAAATTTGTAATTATTCTGGTCTGTGCCGACAGTGGACTTTCTGCAGATATTTTTCACAAAATACATTCTTGAAAGTTTCTCTAAACGTTTTAAAGTATCGGCAAAGCACTAAAAAAACTTACATACAAATTTACAGATATAAAAATTTCTATTGAAATTCTGTGCAACCTCTTCAGTAAAACGCGTGTTTGGTCTAACGGTAAGGGCATCTGCCTCCTCACGAGGACGGCCTGGGTTCTATTCCAAGGTCGAGTCATACCAAAGACCAAAAATGGAACCTACTGCAGTTGTTCGTGATGCTCCGCATAAACAATGGAGTAGCGAAAGCAAGCCAGTGAGCCAAAACTGGAAAAAGTCTGTGGTCAGCTCGATTTGAACCAATAGGTTGGAAACTGGGGGGGGGGGGGGGGTAAAACTCCATCTAACTAACTAACTCCAATAATTTGCAAAATTAATAATAGGTTTTATGAATGCAATTTCTTGTGTTTATATCTCAAAATTCGTTTGCAAGTAATTAGGATGACGAAACGGATTGAAGACCTGCTCAAACGTTAAAGTGCCATCTTAATGGATTGCACATCTTTCTGCACTGTATTGTTAAAATGCTATATATCATATAAAAATATATTTCTTTGTTAAGCTTAGGCAGGTTTGAATCTCCCTTTTAAGCATTAATCGTGCCTTACCTTAACTCCCACCAAACTTTGTTGTAGTCGGCATTTTCCGTCGATCCGTTAAATACACTATATCGCCAGTTCTCAATTGTTAGGGCATACGGTATAAGCACTAATTTCTCCAAAGCAAGTTTCATGAGGAAGTTTATTTTTGTCTCTGAAATCAGAAACAAACAGTCTCAAGATGTCATTAAACATCACTAGATTTGTGTTTTAAAGTTATTTTAAGGGCAGTAGAGAGGTTTTATCACTTCCTCACATTGACAAGGAATGTTTTCTTTCTCTTGGTCTTTCAGATTATTATGTTGACCTCAATTTATAATTAATAGGAATAGAACCTTTCTGTTGGGAATGCAAAGTTTACAAACAACTTATGGGGCTTCTGGAAATAACATCCTGATAATATGGGATTTTTGAGGAGAAAATTGGTTGTAAAGTTTTAAAGAAAAACAGAATAATGACCTTTAGTGTGAGGGTATGATGTCATATGTGCTTGCTTCAAGTTCACTATTTGTTGGAAATGTGTCAACTTTACCTGACCATATCATTAGAACCACACATCGGATTTCATTGCAAATTTTATGGATATGCTAAGAATAAGTACTCCTCTAACATATCATAACCGGGTCATGGACAGTGTTTAACAAGGTGTTTCTCCATTGGCTGCTGCCATTGTATTGTATCGATTCTATTCTTTGTTCGGTTTAGGGATTAGGTTAGGGATTAGGGTTTTCGTTAGCCAGTTAGGAAATTTCTAGTTAAACAGTGCGCATTGCCCCTCAAAACTTGAAACTCTTCTCTTAATCTGAAAGGCCTAATCCGCACTCCTCAAACAGTTCCAATTCTTCTAACAAAGTTACTTAAGCCCCTCCCCCAACTGTGTAAAACTCATCCTCATCCGAAGTCCATCCCATCCGAAGTCCATCCCAGATCATTGCTTAAAGGTGAGCAAACAACACACCCTTGTGTAATCATCACTGAGCTGCCACTCCGAGTGGTAGTTCCTTGGTGTAAACAAAATACCTTCAGGTACAGTGCTTGCTCTGAAAAATGAACTACATGAAATGAAAGACAGTATTATTTTTTTTTTTAAATAGCCGGCTATACAAATTGAGAATTTTTTGACTGCCTGTAGCTTACCCTCATCCTCGTTTACTTCATCCAATAAGCCCATGTAGTAAAGATGTCGGGGAGTTCTCACGGACAGTGAAATTGCATCTCCAACAGAGGTGTGAAATGCTGGGTTAGCGCCCTCTCTAAAATGAAGCACAGCATGGCAAGGTTGCAAGGTTGTTATTTGCAATGTATTACAATTTCTGAATTTCACTCCTTGCTAATATCCCAGCCAACATGCCCAGGTGGGCCCCAACTGGGTTTCAGCTGGGCTACTTGCTGGGCCCCAGCTGGGGCCCATCCGTGTTTGTCAGGTGTTCCCACTTGGGGCCCAACTGGGCTAGCCTTTCCCAGCTGAAGCCCAGCTCAAGCCCAGCTAGGGTTCATTTATTGAAGCGGGGCACAGCTGGGCTTCAGCTGGGAAAGGCTAGCCCAGCTGGGCCCCACGTGGGAACACCTGACAAACACGGATGGGCCCCAGCTGGGGCCCAGCAAGTAGCCCAGCTGAAACCCAGTTGGGGCCCAGCTGGGCATGTTGGCTGGGATACCGTCGTCTTTGCTATGAATTGATTGTTTTCCACATATGCACGCAGTGATCTTCCAAAAAAAAGGAAGGCCTAACCAGTGATGAAAACTTTAACTCGGAACTAGATTTCAGATTAAAAATAAAGTGAAGAACATTTGATTCTCTATATCAGCGATAACACATTCAACGCTTTGGTATATATGATTCTGACAGGCAAAATGTAAAATAAAAATTAAACTATATCCTACACAAACTTGCATTTGGCACAAAGAAACATTGTTCCATTCATTGATCGAGATCTTACTAGTAGAAAGGTTTGTTAAAGTGTGTCTTAAAAAATCGCAAGGAATCTATGACATACACAGATGATACGGGGAACTAGTACTAAATTTGAACAAGAAGTATATGCGCAAAACGTTGTTTAACGGCAACACATATTCTCAAGGAAAACGTACTACCGATCTGAATATTCATGCCTTATACATGAAAACTTGAAGAAAAAGTATTGTTCCAATTGATATAGACGAATCCGATTAGCGCTTGTTTTTAGTGACTGTAGGCCGCCATTAGTGGGGTCCATCAGCCTAAAAACGTCTTTATTTATTGTTTACATGTATTTCAAACCCTCATATTTAGTGAACTTGGAGAATTTAAAATACAGATTAGTGTACAACCATCCATGATAGAGGTAAGCTAGGGAATCGAAAAATTTAAAGGTGATAGACCCCAGTGATGCCCGACTGATATTAGACCATCACTTGCTGTCCGGATTCGTGTTATCCAAACCATGATTTAAGTACTGTGACGTCACAATACCTGAAAGTCACGTGCTGCTCCTTGTAGTTAAAGGCGTAGTTGATTCTGCCCATCAAGTAGTGCGCTAACATAAAATCGTCGTGGTTGACCTCAAGACATGATTTAATACTGTAAAAAACAACAAAAAATCTTTCACCCTCAATAACATTGCAAGACTGGTCACGGCTGTACATAAAAGAATCGGGCATTTCGTAGGTAGGTACAAAGTTTTAAATTAGCACTTTAGGGGTAAAGTCCCCCTGATTCGTTCCTCTTGTTTTCTTTTCTCTTTCTCTCCCTTTTTTATTTGTTTTTTTTGTTGTTGTTGTTGTTGTTGTTGTTGTTTTTTGTTTGTTTGTTTGTTGTTGTTTTTTGTTGTTTATTTTTTTTTCTATAGTAGTAGTAGTTGCTTCAATAGTTCAATAGTTTTTGGACCTCGCAAAGAAGCATTACACAAAGGCGCAAATGTGTAGTCAAAAACACTTCAGTTAAAAATCAGCTGACTAGCTCTACTCCGGGCGACGGGCGTTAAAGGCAAGGAAGGCCCAGTAAAAGCTTAGTCAGCCTTTCAACGACCATTTACTTTAGCTACGATAAGAAAACTAGAACTTGTGAAGCACATTCCCACGTTGCAGCTAAGACCAACCTGCTATCTGTGTGTCAGAAATGTAGCCAAGAAGGGGTGAAGGGGACAGCCACCAAATTCCCTCCCAAAATCATATATTGGGTATTTTTAATGTTATTTGATATTGCTAATATTCCTTATCAATTCGATAAATATATACGGGAGAAGTGCCATTTTCAGCGATTTTGAATGCCTTTTGGGATAAAAGTTTTTGTAATGTCAATGGATTGGTGAAACACTTCTACCATTTGAATATTTTAACTATTGATAAACTTCAAAAGAAATTCTGGATCTTTCCCACTTTATTAAAAACAGAAAAAAGAAATGACGTAGGAAACTCCGGGAGTTCTTGGAATAAATCATTAAATTCATATCCTGTACAGCAGTTTTGAACAATATCATTATCAGACCCCACGGTCTGATGGGACCATATTGTCGCTACCCCACAAAGCTAACTCACCGAAAATCTTGAGCGTTCATAAAATCCCAAACGCCAGCCGAACACGACATAGAACGTCCATCGTTGGGATGCTCGAATATAGAGTCTGACCAAAATTCATCGTTCAGTGGCTCTAATCCCAGGGATGTGAAAAATGCTTGGGATGCCAGATACATCCTATATGGCGTGTATTCCTGTTGAAAGATGTTTGCATCCAAAGTTGTTTACATGACAAGTATATAACTTATGTTCTAAAAACAAAAATGTGAACTGAAGGTACTCTCTAATAGTGTGAAAACATATAGTATAATCCAGTTCAGGGTTGTTACCGCGCAAGTGATGCCAACGCGTGACTGTCGGCATCACTTTTTATAATAGGTAATTCCTGTAGTAAAGATCACTCCGTCAAGAGTGAAACTTCACTCCTTTTGGGGTGAATTTCACTCTTCTTGGAGTGAATATCCGTTCTCTCATAAGGAGTGAAATTTCACTCTTATTTGGCGGTTGAAATGTATACTTAACATTACAACTAGGTTGATAAGAAGTTTTAAAAGTTCCGTCTTACACTAACATTCACATCTTTAATTGAAGGCAATTGCCAAAGGATGTATAACAACACGTAAATTTACGACAGTTATATTTTAAAATAAACCTTACATCTCTCTACCAACGATTATTTTCCTTGAAGAATTGTATATACAAAGGTATACATTAGACATTGATTACCAATTTAATAAGTCCTTGTGTGGCTTCGATGGGGTCTTTATCGGGATAAGGGGCTAGCATGTCAAACAGAAGATGCCAGGAATGACCAGCCATACTTCCTGAAACACAAATTGAAGCGAACGTATGAGTGATCAACTTTTTAGTAAAGAGTACAGAAATATATGTAAGTATTTACAGTTGTGCACGAAGGTAAAGACCTTGAACCAAGTAAGTGAAATCCTTTGAAAATAATTCCAAAAGAGTCACTAAGCCATTGGTAATCTCCAGAGGTTAAACTATACTTTAGTACTTGGTGTCAATGTAAAGGTAAGAAAAATATTTGTGTAGGACATGGACTCCAGACGCAAAGCATGTCAACAAGGGCTTATGTATGTGAAATCATGATGTGGAATCAACAAAGAATAAATATGACAGTTTTGAAAATTTTCAATTGCTCACTATTCTGTGTTCAGTATTCCGTCCTTTTGCTCCAGTGGGAATGGGCGGCTATCTTGGGAAAGGGAGCTGGAAGACAGGAGGATATGCTCAATATTTGAGAAACCACTCGTTGACTTTGTTTTCTCACGCAGAGTACGTTTTTAAAAATTTGGCACCCCTCCCCATTTCTGAGAGAAAGATCGCACTACAACGATCAGGGAACTATATTTGCAGTAGCGTTGGATAATTTTAATCCAACAAACAGGTTGCGGAACCAGAATGTCAAAATTGGGGGGGGGGGGGACTAAGGGCAAAATGAAGGATAGTGTTAACGGGCAGAAAATTTCAGACGCAGTGCAAAACCGAGCCCAAGGCACCCTTTCCTTTGGGGTGAGGGTCCATGGAGCCCCGGAAGCTCTGGAGTTTTAGCAAATATCTGCATGAATGATTAAGTCTCTGGATGGGGATGTAAACATTTTTTTCTTTTTCAATTTACCCAACTCCTACTGGACGTAACTTCGGGGGGGGGAGCAAGTGGGGGCAAGTACAAAATCTGGGGAAGGGCGGAGTCCCCTTTTGCCAACTCCTCATCACCCCCCCGTATCGCCGTCACTGCCAACAAAGGGTCTGATTCGCACCATGTAAGAAGGTAGCGAGTGGTACAAGAGAGAAAAAAATTAGAGTATTGCTACAATTACCCTAATACTTGTAATTGTTCAGCAGTTTTAGAGTGTATCTTATTAAAGTAAATGCCTTACATAATCAACCATGGATCAAAATTATCACTGTAGGCCTACTGATTACACTTATTATATTTCCACTGATATGTTACCGAGAACATGCGCTGGAATTGGACCGTTGAGATTGATGTATTTACTGCCATACTGTTCGTATAATTTTCTTCTGACGTAAGCGTGTAACTCTGAATACAGAGGATATAGGCCTTGGTAAAGCAGCTCCAGTTTATCTACCAGATCATCAGTCTCGTACCAGGATCGCCAGTAGGCTCCTTTATCAGGTTGATCTGAAAAAGAAGATCTATCGTATATATTTTTCATATATGCTTTTGTAGGGAACGGTTACTTTTTCTAAGTCCTCCCGACTCTCTGGCAAAGAGCCTTTCGGCGAAACCAAGCTTTAAACTGCTTCCCGAAGAAGCCTTTATGTCGTCTGAAGGACAACCCTTGACCAACCTCGCGGCCCTCAGACCGTTTACATCACTGTTCTGCCATGTATGGCTCCAATCTAGACTGGCTGAAAAGAACAGATACTATACATGATCCTAGCCAAAAGGCCGAGAAGCGATTACCTTTTCAGGAACAAGAGCAGTCGGCCCAGTTTATAAACAACAAGATCTTATAGATATATTTATCCTTCAATTTTTGCATACTTCAAAGTGCAAACAAAGTCATTCCTTCCAGGAAACCTCAAATAAAAAATGAATACAAAAAACAGCAAATTCTCATAATTTCTAATGTATAATCTCCAGAGTATCTTCAATGAAATTTTAGGACAAAGATATTTTATATTCATGATAATTCAAACAATGACCACTGGTAACGTTTGCAGTTGGGAGAGAAAAATATTTTTAAATGATTCTCAAGAGATATTCATGATTAAAGGACAGTCTACTTTACTGGAGTGATCGCATTTTCTCATGATATGGGTAATGGAAGAGCCAAAAGTAGAATGTTCAGTTCAGTGCAATTTTTCTTTGGCGAAATAGTCGTGTCGTCAGCCTTTACTGTAAGTTTAAAGTACATTGTTCAATTCTTCAACTATTATCAGACAACGGCTGCATTGGCGTTGGCGGAATATTCTTCAAAATGATTCCAAGAGTATGAATTTTGGCATTACTCGACTGTTCCTGTTGTGATTCTGATTCTACCGTTCTTATTTGAGTTTAGCGCATGTAATCATTATTTGTACATCATCTTGTGAAACTTACATGCACCACGAATGCAACTTAATGTTTCTTCTTAAAGTAAGATATTCTTTGATAACCCTTGAAATAAGATTCTTATGCAATCATATCTCTTGCATTTACCATTTGCCGCAGCGACGTCGTTACTTAGGATCACATATTCTCTGTAATCGTTTCTAGCGGGAGCACCGGCTACGTCTCGCCAGTCCCTCCAAACCTGAAACAGTTCTAAGTAGTCCCTGCTCGTCCTCATCACTTCTTCGAGTCCTATAGAGGTAACAGAGGGAGAATATGAATGCACACAGTTATGAAAAATACACACTATTAAAAAGAACAGGTCAAACAAAATATGTTACCTAGTTGAAAGAGATAACTTTTTAAAGGGTTTTGAGATAAGCTTGGCAGCTACAGAGTTTTTTCTGTAAACTACAGATGTTGATGGGTTTTCCAAACACTTCTTTACATGTCAATGTAACAAACGTAGGTTTCTACCTGGGCTGATGTTTAGACATTCTCCAGTTTTTTCTAAGCATACTTGGCTTGTGGAGTAACGCGTGCTCATTGATGACTTCACATCTTTAAGCTAAACGAAAGGAAAGTAAGAGAAACTAGTGATATATTGAAGGGACGAATCTCAATATTTTTTCTTACATGCCAAAAGATTGCCCTTTAAATAAATTGGAAGAGGTAATGAGCGTGATATCTCTCAACACTGGTTACATGAAGATGCAGAAATGTTACTTCAAACCCTGACTAATGTATCGGTAATTTTACAACCTAAAAGCTGTGTATATGGTGAGCTAAATGTTAGCGAACAGTTGTTACGTGTACATTTCCGTTAGAGAGCTTTTGTACGCAAACATTATACGCAGGCATTCTAACCTAGTCACATGACAAACGAGTAATTATAAGCTGTTTTACTCAGAAATGATTGCACTCATCGCTAAGTGACTGTACATATACTGGTGTTTCCAAATTGAATGAATTAGTTAGTTGTATGGAGTTTTACCTGTACGAAAGTGTCTAACCAATTCTTTTCTATTCGGGCCGGCCAGCCCCTTTTCCTGTTGTGACTTACTGGCTTGTTTTTCCTAATTGCTTATGCTGAGCACTAACCACAATGGCAGTATGTTCCATTTTCGGTTTAAGTAAGAAAACACAATTGTTGGCCCACAGAGCAACCAGTTGATAATATAAGAATTTTGGAAGCAATGTGCCTTCTCTAAGCCTTAATATGTCCCTAAAACATCATAACTATCCGGATTCAAACAAACCATACCGGTACCTAACTCGTAGTTGATTAGTTAATTTTAACATAACTTATTGGCCACTAACATTATCGTGTTTTTTTCTTTTTCATTTACTTGCAAAATATAAATTATTCTAAATTGTTTTGCTTCTCTTTTGTAGCGGACGGAACCTTGCAGAACTTAATTACAAAAACTGAGCAGACTCTTACCTGTTCCAACTTCTCCTCGTCATCCAGGGCTGACTCCCCAATATAAATAAGCTTCTCCAACATCCGTTTGGTATCATCGTGGAAGTCCTCCCTGTCATAGTAGGACGCATTTTCATGGGCCTCAAGCTCGAAGGCTGCACGATCAAGTTGAGCCTGGATCTAAAGTAAACGAAAAGGTCAGGAATTGCTCAAAATTTATACTTTTTATATAACTCTCGTTCTTAAACGTAAAAGATTGGTTCAGGAGAAATCGTATACATTGGATGAGCCTAGCCGTACAGTAATCATTTCGAAAAAATATAACATCCCTCTCTTCTGAAATATTCACTTCTTTCCTGAAAATGATGAACAAAGATCGAAGCTCTTCTTTTCACTTACAGATTTTCCATCGATTATTCAGACACCTTGGCAACACTCTTTTCAAACACACGTTTAAAGCAACAATTTATGCAGTAATGAAAATGTTAGCTATTTGATTGCCTGCGTCTTATATCAGGGGAGGCCTAGTAATAGGTATTAGGTTAGAGGAAATGCATTTTATCCTTTAAATGAACCACAGCATGGTCTCTGAGATAGTTTGAACACTTATATACTTGATGTGTATAGCTTCATGAAGAAGTTTCGTCATAAAGATTCATCAAATTTTATGTAAAAAATTGGAGAAAGAGACCGCGCTTGCCCTTCCGAAGTAATTGTCCCATATGATGTTTCCAGAAGTTACACTTTTTGTGCCAGGCAGCTGGCCATGACTTTTAAAACATTTCCATTTCCAAAATATTTTCATTTTCCCCCAAGAAAATTCTCCTAATCTTCTACTTCTATCTGGACAGCTGGGTCTTTTGCATAACTTGCTGTCTTTTTTGACAAAAGTTTAGGTCAATACGAGATCCTCGTAGGCTATTCCATAGGAAAAGGACTCACTCCTCGTCACACGTGCGACAAGGAGACGGGATTATTTTCAAAACTGAGTTTCTCAGACATGGATAGACTGGCAGGTGCGATAAGTAGTTTGGATGAACGGACTGCACTTGTCGCACGAGTGACACACAGTCACGGGTTATAGCCAAGGGTGACACTCTCTCTGGGTGTTGTCAACATGAATCCCAAAGAAAACAGATTTATTTGAAAAAATAGTCAAAAGACATGGGTATTGGGAAATCTCCTAGCAGGTTGGAAAGTGCCGACCCGTTCCATACAACCATGGAAATAGGTGGTTACAATGGCAATGAGAGGGTATGGACCGTGCCATAGAAAGGAAAATTATTTACAGGAAGTTCAGGATCCCGAAGCAATATTTAAACGGTGCCTGCTAAGTCCGCCGAAGAAACAGTGTTGTTGAAAACAATCAATTGTATAGTGTGTTGTTTCAAATGTATACAAAATTCTCCCGATTTTGATTAGTGCCTGCAAGTCCTTTGATTGTTGTTGGGGTTGTAAAAGATGCCCACGGTGTTCCCGCCTGAGTGTCGACTAAAGGGAAACCAAACTTGCACTACTTGGAAATAAATTTACACTTTGAATTTTTTATCGAGTTGACTGACACTATATATAACACATTTGTGCTGGCGTGTCGTTCAGTGTCATATAACTAACTAATAAATTGAGTAAAATATACCAAAAGCTTGCTGTGTGGAGATTGTGTTTCTTTTTGTCTACGGAATGGAAGTTCTTTCCGAATATCTTCTTAACTTTGATGGCTTTAGGTGTTAATATTGACCATTTCTAGATCAAATTCTTCTCCCCTTGTAAGCGACATAGTCAATGGGGGAACGGGAAAGGGTAAAGTCTCCTTTAAAAACTTCTCGTTTTCAGACCACCATTGACTTTAATCGATTGTGCCCCCCTCCTGGACCCCTGGAAAATCTTAACCCCAGAAAACTCTTCGCTCACTTTAGAAACTCTCTTCAGTTGGCTACCGGCCGGCTCCCAAGTGTTAGCCCATTCGGAATGCAAATAGAATTTTTTAATTATAATTTAAAATTTATGGCATTAACCGTCAGACAATTTCGAAAGGTCGTTTAAAAGGATATTGGGTAAGTAGGGTTTTGGACATAGTAATTTACTCAGATATTGTCGCACTGGAAGTTATTGGCAATTGTAGCAAAGATTGTGATGATTTGGCGATAATTACTCCGGCCTCGTCGATTCCTTGTGTTATTCTTTTTTATTCAAGTCTTTTCTATTTTTTCTCTTTAAAAATGTGAGGAGACATCTTCCACCAATGTAGGAGGACTTGCCACCTTTTCCTCTTATATTTTCACTGTGTGAATTCTACATCTTCGGGGTCTGAGAAGCAGAAAACTGAGTGCAAGGAGGTTAAACGCTCCTAGAAAGTGCTTTCACGGTTCGTCACAATTGGTAAGCCAATCCCACTGCCGAGCAAAACTTAACAGCGTTTTAATGCAACAGTCAGAAGTGGGTCAGTAGCTGCTTTTCAGCCTACACTAGCTATCGTACTATATAGACGAATCCGATTAGCACTTGTTTTTAGTGACTGTAGGCCGCCATTAGTGGGGTCCATCAGCCTAAAACCGTCTTTATTTATTGTTTACATGAATTTCAAACCCTCATATTTAGTGAAATTGGAGAACTAAGATACAAATTAGTGTACAATCATCCATGATAGAGGTAAGCAAGGGAAATGGAAAGATTTAAAGGTGACGGACCCCAGTTATGGCAGACTGAAATCAGACCATCACTTGCTGTCCGGATTCGTGTATACAACAATGATTTTTGCCCGTCAAAAGACGCGCGGCTTGTTACGTGAGTGAAAACACAATAGAACACTACAGAAATCCTAAGCTTACGATGTTCAGATGTTCACGCTTACATTGGCTATGGTTGGCATAGAATAAGCGCAAGAACAAATGTGTTGTATTTTAGGCGTTGTGCGTATTAAAGTCTGCACGATTGCATTTAGAATGTAGACAAATTGGAATCTACCTTCCACTGAGACAACAGTGTTGCCGGCGCGCCTTACCGACTCTTGTGACGCCTAGACGTGACAGTATTTGATTATAAACACTGAATGAGTCTATGACCATGAAGAGAACTACGGACTAACAATACAACATTACTAAAGATCTGAAAATAACCTTCAATTGTATGAAAAATTAATGAAGCGATTGTTGATATCACATGTTTTAAAAATTTTCAGAAAAAACAGATAATTGAAGGTGCTTCAAGAGCTACATTTTATAAGGATGATAAAGTTCGTTTTAGAAGCACCGTAGGTGTTTTAGACGCAATAAATAGGCTAATTATTTCACCAGTCAATTTGCAAGTAAGTAAAATACGCAAAAACAGCTTTATTTCGAGAGAAGTATATTAATACGAAAGTAATTCCCTAACGTTTGTTTGTTTGTTTGTTTTTTTTTTCTTCTCCAGGCTTTGGAGATCACACGGAGGTAGTTTAAATGCTTCTCCATGGCAATTTCGCAGGACAAAATACTATACTTATAGGTGCTGGAACAAAATAATCCCGAACAGATTACCTTGGAACCTTGCACCGGGAAAGAGGTAATTGTTAGCTTTGTATCAAACATCAAATATTGTACAAAGATGACCTTTTACCCGCAGTCACACAGCAAAAACGTGAATTTTCAAAGTAACCAACGAGTACACAGCTTTCATAGTTCATATCAATGTCGTCTATACGTGTATAGTCTTCAGTTTTCAAAAAAGACAGAAATATGTGGTCTATTTCTTCTGATTCACCAAGCAAAATTCATCATGTTACGTTCGTGGACTTGGGGAAAAGCAATTGGTAGCTATTAATAAAGACGTGTACAAATTGTCTACAGGATGTATGCACGTGGAGAAGCTCCAACAGTCAAGGTATACAGTTGACTAAAGTTATAGAATTTTAATGAAATTTGATTAAATTTTAAGGTTTCTCTAGAGTAAAAACTCTTGTTAGGCTTTAAGTTTGCAGCTGGTCAATATAAATGTCGACAACTACTGTAATTTTAGGTGACTGTCATATATTCTGACACGCTGAGGCCTATGTCGGCCGAATCCCTAAGCTGCGACACCCATATTTTGAACTAAGGATCGGCGTGGAATGGATTTGTCGTTATATACCGTAGTTCGTCGTAATACAGGGGGGTCGGAACACAAGTATGTCGGAGCATAGAGTTGTCGGAATGTATTACCCAACACCATTAGCCTACTAATCTAGCCTACTAATCTACTACTTGTTCACACAAGACAAATTTTGGTGATACAAATATGAATTAGGCTGCATTTTCACTTGAGCATTTTTTACGATTTCATCGTAATATGTCGCTCACGGCGACAAACATGTTTGTTCCCATAGAGAAACCCCGAAATCAAATTTATCTCTACACAAGATTAATCAAACAAAAGTCAGGATGAAAAACTTCCATTAAAGTGCAAAGACTGTAAGATTAAATGTCATGTGAAATGTAGTAAGATAGAGTTTAACGGCCCAGTTTCTTGGTTCAAGTCGAGCCAGCCACGGCCTTTTTTCCAGTCTTGGCTTACGGGTTTGTTTTCCCTACTCCGTTTCTTATGCGGCGCATCACACACAACAGCAGTAGGTTCCTTTTAGAGTCTTTGGTATGACACGACCTGGGAAGCGAGCCCAGGCCTTCCACGTGAGAGGCGTATGCTCTTACCTTTAGACCAAAAACGCGGTCGTCATGTGACATGTAAGCGACAAACTGGGTACCGCATTCGAAAGCGTTAAAAACCAAGAAAATAGCAGATATTCCTTTCAAAATCCGTTATAAATTGACCATCTTACGCAGCAATTTCTGATTTGCACTTAGTCATTACTAAACATGAGCTCAGTATGCAAATCTTGTGATGTCATGAGATGGACATGTCATATAGGGCTAATGTAATTCTTCGTTTTTACAATTTTGATTCTAACGAGTGATGTAACATTGGTTTGTCATGAGGGTTTCATTTTATTAAGGTTAAGTTGTGTCATTGAAAATCACCAGAATCAATAACCAAACCATAAAATACTCGAGTTATTAAGAGATAATTAATATAGAGTTCACAAAAGAATTGTCAACACTGTGCAACACTGCACATCGTTATTTTTGCATAAGTAATAAGCAACAAGTTGTTTCAGGAACGTACAAACTTTGAAGATGGATATCTCGAAAATGGGAAAAGATATCAGCATAATTCTAACGAATTTTACCTGAGAAAATTCACTCTTCAACTGCCAAGTGAAATCAGGGCATTTTGCGAACATGCCACGCTATCTTTAAACAATGTTTTTAATCATTTGTAACTACTCTAACGCTGCAGTTCGTGTGGAATTATCTCAATTTGCATCCATAAAGTCCTGTTCTTGTTTCAGTACAAAGACGTTTGCTTTATTCTATAACGACGCTTTCACCTCGCTTCCTCCTTTTACTGGTAATTTTGACACCAGTTAAATCTTTTGCTTTGGGAGAAGCAACTAAGTTGGTCTGTTCCAAATGTGTATGAAACACTGTTAGTACTATACTTCTTACCTCACAAAGCAACCCAAAACTGTTGAATAGGAGTGATCTTTCCAAGCTGAGATCAATTCAACGAATACCCAAATATCAGAGTTTGTGATAGTCGATCTAACGAGTGTCCAGCTGTTGCAGTGAAGAAAGAAATCATATTTCACCAGCAACTTTCCTTGAGGATCACTAGCTTCATTGTCCCTTTTAGAAGAGCTCTGACACAACATTTATATTTCATGTTTCAAGATCTTAAAAAAATCACAATTTTCTATTCCACAGATCTTACTCAACTTGACAAGGAGACGGAATATCATCTAAAACCATAACAAAGAATAGAATAGAAAAGACTCATTAATATACATATATCTGGAACTATCTAACCATACCGAGACTCGTCGCAGCGCAGACTCAAACAGACTCATAATGGCGAATGTGATGATCTTTCTCTTTTCAATACTCATCGTAGTGTTTGTAGTATTTACTACAGTTTTGCTTATCGTTTATTGCGGTGCTTTTATTCTAAACAAATTGAAGAAAATACGGAAATGTCTTGTACCTTCTTCGGTACCTGCAGAAGACAATCCTGAATGCTTTAACGATGGGCGACCTGGCGATCTCATCTCCCCTCCAGGATATCATGAAAGCCACAACCATCAAGTTTTTACTTTAAGTGCAATATATCCAATGCCGGAGCTTGAGGAACCCTCTCCACAGGAAGATTTACATATCCCACCTCCCTACTCCGTAAGCCGTGACGCCCACTCGCCACCCACTTACAGTGAAGTGGCTTTATCAATAATAGAGAGTGAATCCCGAAGATAGCAGCAGCGTGTTAGATTAATCAACCGCTCTCTCTGTCGTTAAAGGACAGCCTACTGATACTTTTGTTTTTCGGTCTTTGAATATTCATCAGATTATGACATGTTGAGCATAATCCCATTTTTTATGCTGAAAATGATCGTCGAAGAGGGCGTTACGGTAATAAGCTACAATTCCCACTGAGTTGATGAACTTTGAACTAAATGGGCTGAAACGATAAGGATTTATAAATAGTAAAAAGCATTGCTTTTTGTGTCAGACTTGAGGATAATACCTTCTGTTACATTTTAACAAGACCAAACAAAGTTTCCATGTGGAATCAGTTTAGTGGTTCAAGTACCGCATATGCTATTTCTGTTGTAAAGATCTATGTATTAAATAGTTTCAATTTCTTTGAACTGAAACAGAAACTAATAATTCACTGCGCTTTTCTTGCCTAAAGATAAAATCATGGAGGTTAAACTTGAACAGGAGAAGGGCCTTCCTATATCCATTTAAAGACGACGATACCATGAAAGTTAAACTTATAAAACGAGATACCATGAAAGTCTGCCTTTTCGTCTTCATCGAAGATTTCTAAAACTTTAAGATTTAGTAACCTAAATGCTACAACAAAGATCATGTTGTCTACTACGGTCTACAGAGCATACCAACAAATTTATTTTGCATTTGCCTACGCGTTGCCAGTCACTTTATTTGTGCTCTTACATGGGCGTCCGCAGAAATTTTTACAAGGGGGGGGGGGGCAAGGTCATTCATGGATGATTGAATTGTGTACACTATCTAAGCGGAGCGCCACCATCGGTTGTCGCGGAGCGTACAAGAAAATTTTGGGTCTTACAAACCCCCCAGATTGCCAAAAACGACACTTGGCGAGTGTTATAAGCTGCATGTACCCAGCCCTGAAACAGGAATTTCATGTCTGTAATTTTTAGATTTTTAGAATTTTCAATGTAAAAAATTGTTGAAGGGAAATTTGCCTCTCGGTCACGGCCTTGCACGCCCGTGCTCGATAAAACTTACAACTGTCAAACAGCCTATATAGGCCTATATCCGTTACCCAATTATGAATCATACCCCCGCCCCCTACATGTTCACCTTTTATATCCCAGTTACATCCGCGCGTCGTCACTTGATATCAGCACGGGACCAAACCAAGACCAACGCATTCATCAATAGTCGGATGCCATATGCACACTACATACCTGACAACTAGTACAATTTTGGCATAGTTTTTACAATTACAATTTACCAATAGATATCACGAATATGATGGTCCCCAAATTACGATTTCACTATTCAGCATACCATCTTCTCGTTTGCTACTCCTGGTCAAATGTCCGTATATTTCAGTTGACGCTGCCCTGAGTGAAGGCATTTTGATGATTTAAATTATTTTTAATTTTTTTTATTTTAATTTTTAATTGATTTTTCCACAAGTTTGATTTTCTAGGGGGGGGGGGCAAGTGCCCCCCTTGCGCGAACGCCCATGGTTGCTTATTTGATTTTGATTTTCCATTTCTAACTTAGAGTAGCTTTGATTCCCTGTAAAACAACTGAATATAGAGCTTTTCAAGTGACGTCATAATTGGTTAGCCACGCCCACTGCCTTCCAAAAAACAACAGTTATCACGTCGATCGTAAGCTGGTTCTCTGCCAACTAAGCATATGTTAGGCAGTTAAGGCACTCCAGTTTATACAAGGAAGTAAAGAAATTGCTGGGGCTAATGACGTCAATGAAAGCGCCCTGCAGATGAACGGTTTGCAAAATATGGATGTAATCATTGATATCACTCTAACACCAACTTGAAGAAAAAAAACAATGCATCAATGTTTGAAGTGCTCTGAACTGAAACGGAAACGTACCAATATTCTGTCATTATAACTTTTAATCGTTCCTGTGTTCAATTTTGGTATCCGTAACTTTCTCGACACCAAATTGCTACATAATTGTTTTATTCAAACCATTTGCGGTGTATTTGTGCAATGTGAAAGTATAATTTAAAGCAAACCAGTCTAATGTCTTCAGTTCAAAGTTTCTTCTCCTGTTGTAGGTCATGTTTGTTCTATGATTAAACTAAAAGAAGCTAAGTGTGTGCTTTACGGGACTGGTTTTTGATACAGTTACCTTCAGAGCCTTCCCAAACTCACCTGGAACCCACTAAACAACTAACTTCGTAATAGGATGGAATGATGAAAATGTACTTGGATAATGTATTTAGTGTCGGCTATAGAGTTAAAAAGAACCTAAAATACAATATGCATGCCTCCATTTTCCAAATTAACTTTTCTTTCATGAAATACCTCCAAGGAGTGGACTTTACTTGAACGAAATTCTTGGGAAGAAATGCTTTTAGATGAAGAGGTAATTTCGAAAATTTCTTGTGGCGTTGGCACCCTTTTCTTCGATTTACGAAGTAATGGCCAGTTTGTTTTTACGAGAGCCTTTTTTGCACATTTGCGTAAGACAGGGATACTTCATTTACTTCTGTATTAGCTAAAACTCCTTAGAAGCTATATACCGCAACAGCTTGTAGCGCATTGTTAGGGTCATAAGCAAAACTTGCCTGATTTTGTTTCTAATCCCTTAGGAGAAGAAGTGTTGTTCGGATGAAGAACTCCCTCAGTAGATCAGTGTAGCTTTTTGTTACACTGTGTGGTTTTGTATCTACACTGGGCATCATAAGAGAATAAAAAAGTTTTCAGTTTGGAATATAGTGATTAAACAATTGAAAATTTATCCATGCACGTATTCCAGGGGGCGAGACACTGATTGCATAATTCTGGAAAAACTGCATCACCTTTCCTAGGACACATTGCTTGTCAGGTTGTGAAATGGAAAAAGGCCAATTATGTTTTTTTCTGTAAGCCATATTGATCGAAATAAATTTCTTTTCTGTGGGCTGCTTGTCAGGCTTTCTGTGATTTCTAATTCTCTGATTCGACGGTGTCGACGTGGCATGAACCATATGACTGTAATAGGTATCCACGCCTAAGGATTTTTTTGTGAAAAGTGGTTTCCTAAAACGGGTGAGTATCCAGAATTGTGTAATTAAAAGTATTGGTAGGGGGTAACATGGTGAAGGGTTTTGAACATATGGGGGCCTATTAAAGTTTCTAGGTGCGGAAGGTGCAATGTTTGTGGCTTAATTGTTTTACGGCTAATAATTTTACTTTTGCAATTCTCCATTTTGGGGTTTTTTAAAGGTAAAGAGCAGTCCCCCCAAAATTTTGAAGAAATAGCTAAATAACACAATTTTCGTCTTTTTTCTCTTCAGAGTATCTTTCATTACATTTTATAACTTAACTATTGCATTATTTAAGGTAAACCAAGCAGTTATTTCTAGTAAATTTCACATTTGAGGAGAAAAAAGTTGTCACATGACTCTAAACAACCAATCATGAAACTGGGCAGTCTACTACACTACTTCAATATGGGATGACTGCTCTTGCCCTTTAAGCTTGGCACTGGATCTAGAAGTAATATGTCATTTTATTCAAATATTCCACTCCAGATAACCTCACATTACATGGGATCGGAATGCAGCTGGAAAGGGCCAAGAGTCATAGTGCTGTCAAACCCTTTACAGAATGGGATGTTTTGCGCATTTATCGAAAGAACAAAAACATGAAGTTTTTGTTCATATTGTTGACATATTCACTAGCACAACAATGTACTGTTTTCTGGAAGAAATCAAAATCAAAGAAAGTTTAACTCCAGCTCTTGAACTGAAATATAAAGACGGTAATGAAAACATTCCGTTCATTCATTTTTGTTTTGTTTTCAAGCCATTATGCATTTAAGAGTATTTTATATTTCCTGCAGTAGCGTAGTGGGTAGTTCATCCTCCCAAACCTAGCTATTTCAGCATTTATTGTGCCATGGAAAATCATCCTCTTTCCTCTTTCGTTTCAATTAGTCCTACACATTTTAAGGTTTCCTTCAAAGAAGAAATTAACAAACTATCTTAGGTAAAAGTTGAAGATAAAAGCATTTCTTATATTGTTATGATATAAAGGCCTCAAGCTCCTCTAAAAGCAAACTTTTACCTCACTGGCTCAGGTTCTTTCTCTGGTCCAGGGAGATAAATTGATCTAGTTTTGTTATTTGAGTGTCAACGTCACAGAGTCCCCTTACTGGCTACTTACAGTACAAACGCTCTGACCTTTGCCCTCCCCAGATCCCCCAACCCAGGTTGAGAGCAGAAACTTTCCCATCATGTTTGGCTCTAAAACACAGTCAGTTATGAGGTCCCCAATTCTGACAGCAAGCACAGCGGAAGTGGGCCAATGAATTCTATGTAATTTTTTTCAATTAGATAGTTGGTAGCTATCCATCAAAGACATTAAGCTTCTGATATGAAACTGCTGACTCTATTAATTAATAATTGAGAAGTAAGTTTTGATATGTAAATGGCCCAAACTTCCCAAGAGTTCTAAACCTGCTCTAAACGTCCTAGGGGTCCTTAGAAGTAGTGACCATTGACCTTGGGTGGTTCAGTCAGTTGGTTCTTGACCATGACGAGGCTTTAGAGCTAAACAGCCTCAGTTAAGCTTAAGTGTATACTGAGACTAGAAATTCATAAATTATTTAACTATCATCCAGTCGAATTTCTGAGAATTTTGAGTCGTTTTTCTAAGGTAAAATTAAGAATAAAATAATATCTGGTGGAACTAACAAACGCTGTTTGTGTGTGATTATTTTTCTCCGTGTCCATCACTGCAACCTGACCAACATCGTGACATATATGCAATTGAAAATTCAATGCCCATGACAGATTTGTTACACAAAAGTCTTTAATAAGAACAATTTTTTCAATGATTCTGTTTTTACTACAACAAACTGCAAGGACACGTTCAATTTAATTATTGGAAAACGACTAATAACACTTAAAGACATGGTTCTTAGGGATGTTATTGTCCGGTCATGACTCAAAACGTATTAAATGTTGCCAAAACTTGTTCCAATTTGGTGAGTTGTTTCGTATCAGGTCATGTGTTCCGATAAGTTGTCAAAGAGGATTGTAAAAAAAGTGAAAGTTCAAACATAAGTGTTCTTCCATCAGAGCACTTGGTCACTAAAAGGCTAGTGTTGGAGACCACCTCCAGCTCGTGTAATGGGACTGCGAAATCAACTCAATTAAACTTATATTGAAGTTTAAACGAATAGTGAATACGTTCATTCAAACAAGGTTGAATCTGTTTCGGTCTCAAATATTCGTATGTAAAAATTAATTTGGCTCTCTCATTAGTCTTGTTCGCTCCTTCGAACTTTATTTAAACAGCAGTAGATTAAAAAAGCGGTATCGATGTTATCAAGATTAGAGCTGGCGGAGTGGTTACCGTATCCAATGTTTGTCACGAGAGCACGAAATGGTTATCCTTATGTCAATGAAGTAAAGCACAAAGTACATCTGTATCATTCGTTGAAACCACCCAGTTGTTGTCAGAGCAAGGGGGCCATTTTCAAGAAAACAATTGAACTGTTTTTCGGAAATCCTTGACCAATCGTTGTTTTTTGCCACATAAAAAACCTTCAAAAGCTTGTTCTCTTTCGAGTTCAATGTCTTGAAAATTCAAATATTTGAACTTTTGAGTAAATTGTCTCGGTAGTTCTTTGTCTATCACCATGTTCGTTTGTATGCTGAGCTGTTCTTCTTAACCACAAGCTGATTGATTGTGTGTTAGAGTCGCAACACAAATCTTGTTTGTTAGTTTCAAGGTGAGATACCAGTATGCCAGTTCCCAGTACATTTCAGCAAGTAAAGTTGCCATGTGCACCAATTCCGTCCAAGTTCTGTCCGAGTTTTGATGTTTTCTCTTCACACACAAAGTTAATTTAGCCGAAGTTCAACTGCCCGCATAGCCTTGTAACTGGTGAATTATATGGCATAGTCAACACTATCGGTTACTCTAAGTAGTGTCCTATTCTTCGGTTACCTGAACTTATTCCTTTCACTTCAACATCATCTTTGAGACAACCAAACTTAAGAGTGGAAACAAAACGTTAAAGTCCAAACATGAAAGAGAGGAAATTGCGGAACAGGTAAGGACAGCACTTGGTTAAAGTAATTAATGCAGGCTGAATTGTGCATGATTGTTAGAAAATTTAATTTATTAAGCGATGCGGAAGTGTAATTAACAGACTATATGAAGTGCCTATTTGGTAAATTTAGTCTCTAAAGAAGAGTGTACTCTCTAAATAAGGTGATCAGAAATAAACCTTTTTCAAAACAATTTTGGTCCCGCTTTGAAAATATGTTTAGATGTAAGGAAGAGTTTGTAATTGCTAGACATTTCGTTCTGAAACAAGTTTCATTGTTGAATATACGCAGTGTTTATAAACTTGTTAAGAAAGTAAACGTGTTTGCTTAGTGGGCGGGGGAAGTATTAAGTATTTAATTGAAAACTCTCGTTTTTAGAGTGAAATGCAATATAAATTCTATGAATGATCACTGCAAGCTACATAGTCCACATACAGTAGAGAAAATTATCACTTACATCCATACTTTGGAACTAGTTAAGTAAACATCTGTGGTCAAAGATAATTCTGTACTGTATTTCACAGACTCTCACAGTACTGTCACACATTGGGGAAAGTGCATTCCAGATTTTATTTGGTGGTGAAAAAATGGGAACAGGGCTGGAGTATCACAGTGTATTTCAACATGATGTTTTTTCTCTTTGTGCAGTATATAAAATATTATTGGACTAGTTTGTGTATGCCTTTACATTTAACGTTTTATGCAAAGTAACGTTCAAAGTCGTGTAGATGCTGATATGATTACGTAATAAACGGGTCCTGCGACTCATGTGCACATGGAGAAATAAGCCAAATCTTTAGGATAAATAAAACACTCCGGCGCCTACAAGCCGTTGCCCAAAAGCTGGGTCTACTAGACAAAAACTTTGTCAAGTTACCCTGTATAACTTAACCACTCTAAACTTTAAGTCTTTTGGGCCAAAAGACTGCATCTCAACAACCTCTTTTGAAAACTTTGTATTTTAACATGCAGCAAAACCAGAACTGAAAATCAGTGCTATATTCTGGCAGCTAGGCTTAGATTAACTAAATTCAGTAGTATATATCTGCATTGCAATTAAAAAGGACTATGTTCTGGACTGAGTTTCTCTATCCTGCATGTTTCACAAATTTTCATATGGCAACGAATTACCACAATCGCTAATTAACACTAAATCTGCCAATGGCGAAGGAATCATTTGATTTTCCTTTATTCATTTCAGATGTCTTCCCTTGTCGTGAAATGGCTGTCCCCCAAACCGCAGAAATTCTGATCATTGTTTTCCTGTGTTCGATTATGCTGTTTGGAGCTTACGTTGGTTTTAGATATATTATAATTGGTAAAATTTGTCCAACGAAAAGACGTTCAGCCAATCGCCGGACAACATCTCAGGATATCAGGGCTGAAGCAGCAAGGGAGCCTACATCTAGACAGTCCCAAGCAACAGTGAGTCCAAATGAAGCTCCTCCATCTTACGAATGGGTTAACGAACACGAAGATGCGCCGACGTTAGCCTTTGTGGACGCGAACGATGGGCGAGTGAGGTATGTTAAATGGGACGGAACCGGACCAGTACCAACAAGGACAGCTGTGGGATTTTATCATGAAGCAATGACGAGACAATTTCAGAGGGAACAAAGACGGATTGAAAGTCAGTCCGAGGGCAATCTTTAGCCCGTGTGTAGGTTTTATCTTTGGAAGAAAATTTATTCTCAAGCGTCCTGATGCCAGGATACAGGTCGCTATCCACTATCATGTACAAACGTAGAACGGTTTCCGACAGAAGAGACCAGTAGCACGAAAACCCCTTGTATCACTAGAGGAAGGAAGTTTTTAGCTTGAATTCTTTAAAGTAGTTTTATTTGGCACGGAAAACCTTCGTTTATAAGATTGAAATCATGTTACGTATACAATAATGTGTTTGCGACCTTTTGTTCGAATTGGCAACATAAATACGCTGATACTGTAAAAGGTTTACTTCAATGTCTGCTATTTCTAAAGAACCATTCATTCATGGCCGGTCTTTGTTCTTTTCAGAAGTGATGCGGATGTAAAAATATAGGGCTGAAAATCATACTGGTTTTAGAATGTGTACCCCGTACAAAATGTTACTACAGATTACTTTGTAGTATGAAGAGCATGGTGTTGACATAACCGAACGCAAATAACAAGTGGAAATTTGATTAACGTAAAGATTAACGACCATCGGAGTCATCGGAGATGTCCTCTTTGTTTTTTATTACGTGTTATATAACGCGTGATGGAGGGAGACGTACCGTTTTTTTTTTTTTTTTTTGTTTCGAATAATGGAACAACTTTACTCTAAGATTGATTATGTGTTTGGTTAGCATTAAACTATAATGACGGCGCTTGTTTCTGTTAGCAAATGAAAGCTAAAATTGGAAGGTAATCAGATAATGTATGGACACAGGTACGATCTGCACAAACCCCTTGTAATTTTAGCTGTTAAACATCATTGAATATTAAACTTTTCACGTGCTTTCTTTTCTTCCAAGCCTTCGATTATCATCGCCAACAGTGTAATGAAGTAAAGCAGACTCAATTCGTCTGAAATTGTTATTTATACTGTTGGATTCCGTGTTCATTTTTGTGTTTGGGTTTGGTGGTTGAGAACCTTATCCGGGAGACCGCGGTTCGATTCTCAGGTCCAGTCATAATAAAACTCCTTTTTTCAAAATTGCCGGAAACCTGCTGCAGTTATTCGTGATGTTCCCAATAGGCAATGGCGTAGGGAAATCGGTACAGTGACCCACAACAGAAAAAGTTACGATGAGCACCGATTAAGTTAGATCAAAGAAGGTTATAAGTTTAGGGGTACACCCTATCCAACTAACTTACCATTACTTCGCATAAACATGGACACAGCATATAAGGCATACGTCCTACCCGCAGATTGTCGCCACCGATTGGGTTAAAAAGGCGCCCCAAGATGCCGCCGTGAAGCTATATTTTGTATGATTTGACGATGACTCTGTAATATTTTAAACAAAAGTTTGATTTTAACGAGAAACAATATCATACTACTGCAATGTGTGCATTTATTTTGACCTAACCTTGTATTTCTTCAAAAATATTTAACTTTCTTGCAATATCTGTTGATTTACTTGAGCAAGTCCACCCTACACACAAAACCATGGCATCTTGCTACGCCTTTTCTCACACGATACCTCAGCGTCAATGTAACGTGCGGTATGCTCTGTCCATGTAAAGGATTTCCGTGGCTAACCAATTGGGAGACACACTTTTCTGCTTAGTGCGAAAAGTTCATCGTTTTTCACGAAACATATTCCCCATTGATTATTTTTGCAGGTAAAATTTAATTGTCGCTTTTTATTTCAAACCTGACATGAAGATACACCTGACCCTACTCGGTGAAAGATGATTAGACTAGGGCATTAACGTCATACAAAAAGACCGAGAGTATAAAGCCACATGCAATGATAATCTGCAATATCACCATCATCCACAATACGAGAATTAAATACAGTTTTGCCAAACATGAAAACAAAATACTGTATTCACTTTCGAAATATAAAAGCATGAAAACGAGTCGGAATTTCTCAAGACCAATGGAATATACACACAGACGTTGGCTATTGCGCTATGCCAGCTAAACGACACACATATATTCGCCTTCCAGATGGTTGCAAATCTCGCAACCTACTTCCTTCTCACTCCTCCCACAGCTTGTCCTAAACCTCTTGTGCAGGCACAATCTTACTCAAGGGTATATAAAAGGCGTTAGTACGCAAATAAGAAATTGCACACTCTCAGTGTATGGTGCACTTTTAAATTTCATTTCAATCGGAGAAAAATACCTTTATTAAGAATGTTGCTACCAGGGCAAACATGTACTTTCAGGTCACGTGTAATCTGTTTTTTAAGTGAACCGTGCGCTCACATGAGATTTTCTATAACGCAATAAGCGCTGGGTAAGCGTTTTGTCATTGACACTGTGTGACTTTTTGGCCCCCTTGGAGTTGTAACTGAAGACTGGACACAGACTCTTTGGGCATGTCATCCTATCAATCAAGAAGAGAATACAAAGGAAAAAAGGAATATTCTAGAACCCAAATTTTTGAAATTTTAAAGAGGAACATATATTAATCATTCTGGTGAATTTTTTTTATATGCCATATTCCGTTTTCGATATAAAAACAACTGAACGTAACATTTTTTTCCATATAGAACGAAGTTGAAGCAAGCAGGCGCGATTTATTGGATTCGCATTGTTCACCAACGTTTTGTTTTTCTAATTTACGAAACCAACTTTTTGCAGCAAACTTCTTTATTAATGCCTTAGTACATCCTGAGCAATGCAATTTTAAAAACTTTATTTTGCTTTTAGGTTAGGGCAAGGTAGCATCCCTTATTAATACATAGAAGGTCAAAAGATAGAATGAAAAATGAAAAAAAGCAAAAGTTTGGCCAAACAATGTGCATCTATGACATAAGTCACACCTGTATGAATCATGTATCAGCTTCAATTGCCAATAGAGGCTTCTCATATGACGTCATACTCATACTCCCCGGCGGCCATATTGGAGTACAGGTGACTTCTTAGTAGACCACACTCGACGCACCTGCTCTGTGAATGCGTACCTACCGCGCATTTCCAGTTCATACTGTGCAGTGCTTTCAGCAAAATGTATTTGGCATGATTGTCCTTCAGTATGGCGGATCCGTTGCGTCATTGCAAAACCTCTATTATCTCAAGATCTGAACATGGGAAATGGATGAAACTGTCACCAACATGCTAAAAATATGTTTCCCTTCAACTTCAACCATAACAGCATAAAGTTTGTTCTGGACTGTTCTAGTCACTAATTAGACATTGAGATATAGAGTTTTTTATAATCTTTGTGAACGCATGCACAAAATCTATTGATACTTTAAGATTAGATTTCGCGTTACCGAAACTTTCACTTAGCAAACCGTAAGTTGATGGAGCGCATAGACAGTTGCCTGTTTCTACATATTTTGATTTGGCAAGTCAAAACATTATGTCACTGTCACATTTATCATTTTTTCAGATAAGGCTTGTACAAGCAGTTTAGGAGCAATTAACTGCGAAAAACATAAGTTTTTCCACTGTCAAATGAGTTCTTATCGCGCACAGCTGGATCTGGGTCCATTAGGTCTAAATACGAAGTTTCTTGTGTGGGAGGCGCTATGATGATGCAATTAGCTAGGAGGAACATAGTTTCATGTTGTAACTGCAGCTATAAGAGGGTCCTTTAGGGAGCAGAACTCCTCCGGGAGTAAATGTTTGGTTTTCGCCCCTTGGCTCTTCGCCAGAGAGTCGAGGGGACTTTTAGAAAAACTGCAGCTATAAGAGGGTAATATTGTCATATAAGTATCAAAGCGTCTATATTTTTATCTTTTCAACAAATGTGGTGTTGGTGCTACTGAAGATTATCTACTTTGCCGACTGTTAACTTTGACTGACTTAGACTGTTCATTGTCGTTTGAAAAAAACATGTTCAAAACCCACCAACGGCCTTAGTTTATAAATATAGTCAAGATTTAATAGGAAGATCTGAAATCCAGAAAATCCTTATTTGGTCTAAAATAGACTTGAAGCCTCACGCACGTAGCCAGGATATATTGTGTCATGTGGAGGGTTTTGGTGTCATGGGGGGGGGGGGGGGGTTGGGCACCATGTGAGGGAAAAGTCTAAGGATAGAGAGGAAAAACCGCTATAGTAGGTGTTTTGGAATTGCAAGGTTGGATCATGGGAGGTCTAACCCCCGAAACCCTCCCCTTGCCTACGCCTCTGTGAAGTATGATATTATGCTTTCGTTCGCAGAATAAGGTCCGATATTAGGGAATTGTGTCATTATGAAAGATTGGGTGAAGTAATAGTGTGCCACAAATGAAAACCAAGTAAAAAAATACTCGTCCAACTTAACCAATTAACAGTTGTGTTAATCATTGCCACAACAGTACGTCAAAACATCAACGCAGGACCGTAGTGTGAGGAAGGACGGGCAACAGCCCACTTGTAAGATTTCCGAATTCGTAAATACACCACGTGCAAGTAACGGTAACGTAATCCGTGTTTCAACTGCTCCGATGCAGTCGAGCCTCACTGTAAGCGATAATGAGGCTTGTGAAGTCATCCTCTAAAATGTAAACTTCGCAGAATAGGTACCTAACATGCTGGGGGAACTTCAGGCTTCTGGATAATGCATAAGAGGCGTTCCTTGATGTTGCATCCTTGGTAATTTGAAATCTTAAAGTCTTTTCCTTACTAAAAATATCGTTAGGTAATGTTTCTTTCGCAATTTCATAGAGAAATTTGCCATCAAAAACAGGTCAACTTTTGGACAGGGGTGGTGCCAGCGGGGGGGGGGGGGGCAAGAAAAACTAAGTTAAGTTACTGCATGGAGGATCATGAACTGCTTTTTTTTTTCTTCTTTATGGACTTTTTTCTTTCGTAACGCTATTTTAATACGTATCTGAATCGGTTTTAATTACCTCTTACTAGCTCTGCTATGAAGAAGTGGTAAACACCGCCTCATCCCATCTTCAGTCCGTGCGCGTCATGCCATGCCTCCTCGGCGAAGGCTGCCCTACCGTGTTGATGAGAAAATCCAGTTTCATCGGGGAGCCTTCATCTACGGACCCACAATAAAAGGTGTAGGCCTAAACTTGTAGTCACCGGGACGATCTTCTCTATTTTGCTTACTAAAAGACCAGATTCCTCAAGGAAACTCAAAATTCCGAATTTTACTTACAAAATCGGACGGGAGGTTGTTCATGTGCATGCAGTGCCCAATGGTCTGCCATCTAGCCTGCTTTGACAATGAATGAAAACGAAATGAAAATCAGCCACGTTTTCAGCTACACATAATGATAAACAGTTAGTTTGAGAATGTCTCTGCACAACTCTGACTGAAAATTCATTGGAAGCCACCTTGTAACGTGACATATTTTCAATGCGTTTGAAGTAAAATCATTTTCTTTAGTTCAGGCAGCCACGTAGAAAATTTCATCTTTTCCAGTGGACCTTGCAATTGAATACAACGAATTAGATTCTTATCAGAGTCAAAACAGTATGTTTTCAAATCCGTTGCATAGTTCCTCCGAAAAGAGGCAAGACCATTACCTCTAATTGCAGGAGTACCTCTTGTCTGTTAATTTTCAGATCACTTAGCAAGTTGGGCATTTTCTATTGAAGTGAAAATTTTATCTCAAAGGAAAGTTCAAAATAACGACTGCTTCATTTCTAGTTATAAGTTTGGGAAATGCCATTTCCGGCTGTCTGAGGGGTCGGATTTTTTTAGCAATTTTCTGTACGCTCCGCGCCAACTGGTGGTGGCGCTCCGCTTGGAAAGTGTTTTGGTCGAACAGATTGCTGAACAGAAAAATCATGCCTGCAAACTATTCTTCGTTTTGGGGCAGTATTATGAAGTGAAAATCTTCTTGCGAAAAAGGCTCAAAATAATGACTGCTTTGTTTTTAGTTACGAGCCAGGGAAATGTCATTTCCTGCTGTCTCGGGGTTCTCAATTTTCAAAATTTTCTGTGCGCTCCACTTAGATAGGCTTTCGAGCAGGATAACATTTTTCGGACAAAAAAGACAATTCTGCCCCTCCCAAACTGAAACGTTCCCGTACTCCTATGCCACTACATAAAATATAAAACTATAAACATATGGGAAGCCAAACTTTTTCCACGGGAAAATTTTTCAATATGGCCCCAGGGCCTTAACCTGCATGATGATATTCGGTAAACCCCAACAAACTACAGATCATCCCTACTTAAATTTTCTATAAGAATGAAAGATTCATAAAATTACAATTTTCACCAGTAAAAGCTTCAGCTTGTTAAAAGTGGCAAAATTTTCCAATTTCGATGGATAGTCCATACAACAAATAATTTAAACCAATTCTGCCTAGTACGATTAAATATGTAACCCCAAAAGAATTTCAGCTGTCGCCTATATAAAGTTTTTGATTTTGCCCATATAATTGACAGATTCTTCAATAAGCACCCAAACTTTTTAATGATCTTTACAAAAGCCAAATTTCTTTTTAAAAAATAAAAACTTTTTCTTCATTTTAAGTATTTCTTAAAAAGAAAGCCAAAAATTTCGGCACGTCAAATTCTGCAAAATCACGTCTCACCGGGACTAACTCATCTCTTTTGTCGGGGCTTTGAAAAGCTGCCCCCCCCCCTCCGTCGGGGAACTTGGCCCCCCTGTCGGGCAAATCCTGGCGCCACCCCTGCTTTTGGAGGGTTTTTTTTTGACTGCCCTCAAATCTTGCGAATACCTGACCGTATCCAGGATAACTGGGGTTTAATACTGCCAAAATCAAGTGTTTGAGACATTAAGCTAACTATTGATACCTATTACACTACGAGCAAAACAACAAAATAGTCACAATGAACGTTTTTGCAAGTTGGAATTTTGCACTTTTTGGCCACGTAGAGCATCTCACAAGGCCGTAACGTTATGGTTAACACATGGTAAACTATTGTCATTGTCTTTTGATTCTAGGCTGCTTACTAGGATGCTAATTTAGTAATTATGCCAAGTAATAAAGTGAATTTTAATACGACTGACATATCATAGGCCTTTTAAAGGTATTTAACCACTTACAAGTAATATTAAAATTTTACAGACCTAGGCCAAGGCCTCTTCATGCTAAAGCTGCACATTATGGTGCATAGTGACTGTAAGAATGTTTACTGATGATCTGTGATCATGATATAGATACTACTTTACTAGTGCTTGCTAGCTGTATGAGTAAGTTTCCATTCCAGAAAAAGCTTGTAAAAAATTTTAAGAGGCCTGTAGCACACAATTATTGCTTCATATGCACCTTAGGATGCGAATCGGTGCAACGTACGCGTACCAACAATGAAGATATGAAAAACCAAAATAAGCAAATTAGTGTTTCACTTACAGGTACTGGCTATATGAAACAATTGATACATAGCCTGCATTTATTATACATACACTTTACCAGCCTGTTGGTTCATATGGTTTTAAAAGACAAAGTCAAGAATTTTCAAAAGGGAAATGACTTGAGGAATTATATACTCAGAGCTAGTGTGCATGCATGGAATTGGCACCTAAGAGCTCCTTATTTCAGGATTTCTTTTTAATTGATTATCGGCTATACCTTTTTTGTTTATTATTGCGTGGGCCATTGTTTCCTTACTTATTTTTGTATGTACTCTTGTGCTGAATCATATTTCTACACAAATAAATTAATTGTGCCTCAGTTCTTAGCCTGTTCCTGTTGAAATGGAATTGCCTAGTTTAGCCTACCTACTAGTGTTCTAGGCCCATTGGGGGTTGAGGTCAAGATTAGAGTTTGCATTGCTAGTGAATTTGCTACACACTCTTTTCTTTTGCAATGGCACGAATGGGATTCTGAGTCGGTGTACTTGCCTACGGGACAGTTTTTCTAGACACAAAATGCTAATTTACTGACTCAAGAATTTTTGTTGTGCCCTGTATCCGCTGTTTATGGATGTCTCATCATTTCTTCTGAGACTGCCTTCTCATTTGAAGTATAAACTGTTGTTATTTCAGCACTTACTGAGCAGAGAGGAGATGAATAATGTAGCAATTGCCCCATATTAATGGCATATTACAGATTTTGTCACCAACTTGAATTAACTTAATATAGGCCTATTGTTACTTAGGACACTCAGTTGATATGCTTCCAGTCCAGAAGTTGTTGGGGTGGGGGTTGTGTACTGAGTACCCAGTTCCCTAGAAAAACTTTGACCCATTTCTCTCACCCCAAACAGTACCAGTTCTTCTACCTTCTTACTAAAGCCCCAGCTCCCACAATTGTCTAAAATTCATCCTTATCCAGTCACAATCTCAGTTTATTGCAGGGTGAGTATAGAAAAGCTCTATGTGTATATAACTAAAACACTCTCAGTACAGTTCATGATGTGTAGTATAAGCTTTGGTAATCTGCATTGTTTGAATTAACAATCAATCAAAAAGCTGTGGCAATGGAGAGTTTCTGTACCCCCTACAAGAAGTGGAGTTGCGGTTGAGAGGATTGGCCCTTTAAGACCTACCCAGTTCCACATGCTGTTCACAACTAATATTACTAAACAAAGTGTATCTCATCTTCATTTCTTGGACCTCACCACCTAAGTATAAAGACTGACTGTATATCGTTACCCTCAGAGTTCACTATAACAAGCCTTACGAGAGAACTATACCCCACCGCTTAGCCCAATATCCCTTCATTTTACCTGTATATTGTCTAGTTTAATGCTACAATTTTTCTGTAATATTATTGCTTGCCATAATTTGTATGCTTCAATTTTTCTGTAATGGTATTGTTTGCCATAATTTATAAGTCTAGTACAATAACTGTGATTTTTTGATTGTATAATATGGTACGTGCAAAGTGTATGGCCATATATGTCAAACGGTTACCATGAGTCGGTCAATTAATAGGTGTCATTGTACATTATAGGTAAATTGTATACACTGTGGTGATCGACTCAAAGTACTGACGTACGTAGTCTAGATACAGTCACTCTAACCCTTGAATCGGTAGCCACTAAATCGTTACAAGGTTTTCAAAAAATTGGCTCTCGATGTAATTTTCCTTGTTTATAAATGTAACTTAAACGTAAAAGATGGCTCGATGAGGTTTACATGATTAATTTTCGGGTGGAGGATATTTTCTCGTCCGGTATAGTTCCATTTTCGCGCTACTAATGCAAACACCTCCGTACGGGCAAGTGGGTTTTTTTTACTTACGATGCAAGGCAGTGTCAAGACCTGCTCTAAACTTTGCGAATACCTAACCGTATTCAGAAATATTTAATGGTAATATTAGATTTTAAGGAAGAATTAGGAAATTCTTGATGCACCCTCTTTCTGGAATACCGTGCCAAAAAACTCGTTTTCGAGGAAAAACAGACTTTTCGAACAGAATGAAAACTGTTTTTACGAGTTCAAAAAATCGTCTCAAATTCATTGCTTTGTGTAATAAATACTTCAAAAATGTTGGGATACTATCGAAAAATGTGTTCTCTATTAATTTTATTGATAATTTTGTTAGATAATATATTTTCATGTCGAAATTTTGATTTAAAAAACAGCTAGTTTTTGCTAATTGTATATGCAAACGCTATGACGTCATGCATACTCAAATTAGAAAAGAGCGACTTTTGGTGGCTGTGAGGATTGACTGGATGGGTTTGTCCAGGCTACGATTTCGTTATGCCAAGCGGCAATTACATTCGATTTAATTGATAAATTATTTTTTGGAAAGTGACTCACAGGGAAAGATTTATTTCAGTAAACAATCAACTCCCTTTCAAGCGATATGATTTTTAATTGTACCTCTCACGTACAAAACGAAGTTTTCTGAGTATATTCTGACTACATACTTTTCAGTAAAAATACAAAAAGTGCGCAATGCACCGTTGCAGAAATAAAGACCTATGCCACCGTGTGCAATATGAAATACACTGTAAACGAATCAAAATATGTTAACAAAACGAAGTACAAAATATTGAACAAACAAGGTTTAAAAATGAACCAATGCTTTCAATTGAAGTTACCTCAAGTAATCAACATAAATAACCAAGAAAGCATTTCAGCAAGGAATTGTGGCTCGTAATGTTACCTTTGCAAGGATTCCCTTTTTCGGATATTATATTTTCAAAACGTAAAATCAATTCCATATTGTTTTAATGTGCAGTTATGCTGTAGAGAACTGATTAAACAGTTTAGTGGCATCTAACATCTTGTTTAGAATTAAAGTTGACTTTACCTCGGGCCAGTTGTAGTAAGATTTTTACCAATTTTTTTTTTTTTTTTTTTGAGAGGGTGTACCTTTACCAACAAGCCCTGCTACTAAAATTTTACTAATTTGTAGGTCTGCAATCTTGGTTGAACTAAGTTTGGAGGCCTGGCCGTGTCTCTCTAGTTACAAACAAGCTGTAATTGAACTACTATCGTCCAATTATGTCAGTCTCTGTACAGCTACTTCCTACTGAACATTGGTTGAAGAGGATACGCAAATGGGGTTTTAAACATCTTATCAAGGGACTTCGGTCAGTCTGTTGTGTAAGTTGGACTGTTTACACTGTTGTCAAAACTTCTGTAGATAGGTCACAGTGAGTACATAACAATTGCGTAAATAGCCATTAGTATTATCAGGGAGTTGTTACCAGTCAATAAAATTTCCCTAACCATACACAATATAGCATGAAGTATTACATGAGGCTGTTCATATTTTCTTTAGAAAGAATTATGCAAAGTCATGTAAGTATCTATTACAGAGAGATACTAAACATGAAAAAGAAGGTTTTCGTAAATTTTGGGGCGATGCGCAGTGTTTTACAAGAAATTTCCTTACTGGCTAACGACAGCGCTTATCCCTATCTAATCCCTAACCCTTACAAAGAATGCAATCGATACAATACAATGGCAACAGCCAATCAAGAAACACCTTGTTATACAGTGCTCATCTACCCTAAATTTCCTTGTTCAACATTTGAAAGCCCTCTACTAAGAAAACATTACACTGTTAAAAAAATTCTCTGTAAATTTACATAATTTTTATGGCAAATTTTTTTCCAACCAAATAATGTTTTTTTTACAGCCAGACTGTAATCGTGAAAAAACATTAAGAGTTTGTTTTTTCTTTACAGTTTTTGCATGTAAATTAGTTTACAAAAGTCTACTGTAAAATCGAATTACAGAATTGTTCTGTTTTGTTTACCTTAATTTTATGTGAATTTACAGCCTACTGTTCTCATTCCCGACGTTTTAATATTTATTATAATATCGTTTTTTTACCTTTCATATGCTATTACGTAACATACACTTCACCATTACGTAGATCAGGTATTTGCTTATCAACGTAATCTGTCGTTACGAAGTTGTTTTCAACCAAAACACATTGAAGATACTTGATAGATATTGTTGTCAAGTAGACTGCTATCGCTAGGAACTTTGTAATTTTTTGTACAATATAATAATTGTTTTTAAAATAAATATGACAAAGAATGCAAATACATTGGTTCCAAACATTTCCAGACAAGGTAAACAACAGGTTTACCACTTTCTGATTAAAAAACGCCAAAGAAGATATTATTCAAAGCAACAGCAATCTTTTTGTTAGGAAAATACCTACAAAATAAGCTCCACCCATTTATGCAAAATAAGATTTACGTCATAAAGTGGTAAATTTACAGACTCTTTCAAGTAAATTTGTGAAACGTTTTTAATTTGCTCCGATCAAGTGCATGAGCGCCTGTGGCGATGAGTTGACATACCAATTGTCAGTGCTCTGAAATTAGGGCCTTACAATTTCTTTTTACTTAAAAATGTGTGACAAAACACCAGTTGTATGAAATTTATAACTAAGAACGTAATAACTAAGTATGCTTTTATAATAAATGTAAGTTAATTTTCAAATAGGGCCATAAATTTGCCAGAAATGTTTTTTTTTTAAACTGAAACTTCGCAGAACGATGCATGTTATATACTGAAAATTTTCTGGCTATTTCTTATTTGTTTGTTTGGGCTTGTTTTTGTTTCTTTTTCAGCTTAAAACAAAATGAATGTTTGTTAAATGACAGTATATTTATGTGAAATCAGAAAAATACAAAATACTGTTAAAATTTCTGTAAATTTACAGAAAAAGATTTACAAGGCAGTAAAATTTGGTTAAAAAAGCAGACAGAAATGGTTTTTCAAATAAACAGAAACACGTTAAACAATCTTTTTTTTTGTAGCAATACAAAGTGTCGGTAAAGATACAGAAAATCTCTATTAAAAGTAAAATACAAAAAGTTTAAGTTAAAAAAATCTGTAAATTTACAGAAATTTTTAACAGTGTAGTAGGGGTAAACTTAAGCTGCCGAATCTTAATTGTACTTTCCCAAACTCTCATCCATTACTAATAGGCAAATTATTCATAAAGACAAGCACGAATACGCAGTTTGAAGCAGCACTCTTTTATATTAAACTAACAGACTTGAGACAAGGAGATACTTGCTATTGCAAATTTTCTTGAGAATTTTCATGTTTTGAATTGTATGGCCTTCAGTTTCAAAAATATTTCTCACTTATTATTAATGTTCACTCCACTAGTCTTCATCATACTGTCTGTAGTCCTCTGCTTTCTCCATCTCTTTTACCATATTTAACCAATAAAGAAGTATTCTTGTATGCGAAAACATCCATTCCCTCTTCCTCAGCTACTTGAAACGCAAAGTCTTCTTAGACGTTTTCTCCTTATTGGACAAAATTAATTAGTATACACATTCTAAATTAAACATTTTCTAAACTAAAATAGCATCAGTAGACTACCTGGAGCTAAATTATTTTTTTTTTCAAATCACACGTGTGAAAATGTTAACTTTGCTTCAAACCCACTTGGTCTAAACCAGGAAACACACATCTTCAACGACAATTTTAGTGGGACTATTACATTTTTTCGTATGGCTTTGAAACGAAGGAAAGAATTAAATTAGGTACTTCTCAGTATCCCCTAATTGAATCTCAATAATTTTCACGAAGCTTAGCATTGTCTATCACACTTGCATGACTTCCTTCACATTTCGAGATTCTAAGTAACCACGAAAGTCAAATTTACTTTTCGATAAATTAGTAGACTTTGTACTTACTAAACCTTGATCAAAGCAATTTTGTTCTAGTTCCATACGCCTGTGCAATGTGACTAAGTTAGATACGTTAAGTCTCCGTGTAAGCAGCTTCAGTTGAAGGTAATGTCATTCAAGTGTCATAGAAGTTTTCTCCTCCTGACCACTAGTTCTTTGGGGCATCCCAAATTTGAGGTAGGTAGTCCATAAAATACTTTGCAATTCTAATTCAAACTCTTTTCTACGTTTTGTACTATTTAAAATATTGTAAGGCACTTTGGGGGCAAGCTTAACCTTGTCCAATGGATTGCCACCTTTAGCTACATCGTATACGCATATCACAGTGTGTCCGTATTGTTCCCCAAGTCTGCCACTACAAGAAATTCACCAAAGACTGTAACATAACATGACTGCTTTACTGTTGGAGTACTTTCAATGTGTTTCGGAATCATCCCCAAAACACCTGCTGTTTTTAAATATTCTGCGTAAAATTAGGCGTAAAATTGCTCAATTATTATTATTATTTTTTTTGAAAACACAAGAAACACATTTACAGCATCGCGATAACGTTAAACTCTAAAAAGAGTTGGGTAAGCTTTCCCCGTGGGTCAGTATGCCACGACATAAACTGTTGGGTAAGGAGTCAGTTGGTACCGCAACAAACTTACTTTTTTCATAACCAGGGGCAATTCACCCAACATGGGAATCTTTTTTACCAACTTTCGGTAGTTAATCACCTAACAGTGTAGATGGTAGCGCGTTCGAACCCAGCCATAGGTAAAAATTCAACCCACTTTTTTTGGACTGCGCTTTCTTGTTAGTGACTTGGTAATGCCTTAATCCAGCCCTTCGAAAGACTACCCCGAAAAGAAAATTTGGACAAAGCTTGTAACGATTTTTCTGAATATCATAAACTCATAAAGTTCTGTAACCGAACGTCAGTACTCCATTTTGTACCGTAGGCCTATGTTTTTACTTGCATTTCAAACTGTCAGTCTAGTGACAAATGTCGAAAAGTTGAAGATGCCATCATATAAATCGCTGGGTAATCGACTACCAATTTGGCTATTTATGCTTCATGATGTTCAACACAGTTAGAAGTGGTCCTTAATGGGAAAATGGACCTTATGCATTAACGTCACATGACGCTATTTTGAAGGATAGACAGTTAAACAATGCACTGTAGGGAGGACATGGACTTCACAAACGCGTGTAATAACAATTAGTCGCATTTCTTCGTCACGTGTTACCCTTTCAGATATCCAGCTATCTACATTCATTTTGGTGTAAGTTGTAATGATGTGCAAAGACCTCTGGTAAAACGCGCATCTTCTATACAGTTAGCCTGCATTAGTCAGCAATGATTGAATTTTGGTGTTTTATATTAAATTTGTACCTTTCGATAATACCTTTCGGTGGAATTTAAACATTTTTTGTAAAATAGATGTCCGAATATTGCAGTTTTTTACAGAATAAATGACTAGTAACATGTAGCCTGTACTATCTAACACTAAATACGTTATTACTCTGACAAAAAATAGTGATAGAAACATCGAAAGGAAGTGAAGATATGAATATATTGATCGTCCGGCATGATTTTCTGTAGAAATAATGTTGTAAGTAACATTTTGTCGGCAAATTTGTTTACTGAAAATCTAAATCTCGACCTTCCCATACCCATGTAGGTTTGCATTATTGTATAACTAAATGTAAGCAAATGTTCGACTATCTCTACGTTTTAAATTTTTAATTCACAGCATCGAAAGGATGGAAGTCTCTGTGGGTCAATTGATGTTCTTCTTAGGACTTTTAATACCAATGGTGATGCTATGTTGCATGCGATGGATGTGTAAATCACGAGAAGACGTGGCTGCTGGTCAAAACCGACCGCAAACTAATGAGCCTGCTGTCAGACCCGCCCCCTATCAGGAAGTACAAACTCTACACAGATCCATGTCATACTACGATCCACCCAATGGGGAGCCTCCACCATCCTACGACTTTGTCCTCCAACATTCCCAGGCACCGACTTTGACATACGTCGACGATAGCGGTAACATAAAACAAGTGAAATGGGATGGAAACGGTAGCATACCAACAAGAACAGTGTTAGGGCATTATAATCCAACCTTTCAACTTGAGGAGGGATCTTCAAGTCAACAAACCGAGGTACAAATGGTGGAAAGTGATTCCCAGTGAAAACAATGGTTTAACTGACTGTCAGTACTTTCGAAGTTTCACAGATTACAGCGCCGTCAATTGGAGCCGATCATTTGAGGCCAGAATTGACATTCCGTTGAGAAGAAGTATAAATTGGGAGAACGCAATGGTATTTATATAATTGCTACACTTTTTCGATCAACTGGCCAAGTCGTGTGTAGATTACAGCGCCGTCAATTGGAGCCGATCATTTGAGGCCAGAATTGACATTCCGTTGAGAAGAAGTATAAATTGGGAGAACGCAATGGTATTTATATAATTGCTACACTTTTTCGATCAACTGGCCAAGTCGTGTGTAGGGAAGGTCGTCTCCCAAAGTGACGTCATAGGCTATAATGGCACGTGTATTGCAGTTCTAGGTGCGCTGACTCATTATTGTTGGAAATCCAAATATAATAACGGGAACCTTGTTTACCCGCTGATTAAGGGCTGATAAGGGAATGCACCTCCTATAGATCGGACCAGAGGACGTGCATCAAGTGGCATGATCTATGCGGTTGGGAAATGCGCCAAGCACCACCTGTTTGAAGTGTCAAAGGTTGTCACAGCATGATACTGTGACATTAAAACTTCACACAGTCAAGTGAGAGCACAAAGTCTTCCATTTCGTTGCAAACTAGTACTATTGAATAATATCAATCCATGCATTGTTTCGATGTTTTGAAAACAAAACTTTGCACGTCGTCGATGTATATATATAAATATTATATATATACTTAGATTATTCTGGTAATATCAGACTAGATGATACGGGGTTTACGTTTTTTCAGTTGTGAGACGCACCTTATCACCCCCCCCCCCCCAAAAAAAAATGTCGTTCAATGATCATTCGAAACGTGAAGCATTTTTGATCGACCTGCCTATCCGTAACGCATTGAACAACATATCATTGAAATATCATAGACCCCATCTGTTGGGTGGCTTTTGCGTACGCACATTTGAAAAAACTTCAACATAACTCGGACGAAAGGCATTTTACTTTCCACGTCATGGGGGGGGGGGGGTGTCTTGCAATTAATAAGTGCATTAAAGGTGCTCATTTCGTTGGTATCGATAACTTAATGAGAGTATCGAAGGGTCAGTACCACATGACAAGTATAGTTAGCATAATGAGTCAAGTTTCATATTCAATATTTTCGGAAAAGTTAAATCTTTAAATTTTGTGGTTTCCTGACTTGTAAGTTGAAAGGTTTTTGTGCATAATTCGAAAGATTGTCTCCGTCTCGAATATTTGAAAACCGTATGGAAAACCGAATGGAACCGTTATATGTTATATGTTATTGATATGACGTGAAAAAAACTTTACAGGTGTGGAAATATTTGTTGAGTGACCCCCCACCCCCCCCCCCCCAAAAAAAAATGACCCAATGAGCCGCTTTAAGCGACCTTCAGTTTTATAAAGAGATAGTTCATTGGAGCAATTATAAGAGGATAAAGTACGTGGAAAAATCTATTAACATCTTCAAAAACTACATTTATTATGTCATTGCAATACAAGAATTGTGTTTCATTATCAAAACCGAAATGGGTGGCTCGTGATGTCCTAACTCAAACACTTGATGAAATAACTTGACTGATGTATACGAAAATGTTCTTGTTTGGTGGATATATAGGGTGCTTTCACGTCAAGTCACAACTGGTAATCCACACGTCCACTAGCTGGCAAAATTCGACACTGTTTCTCTCCAACAGTCACACGTCACTTGTGGGTCGTCAGCTACTTCTCAGCAGCTAGCAACACCAAATGTGTACTTTGCCAGATTTTGCTCGTCAAAGGGGCGGGGCTTGTGACGAAATCACTCTATACAGTAAACAAGACGTTCAGAAAATGCCCATTCTCGTTTTCGAACAGACAATGTATTTATGGACTCAAACCCAATTGCAATGATAGACCTACTAAGTGCTCTTATACAGGTTCTATGCATTTTTGTTTTGAAGGTTGTCCATATTCCAAGGTTACATCCTTATGGTCAGTATTTTGTTAAGATTACTAAACAAAGGAATAATAGCAGCTTTTTGTTTGGAGAAGCACTTGAATTGATTTATTTGGTTGTGGAGTTTCAACATCCAGTGCCACACGGAGGTAGATGAGGAGCTAAGCTCCTAGGGCTACCTGCATTAAAATTAAGGGATATTGTGGGTCGTTTTCAAAGCTTCCCTACTATTGAAACATATTCTCCGGCATGTTTATGTCAAGATGTTAAACAGCATATTTGTGATGTCTTCAATTTTCGAGTGAACTTTTCTTCATCGTAGGAGAGACTTGTAAATATTGTGAGAGTTGTATAATAATTAAATTATTTTGTGAAAGAAAGATATTGCGAAAATTGGATACAGCTGAAAAGAACATTTTTATATGTTATACAAATAAGTTTGCTATCATTACATTTAGGTTATATGTGTACAAAATAAAATATACATAATTGCAATTTCTTGCACTTTCCCAACAAAGATTTTTCCTCAGAGTCTTCTATCTAGATCTGTCCAAGTATGATCAGAAGCTGAGATCAGACCGATCGAATTGATTTTTCTTCAGCCTTCAAGATGGTTATTATCTATTTTTATTACGACTTCATACTGTGTTATTTGAAAGAATTTTACGTTATCGACAAAACTCGGATGTGGAAAAAACTACCTCTCATCTTTTAACTGTAAATCGATTCTTCATAGTCGTAGGACGTAAGAGTTAACCCTGTCGATATGATCTTGTATAGCGCCATCACTTCAGAGTAGAACCACACATAAAGGCTAAATGTGTGGCATACAATAAAGCCTAGTTGTTATTCGTTGTGACGAATTAATAAAAATATTGGCTAACATGTGAGCGTTCTCGTGCAGTGGAAGCAAGTGCCAAACCCCTTAGAGTATAAATACTAAAAAAGTTTGTTTCCATAGACAATTTTCCCATACTCCAGTACATACAGTTAGGCACCGTCTATCCCTAACTTTCAAATACCTATCTCGACCAGGTAAATACATCTGAAACAATTGGATACATAACAAAACAGTTTACGCGACTGCTTTTGAGGATTTTTTTAAGCAAACTCTAGACTGCAGAAAAGCAACACATATGTGCACCTTAGTCGTGCCAGATGGTTAAAGCCAATATATGTGGGGGATTCGATATTCATACATCCGTGAGAAGGCCTAGTTGGCTGCTAGTTTAACAGGCTTTTATGAATATCGACCGTGACCTCCTGATGGAAGGTGGAAAGCCGCTACCAAGGTACATACAAGACCTCATGCTACCTAGTCTTCTGTGTCAGTGTAATGATTGTTTGGGACATCAATGTTGTCCAGTGTGAGAAACAATGTCACATCTAAATAATTGTTGAAAACGAACCTAAAAGGGCTGATTGAGTTAATATCGATGACTTAATGAGAATGTTAATGTGTAATTACCATATAGTTAGCATTAGTCAAGTTTCATATGCAATAGTTACGTAAAGATTAAAATTTTGGATTTTGTGATGTCCTGAGTTGCAACGAGTTGTAACCGTTGTCTGCAAAATTTGAAAAAAAAGCATCTGGTCACGAATTTTTAAAGGCCGATTTGAACCGTTAAGTACTCACTCATAAAACAGTTATATGTATGAAGGATATAGGGATTGTCTATTTTTGACTATTTGTCATTAAAATGTGAAGAAAACCTAACAGGTTTGGAAAAAATTTCATGAACCAACTCAATGAGCCGCTTAAAAGTTCACCGGCAGAGTCTCGTCAAAAGTACATCTACCATTCATGTTAATGCATATCGCTCCTTGAAAATCAAGCATCCCGAAATGCTGAGTACTTCAAAAATTTATCGCTGAACCAGACGAAGCATTGAAGTATCAATGTATTTCTTTCACGAGCAAAGCCGCATGTACGATCCCAAGAATTGAAAATATTAAAACCTTTACCAGAAAGCACTTTACATTTAATCATGGACGTGTAGCTATTTTTTGGCTTACGGATAACAACGAAATAAACTCTCATTGCGCAAGGTTGCTACAATGGAGAGTGGTTGTAAAGGTGTTAAGGGAAAAGGGTAAATATGCTTTACAACATTACTATAAGAGATATGGCTTAGGCGCGAAGCCATGATTGTGTCCTGGGCAGGGGTGGCGCCAGGATTTGCCCGACAGGGGAGCCAAACTCCCCGACATGGGGGCCAGAATTTCAAGGCCCCGACAAAGGCGATGTTATGTCCCGGTGGAACGTGACTTGGCAGAATTTCATGCGCGCGGAGCGGGTCGAAATTTTGGGTTTCCTTTTTAATAAATACTTAAAAAGCCGGATTTTATTTGAAGTAAAAATTAAAACTTTTGAAAGAAATTTGGCTTTTGTTGGTACTTTAAAAAATTTTGGGGTGTTTATTGAAGAATCTGTCCTGCATTCGAGAAAAAATCAAAAGCGTTATATGGGCCACAGCTGAAATTCTTTTGGGGTTACGCATTGAATCGTAAAAGACCTACGAACTAAGGCTTCGAGACGAGACTAGAAGTTTGCCCGGATAGTTTTCCGTTTTTTGAACGAATCTTTGAAATTAAGAGCTCATTATAATGGAGAAACTTTGACTTTAATAAAAGAAAATTTGTTGGGTTTTTTTGTAAGGTCATAATGGTTTCTTTCATTAAGTGATATGCCTTTCAGGAGCAAAATTAGGTAGTATGCCGGGTGATCAACAGAGTTGGCTTTGGTTATTTATTATACAAAGTTTCCATCGAAATTGGAAAATTTTGCCTTTTTAAACAATCTAAAGCCAATATTGGAGAAAAATTGTAACTTTATGACAGTTTGGGGGTTTTATGGAGGTATCTGACGTTCTAATGATTAACATCAAGTAGGGGGTGATTTGTAGTTTTGTTGAGGTTATTGAATATCATCATGCAGATTTAGGCCCTCGGATCATATTGGAGCATTCTCCCGAGGAAAAAATTTGACTTCGCATATATTTGAAGTTTTATACTTTATTTATTGCTATAGGCGTACGGGAGTGTGTCAGTTTTGGAGGGGTAGAATTCTTTATTTGTCCGACAAAGTTTCATCCTGCCCGAAAGATTATCTAAGTCGAGCGCACAGAATATTTTAAAAATTCAGAACCCCCGGACAGCAGAAATGTCATTTCCTTGGCTCGTAACTAGAATTAAAGAAGTCCGGGCCTTTTTTCAGATTTCTTTCGCAACAAAATTATTTTTACTATATAATATTTTAATTACAAGATCAACTATATAGGTGAAATATTTAACGGGACTGCCCGAACTCAAGACTATAAATGGTTTTACTCCCAACGTATTTGAAAATATGCCACGTTACAAGGTGCCTTCAAATAAACAGTCAGACTTATGGGGAGATTTTTTCACACCACTGATTATCATTATGTGTAGCTGAAAACGACATGGCCGATATTCATTACCTTTGTGAGCAGGCCAGATGGCAGGATATTGGGTAGTGCAAGCACATGAACAACCTCTCCTCCGTTTTCGTTGGGAAAATTCGGAATTGTGACTTTCCTTGAAGAATATGGTCTTCTAGTAAACAAGTTCAAGAAGGTCGTCCGAATGACTGCAGACCCACATCTTTTTTTCGTGGGTCTGTGGATGAAGGCTCCCCGACTTTAGAAATTGGATTTTCTCGACAACATTGGGCGGGTAGCCCGTCCCCGACGAAGGCATGACCTTGTGCGCACGGATTAAAGATGGGATGAGGGATAGAAGAGCTAGTAAGAAGTGGTTAAAATCTATTCAGATATGCATTAAAATAACGTTACAAAAGAAAAAAGTCATGGTCATCCATCCAGTAACTTCACTATCTTACGTTTTTCATGTTTAGGCCTCCCCCCCCCCAAATTGCCGTCCTTCCCCGACAAGGGAAGAGATAGGACAAGGTACATAGAATGAGGTTTAACCGAGTTAAGAAGTTATTTAAAACAAGAAACATGTTCTAGATCGCCCATCCAGTAACTTCAGTCATTATGGGGCTTTTTATCATTGTTTTTCTTTTTAATTTTTTTTTTGGCCTCCCCGACGAAATCGCCGACCATCCCCGACGGGGGGCCATGGCCCCCACCCCGCCCTGGCCCCACCCCTGGTCATGGGGGTTGGTGTTATGGGGGGGTTGGGGCACGAAATGGGGGAAAAGGTTTTTTGCATTGCAAGGTGGGCCATGAGGGTTCTGACAACCAACCAACCAACCCCCCCCCCCCCAGTGGCTATTAATTGGACTCAAGGGTCCTGGGTTTCCAGCTAAACAGGTAAGAACTCTCCATGAGGAGGAACAATGGATCAAAAAATGCCCCGTTAAACGGTACTTGCACACTTGATCCAAAAGTCATGAAACGTTGCAAATTGTTCGACTCTTTAGCATTTATTCACATGAACCCATACTACCCCCTCCCCCACAAGGCCAAGAAATATCATGAGAGATTGATTCCACAAAAAGTTTTACATCCCAAGTATCTAGTCATAAATCTAGTTCAACAGGTACACAGTTATTGTGATCTTTCGCCTACTTTTAACCTTTGGTTTAAAATGTTCATTAAAGTTGAACTTGAACAAATTACATCAAAGAAGGAGTGTAAATTTTCCATAGAATCTGGGTAACATGATAAAATTATTGAGATATTGTTTTATATTGGAAAATTCTGTATCAAAAAATACCGTGACGGCCGTGAAAAGTCCATAAAATAAACTGTCAGCACATGACTAATCTCCATTTTTGGCCTTACTTTCCCAACGCGTTGCCAACTCTGATGACCTTAGGTCTGTAGAACCATGACATCATGTTGGCATACTGAGTATTAGCCAGAGGGTGCTTTACCAACTCCTTATCAACACATTTTCGGAAGACGAAATTCATCTACTTCAAAATTAAAATTTTTCTCTTTGAGGAGATGAGTTTACATCTCAATCGCACCGAGCGTTCAGAAGATTCTAATTTTCAAATTACTGCAATTTTCTTGAGATTTAACGCATTATCAGATTATGGGAAATCTGTGATGCCATTGCAACACATTTATAGTGCAGTGCTTTCAATTTATTCTTAATTTTGATTTCACTGCAAGGAATATCAAGCAGCATTGTTTGCAAACCCCACATTAGGTTTGACCTACACTCTAAAATCAAACCAGTGAACTTAATCATTTTTTGATAGAGTGAAAAGTGTGAATTCACTCGATTAGATTATTTATTCACTCCCAGAAGAGTGAACTTTACTCCAAAAAGAGTGAATTTCACTACAGAAAGAGGGAAAACTTACTCTACCACGAGTGCCTGCGATGACCACTGTAGGCACTCCATCAAGAGTGAAACCGCTCGTTTAGAGAGAATTTCACTCTTTCTGAAGTCAATTTCACTTCTCCTGAAGTTGAGTGAATTCACTCTTTTCGCTCTATCAAAGAGTGACTAAGTTCACTCTTTTGATTTTAGAGTGCAAAGCTAGATATACAGAGAAAGATCATCAGATACTCCAACAGTATCAAATTTAAGCACAAACAGGTCTTTAATTAAGAAACCAAAAGGAATCTGAGGTATTGTACCCACATTGCATACAGTAACTTTCTGTGGCTTTGTTGAAAAGTGGAGTTGTTTCTTTAGAAAAAATGCTGAAGGTGAGGTATCTTGAGTTAGGAAAAAGGTATTGTAATAGGCAGGCGCGTAGCTGGGGTTGTGTCATTCGGCCAGAGGGGGTTGGTGTCATTGGGGGTTGGGTACGACATGAGGGAAAAGTCTAAGGATAGGGAGAAAAAACCGCAATTTTAAGTTTTTTTTTTTTTTTTTTTTTTTTTTTTGCATTGCAAGGTTTGGTCATGGGGGGTTCTAACCCCCAACCCCCTCCCACCCCGTTGCTACGCCACTGGCAACAGGTTTTTCAATTTAAACCAAACCATGACAACAAATTCAAGACAGAGCTACAGTATCCTGCACCGAGTAAAACTGCTTGACGTAGAAATATATTGTGGAATCCTCCTAACACTGGACCTCAGAGCAGAGAAACTATAAGCGAAACCAACTGCTTAGTCATGGATGACCAACATTCTTAGACCATGTTTGGACCATTTAAACTGAACGTGTAATGTTTGAGTGAATTCCAAAGAAAGTTGAGTTGTGAAGTGTGTCTATAACCCTGGGACTATGCTCAGTTATATTTTAGCAGATGGCTGCTAACCTGTCCCTTGTTTGGGGGATGCCATGTCCCCTACAACTTCAATTCAGAGTTAGGACGATGCAAACTAGTTTTATCACCCTTCAGTATGATAAAAACCACCTAGGTAACATAAAACGTGCCAGTTGAGTCTTAATTAAGACCTAATCCTCTCACCCCAAACAGTTCCAATTCTGCTTGTCTACTTACTCTCCCACAACTGCCTAAAAATCATCCTCATCAAGGCACAACCTCAGTCAGTTTTTAACTTCAGACTGAAGTTTCAATTCCCGTATCAAAACAATCTCAGTGCAGTACTTGTTCTGTAATATGGGCTACGGTAACATGCATCTTTAAACATGCTGTCAACCAAGAGCTGCTTGAATCAGGGAGTTGCAACAGATGGAGTTCTGACTTTCAATTCTTCCTTGAATCCAACTAGTTAGATTGACGGTAAACTACGTAATAAACCTACTGCCCGAGGGTCCGTTAGCATATCAATGTGTCATCGCTCTCACTCCTGCCCGCCCTGAGTATTACGTAATAGTGTTATTCTTGCCAGGGAGTAACACTGTGCTGTACGTGGGTCTGTGTGTAGTGGTATATGGTAATGTGTAAATCAGTACAGCAGTCAATGGCAGCTTACTTAGTACCATGGTATCTGTATATGATGTGTACCTGACTGTGTAGTTTGTTGACAGTTTTTGTGTAGCGACGATATAACTTTTAAGCAGGCATTTGCATCCGTACAACTAAAACTCCATGTGTTATGTTTTGATCCGTGTCTTACAGGAATACCTAAGGACATATTATTCACTCTAAGCTACAATAATCCAAAAAATTTTTTAAAGAGACTGATTTCTTCCCAAAGAGCAAGGAAAAAATTTGGAGTCGGACATGATAAAGTCGGGTCATGCAAACCAGGTGCAAACCGATGCGAACTTTCTCAGCTTTATTGACTGTTAACTCATTTTTGTTACCGTTTGGATACATCTAAGAAAGTCTGGGAAAAAGGAATTTTTAAGAGTGAAAATGTTTGCTAGCTTGAAAAATGTAAGTACAAAGCTCCTTTTTTCATCTATACACTAAGAATGAGGTATTTTGCCGAATATCTAACGAACAAAAATGACCGATTATAACGCCAATAGAGCATCAGATGGCTCCCGATCAAAGTGTAAAATGGCGTATCCATGGTAACAACTCTGAAAAGCTCGAAAAAAGTTACATTTTGATAGCTATTTTTGAAACTTTGGTCGCCAGTGTTCGCGATCGCGAATACGCCAGTACTGTTCAGTAGTGTTTAAGCTATCGTTTGAACATGGTCTAGTTGTGCGATTCGATGCGCAATGTCACGAAAATCCCTCTTTTCGTGAGCAAAAAATTTCGAATTGTGAACCTTTATTGAGTATAAACATATCCTCTTCGGTCTGCAATAGAATTTTAATGGCAAATCCGATTAAAATGCGGTTTTTTGCATGAATTAAAGGAAATCGTGAGCAATTACTGCACATGTGTTTATTCTATGGATATGCATCCCCTACCTTTTGCGCATGTGTATTCTGATAGAGACAGATTCAGCACCACAGATATCACTTCTGCTAGTCTAAGTATTACGTAATGGTTAAAACCTTTGTTGGCGGCTACTAGTTACACTCCAAAGTGAAGTTTTAGGTCCCAGGGGGGCTGTGTGGTGACTGAGGAATGTAAAGACTTAAGAAAAGCAGTTGATGGGGGGTTAAGTAGTGTTTGAGTGATGTAAGCAATAAAAAAGGAAGTCAGAACTCCATCTGTTGCAACTCCCTCCCTGCTTGAATGGAGAAATTCCGTCGACAAAATTTTGCGTCAACCTGCACTTTTGAAATTTTTAAAAATTATTAATTTGACATTTGAAATTATTTTGTTTTGCCCTGACCTCTTCAACTAGTTATCAACCCTTAGTTCTGGATTGCATATTTAAAAGTTTCAGACAGGACCGATTTATGAAGGCAAATCCAAATTTGACATTTTATTTTTACAGTTAGAATAATCATTTCATTTTTGCAATGAAGCTTTGTCAATTCGTTGAATACCATTATTTTACATTTTTCCCTATACCAGAGCGTTGGCAACATTTCAACTTAATACACCTCAACACCAAACTACGAATTGGCAATGCAACAGAACTACCAAAACGCCAAGAAACCAGCATGATTGCCAAAACAATAAAAGGAGAATTCCTTCCATTTTTAACCAAATTGATTGTGCTGTTTGTAAACAATCAGGATCATGTCGGAGGCACGTAATGTTCGCTCATTACAAAGGTCACTCAAAGGTACCCGAGTGAGCTGTTGTTGCCATGCAATCACACCCCTTCAATTATTCTTAAAATTCGCGACTTTATGAGCCAATTTCCTCGAAGCAACGGTGAAGTCTCCTCCCATGTACGAGTAAGATACCCCATGTGAAGACCTGGTTTTAAGATTGACCTTTGCTACTTGGATCCACATTAGCCAAACGTTGATCAACATCACAAACCAGCTGGTTCAAGTTCCGCCGTAACAGTGGAGTGACACACAGAACTCCGTGGGCACATTCTGAACCGGTTCTTTCCGGATTGCCTGAGATGTGACAAGTGCATACATTACCAAATATTTTCATTCTTCAATATTTCAAACTATGAAGCCTGAAAGAATAGGGACAATTTTGTTCCATGGAGATGAAACTGATCAGTGTTTTTCGGTGACGGACGATGGTGGATGTTTGTTGATCTCCAGCGAAACTGAACGACGTATTATGCGGTGACACTTGACTACAAACCCCAGCTGCAAGGCACCGAAAGAACAGTTACACACTATAGCGGAAGTACAGAACGTTACATCTTATGTTGGCAGTCAGGTTGGTAATATACTTTAGATATAACTGCTACATTTCGAAAAAATAATACTGCTCATTGAAAGCTACCATTCTTTCAGTTATAGCCTATTAGAAATAATATAACATGTTAAGTATAGAATTCTTTTTATTTTATAATTTTAGAAGTTTACGCTTCATTTGTTTATATTGAATGTCTTCATCACTGACCTACGCAGAGGGACCTTGGGCTATGCGTTCCCCCTCACGGGAGCCATTTTTTATCCTTAAAATCCGTACTTAATAAGTAACACATATTTTACTTGAAAAACTGACAGTACATGGCACCAGATCTCCTAAAAAATTTCCAAAGGGGAGAGATTGTCTTCCCACGGCTCCCTCAGTGATGAGATACTTTTACTCATGAAAGTACGCAGATTTGTCAAATTTTAAATTTTACTTCTAAAATTTTTCAAAATGCCAACCAAGTGTTGCGCCCCGCTTAGAAAGTCTTCCAGGCACAATTACATTTTTCTGGTCAGAGTATTTTTTAATACATTTTCCATCACTTTGCAGTTTGCGAAACTTATTAAGAAGTGACCATTTTATTGCAAACGACAAAATAAAGATAACGACTGCTAAGATTCTAGTATAAGTCTGGAAAATGCTAATTTCGAAATTTTCTGTAAGCTCCGCGCTATCTGATGGATGGCGCTTCGCTTAGGTGGTCTTTATGGCAGAACTACGTTGGTCATCACAATCGAACGGGACGTCACCCCCATCAGCTGGCAGAAATACAACATACCTCTATAGATTTCAAGAAAAAGCGTTTCCCTTGATTGACGCATTAATACAATTTTGATATTTAAAATATGCATTTGAAAATATTATCTTTTTTTAAAACACAAAATTAATGTTTGAACCTGCCGCGCACTGTTAAAGCATGTAATTTAATGCTCGTCACATGCCATTTTGACACAATTACACATAACTGTCCCGTTCAATTGAGGTGAGGTCATCCCCCTTTAACTATGCTCGCATAAACCTCAACTTTCAAGAACCAAGATACGGGTCACCTCAAAACTGTCCTTTGAACAAACTGTCACTTAGGGAGGAATTAAAGGGATGGGGTTGACTTTTTAGAAATTTTTTGAACTCCAGAAGTGGTTGTACGCAAACTGGTAGACCCTTTTGTAGCAAATTAGTCAACACAAATTCATAAAGTTACCTGAAAAATATGATCGCTGATACTAACAAACTCGAAATACTTGAATCTCCCCAAATTGTAGTTATTATAGGTTATTTTTTTTTCTGTTGTTTCTGATGCAGCAGATCGGGTGCGTTGGAGAGCACATTGTGTTTATCTATGGTTCGTACCGCGCATCTGCTCACTAATTGTTTCAGGAAGGGTCACTCCCTATATGAGTGTACCACAGAAAGATGGAAACTTCATGTTTCGATTTCGATCTTTCACATCTCTGTACACGTTCAGTGCATGTGTTGCAACTCGATGTTTGGAAAATGGGAACTGATTATTCTGATTGCTAAAAAGTATACCACATAAATTTCCGTTTGTTAAATATGCAGTAAGTATTCTGAGCATGTTGGCATTTCAGTTCTGCTGAAAGTTTGCCTCGGCCATTCCAGTTAAAATAAAACGTCCCGCATCGAAAGATCATGTGACGGTCACGAAGTCCAAGTTTGAATAACGGTACTGTTCTCCTTATTTTATTGAGGTCTAGTTTACAGTAATCAGACAATGTGACTACAGCGGTGCAACAAGGTTATACATTTACTCAATGAAGTCACTTTTTTATTTATTATTTTTGTTTTAATGTTATATTTTTTTATTTTTTCTTTTATTTTACATTTGATCTTCATTTTTAAATGTCATATTTTTTTATATTCGATCGGGCGGGGCTGCGGGGAGGCTAGGTAACTTCATGTCACTCCAGTACCCTTGATACCGGTATAGTGACGACACTGCTGACGAGAAAAGACATACGAAAATAGATATCGTACTAAAATTAAACAAAAACAACGTGAATGATTAAAAAATGAATGAAGACAAATGGCAATAATCCCCATAGTAGGCTACCTACATTTTGGGCATATTTGCCGCAGATTGGCCTACTCCGTTTCTTTTGAATTAATTGAATCATGCATAATGTTCCTTTTATTTTATACTGTTATAGGAATAATGAATATCAAAAAGTTATTCATCAGTTGTGTCATTCGAACACTTGTGCGCAACTCAAACATACAGTATATAAAGCAAGACCGACTGTGCTTCTTTCTGTGAAAGTTGCATATGCCAGCTGATTTTAGATATCACAGGTCATAATTCCTCAGGTACCTAGGATATCCTTATTTAGGTGGTACTTTAACTCTACTATTAGTAAACAAAAAAGGTGTAAAGGGACGTTTATTGGCATGTTTTTCATTTCTCTTTTATATATTTCAAAATATGCACCATTGACTCGTATACTCTTGTGTCATAAGGACATGCATACTTTAATTATCGTTTCATGCTGGGATTGCATGGACCCCCTACCTGGGAATGAACTCAGGTCACTTTGCAATGACTTCGCGCACACTAGGAAACGGACAATGAAGTCATACTGTAACTGAATGTTTCCATATGGTTTTTTCTTGTTTAAAATAGTAAATATTTTATGGGCTAAACAAAAACAATTCTGATACATGGGGTGAATCGTTGAGGTTCAAACTAGTCAATAACATCTTTTTGTCCTTGAAAAAAAGGACTTTACTAACAGCTTGTGCATATTTAAAAACAATAAAAAAAAAAAATAAAAAAAAAAAAAAAGGTAAATGATATCTAAGAAGAATTCACAGTTTGAACAACTCCCACCTGTCTCTCATCTATACATCACGTCAAAATAAAAACAAAAACTTTTACCTAATCAATTTTGTTTCTACAGAACAATTGTTAACGTGCAATCGATTCCTAACAAAACTATTCATGAAGAAAAGTTAGTTGAGTTAACTGGACTCTTGCGGCTCAGTTTCTAACCGTCCCAGTTATGGCCTTTTTCAAGTTGTGACTCGCTGGATTGTTTCCCCTTGTTACTTATGCTGAGCACCACGCGCAATGCCAGTAGGTCCCATTTTTACAGTCTTCGTTATGGCTGGGCCAGGACTCTAAGTACGTACATGGCCTCACGAATGCAAGTCGGGTGCTCTAATCTTTTGACCATACAGTCGGCCCTCGCTGTAAAACATGCTATTCAACAAAACAGGAAGCTTTCAATCTCATAAAAACATTTTTAATTTCAAAGGGAAATGAAGGCATCGAGAAATGTGAGTTGTGAAAGAAGGACACCACAAATTATGGCGCAATGGACTAGTTGGATTGACGTTGTTTATATGTTGAAGCCGTTGGAGTGAAATGGGTGTTTTTGTCCTTTATTTTACGTGATGTCTTTTTCATTTATGTCTTTTTTATATGACTTTACACAAAATCCAAATGTGGGCCAGATATGAAGTTCCATACGTGGGCCATGCCAATTTCATATCTAGGCCATATCTGATGCATGCCAGATACGAGACTTATTAGCTTGGCCAGATTTAACCGGAATCTACGCTAGAACGAGAACTACGCCAAATATGGCTAGATAAAGTTTTATCTGGATCAAATCTTCATATGGAACAAATAAAATTTTATCTGGATCAAATATGGTCCTTATATGAACAGAATTCATTTCCACATATGGCCTTTACCTCCATCAGGAATTTGTATCAGATCTATCGGGATAATGGTTTCAAATGACACAGATAAAATTTTATCCAGGACTATATATGCTTTGTTATGAACCATTGTTGGCGAAGAGTTCACATATCTCATGTGGACATTGAACAAAAACAGTACATGTTTCAGAGCTCCATTCAATCAGTTCAATTGGTCTTGTGTAATATGGCCGTGTAAACCTATTTGCATAATCTCGAAGTACGTTATACCAAGTTCCATCTGGCTTGGATATGGCAATAAAAACCTTGATATAATACATTAAGGCACGTTTATCTGGTTGTACATCTGGCTTGATATAGTCATATGAAGGCTGTAAAAGCATACATATATGAGATCTGTTTTCTCCGTTGGAAATTATACAGGCTGCATTGGGTCTCGGTCGTACACTAAATGCTGCATTGGTTCTCGGCCGTGCTCTAAAGGCACGGCCTAGATTACCGTTGACCGCACGAGTCCCAGATCTTATACAATTTTTCACTTTTGTGTTTTTCTTTCAACCTCTCAAGATCGAACGTGTTACTTTTCTCTTCGAAAGTGATTTTTTTTTTATTTTATACTGCTATACAGATGGAATATTACTTATTTCTCATTTTTCTTTTATAAACAGACAGACGCACACTCGTCAAAAGCAATGGGGGACGATTTCTATCTCTTGTTTGGCGTCGCTCTGTTCCTAATTCTCTTTGCCTACTGGTCTTGTGTACCATGTGACGGATACAACAAATTCTGTAGAAGGCAAAGCACCACACCTAATGCAACCAGACGCTCCTTTCTTGGGTACAGGTTTGGTTTTCGAGAAACAGGGCAAAACCACCAACCATTTCAGGGCGGCGAACCACCGCCGACATACCAGTGGGTGGTTCAACACGCAAATGCACCTCTGGTGGCATATGTTAATGAAACAAATGGTCACATTGAGTATGTCAAGTGGGACGGATCTGGTCCTGTACCAACAAGAACGGTGCTGGGAGTAAGAAACGCAGGACTTGAATTGGATACTCATTGCGAAACATGTGGTTCACCAACAAGCAATCACATGACAAGCGGCGACGGCAGAGGATGAACACACATTACCTAAATGGGGTTTTCTCCAACCGATAGCCTGTGATTAGAAGAACAACATCATGAGTGTACGTGGGTTCAGCATGTTTGCCTAATTGATGCGGACTTACAGATTGATTTTGGCAAAATCAGAAGGACGTGGCAACATTGCTAGTTTTGATAAAATTGATCCCTGTCATGCTTATTCGATGAACTAGAAGTTTGCGTGAGTCAGTGGCAACCGTGAGTTAAAATTAAATTGCCTTTACCAACATTGTGACAAGGATATACGTAGCGACGATAGCAATAGCCAATCAATTTCATTGACGTAATGATATGCTTCCAAATCAGCCCCCTGTGGACTGGGGATTTTAGAACATCGCTTGTCGGTAAAGACAGTTAAAGGGAATACCTTGCACCGTGTTTGAACTGTTTTGAAACCGAACTTGAACTTTTACCGTCTTTGAAACCGCATTACCCTTTACCTTTTTATCAAGTTGACAGTATATAACGCATTCATGATGGTGTGTCTTTAAACTAATGTAACTAAGATAGCTTCTCGATCAGATTGTTTAAAATCTGGAAATTGTCCCTCACTGTTGCAGTATTGCAACTCTCAGTGTTTGCCCTATGGAGGGCGTACTTGTCCATTTGGGACGTTAAGCTCCTTAAAGGAGCAGAACTCCTCCGGGAGTAATCGTTTGGTTTTCGCCACTTGGCTCTTCGCCAAAGAGTCGTGGCGACTTTTAGAAAAAAGTATTGCAACTCTCTAGAGAAGGCTCTATGTCATTTGCCATCAATTTTTCCTGTCAAGAAATGTTATTTCCTTGATATCTTTTTGTCAGTTATGTAACAAGCAAGGACTTTAAAGACAGGATAAGTTTGTCCAGGTTTCAAGGGAGTGGGGTTTGTTATATCGAGCTTGACCTACAGTTGGGTTTAAGGTAAGAAAGATCGATGTTTAGATATCGTTAGGTGCAAAATTTGTGCTACAAACGTATCAGACTTGCCAAGGACCACTTTTGTGATTCCTTGCCGAAGACAGGAAAGGAATCTATGCGATGGTGATGTCGTGTGTATGTGTGTGTGTGTATGTGACGCTTTGACTTGTAAACACGATATCTCAAGAAGCGGTAGCGTGAAAAACCTCATATTTGGTGTGTAAGTTGGTCATATTAAGTAAATGAACCCTAATGTTTTTGGTGGAGGTCAAAGGCCATTTGGGGTCACGAGAGGTCATTTGGTAAATTTCTTAGAAATTGTTGTAAACGCGGTATCTCCAGAAGGGTAAGTGTGACTAAAATCATATTTGGGTGTGTGGGTTGTTCATATTAATTTTATGATCTCTATTGTTTTGGGTGGAGGTCAAAAGTCATTTGGGGTCACGAGAGGTCAAAAGGTCAAAACCTTGTAAACACGATATCTCAGGAACGGTACATGTGACCATGCTCATATTTGATGTGTGAGTTGTTCATATTAAGTAAATGATCTCTGCCGATTTTCATGAAGGTCAAAGGTAATTTAGGGTCACGAGAGGTGAAATGGTAAATTTCTTAGAAATTGCATATAAACACGGTATCTCCAGGAGGGTAAGTGTGACTAATCCTATATTTGGTGTGTGGGTTGGTCATATTGTGTAGATGATCCCCATTGTTTTTGTTATAGGTCAGAGGTCATTTGATGTCACGAGAGGTAAAATGATCAAATCCTTGTAAACATGATATCTCGAGAACGGTACATGTGACTATGTTCATATGTGGTGTGTTGGTGGGCCATATTGAGTAGATGATCCCTGTTGTTTTTTGGTGGAAGTCAAAGGTCACTTGAGTTTACGACAGGTCAAAAGGTCAAAACCTTTAAATACGATATATCAAGAACGGCACATGTGACTATGTTGATATTTTGGGTGTAAGGTTGATGACTTTAAGTGACCGATCCGTAACAATATTTGTGGAGGTCAAAGGTCAATTGGGGTCATGAGAAGTCAAAGGGCCAAAACCTTTTAAACACGATGTCTCAAGAAAGGTATATGTGACAAAGCTCATATGTGGTGTGTAGGTTGATTGTATTGAGAAGATCATCCCATTTGATTTTCCTAAAGGTCATTTGGAGTCAGCAAGGTCAAAGCATGCCAAGCTCGCTTGCACAGTTTTACAAGAAAGGTTAGTTGTAAGGTCCTGTAACCTGTCATGTAGATGGTGCATAGTGAATAAATGGCCCCAATAGTTTTTGGTGGAAGTCAAATGCCATTTGGTTTCACAAGGGGGATCCAAATGTAGAAAGATTGAATGCCTTGCATTTGTACTTCGTGGGCAAATTTCGGAGCCCTGTTGATTGAAAAACATTACAGAGCAAATTCAATGTGAAAAAGGCTTAACATTTTAGCGGCAAGGAATCAATCAGCCATTTGGCTTTCTGTTTGCAATTTTTATCATTCGTTTCTTCAAAGACAGGTCATTTGGCAGTTTCCAACTTAAACCCCTCATCCTACTTTGCCTGGATGATTTACCATCTAGAAAACATAATCAATGTCATTTGCCATTAATTTTTCCTTTCAAGAAATGTTTCTTTCTTGATGTTCTTCACGCTCACGATGGTCATGAAGTCCATTGGTGGTCCGTGCTAAAATGCATTGAAAACATATTATGTAACTGTTAAAAAATTTACCCACTTTACGAATGAAGACAACAGAGTCCCATATTAAATACATTTTCAAGTATATTAATTTCTTATTCGACGGAAAGCCTGTTTTTCTATTAATATATTTTCCAAGAAAATGCATGGCTTTTGCATGCTGCTATGTCTTCTAAAAATACCGATGATGGCGTTTCATGCGTCAGATTTCATTCAAGTAATGATCTTGTGGTAACAGACCGTATGCTTGCATTTACGTCACCACTGACGTCATTTTTTAGTTATAACAATGTTCACGTATTCGAACCACTGATCTTTGTGTGCGACATACGCGTAGTCAAGTTCGGTGCGCTGCACGCAATTTCTACGTTCAGTTAACTAGCTTAAGCTCATATCCGATTGGTTGACCAGTCAGCTGTCTGCATTTGATGATGTCAATTTTTTATTCTTCCTAAGGAGGAAGTCATCTTTGCATTGTTTCATCATATGCACAAAATGTAAATAGAACAGGTACATCACACTGATGTAATTCGAAAAAAATCGATGTAATTTTCTGTCTACGCACAAAACGAGTACCGTTATGACAGGACAATGGAATTTATTCCTAGATATGATAGATTCTCACACCAAACCGACTGCATGGTCACGTTGGAACTTGGCAGACGGGAGGTCTTCAGTTCGACGTCTAGTCGGGTCATTTTGAACCCACTGTTAATGTTCTTGGTGCTCAACATAAGCAGTGGAGTATGGGAAACAAGTCAGTGAGCCACAACTTAAAAAGGCTACGCTCGGCTCGACTTAAACCAGTCGGTTAGAAACCTAGCTGTAAAACTCCATCTAACTACACACGAAAACCCTCTCCTTTCAGAACGAATTATCTTTGACGGTGCGGTTATAAGAAAAAAACAGGTAACATATCAGCTGAACTCAAGAGTTAAGGCTTTTGAGTCGACTCTTTCAAGAGCGTTTGTGTTCCTTTCCGTTATAGGAAACCACTTAAACCTGAAATATCTAAGTTTACAAAGCACAGGCGAATCCGAGTAGCTGGTTAAGTCGGCCATTAGTGGAGTTTATCAGCATTCAATTGTCTTAATTTTATTGTCTGTATACAGTTCTTGGGGGACCAATCATTTCAGTGAACAACCATCCATGATACATGGAGAGAGTTGACACAGTCGAGTAAAGATTACAGTTGATGGACTCCAGTTATGGACGACTAAATCTGACCCTCATTTACCTATAAGGATTCGTCTATATGGATTGCTTTCGTTGAGTACTGTTAGTCTTGCCGAAAAAACTTAACATTTATTTTCTATCGTTCATTCACCAAGATTTGTTGAAAAATCGACAATTTATAAAAGTAGGAAAAAATTGCATGACTACGTTTGATATTAATCTCCTGTTTCGATATTTTTGTAATTTTGTACAAATACCGTTTGTTGGTTTGTTTTTAAATAATAAAGATGTTGGAATATTTGCTTATAACATTGAGTCCGATAATCAAGAAAGAGGAAAGTGATGGGATAAACTGGATCATGGCCCATTAATTTGGTATATACCTTAATTCAAAATATCGTCAATTCAACTTTTGAATGGTTTCGTTGGCGATTAAGTAGTGGTGATTTCTTATAAAACTGAGATTTGTGGAAACAAATCCTTGAAGTTCAAAATTTCTGTTTTGATTTTTCACTTTCATTTCGATGTTTGCATTGGTAATTGTAAGACTGGAGTACATTTCAAGTCTTGGAAGTGTATTCTACATCGATGGGGAATCTTCATCGGTTGATAATTCTGTTTTACGTTTTTTTTAATTTATACGCTGATATTATGAAATCAATAAAATATGAAAACTGTGACGAAACTTTTACAATTCTGATTCTTCATTTTGTACTAATCAATTTCAATTCATTCAATTAATGTTTGATATAGGTAAACTTAATACTTGGCTTATTTTTCAATTCTTTAATTTCTCCTTCAATGAAAGAGGAGATTTTGGAGAAGGTTTCCTTGTCTAGGTGTTTTAAGCAAGGCCAGTATCAAGGAAGCGAGGGAAAACCAGGTAAATATTTTCACTTTTCTAGAAAATTCCAAGTAGTGCTTGACTAAATACACAAATACATCTGCTCCAATTGAACCAATATCTCGGTAATTTATGACTGGTTAATTGATTCAGCCAGGGAACTTTTGGGACAATTTGATTTAATATGATTCAGTGCTGTGATGTGTTCAAAAAGTTCGATTTAAGTTTGAAACGTGCTACCGCGAAAGTCGGTTGCACGTATTAGCTCCTGACAGAACGACGTCGCTTTTTACCACAGAGTACGTCAAAATACGTTAATTTCCTTACGTAGATCAAAACCTCAATGTACAGTGACTTAGAGAACTACCAAGAATTGCCCAACTCTTCTGCAAGATTATGTTTTTCAAAATGTTAAATTATTCCGAGTCCATTGGAAATAAACTTTTTAAAAAACATTTCCAACCTTAGCTCAACCCCTCAGAGGAAAGATTTCTTGTGATATTTCGCCTCTCACTTTTTTACCGTAATGGGGTCTGTACGTGATTATCTTCACGTATGCATTTTCTTTAATTCTGTTAAACCCATACATTGAAAGGATAATCAACGATAACTTGTTAATGTGACACTTGTGGGATTTCGGCTGGTAATGCAATTATCCGTTGCAAGGCGTACCACCTCACCCCGGGTAAGGTCGGTCAATGTTCTTTAGGAGCGGCAGACATTTGTGTGCCGTGACGCATAACCACGTCACGTAATCGACCCTGTACTTCAAGGACTTTGAGGCACGTTTCGTGTGGTATAATGCACACCTGTACAATACATAACAGGTTGTTTTCACGCAACATTTAGAGGATTGACGCACCAGCGTCACAACGCGGAAGAACATGACACACTTGATTCACCAGTGCCCGCGGGCCAGATGGTTCGCCTTACAAATAGTAAGTGCATAACTCCCATTTGAGTCAACTGGTATAACAAAACTTCTGAGCACTGCGCCGGCCGCGCATGGCATACTGTTTCAAGTGCATATACACCCCGTGATCGGCTTAAACACACGTGAAAGTGTTACTCGTTGAACTTTCACCTATTGCGAAATACTGCTTCTTGAAGAAACTTCAAACTGGTCTATTACGATAATGTTTTAGTCCTGATGGAACTTGCTGAAGACAAAGTTCATCACAGTCTGGAAGATACTAATCACAAATTTTGGTTTACTTCTTTCTTCACAGTAAATATTCTTGCCCACTTCTATTATACCAGACAATTTGCTAATCCCTAGCCTGTCTTATTTAATCGAAGTGATCATAAAAGAGGCCTCAAATATCGATCAGCTCTTGATGATGTAGCGATGCAGAATTTGAATGAGTACATTAATGTGTGAATCGTTGAAATTAGAAAATATAGATGAATCAAATTCCGGCAAAACGGTTTAAAATTGGCTGAAAATTTCTCAAAAGATTTGTTTATGGTTGCTATAGCTACTGTTGTACTCTTTGAATTATACAATGTCAGCTCGGTTTGCGATTTCAATCTACAGTATTCTTCTCTTGTCCGAGTCGACACGAGGCGTAAAACCTTAAGTTAAAACAGTAGTTACATTAAAAACTACGAAAGGAAAAGGGACCAATTGCTTGAAAAGGCTCGGGAAATACATAGGAAAGGAGACAAACATAATGAGAGAAATACATATTCATGAAAAGTACATGGAATTTTATGAGAGTTGAAAGCATCTCTGCAGATAGGCGTGATCGATGTGGGAAAACTTGGGAAAGTTTTATAAAAGAACTGTTATATTTTTCCAACAGCCAAATTAAGGGTCAGTAGTAGCCAGGTTGAGTGAAATCCAGAGTAGCTAGAAATGGGAAGCACTCGATCTCTAAGCGAAACCGGAACAATTTCCGAGATCGCAAGAGTCCAAGACCAACTTGAGACCGAGACCACAGGATGTGTAGACCGATCGAGACCTAGACCAGGAAGATCCGGTCTCGAGACCGGTTGAGTACTAAAACTTTGGTCACGGTCAGGAAGGTGCGGTTGTGTTGGAAAATACGATAATCTAACTCGGACAGTAGATTTTGCTTCAGACAGAAACCTACTTTATTTCTTTAGAGAACACCTTGGTGAGTAAGAAGACCCTAACGTGTAATCAAATCATTCCCAGTCCAAGATGTGTAATATGGGTTACTCTGCATATTTTGAACTGGCTGTTAACCAAAGATCTGTATGGCAATTGAGAATTTCTATAGACTATCAGTAAAACTGTAGTTAAGGGGGGAGGTGGAAGGACTGACTTAAGTAAGTCCTTCGTCACCCCCCCCCCCCTCAATTAAACAGCAAAAACTGTCGATTGTATCAACTTAATTTAAACAATAAAACAGATTATTGAAATTTCTTCTTATTTTAGTTTTAGTTATTGTTCATGATATTTTAAGGATTTAAATAATGCATACTTATTGCAAACCAATAAGTTATTATCCTAACTTTTTATTATTGAGTCGGAACTATTGTCTAATGACTTTCAAAGACCAATTGGTTGGAAACTGGACCGTTAACTCCATCTAACCTAACCTTACCTCAAAGACCAATCATGAAATACGGTACACTATTACACCGATCTAAATCGTTGTGACTGCATTTTACCATTAAATTAACCAACGGCTTACTGTCACTAACTGTTGAAAGCGCTTTCATTTTCAAGACACTGGCATTTTTTCTTTGGTTTTGACTTAAATAAATTGTGTCTGTCGACTGAGAACTTTGGACTTTCAAAAATTAATAAAAATAGTCCATTGACGTGGCCTGAAAACACGGAACTCATTATATACATTCAACGCCTCACAGGATAATTTCATTACTGATTATTAAGACAGAAGTAAAATGAATGATTGATACTGTCGTTTGTGTGATGGGAGATTGTTATATGAATACAAACATGACCTACTTTATTGATTCCCGGGACTAAAACAAGCACTACGACCAATGGGGGGGGGGGGGGGCGTCCTTGTTTCTGGGTCAGACTGCTTTCGAGTGTTTAGCCCGGCTAGCCGACTTCTCAAACTTTTTAAAGAGGTAAGCCTCCACCCCTCCGTCACCCTATCCTTGTTTACACACGCTACTGAAACAAAATTTAAATTTAAGTTTTAAAATGAAAGTTCAGATGGAAATTGTTTGGCTCAACTTCGGGTCATTAAGCTATGGGATTTTCTTCAGAGTTTGATGTAAATGGCTCAGTATTTGGGCAAATCTAAGTTTTCAGTAAACACAAAAATGTTTCTATAATCATGATTTTTGGAATATTTAAGAAATATATAATGTTGAGTTGCAAAAATATCCTAAAAATATGTGGTCAAATCAGAGTTTGACAGCGAACTTTAAAGTGTACCTAAAGTAAAAAATGCGAAAATATATATTAAAGACCATGAAACATAAATTCTAACGGTCCAGCTACCATCTTCATAAGACATTCCTGACCTTAGATGAGCTAAAATTTTGAAGTCAATTCACTCAACTTAACTGTTAAAATGGTACATTGCGCAATAATTTGTGATTTTATTCTTGTACTACTCTAACGGCAATCTTTGTATATCTTTGTTTTTTTTTTAAGTTACTGCACCTTGTACCGAGGTGTAACAGGACTCTTCCTCTTATGGGGTGATGTAATTAGTTAAGCTCTCTCTGTGGAACATGCTGTGCAAGCAAACAGAAAGTGTTCAAGGTCATAGAAACATTTTTAATTTTAAAGGGAAACAAAGAAGGTAATGTGAGTGGTATAACAAGAAAGTCAGAAATTTTTGCGCAATGGACCAATTTGTTTTACGTTAATTAACTTCAACATTTTATATTTCAGCGTACATACTATGTTTTATTAAGATGGTAGATGGACTGTTCGAAATCATTTTTCATTCTCTTGCATATATATTTTTGAATTTTTGACTTGAGGTATACTTTAAACTTTTGTTCTAGCAATTCGCTTTTCCATTTTAAAGGGCAAGAGCAGACGTCCCAAATTGGGGTGGTGCAGTAGACTGTTCATTTTCATGATTGGCTGTTCGGAGTCATGTGACAATACTTTTTCTTTTCAGATGTGAAATTTAACAGAAGTAACTGCTCGGTTTACCTTGAATATGCAATAGTAGAGTCATAAAATGTAATGAAAGATTTGAAGAGAAATAAGACAAAGATTGTGTAATTTAGTTTTCCCTTGAAATAAATTTTTGGTGGACTGCTCCTTACCTTTAAATGATTATTTATCATACAGTATTAACGGACATTGAAACCAGAGGAAACGTTAACTCTGGGTTGGTTTATAACTGTCAAACGGGATTTTTTTTTAAATTTTGTTCGGGTAACAAAAATCCATACAGATGCAAGGCTAGATATCCTCTTCCATATGGTGACCAATTACAACGTCACACCATGATGACAGATCATTCTTTGTTAGTTTAAACTCGAAGTATGATAGTGGTGCAGAATTAAAGTCGCGAAAATCTTTTAAAAACAAACTCTGGTTGCCCCCTTTAAGTCAACAACGTTATGTACAATTGTCACATTGCATCACAACCGTCAGTCCGCGGAGCGGACAAAGTCTTTTCGTTCAGCTCATCGTGAGTAAAAACCAACCTAAAAGGGGATGCAGGCACAGAGGCGCTACGCAGGCTACAGAACCGTTTGCTTTTCTTTACCATAGCAAAAATGTCCTGGAAATATGATACTGTTGGAATATTTAATTGAAAATCTTTTCATATATATAGATCTAGCCAGTGAGCTCCGATTGACAGCTCCCTAATGTAGCATAAAGCTACATTATATGTATAGAAAGGACAAAACACAGTTCTGTTAGTTAATATTACCTACACAACGGTGTCATTACCATAAAAGTATTAAGTGTTAGGTGATATCAATGTTCCGCGAGGCATCACATATTTCCCACAAACACAATTTAACCTCTCAAAAATCATCGATATGAGGCTTTTATCTCTTTTAATAGAATTTTTTTTTTTTTTTTTTTTTTTTGCAGTTTTTAAAGTCATCGAAATTATTATACTTGCTGGTTAATACTTCTTCTGAAGGCATTGTCACATGATATTATCATTTTGGAGTCATATAATTGTAATCAGAAATTATTTTGTAATGTACTGACAAAGATTTTAGGGTTGTGATAAATGGTTTTTACCTTTTCCTAAGGAATTTTGGTGACATCGGTTGAGTCATAGTTGCTATGACGACATAAATATCTTCATTATAGAAGGGTCACTCTCGCTGGAAATTCGTAAATATAAAAATGTAGGATCTGTTGCACTCGACCCTAATCGATCCTACAGATGGTTTTAAATTTCGTCTAGGTGATAAGGTCAAATGTTCGTGTACGCTGTTTACGCATGCGTACAGGTATAACTACCTACACAGCCAATGCTGATTCCACTTCTTTGCGTTGTCGTCAGTAAAAGTCCCGAGTCTGAATTTACAACTGACACGAAGACTGAAGCTACATTCTACACGTTTCCCTGTGAGATTATTTTGTGCATCATTGTTTAAAGGATCTTATTAGGTTGGTTCTTGAATTTCTTGTATATTTAGGCCCATTTATTTATGTTTATTTATTATTTCTTTTTTTTTGGGGGGGGGGGTGAGTGCAGAGAAACATCTGTCGAGGTTTACTCACACAGTTAACCGTCAAACTAAGTTATTCCTGCCAATGTAATACTCTCTTAGTTACTCTCTAATAGAGTGAAAAGTATGAATTCACTCAGTCTGAGTGTTAATTTACTCCAAAAAAGCGAAAATCAATTCAAGGAGAGTGACAATTCATTCTTTAACGGGTGTCTGGAGGTATCACCATTTTTAAGATTGGTCATTGTAGAAACTCTTCAAACGAATGAAAGTTGTAATATTTTTATTTTAAGAGTGCAATCCATGAATCAATAATAATCGGTTTGTCAACAATTAATACCATCAATTAAAGTTCATGACCGAAAACATTTAAAAGTTAGTTATTAATTATATGCAAACCCTTTTTCACACTAGTGTAAAGTACGGGGACACAGGGCGTTCGCTTCACCGAGTTTTTTAATGTTTTGTTGGTACACTAGCTGGTTTTGTCTGTACATCGGTCCGGCTGGTGGACTGTGAAAAATATTCCGATATGTATAACGAATATATAATGATTTTCCATGCTCAGAACTTTTAGCGAAACATACATAACTGGTAGGCCGACAATAAACAAGAAGCAAAGTTTAAAACAACTTCATAACAACTTGAAAATACCTATCTTGGTACCCTCAAGCCAAATGCCACAACAATAAGGATCACTAATGCCCGAGACTGACACCAGCCAAGGGACAGGTAATAAGTTCCAGAAATGAGTAACAAGGTAAACACAAGACAAAGTTGGATGTCAAGTCAAAGGTCGGGACATGACATCCCTACTAAGGAACGCCTTTCTATCATAATTAATGTTTCAAAAGGATCAACAAAAAATTGCAAAAATTTTATCACCTTGAGAACATTACAATTGATTAAAGGTTAATACCAATTTCAGATATGTGATTGTATAAAGGTGTAGTTTCACAATAAGCGAGTTCTTTCGTTCGTTTCGGTGGCTACACACATGCGCACCAGTGATGGAGTCGAGTCCGGAAAGACAAAGTCACGAGTCCAGCAATTTTTAACTTTCAAAGAATCGAGTTCGGACTCTGACTCGAGTTCCTGTACTTCTCAGTGGGGAGAAAATCAACCTCTTCGGCCGAATTTTCCAAATTCTGAAATCACGAGTCCGAGTTCGGACTCGACTACAGCCCTGATGCGCACATCCTCCAAATCGTCTTGATAAACAATTAACAAATCCCGCACGTACTCCCAGAGGAGTGAAATACACTCAAAGAAGAGTGACATTCACTTCATGAAGAGGAAAAGTTTACTCTTCCACGAGTGCCTGCAAAAAATCACTCATAATCCCTGTAAGCACTCCATCAAGAGTGAAACTTCCCTCGTTTATAGGGAATTTCACTCTTTTTTGAGTAAATTTCACATTTGTGGAGAGAATTTCAGTCTTCTTGAAGTGAATTATCGCTCTAATGAAGTGAATTCACACTTTTCACTCTATCAAAGAGTGACTAAGTTCATTATTTCAATTTAAGAATGCAAGTAACTGAATTCTATAGCTGTAATTCATAGTCCTGATAAGATTTCCATGTGAGCGTTACTATGAAGGAACATGAGGGTAATTTCCCCTTGAGTGTAGATACTTATGAGAAGAGCGAAATCCATGCTGGCGTGTTTCACTCGAATGTGTACATGTACTGCCGATGCCGTTCAATCTATTAGTGATTGGCTTGAGAATGTGTTCCTGCAGAGTGGTTATCACATGGTGTCACTTCTGACAGACTTTGCTATATACATAACACTTCCTCCTGTGCGGTGCCAGTGCCCCTTATATCAGAATTCCTGGCGAAAGGTCGGTTGGGCGGATAAAGGAGTGGTCACGGACACACGGATCTGGGGTGACTTGTGAGGTGATATATTTTAGCAAGTATCGGTACATTAACTACCTGCTGTCGGTACACTTGCCTTATTTTTATTCCCCGCCCTTCCCTTTTGGCACCCCAGTAACGCTGCTACTTGTTCAAAGAACACTACTGTATAAAGCTTGAACATAATTGACAGGCACAAACTGATGTTGTGGTCAGAGGCTTAATCTTCATGTGTATGGTTTATATTCAAGAAGTGTAGGTCTGCCAATGTAAGCACCACAAAACTACACTGTAAAAATGGCACGGGTATGTTGTAGAATAACAGAACAAAAGGAAAGATGTACAAACGGATACGGAAGAAACTGAAATTTAATCTTCAGCAATAGAGAGCACAGGCGTCCTGCCAATTTTCAGTCGGTTGGAATTGACTCGAAGATTTATGTCTAGTATTGTTTGCAAGTAATGCACGAAACCAAGTAGACACTGGAACACCGTCTGGAATTCCTTCATTCCGTATAACAAGCATAAAAGAGAACGTGGTACGTTATGTCTCGAGCTTGGTTTCCGTATGCCACCGCGTGGCCAAAGGTTCTGTGGGGCCGAAGAATCTATCACCGCAGTTGCTTGCAATGGTTACAGCTCTATGGGTCTCTTAAATATGTAATGAACATTGATAATTTGAGATGACCAGGAAAAAGTGCTTTGTCATATTTACATTGTTCACAGGTTGCTTACGTATCATTTGTAAACATTTACATATGTATTAATAAGTAACTATCACATCAAAGGAAGACCCGCACCAAGATTCACATCAAAGAAAATAGGAACGGAGCGTTTCTATTATTGTATAAATATTTATTTAAGTGAAAATTTATGTTAAACACCTTTTAAAAAAGGAACACGGTACTTCATTGTTGTGTTTTGTTTTTTCTAGGCCTTTAGTGAAATTCACTGCATGAAGAGGAAACATTCACTCTTCCACTAGTGCCTGCAACGTCTCCCGTTTGGAGGGAATTTCACTCTTTCTTGAGTAAATTTCACTTTTTTAAAGAAAATTTCACTCATTTGGAGTGAATTGTCATTCTAATGGAGTGAATTCACACTTTTCACTCTATCAAAGAGTGACTAAGTTCATTCTTTCAATTTTAGAATGTAAGTATTTGAATTCTAACTGTATTTCAAATGTACAATGTACAAATTTTACAAAAGTAAAAATGGCACGGGCATGTTATAGAATAACAGAATAAAAGTAAAGATGTACAAAGCGGATACGGAAGAAACTGCATTTTAATCTTCAGTACATATAGCCCGGGCTTCCTGCCAATTTTCAGTCTGTTGGAACTGACTCGAAGATATATGTCTAGTACTGCTTGCATGTAATGCACGAAACCAAGTATACACTGGAACACCATCTGAAATTCCTTTATTCCGTATTACAAGCATAAAAGAAACGCGGTACGCTATGTCTCGAGCTCGGTTTCCGTATGCCACCGCGTCCCCAAAGGTTGGGGCCGACGAATCACCGCAGTCGCTTGCAATAAATACAACTATGTGGGTTTCTTTAATGTGTAATAAACATTGATAATTTGAGATGAACAGAAAAACGTGTTCTGTTTTATTTACAATGTTCATGCTTTACTTGAATATACCATTCGTAAACATTTGCATATGTTTTAATCAGTAACTACCGGTTTCACATCAAAGAAAGACTCGCACCAAGATTCACATCAAAGAAAATAGGAACGTTTCTATAAGTGTATAAACTTTTATTCAAATAAATATTTATTTTGAATTAATTTTAAAAAATGGAATGCGATACTTCATTGTTGTGTTTGTTTTTGCTAGGCTGTTGGTTTTGTATTATTGTTAAAGTTTGAAGATGCCATATTGATCATTCATTTTTCTTTACAGCTTACCATTACTTGATAACATTTTATGAAGGAGCAGTGGTATATCTGTATATAGAGCCCACTCGAGCTCTGCAAAATGAGAGATTCGTGAATCTGGCATATTAGAGACCAGGTCATTAAATAACAACTATCAAATACACTGAGTATCACATGGGCCCGTCAGACCATTCATACCTGAATGTGTTCCATGTTTTTGTATTCAATCAATCAAGTAAATATGTTAAAAAGTATAAACGAATTCGATCAGCTCGAATGTTAAGTGACTGTACGCAGCCATTAGTGGGGTCCATCAGCCTTAAATCGGCTTCATTTATTGTCTTCGTGAATTTCAAACCCTCGTTTTCGATGAAATTGAGGTATACAATTCAGGGTACAACCAGTGGCGTAGCTAGGTTTTTTACGTGAGGGGGAGGTGGCTATGGGGGAGCTGGACACTTTTGTGGGGGTCTGGAGTTTACTATCTAAGCGTATCGCCACCATCGGTTGGCGGATTTTTCTCAGATTCAAACACACTTTTGAGATACTGATTAGCTCAGTTCATTACTCCACCGGACTATGTTTCCTAAAATTGCAAATCAGTTTGGGGGCAGAAGATTTTTGCCCGAAAATGTAATTCTGCCCGTAAGACAGTCAACGCAGTCAACACTGGTTGGCGCGGAGCGTTCAGAAAAGTTGAAAATTCGTACCTCTCAGACAGTCGCAAAAAGAATTACCCAGGCTTATAAAGGGGATCCAAGCAGTCGCTATTTTAAGTTTCAATTGCAGATAACCGTTCAGCCCAAACTAAAATCCAGCCAGAAAGACTAAGATGAGCGCTACCATTAGTTGGCGCGAAGCGTACAAAATTTTTTGAAATATCCGATAGTTGAAAACGGTAAGCGGGCCTAAGCAGTTGCTATTTTGAGTTTCCTTTTGCAGAAAAGCTCAATAGAAACTTCTGCTATGGAGCGGTATACTGAAGTGGAGCACCCCCATTTGTTCGGGCGAAACGTACAGGAAATTATGAAAACTCTGACCCTTCAGACAGTCAAAAAATTCATTTCCTACGCTTGGTCTAAGGAGTCGCTATTTCGAGGGAACGTTTGCAAAATGTTCACTTGAAACTAAACTTCAACTAGGAAGACTATCTACGTGGAACTCCACCACTGGTTGGCGCGGAGAAAACAGAAAAATTTGAAAAAAAAATCGAACCTGAGACAGTCGACAATGACATTTCCCAGGCTTATAAGGGGGATCAAAGCAATCTCTTTTTGATCGGGAAATTACCAGATAAAATGTATCTCTACCAATTGATGAAATGGTCCCATATATTTATGAACTTTCGAAGATGATAAACCCCCCCCCCCCTTTTTTTTAAATTCTATCCAAATGTGTTGCAATCTTTGCTATTTTCCATTAAAATTTTACTTTACATATATTATATTCTGTTTTTCGGCAAAGATTTTAAACTTTTAAAGTAATCGGCCATTTCGGGTATTGTGTTACAGCGAGATTTATATACAAGCTAAAAAATGAATTGTTTCGTTTAAGCCCAGGCTTCCCAAAATGTGCTGCGATTTTTTTGTCAGTTTGATTTTTCGTAACTATTATACCCTTACTATGATACTTTTCCAAATGCTTGAAAGAATTTGGATATTCGACAATTTGGGGCATTAAGTTGTGATTATCTGTGAAGTAAAAGTCACTGCTGCTCGAAGGTGTAGCGATATTTGGGAATCTTGACTTGGTTTTTCATGAAAAGTTTATTGCGACTTTATGACGTTTCTTACCTTTTAAGATTTCGGCCACATTTTAATTCAAAATTAAAGGGCTGTCCGATTTTTTCCAAATTCCTGCCCGAATTTAGATGTTGCGGAAATCGCACGCCACTGGGTATGTCCACTAAGCCCAAAGGCTAAGTGTGAGGTCCTGTGAGGTTATAGTGGTAAGGTTGCGACTGTATTGACCCAACATGGAGCTTGGTTGTGGCACTGGTCAATGACTGGCAGCAATGGCCTTGCGAAGCGCAAATTCCTCCCAACCATATTTGACTCAAATATTCTACCCACCACTGACATCAAGTATGATTTTGGAACAAATATGTGCATCCCTAGGAATTGAAAAAAAAAACCTACAGGAGATAGAAATAGGTCAAATGCTAGGAGCATACTTTAATCCACACCAAGGTAGCCAATTTCAGCCCCCAAGCCCCCCCCCCCCCCCCTCGTAGCTACGCCACTGTGAACAACCATCAATGATACAAGTAAACAAGGACATTGAAAGACCAAAGGTAATGGATCCCAGTCATATCCGACTAAAATTAGACCATCTCTTGACTGTCCGGATTCGTATGTTTCAACGTTTTTTTACATTTCCATTATTTAGAAAAATCATTTGCCTGGTATCTGTTACTTTCCACCTAGCAATCGCACATAGGTCCAATATGGGTCAATATTGTGCACTACATGGGCCCAATATGGGATTCCCAATGAATCCCGTGCTGATGTGACCATGGGAGACCATTGGATCCTACATGGGGCTTCGATGGAGCCTTCTCTGGGCCTACACTGGAAAACAAATATTCTGAACAGGTAATGTAATGGATACACCTGGGTCATATATATATAGGGCCCATATGGGCGTATATGGAAATCGAGATGAGGCTTATAAACCGTCAGCCGTACGTTTGCTACCAACATTGTAGAATGCAGAATATGACCTATAAGTGCAGTTACGCCACTGCTCACCTAGGAGTTAATATCCAAATTGGATTTTTCACAAGCAAAATGGAATTTGCAAACTATTACTTACAAAATAATACTTTGTTGTAATAATAAAGGCAGATGTCATTTTAAATTACCTGACCTAACCCATACGGGTTACATTCAGTCTACATCGATAACTTAGCCAGTTGGTTAGTGTTTAAGTGTATCATCGCAAGAAAATTCTTATAGTTAGCATACTGCGCCAAGCTTCTCGCCGTAAAGATACCCAAAAGTTAAAGTTCGAATGTGTTGTACCTAGGCCTGTAACGGTTGTTAGTATAATTCGAAAACATATCTGGTCACAATTTTTTGGAAACAGAACAAAGTTAATTTTTAATTTCTCACTATCGAAACAATGATTTGCATGAAGGATATGGGGATTGTCCAAGTTTGACCATTTGTTATTATTATGTAAAGGTAGATTGAAGTTGTTAAGTATTGAAAAAATGTGCCGCTTAAGGTATTTTAACAGACATCAAAATAATCTTTCCCTGTAATTTAATTGGTCGGGAGAGAGATTGGTATACAGAATTAAATATCTTACCTGTTTCGCTCTGTTTTCCTCTGTCATGTCGGCGTAATACTCCCACGAGGCTTCGATCCATACTGGTAAGTTTTCCTGGGCCCGTCTATTATAGTCGTCCAGGAATTTAATGGCCTCATCCTCGTCTGCTTGACAATACGATGGGAGTGCCCCTGACAGGAATACCACTCCAAACACAAGAAACTGTAAAGTTGAGAAACATAAGTGAAACGAAACCATTGTGGCGAAATTAGATCACGTTATAAATAAATAATGTCATCTTTTTAGTGTAATACCACAAAAACATTCATACATCTCAGTCGCAATAAATGGGTCTTGCCAGTAACTTTATCTCTTTATAAGTTCATTATGTTAAGGAATCATACATTGCAAACGAATTATTAATTTTTGGTTGCATTACTGGTGAAACAGTTTCCTCTCCCCCATCATTCATAATACATATCATTTTTATCAAAACTTCCAGCTGATATCTTTATTTCATATTTGAACCTCAGTTTGGCGTTCCTTCCAAATAAGCACCCATGCACTGTTATTCGAAAAGAAAGCAAACAGAACAGTAATTGAAATTTTCTGTTTGTAAAGATACAATGGAAACATTATGTAATTATGATACGACGAAGCAAAAATCAAATCATGGCATAAATATATTAGGAGAAGTAGACATATTGCTGTTTCCACCTTAATGACGTATCACCTATAGTTAAAAAAAATTGAATGATTTCAAGTAGTCCACTTACCTTGCCGAAAGTGACAAATTTGAACATTTTTTAGCTCCACAGTGTTTTTGCCAGTCTTTCTCTTAGTTGTTTTTGTGTTTAATGATGCGGGTAGTATTTAGTATTAAAATGAACACTGGGACGAATCACAGCTGCTGCTGTATCTTTACTAATATTCAAACCGCTGTTGCTTTCAAGTTGATCAAAGTTCGGCCAAGCAGTGGCGGCTTTTTTCAACATCTGCGTTGTATCCATGATAGCTTTTTAATCGTTCAGATAATTTGTGCACGTATACTGATCTTTATAGACAGGTTATTAGAAGCAAGTCCTTCGACAGAAAACATGAATTTTGGGACATCAGTCTTTCCGCCATAGCAGAAAGGTGCGAAACCTATGGCGGAAAGGCACTTTCTAGGCTACGAACATAGAGGACTCAGGCTGGTTGTCATTGCAACTACCGAAACATTCTCAGAAGTCCAGGGGGCTGTTCCACAAAGAGTTACGCACGATCTTAAGTATGATTTACTGTTGGCTTAAGTATGGTGAATCAAACTTAGGATTGTGCGTAACTTTTTGTGGAACGGCCCCCAGGTCAGACAAGCAATAAAGGCATAGGCCTATAGAGACCTAGGCTAGTTCGTTGAATAGATTGAATGAAATTTTAAAGAAGGGTACAAAGTGGCCGAATAAAATTTCATCCTTTTCAATGTATGGACGGTGACTGAATGATGTCTTTGACAAAGATATTACCTTAGGCTAGGCTTAATCACACGTCCGCACGTGTATACGTGTATGCAGGATTACAAATACAAGTATAGGCCTAGGCTAGACCTAGGGGATTACAATCATTGTGCTCAATAGAGATGTAAGTGTTCATTGACACTGATCACTGTTTTAATCCGTAATGCCGGGGGTAAAGTGATTTTGCATGTTCTCATTCATCCGTGAAGCACCAATCAATAATGCATGCTTCCAACAAATTTCCAAACTCCATTCAGCCTTGTTCCTGCAGTAAGTTCCGACCTATACTACCTTCCACAGAATGTGCTCAATTCGCCATAGAAAAAGTGCCTTTCCGCCATGGCAGAATGACAATTTTTCTATGGCGGAATTAGCATATTTTCTATGGCGGAAAGTACCGATGGCGGAATGGCACGGACCCCCTCCTGTCTTCCCTCTGGCATGTGATCTGGCTATTAAAAACATCCTAGAAATTTGTTGTAGCTCTCGCCGATGTAATATTTCACCAGTCTGGGAAATACAGCTAAGATGTGAAGCTGAGGAATGTTAACCCTGGCCTAGAGAGTGTCGGGAATTTTGTAATGTTTTTTGTTTTTATTTTTTCGTGACGAAAATGATACTTTTCATTTTTCAGGCACTATGAAAGAGATTGGGTACGAATTTCCTCTGGTAATAAAATCCTGCGTTAGACTCCAACGGCTGTTTGATTTTTCCAGACAATTGCCTCACTGAATCTTTTCCATCCCCCTGCCTCTAACGGATCGGGTATTAGGAGGCGGGTGGTTTGCCCCCTCCCCCTTGAAAAACTTCGCCTCTTTTGGAAACTAAGCGATATCATCTATGACTGGGCAAGGCGAAATGTCAACATGTCAACTCTACTACATACATGAAGGGAGATCGCCCTCCAAATTTGAGGGCATGTCTCTCTCCATGTTAGAAAAGAGTGCTCTACAGACTCGGCTTTGAAGCTAACAGGCGGTGCTATAACAGTGGTGTACGACGTGGGACACTGGGCCCTCCCCCTCCGTCACGGATGCCATTTGTTTAGATCCCCCAAAATCATAGCCTACTTTATTGACACAGATTTTACTTCATATGTGGCATGTTGCTGATTTTTTTGTTATTGCAAACAAAAGCTAAATATAAGTTTGTTTAGATTCTCTTTCCCAGCACGAAAAAGACAATTTTCATCCTTCTGAGGGGTCACAATTTTTCAAAATTTCCTTTACGCTCCACTTAGAAAGTCTTTCGGGCAAAGTTACATTTTTCGAGTAAAAGTATGTTTTAATAAGTTTCTGATCACTTGGCAGTTTGCAAACTTATTTTGAAGTACTGTAATCCTTTTATTGCAACCACCGTAAAAACGAAGATAGCGACTCGTTAGATTCTTCGTATAAGTCTGGAAAAGACTATTTCCGGCCATCTGAGAGGTCTGATTTTTTTAAATTTCTTTAATCTCCGCCCCAACCAAAGGTGATAGATAGTCGTCCCGGAAAAATTACATTTTCGGGTCAAAGTTTCTTAACTCTCTGATCACTTTGCAATTTTTCGAAACTCATTTTGAAAAGAGCATTTTATTGCAAACGAAAAAAGAAATAAGTCTGGAAAATGCCATTTCCGTTCTCTGGAGGTGGTATGATTTACCAACATTTTCTCTAAGCTTCAGGCCGACCAATGTTGGCGCTCCGTTTAGATAGTCTTCGAAAAGTAGCGTAAATGGCATGAGATTGCATGTAAAGACACAAAATTTTCAGTTTTATCCTCATGTTCGACAACAATTCAACTTTTAACACTGTTCCTGTCTAAGTCGAAAATCTTGCACCATTTTGCATCTAGGGTCTTTGAAAGGGCCAAACATTTTCATCGGGAAGTGGGACACCCCCTACCCTTACTCCCCCAGGCCAGCGATCACTCAACAAACTGCATGGCCCCCCTTCAGAGAAATCATGCGTACCCCACTGGCTATAAATGTGCTTAAACACGAAGAAGTATGATCATGAAGTGTGAAAGTGAAAAGTTTAAAAAGTGAGTAGGACTAAAGCCAACTACCTTGTTTGAGTAAGGGTGGTAAACACGGGTAACTTATTTTCTGTCGAGCTGAAGTGATAGCTCCTCTGGGAAGGGGTCTCAAGGACAAAATTCCCTCGTTTTACAGACGCATGTCTATTTGTTATCTTTTTCCTAAGCAAATGTTTGGTTTTGGAAAAGAGGCAAAATGGTGTTTTATTTACGACACATTTTGCGGCATATTTATGTTCTTCATTTCCTTTGACGTTTGCTTGAGAAATCTGCGCAGCATAGATCTTGTTAATATAGACCTCGCCAAAATTCGTAATCGTTCTGTGAGTTCGTTGAAACAAGTTGTTTCCAATTTTTTTATCATGAAATGCTAATTTCATCTCAATAAATAACTAAGTTTTTAATTTCAGTCTTCAAAGTGTGATATCAGGCAGCCTTTAACAGCATGTGTCGTTCGAATTATGTAGTAAAAGGCTTTACCGTACTCGTTCCAGCGTAGCACTATAGGTCCTCAACAGGCTTGTATGTAAAAATGGGACCCACAACATAGAGGGAGGGGGGAACTGAGTGCTGAAGACAAAATGTCTCTCTGAAACTGAAAATAAGAATTCTTCTTTTCTTGGAGGATTTGGATCCTTAGAAAGGGATGAAAAGTACTTCAGACTTAATCGGACAAAGAGAAGTATCCTTTAAAAAAATAATAAATACACTATACAGCCTACCAAAATAATTTAACAAGAAAAAATCAGGACATTTCTAAAGGAAGCTTTGCAATGTCAGAAATCTGAATGGTCGAACCCATCCTTTTACCCCCCCCCCCCCCCTCTTTTTTTAACTTGTAATTTGCCGAAATAGTTTCAGCTCCTAGATTAATTTCTGTGACCAAACTGTAGAAACTTTAATTAGTTGGGTCCATCAGCCTTAAATTGTCTTCACTTATTGTCTACATGAATTTCAAACCCGCATATTCAGTGAAATTGAAGGAATCAAGACACAATTCAGTGTACAACTATTCATTAAAGAAGCAAGTAAATTGAAAGACTAAAGGTAATGGATGGACCCCAGTTATGTCGGGCTAAAATCAGACCATTACTTGACTGTCCTGTTTCGTCTATAGATACACTCCAAGAACTGAAGGACGTTTAGGTTAGAAATATCTTAAGGTTGGAAAATCACTCTTAAAACAGAAAAGTGAAATTCACCCCAAAAGGAGTGTGCTTAGAGACCACTCCAGTAGTGAGAGTGAATTGCACTGGGAGTAGAGTGAAAACTTACTCCAAACATAGTGAAATTTCATTATAATCATACAAGTTTAAATATTGCTCGATTTGGAGTAATTTTTTCACTGTTTTCGGATGAATTCGCACTCTAGTTCAATCAGCAATCAAATTATAATAAAAATCGTGATGTTTTGTCCAATCTTTTGCAAACCTGGTTGGGGATCTCCAGTCTGGCAAATATAATACCCCCAACCCCTTCCCGAGAAAAAGATTCCCATACGACCATGATCATTGCTTACAGTGGGAAACAGATTTATACTCTGTCATCCATCACTATTGGCGGTATGGGACCATTCCTTGAGTGGGGGATTGTTCAAGCTTTATAAACCAAATATTTTTCCTTACACTCTAAAATCAAAAGAGTGAACTTAGTCACTCTTTGACAGAGTGAAAAGTGTGAATTTTACTCCATTCGAGTAATTACTCACTTCAAGAAGATTGAAATTCACTCCAAAAAGAGCGAAATTCCCTTAAAACGAGCGAAGTTTCACTCTTGATGGAGTGCCTTCAGTTATCGTCTTAAAAAGAGTGATCATTGCAGACACTCGTGGAAGAGTGAATTTTCCCTCTTCCTGTAGTGAATTTCACTCCTTTTGGAGTGAGTTTCACTCTTTTTGGAGTGAGTTTCACTCTTTTGGGAGTGAATTATCACTTTAATAGAGTGAATTTACACTTTTGACTCTATCAATGAGTGACTAAGTTCACCATTTTACTTAAAGTGTACATTTTTACACAAGTCACTCGAATTTGACTGCCCATTCTTCCCCCGTTTTATGCTACAATTTCTATATCACTCTAGCTTTCGAAGGATGGATTTTGTGGCAAAGGCGTCGTTAGTTTATGATTACATAAAGTAAAAGATTCCCAAGAACAACACAAATAAACGTTCTCCAGTTTTGAGGTTACCTGCATAGCAGGCTGTGCGGCGTACCCCTTGTTCAGTTTGGTGGTTTTGGAAGCTCAGGAGCTGGGAAACAGAGTCTATTCCGCGGGGTATTTACTGCAAAAGGTGGGGCGATGCGCACTGTTCAACTAGAGAAGGAGAAACAATGTTCTATATTCTCTTTGAGACAATGTTCGTTTCCGACGATAATCTTGCTTTTATCCGCCAAATTCTTATCTCAATACTTAGATAAACAAAGATTAGTGACGCATTATCGAAATTCCTATGAAGATACGTATCCCTTACACTCTACTCGTTAACATTTTGTTGCCAGCCGTCATGGAAAATTTTGAAATTTACGTCATTTGACGCTATCCGAGACGCGACCTATTGTTTCATTTGAAGACAGTAACAATTTCTCTGCAAATTACTTTAATTTTATTGTTTCTTAATAATGGCAAAATTGTTTAAATCTGAGGTAAAGGTCTAGGCTTGAACAATGCTTCCATGTACTGACGAAAGGGGAGGAACTGAAGCACCTAGTTTAACCTTTTGTTTCCAGTCGTTCTATAGAAATTGTTATTATAAGCTTCGCCATTGGAGGAAACAAACCTCTATATCAAAGGATATACAGACAATGCCATTGTTTAGGAATTACTCGAAGGAGAATGGAAGAAATGATCATTAAAAAGACTTTGTCACAAGGGATTTAACAATAGAAACAAAGGGACCTGCCAATCAAATAGTGGCGCCTCAAAAGACAAAATCTGTTTCAAGTACATGTTGTCTGAAAAAATTTGTTCGTTTTATCTCCTTCTCTAGCAACTCCCTGGTTCAACAAGAAATTTCCTTACTGGCTAACGATAGCCTAATCCCTAAGCTAATCCCAAACCCTAACAAAGAATACAATCGTTACACTACAATGGCAACAACCAATCAAGAAACACCTTATTAAAAAGTGCGCGTCTACCCCAAAAGGTTGTAGCAGTTTGATCATGCATAGTATATCATCCCATCACATTCTTTGTTCTTTGATAGTGGATATTGGCAAATACACTAATTATTAAAGTCAACACATCCACTAAGTTGACTCGTCGAAGCTTTGTTTACTCGTTGTGTAAAACCACATTGTTATACTAAGCAACTGCGACTACGGAATTGTTCATACCATCTCCACGGGTTAAGCCTTCCACTAAACTCAAAAGGGACGAATCAGTTTATGCAAGGAACATGAGCACCAGATGAAAAATTTCCCAACGGATAAAATGAGTAAAAACCGTTTCTACCGCCCTTTTCCTCTTACCTACCGTATACTAAATTTCAGACTCCTGGTTCCTTATCGTGTTTCTGTGCGAGCTTTACAAACAGTCGTGGGTATAAAGTTCAATGCGTTTGGCTTACTTGATTGAAATTTTATGCGTCAACTTTTAACCTTCTAGTTAAATCTGGTGGCGACAAACTCCCTTTTTCATTTGGAGACTACCAGATTTTTCCATATATGATCCGGTACCAAAGCAAAGCAGGGCGCAAAGACCTCAGTAGGTTCCGTTTTAAAAGTATTATTGTATATGAAACATTCTGAGAATCGAAGCCCGGCCTCCTGAGTGAGGAATGGACGTTTGCCACGAGGCTAAGCACCAGTTCGGTTAAAGAAGATCTAAAACTCTGTAGCAAAAAAAAGGAATTATCTTTAGCTTTCGTACCAGGCCGGGGACTGTCTCCGCCTCCAATTGCACAGATCATCATGGGGATAACATTAGTCAGCGGTGGAGATTCCCCCTGCGCGATTTGCATCCTGTGGATTTTAGTTGCTCCAAATAAATTCTTCATATAAATAGCAGTATGTCCTTCGTTAAGTAGCAAGTAGCAAAGCTGATTTTGCGAAGTGAAAATTAGTATATTAGTATAAAAGTATATTTAGTAAATGAACAGAGTATATTCCTAGTAATACCAAATGACACCGAGAATAACTTCATTAAACGAAATTGACTCACGATTTTTAAGCACATTTTATACAGTTAATGTCTATCAATAGCAATAACGCAAGGAAAGACATTATCTGAAACAAGTTGTAAACTTGGTGAAAATTTGCATAACATTGAAAGATAAATTGATTATCTTACCTTAACATTTCTCTTGAACAGATAATAATTTGACGTCATATTTCACTTAATTCCACCATTGGCAATATTTATAGAAAAGAAGATACCATTTCAAGTTTCGGTCATGAAAGTGCTATGGTCTGCAGAGTTGGTGAGTCATTATCAGAGGGAGGGACTTTCATAGGGGTCAACTTCAATACAAATCTTTCTTCGAAGATATTGAAAGACTTTCGAAAACGTCAACCTATTGTTGCCCATGTATGTTAACTCTTAAACCAAATTCACTCAAACAAAAGTGTTAGAAGAGACCTTTCCTAGTGACAGTGAATGTCACGAGGAGTGAAGCAATTTTTTTCAAAGAGAACGTTTTTTCATCCCATGTGCGTGGAATATCCCAAGTGTGAGTGAATTCACTCTTTTGTTTTTAGAGTATTGCTCAATAAAATCTTAAGGTGTACTGACCCTTGATATATGGCAGGACAAGGGTGTATCCTTTGGTTCCTTGGTATGTCACTATGTTTGCACCTTCTCACCGTTTTTCCACCCCCCCCCCCTCCCAACCCTCACTATTTCTACAAACTTGAATCCTCCGCTGAAAGATGTGATAATTTTTATGATGCTAACTAAAGTATACTCAAAAAGTGACCCCTCCCCGTAGTACATTGCAAATTGCGTTGTGCTTATCCCAAAATTTGAAACTGCACAGTTATATTGTAAATGACGGTACGCTGATAAAGGTGTGACCTGAGGGGAGGTTGTTCTTGTAAGTGTGATCATGGATCTATTACGTAATATCTCCATAGTCTGATCAAAATCTATGCAAGAACAGGATGGGAATTCCCGAAACGCAAGTCATGAGAGTTCTAAGGGATAATAAAATTATTTCAAAGGGGATACAGGGTCACCATTTTTTTCAAATTGCAAATTATCTTAATCATGATTGATATCTAATATCTAGTCAAATATTAAAGGAATGTAGGTTTCTGATGTATGGTTTTAACACTTTCTACTACGATATCTATGAGCAAAGCTTTTTAAAGTTTCGATGCGTCCCCAGCGAAAAATGAAAGAGCGGAATTGAGTTTTATCAGTTTTACATATTGACGTGAATCAGGCCAGCCGAAGTTTTAGAATTCAAACATGTTGAAAACCTCCAAATAAGACAAGTTTCAAGATCAAAAATAAAGGCGATCACTATGTTTTATGTACACCATCCGGACCTGATCCGGGAATATTTATGAGAAAAGGGTGTAACTGTCTGCAGAGAGTACATGGCGCATAGGAAGGAATGGTCAGAACTTTGCAGAAAATATAAAACTTGACAGTTTTTTGTTAGGATTACATCCAACCATACCTTCTCCAAGACTTTTAAATGTAAACTTCGGATTACAACACTCACATAGTCATTGCTTTAGGAAAATAGATAGGCCACGGTAACCAGAGTACGCTACCATATCAGATCCGGCCCTGCCCCATCATATTTCTGGCAAAGAGCCGTTCGGCGAAACCAAACTATGAAGCTGCTTTCCAAGGAAGCTGCGCCCACTTAAGGGCAACAGTTAAGTGACCAACCTCGCGGCCTTTAGACCATTTACATCTCAAATCTATGATTTGTTGCTTTCAGTATGATACCCATGTTTATATATGAACCTGAATTGATTGTAATAACACACGTATTAAATTAAACCATAAACTGATTGTATGAAAATACCATTTAAATTTTTTTGCGATGTCGGAGAATAAAATATTTCAGAATATTGAATGATTTGAGATAATGAGATAAGGCTTTTCAATCTTTTGTTTTGTTAGTTAAAGGTTATATTTATTTAAGTTGTGTGGGTTAATTAAAATCTCTTCTTCATCACAAAACTGCCAAGTAGTAGCAGGCATAGCAAAGTAACGGAATAAGACGTAGCCACACCAGCACCAGTCCAAACTCCGGGAGCTTAAAAGAAACAAAAACAAGATGAAATTTGGGAGAGTGATTTGTGACAAGAGTAATTGATTACAGAGAATGATATATATGCAGAAATATAAGGTCACCGGAGGAGACCTAAAGCACACAATATTCAAAATATGTGATCACCAAAGAGAAGAATGTTACCGTTCAAATACCTTTGCCACATGTCCCACTTTTTCAAGAAGCAAATTCCTTATTTTTTACTCCGGTTAAATATCAAAGAGCGTTTCCCAACAATTTGTTAAACACTTTCATTAAATTTACTTACTGAAGTAAAAAATGAGTACCATTAGTCGCATTTAAGGACACTCGTTGAGTATTTAAAAAAGTCTCCTCGAGAAGGAGTGGTGGAGCTATGAAAGGGAGCCACTACCTCTACCACTGGGATATGAAGGAACGGACATTTACAATAATTGACTCCAGATCATCAAGTTACCACCGGTGAACTCGAGTGCGGGTTTTCTTCTTTTCTTTTTCTTTTTTAATTTTCTCTCACAATATTACGAATGTTTTGTCAGAAATGGGCAACACAATTTTGGAAGCTTCTCTGACTCTGAAAAATATAAGATCACTTATATTTGCCCATATGTCACACCAGATCAACAAGTGATAGAACAGTGCACTACAGTGCGGTTTTCAAAAATTTTCTTACAAATATTTATTTAAAAATGGCTACGAATTTGTTTGAGAAACTTTCGAAATTTCGTCGGAGACCTCAGTCCGCAGTCTTAAAGTGGGCATTACACGGCCACAATAACTTTTGAGTATTGCAAGATCTGAAACAGTATTTTAAAAACATAATCTAACACCGCAGTTAAAACCCGTACAATTCGGCATAAATGATATTTGAATAAAAACGTTCAAAATTTAATTTCGAAAAATGACTGAACAGGTCACCTGACTTTTATGACGCAATTGGCGGCACAAAACCGCCCTATTTAAGAACGCGCATCTAGATTTAGAGCTTTTGTGACACCCAGTATTTAGTTATCTTATCTTAGCAACTTTATGAAAAGGATTGCATAACAATACTCGCCCAACATACAGAACGCAAGGTGCGGACCACTGGGGATTCGGAGCATGTGTTCGCGTGTATATTCATGCGCGCGTGAAAAAAAAAATCTGTTTTTGTGCAAGAAGGTCTGTTTTTGTGCAAGAAAGACGCGGTCCGGGCGCTATACATGAACAGCTATGAACATGTATGGACAATCCATAACAAGCGCGTCCCCTTTTCAAGTGCGTCTTTATGCGGTGCTTGGTGAAGCTGTTAGGCCTATTCCGAATACTAAGCAGTCAGTGCGCCGGCGTATAATTCACAATGTAGTCACTGATCACGTTCGCTGCTATCGTTGTTTGCAATGAGGTACTTGCTAACACGCGTTACCACGCACATGATTCAATGATTGTTAGCTTCCTGGTATAGTGTTGCTAACCATGCCCACTGAGCTATTTAACTGGAGAACGCACGTCAATGCCGAATACGCATCGAAATTGAAGCCGACAGGGAGGGTCACATGATGTAGGTTTGTTTACTCAAGTCGTTTCACTTCACGAATGTTATAAAGCAAATTTATTTTAACTTTGGTGAGTTAGGTCTAATCTTGCTATTTCACGATTCAACTGCTCCGAAACTGGCCAAAATCCTGGCCACAATCTCTTCTTGAATTCTTGAATGACAGATTTTTGTGTAATACTGCATATACACGAATCCGGACAACAAGTTATGGTCTGATTTCAGTCGGCCAAAACTGGGGTCCGTCACCTTCAAATCTTTCGATTTCCTTGCTTACCTCTATTATGGATGGTTATACACTAATTTGTATCTTGAATTCTCTAATTTTCCTAAATATGAAGGTTTGAAATTCATGTAAACAATAAAGACAGGCGTTTTTAGGCTGATGGACCCCACTAATGGCGGCCTACAGTCACTAAAAATAAGCGCCAGTCGGATTTGTCTATAGTATTGTGAAAGGACAAGTCAAACATATTCTTCTTCCTGTCGTAAATCAACTCAGTGATATGAATCCTCGGCCCTGACCGATTTTGAAACAAAAATGTCCTTAAAGATCGATTTGGCCTTTCTAACCCTACAAAAAACATAAGAACTAGTGTGCGTACGTAAACAAGCCTAGGCTGTACGTAAATCAATGGACGTGAGAACATAGTTATTATACCTTTCCCTGGTTGGGAGGCTCCTTACGCACACTGCGTACGCACAGACGTAGAAGCTGTATGTACGTTCATGGTTTTTGTAAAGTGCGTCCGTAACTGTCCGTAAAACATAATGAGCTCTTCAAAAAGTTCTTCACGTGACTTTGCAGATGCAACACGATCGATTGGTAGCGATAAGGTTCCATTGAGGAAGGTACTGTTTCTGCTGGAAAGTGAAATTAAAGTTGACCCAAGGGCTAAAAGGGAACTGCAAATGGCCGCGTAATCAGAATTTTTTTTAAGATTTTTGAATAAATACAGAAATCCTGTGTTACAGGGTTACTAGGTAACAAGTGGGGGCGGCCTGGTCCCTCTGAAGGTAAGGCACGGCAAGACTATCTAAGCGGAGCGCTACCATCGGTTGGCGCGGAGCGTACAAAAAAATTTTGGGCTTTTAAAACCCCTCCAGATGGCCGGAAAAGGCACTTCCCATGAGTTTTAAGCTGAATGTACCCAGCCCTGAAATACGAATCTCATGTCTCAAATTATGAGAATGAAAAATCAATCTATGAAAAATGGTAATACATACACTTTTTAGGACCCCAAAACTGGGAACATCGGATGTGTGGCCAGAAGGATGAGACTAAAGGGAACCGGTATCTCCCATTTCCTTTGAGAAAAATAGTATACTTCAGAAGGACGTAGATCGCAAATGCGGCAATATTTGAATCTAAGCGGAGCGCCACCATCAGTTGGCGCGGAGCGTAAAAGAAAATTTTGGAATTTAAAACCTTTTCAGATGGCCCGAAACGGCACTACAAACGTGTTTTACACTGGATGTACCCAGCCGCAAATGCGGCAATATTTGACTGGATTTCAGCTTACCTAAGGCAGTACCTTAACCTTTAACAGGAAAACCAAAAGTAGTTGTGTACCACAGGCTCTGAGAAATTTCTTTGCGTTAGATTTCCTAGATACAAAATGATGCTGTGTTTAGCAAAACTTTAAACTGATTATAGGCCTTAGTTTTAGGATTTTCCCTTTTTGGGGAGCATGAAAAATATCAAAGTATTTTTAGTTTTTTTAGAGATTTTTACAAGAGACATACATACTACCAAAGAAACAATGCGCAGAATGGTTCAGTATTTGTCCATCGGTACATTATGTAGTCAAAATCAAAATACTACGAATAAATCTCTCAAAATAATTGAACCGCAAAGCAGAAGTATGGATCACGTGGAAAACACATGAAATCAGGACCTTGTGGATATTTTAAAAAAGCCCCGGACGCCAGTGCCAACTAGTAAAAAGAGGACTTGTCGAAAAAAATCGTCCTACAGTGGCATTTGTCATGGGCAGGAGTGAGGCACGACATAGGCCTACTTGTTAAGGATGGAAGGGAAGAATTATCCGAAGGCAGTACCTTACCCTTACCTGCTTACGGCATATTTTGTATACGATAAAGTATGGGAATGGTCGTGTAAGAGTGGTCTCCAGTGTACGATTGCCTTATTTTCAGTAAATCAATCATCCATCCGAAAGGCAGAAAGGGTCTTGACCTAACAAAGTCACAATAAAATTTGTCGTCGAGACTTTTGTTTCATCTTCTAAGTGACATGCAATAAACGACAGTGCAGATAACAAACGGTATGTAATTTAGTGAAAATAGGCATTTTGAAGTTATTACTTGATTACATACGTGCGCACAAAATGTGTTTTACACACATTCATCCATGTTTTTTTTTATTATTATTATTTTTACACATTTTATTTATTTACTGTTTTAAAGGAAACACTTCAAAGTTTATTTCCGTTCAAACATTTTCTTTCATTCAATTAATTTATCAGGACGCAAATAATCTGGGGGTCTGAAGAAAATCTGGGGAACCTTGGCCCCCACCCCCCCCCCCCCCCCGTGGCTACGCCACTGTACGTATGGAGAGTCCGACAACAAGGCTCTTGTGTACTACCAACGTCACGTGACTGACGAAAACCGTAATCTCAACATAAGCAGTCAGTTCTCGGAGTTTCCAAACCAGGGAAAGGTATTATAACTATGGTGAGACTGAGTGTCCGCCATTTTTGCATCGAACGGTATGGCACTAAGATGTTTCTGTTTGGCAGTCCTCCGCCGGTTTTTATTTTAAATTTGAGCCAAAGATCGATGAAAAAATGACCCAAGACTTTGAAAAACACCTAAGAAAGATTTGTTTACTCCTTCACGTATTAAAGCAAACTGTCCAAAAGGATTTAATCCAGTTTCTATCGATTCTATAAAACTTGAAAGAAAAGGCGGTCTCGGCTTCGCCTCGTCCGTTATTTTTCCAACTATCGTTTCTATCGATTACAAAGGCAATGTACGTTACTGGGCACACTTTGGCTTGCCTAAGTGAACCGTGTAGCCGCATGACAAGTAGCCCAAATAATGGACAAGTCGCCCAAATAAGGCAACACGACCAAAAATAATAATATCTAGGGGTGGTACTTGTGTCATGCTCCCATGCTCCCAAAGACAACTCTGCAAACTGAGAGGTCTTAACTCGAATCAACTAAGAGTAAGGCTTTCTTAAATAACGTTACAACAAGGTACGACGGTACATAGGGTTAGGCTAGCTAGCTACGTTAGAACTAAACGAAGAAAAGAAAACAATGTTATGCTAAACATTATACACTGTGTTACTTACAAGTTGTATAGTAAAAGCACCGAAAGTGACGGGGCCCGGGAATGACGCATCCTCAAAAATTACTAAGTAGCACATAAGAACCGTAAGTAATAGGAGCCTAACCCTGTTGGAACTATCTAATGGTTCGTTTTGCACGATGATGAATCCATTTCAGATACGTTTGTATCTAAATGTGATTAATTTTCAAGCTTTTCCCAACTACTTCCTACATTAATGTTAATTTTTATTTGGAAATACTACTCCACCAAAATAACGAAAATTACCTCGTTCTGGTGTACACTGCTCGGAGTACTTCTTCATCTGACGTAGTTACTCGTGTTTAATGTGATGAGTGCATAAACTAAGTTATTAGGTTATTTTACTGTGTTTATAACTAGACCAAACTTAACGTCTTTCTTAGGTCGGTTAGGTCGACAATAGAAATAAGTTTTGCACGGTAGTGTGTGTACGACTCCAAAACGCCTTACTGCTGGGCAGACTCCGTTGCTCAACACTTCCGTGCTACACTGTTGATTCGCGCCAAGGACTAAACCATACGGCTTGCTACGTAGGTACCTATACGTAACTGTACAAAGTCAATGTAAATGGTGACACACTACATATATCGAAAATTCGTCACTACGGTATCGGTGCTATTTCAAGGTTGACGACAGAGAAAATTTTGAATTAAATCGATCTCTCTTTACCTAAATTTTGGGTTTGGGATTGATAACTATGGGTATAAATACACCCGTGGGTTACTAACCATTTGAAAATGGCAAGCAGGACAGTGTTAAGGTTTGTTTCATTCTGTATAACCATTTTGAAATGGTCGGGTCGTCATTCAGCGACCCACCATGCTACGTTACTAAGTTACCGAGGCCGTAAACGTGGTATGGCTATGCGTACACTGTACCAAAAACCAAACACCGTATTAACCTAATATAGTGTTACGACTGTGTGCAGTAAACATACACAGCTGGCTGAAGACCAATGTGTCAACATAAATGGTTGTTCAGACTAAGTGAAACGACTTGAAATTAACTAACCTGATAAAGGATAGTCCTAATATAGGCCTAGCTATACTGGCACTGTAACAGAAAACGTACAAACACCGTGCTAGCCTGTTAGTGTTACGTTACTGTGTGCAGTATACATTCAATGGGAGACCAGTGTGTCAATATAAACGGTTGTTCAGGCTAAGTGAAACGACTTGAAGTACACTAACCTACATCACGTGAACTTCAATCGGCTTCACAACAATTAGGGAGCTTTAGATTTCACGACGCGGACCTCATCTACAACGAAATGACGTCATTTTTATCTATGCCATTTAGAACGTAACGCGAAATAACGCTACGATCAGTTGTTAAATGACAGGGGAAACGCTGGTGTGACGTCATAACGTTGCAGCTGACGTCCGCGTCGTGAAATCTAAAGCTCACTGTTGCTGTGGAATGCGCCTTCCTAGCATATAGTTCAGTGTATAAGGCACGCCTCCCATGCTTACACGCGCAAGGAAAGCGCTACTTACATGCCTTCGTTTTGCACGCAGATCATGAACACAATATGAGCGTCCTTTATTTACGTTACTAAAGACGCCATACGGCGATGTGAGCACCACACGCGCACTATAGGCCTAAAGGGCCTACAAATCAGGCGCAATGTAATAAAAACTAAACCTCACAAAAGAACGTTTTCTCTACTCCAAATTTGAAAGAAAAAGCGGTCTCGGCTTCGCCACGTCCGTTATTTATCCAACTTTGTTGTCTCGAAGGTTTATTTACCAACAAAAGTCCGACATATGCAGTTTATTCCTTACTTAAACGTCGGAGTATATCTGAAAATATATGTATAAAAAAAGTCAAAACTTACCAGCTGGTCTCCATTCAGGTGCACCATTCCACCCTATAGTTTCGTTCTGGTTCTGTTGCTCCAACCATTCAATGAGAGGCTGAAAATATTCAACGAGGGGAAGTGCTGACATTTCGCGCTGACCAGTTATAGCCTCCATTGCATCCGGCCATGGCCTACTACTTCCGGTTTTTAACATATTCCTTCATTAGTGTAAAAGGAGAAAATAAAAACAGTAAAATTATAAATTCAGTTTCTGTTTATTCTCCACATCCCCTGCCACCTGGGGAACAAGAGACTGATAAAATCAAAAATGCAACATAGACAATCTATTAATAACATAATGGGTAACGGGTTAAAAGGAAAACAAGAGAAGAGGGTACATATAACCCTGACCTGAACGTTATAAGCAAAATGTGTATATCTAATTAACTTACGCTAAAAGAGTCCCAGCTTCTTCCGATTGGTATATGTCACACTTGTACAGAGGCCCTTGCTGCCCAGCGGCTTCACAAAGTGACTTGTGAAATTGGAACTGAATTACAAAACTGATGAAATACCTATCAAAGGAGGAAAAACAAGAAAAGGGGAATAATTTGACGGAGAAGATATTTAAACGAATTTGCATGAGGGATACCAGGGAACAATATTTGACAAAAGATGTATCGGGCCAGTTTATATTATTGATGTGTAATCGTACATCCCTTAAACTAAATGTCATTGGGATGCTTAAAACAACTGGGTGAAACTTGTACCCACTTTTCGACAAACGCTGGGTGTACATGTTACTGCTTAACCCTTTACCGTTGTGCTCCAATCGTGGCATATTTGGGCGCCTCGGGAATGGGCGGAGAAGCGGACGTAGCACGCCCCGCATCAGCTCCCGTAGGTTATTGACCCGTGACATTAAACTATTGTCTCTCTCGTTGTTGTGGCCGAATTTTCGGGTAGCTACAATACTCGCAGTTTTGAGCTCCGCATGAAACAGTAAAGATGGGCGACAGCCTTGCTCTTCGTATGAGTCCAAAAGGACCCAAACAACGGCAAAGTGTTAAAATAAGCCTGTGGAGTGTGTTTACGGAAAAGCTGATTCCGCTGTCTCTGCGTGTGTGCACAGCCCCGTGGTGCAGATACTTTAGATTAACCCTTTACCGTTGTTTTCCGATCGGGGCATATTTGCGCGCCTAGGGAGTGGGCGGAAAAGCGGACGTAGCACGCCACGCATCAGCTTCCGTAGGCTATTGACCCCGTGACCTTAAACTATTGTCTCTCTCGTTGTTGTGGCCGAATTTTTGGGTAGCTACTGGCAGCTTCGAACTCCGCGTGAAACAGTAAAGATGGGCGACAGCCTTGCTCTCCGTATGGGTCCAAAAGGACCCAAAACAACGGCAAAGGGTTAATAATGGGCAAACTGTAGGGTAATGGGTGTTGGGCAATGCAGATTCCCAGTACTTGGGTACTGCGAAATGATCAACTTTGATTTGACACATATATGCAATCGGGTGCTTAGTGATGTTGACGCACTTACTATACAAATCACTACGGATAATAATTTAACCAGCTCCTCAGCGAAATGCCATTGACCAAGAAATAATTGTCCTGCGCAAGATTTCCTTTCCGAATCGCCCAAAATTTGGCTCACTTTACGCCAATGAGAATAAAAAAAGTTGGTAAAAGATGCTTAACTTAAGTGTTGGTTAAAGTCAAAAGACCAATTAGTAATCTAAACAACTTCTCAACCACATATCATTGACCAACAAACAATTGTCCAGAGCGGCACGTTTACCCAGTGTCAACCAATGTTGGTCAAAGAAGCTTGATGGAAGTGTTGGTTAAAGTGATGTGTCGAAATTATCAAACTTTGGGTAATAATTTAATGAACTCCTGAGCAAAACCACATTGAACAGCGAAAATGTCCGTTTTAGGAGTGAACGTACAACTATATCCTCACTGCTTGTGTCATTAGTTTCTTCCTAATATATACTTATCATGCATCCAGGATTTTTTTTTTTTTTTTTCATTTTTGGTGGCCAACTACATAGAATGATCACTGGCATGGAGGACGGGCCCTCCCCTATAAGAAAAGTTTTTAGTATTTAAGTGCCGTCACTCAGATTCAGTTTGGTGCAACATTTAGCATCAACAACAAAAAAATTACTCTCATGATTCTTTAGGCCATGACTTGAGCCCCTCCGCCATACACGGGATCATTTCCTGCAGTTGGCCACCAAAAATAAAAGAAACCTTGAAAACCCCAGTTTAGTAATGATAAGACAGGTTCATTGGACTACTCTTAGATATCAAAAACTATAAGTTCGGGAGATTACCTCTTTTCTTGGTAAAATGGTTTTTGACCTGATCGGGGGAAAATCCTGAATAGGTAGCGACATTTTCAAATTTCTTCCAGGGTAGTTCGCCAAAATCCGTTTTCTAGACACTTAAATGGTATAGACTAAGACATGGCCGCAAGTTTGTAGTATGTGTTTTAGAGAAAGTTGTATGAGTGAATAGTGCCTGCACTTGTCATCATAACTACGCTTTGTTTTGATTTCGGTCTGTGGTGGTGAACAATTATCTTGAATTTGTAAAATGCAAACGCAAAAAGAACAGATGCGTGGACGCATCATTTTAGGCCGAAATGTAGAGTGGCAGAACGATGTGCGATATGTGTACAAGTTAATATATCGAACTGAATACTAAACATTTAAAACGTTGATCGAGTTTATATAGCTTTTTTACCTTATGTACGGTACACTGGCTGGAATGTGATACTTAGCGGCTGGATCAAAGTCTTCTTCGCTTCTTTCGGTGGGTGGAATTAATCCCTGATATTGTAACCTAAAAAAGAAGTAGGAAACATTGTAAGCGTTTAAACTTTGAAGATGCTATTGGTCAATTGAATCATTGATATATTCAATCTTAAAATTCTTTCAAGAAATTGTGGTCAAAGGCAAATTAAATGGACTCTAATAAAGTAGTGTTTGGGGGAACCCGTTTGTTCCAAGGGTTTTATGTTTCGTGACTAATAAGCAATCGGTTTCGGGATGTGCGGCAAATCATGTTTTTTTTAAAGGCTTAATCTTCTCAGCCCAAACAGTTCCAATTCCCCTAACCTACTTTAGCACCTCCACCAACGGTCTAAATCTCATTCTAGTTATCCCTACACAATCTCAATTTATTGGTTCATTGTGACTGAGTATATATGACCGCCACATAACGTGTAATCAAAACACTCTCAGGACAGAACGCATTGTGTAATAGGAGCTACAATACTCCGCATTTTTGGAACTTGCTGTCAGTCAAAGAGCTGAACCAATGGGAAATTTCTGTAGACTGCAGAACTTTTAGTTTGGGTGGGAGTTGACTGCGTGCATGATGTTTTTGCTTTGGAAGGACATGCAGTACATATACCTCTGATACTAAGACCAGAAACCAGGGGCGTGGACTGAAGTTGTAGAAGGCCTACATTGTCAAGCTCAATTTTGGCGCATACCATAGACTTATCTCTATACTTCGTATCAAACCTCAAACAGGTCTTACTCAAAGTACAAGTGAAATTGAACTTGACTAGGTTCATACAGTGAAGAAACCCGTCACTTTCTTTTCCTACGGAAGCCGAGAAGTGCGGTGGTTTGAAAAACGTGAACCGTTTTGTCCATGATCCCATATTTCCATCGGAAAACGCCAAACGCTTTAAACGTGTGGCGCGGCAGGGGATTATCCCACCCACTCTCCAATAGGAATGTGAAAGGGCAGAACCAAAATGAATAACTCCAAACAAGAACGATAAAACTTGATATTTCTTGACATCTTCCTATGATATGGACGCTGTTCAAACATTAATGTAGCCCATAACATAATGAATTTAATAAACAGCGCTGCTTAAAGTTGCTTTTTCCATCAACCCTACAAACGTGTGTAAGGTGATGCAGAGAAATCGTTGTCCTTTCAGGCGTTTTCCAATGAAATGGGCAAAGCGGTTCTTGTTTCCTCCAAATCATCACGACTTCCGTCTTGTGTAATTTTCTGCTAGTGGCAGAAAGTGGTGGAGCAATTGTTCAGTGAAGGAAACACACAATAGGCTGAGCTCTTCTAAACTGAAGAATGCATATTAAGATTATATAAAATATTAATACCGCAATTTCCACCAGTCTTCATTGTACTTTGATGGTGGCGTGCTACCGTCGAAAACTCCCCATCTCCAGAGATCCATGAGATAGCCGAAAGGAAGGAAGGCAATTTTGTCTAGTGCAACACTCATCAAGTAGTTAATATCCGCCTCTGTGATTAAATACCAGAAAAATCTCTTCACAAATAAATAAGGCCAAGGATCAGTCGTTCTGATAAATGTACACTCTAAAATCAAAAGAGTGAACATAGTCACTCTTTGATCGAGTGAAAAGTGTAAATTCACTCCATTAGAGTGATAATTCACTCCAAGAGGAGTGAAGTTCCCTCTGAAAAGAGTGAAGTTCCCTCCAAAAAGAGTGAAATTCACTAGAGGAAGAGGGAAAATTCACTCTTCCACGAGTGCCTGCAATGATCGCTCTTTTTTAAGAGCGATCATTGTGGGCACTCCATCAAGAGTGAAACTTCGCTCGTTTTAAGGGAATTTCACTCTTTTTGAAGTGAACTTCACTCTTTTTGAAGGGAACTTCGCTCCTCTTGGAGTGAATTATCACTCTAATGGAGTGGATTTACACTTTTCACTCTATCAAAGAGTGACTTCGTTCACTCTTTTGATTTTAGAGTGTACAATATTAGACTGTTACTGTTTGAAAGGTGTTACTTTACTGATTAGCGAAATCATGTCGTTACGGTAGGAAGCAATAACGTATTGCTTCGACTCGTATCTTTTTTGATGTACAGTACTTACGCATCGCCAACCCCAGAGTTTCATAACTCTTTACTAAATATTTTTTTTTTACTATAGTGTTTTAGGGTGTAAAAATAAAGCACACAACTATAATGATATTACAACTTTTGAAGCTAGGATGCTTAGATTTGTTTTCACATTACATTCATCACTATGCCAAAAACACAAACTCAGCACAGTACGCCAACTGAAAATGTGGATGAACTTTCGTGTAAACTGTAAGGAGATTTTTATCACTGACTTGACTATTACAGGCTTCGTCGGTTGCCCACTAGGCTAATCGACCACTTGCGAGCTCTTTTGGCGATTCTGTGCTGCCTCATGAGAATAAACGGCACAACCGGGGAGGGGGGGGGGGTACTTCCCAATTCCATTCTCGTCCCTTACCTCACCCCACTCCTGAATTAAATTCTTAGTTTAGAATCCTTAATTTGAATATGATTTTCTACCATTTTGGAGCCTCTCAACTCACTAAAACCGCTGAGTTTCCGCCGCCTATGATGAGTTAGGGAGTTTCTTAGTGGGAAAACGTATGTCCATAACTGGCCGCAAGAGCTGGCAGGTGGTTTTAGGTCGAATGTTGCAAGGCGCAAGAGCTCCCAGGGTTTTAAAGGCAGTTATCACTCCAAACAGTTACAAGCGTCCCAACCTACTTACTTCTAGCCCCTCCAAACGGATGCCATTTTTTTTTTTTTTTGAAGATCCTGAAACTACGTAGCCATACTTCAGTAACACAGATTCTACTTTAAAAGATAGCATATGTGGTACCAGATTGCATGTGAGGACACCCAATTTCTAAAAAAATTTCAAAGGGGGAAGGACTGTCTCTGCAAGGCCCTCAGTGATGCCAACTTCATTTTTAATTCCTAAAAGCAGGCATATTTTGTTAAATTCTGTATCTCCCTGGTGGCACCGATTGCCTCTAAGGACGCCTAGCTTTTTAAGAAGTTTCAAAAGGGAGGGGCCCGTCCCTTAGACTAATTTCCCGCCCGGCATAGACGTACGAGACGGGGACAGGGGAGCGGAGGGTGTTCAGGTGCGGTGAGAAATAGTTTGCCATTCATCACGCAAGAGATGTTAGGGGTAAAATCATTAAAGAGCCCATGAAATGACTTAGTAACAATGATTGGGGTCATTCTCTGACACTATCTATCAACAAAAATAGCATTTATTTTAAAAAATCCCACCCCACAAAAGAGAAATGCTCAAGTGAAATGGTATCCCTTCCAGCACAGCAGCTGAAAAATGTAAAAGTGCATTGAACCAAGAATGACATCATCACAGGAACCCAACTTCACAGTGTGTGTACTATAGTGCACATGGAGTATACCCTGCTCTGTTGATGTTACAGAATCTTGTATGTATAGATGGCCTAAAATGATTTATATAATCAACAAATTATCATTACAAAACCTAAACCTGTGTTTGCTTCACAAAACTAGTGAAAAGGGGGATTTCAACAACTAGGAATATCCCTGTTCAACAGATGGAGTTTTGTGACTTCTCAATATTCCTTGAGCCAACTAGCAGGGAAAATTGTTTGGTATACATCATACAAGCGTTTGGAAGTTTCCTGGTAAGAGGTTATACACACAAAAAATACCTCAGGCTCCCGGGGGATGTAACTGCATCCATTTGACCTCCAGTGTTATGTAACTATGATTTTAATTGGGGAGGAAGCAGTGATGCCATCAAAAGTTACACAGGGCCATATGCAATAGTGTATACCTTCTGTGTTGTTTTGGATGCATGTGCTAATGCTGCAATTTGACTTGGTTCAAAGAAAAGGAACAGTGATTATAGTGGGAAAGGAGACGACCTGATATTTTGGTTATTTAAGGAAGTATTCTGTATTTCTATCAAAAGTTGGCATGAAGTTACTATTTCAACTTCATGCATTTTGAAGTCTATGCTAGTACAAGATCCATTGTATGATTTCCACACCCATGTTTGTGAAGAATTTACTTGAAAGGGATGTCTTTCAAAGGAATCTGGGTGAGATATCTTCTTATTCAACAATCTGATTGAATGTGAGTTGAAATATTTTCTTTTTCTGGTTGAAAGAATTGCTGTTTAGTCATAGATCGACTTGATTGTTGAAACCAAAAATTTAAACTGATAGGCCTAACATGAATGGGACAGCTTGAGTGAATAATGACAAAATTCCTCTTTTGAGGAATTGGGAGTGAGAATTTCAAATTTTGATTGATATATTTTTGGCTTTATACTAGGACATTCTTGAGATATAATTCAGAAATTATTTGGCCAGTACCGGTCTCATGCTACGCAATCTGTGAGCAAAATGTTACTTAAACATAGCATTATAATACACACACTGTGAAGTTGGGTTCCTGTGATGATGTCATTCTTGGTTCAATGCACTTTTACATCTTTTACATTTTTCAGTTGTTGTGCCGAAAGGGGTACCATTTCACTTGAGCATTTCTCTTTTGTGGGGCAGAATTTTTTTAAATAAATGCTTTTTTGGTGATAGATAGTATCAGAGAATGACTTCAAATCATTGTCATCGAGTCATTTCATGGGCTCTTTAACAGACGGGAGTTCGAGCAGTCACAGACAATTTCATCAATTCAGCGGATCTTCAATTTAGCCAAGAGTCACAATAGAGAAGTATTAGCATATTGTCAATTCCGATGTATAGTTTCCCCGAAAAGAATCAAGACCATTTAATATAATAGTGATAGTACATTTTACGTGTTAATTTTCTGATCACTTACGATTTAGCATGTTCCTGATTTTTGTCTTATTGCAAACAAAAGGTAAACTTAAAGACTGCATGCTTAGATTCTCTTCACACAATTTTCGGCCATCTGAGGGGTCGCGATGTTTTCAAAATTTTCTCTACGGTTGGCACCAACTAATGGTGGCGCTCCGCTTAGATAATATTTCGGGCAAAATTACATTTAGGGGTTCAGAGTAGTTCCTATAATAACTCTCTGATCACTTTGAAGGTTGCTAACATATTTTGAAGTGAGCATTTAATTGCAAACGACAAAACAAGATGGCGACTCGTTAGTCTTTGTATAAGTCTGGCAAATGCTATTTCCGACCATCTGAAGGGTCTGATTTTTCGAAAATTTCCCTACGCCCCGCGCCAACTAATGGCGGCGCTCCGCTTAGATAATCTTTATGCCAGAACAGCGTTAAGTTATCTGAAGAAGAAAGCATAAACTAAAATGCTCCTGTTCGCCTACACCGTTCGATGCTCTTTTATTTTGACTCTTAAAACTATGCAAATTTAACGACGAGTTTTGCTTCAAAGGGTAGCGTAAATGGCATAAGATTGCATGTGAAGACACAAAAGTTTCATTTTTATCCTCATGAACCACCACACTTCAACTTTTAACGCTGTTTTTTTTCAAAGTCGAAAATCTTAACATCTAGGCTCCTTGAAAACGCCAAAAATTTCCCCGGCCTGGGGAGAGTTTAAGGGGAGGGTGTACCACTCTCCCTTAGACCCCTCCCCCCAGGCCGGCGATCACTCAACGTACTGCATGCCCCCCCCCCCCTTTCAGGGAAATCTCGCGTACGCCACTGCATGGTGAGGATTCAAGACCCAAATAAGAAATCAGAGCACTCTCATCACATGTTTGTGTAATATGAGCTACCCTGCCTTTTTTTATTTTGACGTCAATCAAAGGATTGTGCCAAGTGAAAATTTCTGTATAGACTACTGGTAAAATTTTAGTTTGGGGTGAGGAATGACTGCCTGTAAACATGTCTAAAGCATGTGGGAGTTCTTATTTTCATGGCTTGCAAACTAAGACCTTCTGTGAGCAATTGCGCCTGGTTTTATAAAGCACAACACGATTGGAAGTGTACCATAATCCTCCTGCACCTCGTCCAGAAGTTCAACAGCGTAAAGATGTTTCGGGGTCGACACCGACAAAGCTAAAACGTCTCCGACCGCTTCGTGGAAACCAGGGTTGGCACCGTCGCGATAGACGACTGGTAGTTCCTTGTACTGAAGGTAGTATTCCACGTGACCCATTTCGTGGTGAATAGTAATGAAGTCATCCATAGTGATATCCGTGCATTGTTTGATCCTGTCAAAAATCACCATGTTTATATAAATTGTTTTAGTTTAGTTTAGTTTAAGTTTTAGTTCAATTCAGTTCAATTTAGTTTATTATCATTCTCTGTGGAGGTTGAAGAGACTTGACTACAAATGTATATGCATCACAAAGACATGAATTTCAAAAGTATTCAAACATAAAACGGAAGAAACATCAGAAGAAATATAAACTAAGAAAAAATAACGATAATTAAAATGACAACAAGGTAGTATCGGCCAAGATGTCATTACGTGTTTTCCTGCTTAGGGAGAAAAATTGTGAGCGCGCTTTTAACTTGATAGGATATTTGTGCAGGGAGTAACAGCCTAATAACTAACACACAGGTTAGAATTTGTGAAAGTAATAGAGGGTGTACTCATATCAGAGTAGTAAGTGCGTTACTAAGTATTGTTTAGGTCAGAGACTTTTTATTAGGAGTGCAATATTTTCTTTAGAAGAATCTGTTTCCTAAGCCAGTAGTTTTGGTCTAAAGGGGGTGATTTTCTCCAGCTAAAAAGTAACACAATATCTGTATCTAGCTAAAATACCTCCCGAAAGGCATTTTCCATTATCATAAGATGAGATAATTCCGCTGTTGGAGTGTCTAATACACTAGCGTAGCCAGCGGGGGACAGGGGGCAGAGTGCCCCCCACAGAAATTTTGGGGACGCAATGGGCGATGTTGAAAAAATGAATGGGAGCCAAAAAAATAAAAAAAAATAAATAAAAAAAAAATAAACGGCAAGAGGAGGGAGGGAATCGGGGGCATTTTTTACAGTTTTTCGGGTGGGGGGGCCCTTAGTCGTTACGATAAAGTATGCAGTCCCCGACGGCAACTAGTCTCCCCGATGGTTTACCTGTTTTTTGCCCTCAGGGGACAATTTCCCTAATAAGAACCCCAAATTTTCCGCGCGCTACGCGCGCTGTAGATCCACTCCAGTTTTTTCAATACTTCCATTCCACATGTCTAGAAAGTGTAAGTCCTCTCAACCTTACCAAGTAACTGGTAGGCAGAGTACACAGGTTATGCAGAGGTCGTAAATTTTACCCCATATCACAAAGCCTAGTTGCTGTTCTCTTGTGTGTGTCATGCGATAGGTCAGATGGTGAGCCACCCACGGAGCATAGTTTGGCTATTTTATCGGGTATTCCAGGTAGTTTCGACACAATGTATGTTATCCCCGATACGGTCTACAACCCCTACAGTGTCTTTTTTTTTTCTTTTTGTTCTTAATGATTACATAGGCTATGCTATTTTTGTGAGTCCACCAAAAAATTTCGCGCGCTTTGCGCGCTTTGCAATTTCACGATTCAGATTCAAAAGAACACTAACACGGCTTTTAAAATATTAAGTAACATTGTGGAAAATGTACCCAAGGCTGCGATGACATGGGATAGTTAGGCTCCTTCATACCACCCCCTCCACATAGGGGCTGTCGGAACTTGTGGTCGCTGGCATGGCCCGTCCCCTGTCGGGGATAACCTGTCGCCTTCTCATGGTCGGTTTAGTTACTTTGGCTTTCGCAAGAGTTATTTCTGCGATAAAACCCAAAATGTTCGGTACGCTTTGCACACTCTTCCTCAGTTCCGTTACCTAGAGCTAATAAAGTACAAACTCTTCCCACCTTTTCATGTAAATTAATAAGTAGAATAAATGGATTAATGTTCATGTCGGGAATTTCATCTCGTTTCGCTAAACTTAGTTAATTATTTCTTGTGTCAGTCGTGCGGTACGGACTCGAAGAAGAAATTACAATATAATTTCTGTCCGATAGGGCCCAAATGCCGGGTCAATTTATTGACCTATATAAGATTTAAATAAGTACAGATTCTTTTTAGTGTAGGCTAACCCCAAAAATTTTTGCCCCCTTTTCCACGGTTAAATCAGTGCGGAAAATCAGTTCCTCTAGCATATACAAATTTGACGTCGTATATGGCGCGCAATGGCAGGTATAGTGCACAGGTTTTCTTCAAACCTCCCTCACCAACTCATCGACGGCATCCTGGCTGTCGGGGCTTGGGTCGCTACCCACCCTGCCCCTCCCCGTTCGGAGAGTGGCCCTTCGTCGGGCAAATCCTGGAGCTAAGCCTGGAGGGAAGACATATTTTTCCAGTTATGACTTGTATATGTGTAATGAAGCAATGAACTAGAAATGGAAGCTGCATTTTTTGGAGAGCGGCAACTATTTTGGAGGGGCTGTCAATTTCACTAGGAGGACATGTCGGCCCTCTAAAACCCCCTGTGGAGAACACTGGAATCTAGTATAAAAAGAACAAAATATAGCACCATATTGCATCTAAGCTCTTCGAGACAGCAAAACATTCCAAAAGGGGAAGGTGACACCCAGGGAGACAGGCCCGTGGTCAGGGGGTTCAGGGGGTTCGCACTTAGTCCCGCCCATACCTAATTTTTCTTATTTTTAGTTTTTTTTTATTTAAATGGAGTTTTGGCGTTTTTCAGGGCAAAATGTCAATTCCGCTGGTTTAGCCAAATAAATGTAAGCCTTATGAGTAGCTGTTTTGTTCCAGTGCGACACAATTCCCTAGGGCCCCATTGACTCGTACCGTGTAACCCTCTTACAGTCACACACTAACCCTGCTAACTCTCGAGGGAATAAGGAAAACATTGATACAAGATTGAAAATGTCCAAAAATTCCAACTTAGGGACGATACACCAGATCGCTCAATTTTGATGTAAAATTGCAAAATCTCCTTGGGGCAGGAGGGGGAGAACCACACCCTCTCCGTTCGGTCGCTCGGCTCCTCACTTGGGAGCTTCGCTCCCTCAAGAAAATGCCACACCCCAGTGGCGGCGATGAAAAATGAAAAAGTTTGGGCTAAAGGTATGTTCAGCCCCTCAATATTTGTCAAGTGCTCCAATTAAGAAGCTGGGAGAATTTCGAAGTTGAGCTGAACATATTCTTGCTTAAAACACTCGGGAAGTGCCGTTTCCTGCCATCTGAGGGGTTTGTAAAACCAAAAATTTTCTTTTACGCTTCGCGCCAATCGATGTTAGAGCTCCGCTTAGAAACCTGTATTAACATTTTTCATAGTTTTTTTTTTTTTTTGCATTAATTGAGAAATATCAGAAATGAGATCCATATTTCTAGGCTGGGAACATGCATAAAACACTCGGGAAGTGCCGTTTCCTGCCATCTGAGGGGTTTCTAAAACCAAAAATTTTCTTGTACGCTCCGCGCCAACCGATGGTGGCGCTCCGCTTAGATAGTCCCGTCGGTCAAGATTGGGGACGATGAGTCGACTTTGCCCCCCCCCCCCCCACAAGAAAATTCTGGCTACGCCCCTGGTCTAATAGCCTTATAGGTGTTACCAACGACACAAAATAACGATATTTGCAGAGAGATTGGATCACCTTACATCACTAAAAAAGGTCAACGCTTTATTAGCGTCCGATGGAGCGCCTTGTTTGCGTCAGAGAAAGGTTGACCCATTGAAATGTTCGTTCATGTTTCATTTATGAAAGCTTGAATAATGGTTGAATTCACTGGCTGCCGGACCATTGGGGCCTGAGAGGCGAATCCGCACCCACCCCCAAAGTGTCGAAACATTGGCCAAAAATGATAATCCGTTCACAAATACAGTCACAATTACTATCATGATTGCAACTGTACCCAACTGGGGAAAAATCATTATCGTTATCAGATAGGCCTACTCAAGTCTCTGCCACCCCACCCCTCACGTTGTACCGGTATTTTAAAAAAGATATTGATTTGGTATCAAGAAAATACTTAAGATTATGGACAAAGTTTCTTCCTAAATTGGCTTCATAATTTTCAAAGACAATAAAATATGAAAATCTATATTTGTGAACCTAACGTAAATGTGGTATATTTACACCATCGACCCTATGTTCTTCATGTAAATATGTAAGAATATGTACAGAGACTGCTCTTGTGTAGTAATGCGTATTTATATTACCCAACCTGAAATCTACTTGATTGTAAAAGTCCCAAGCCGATGCATGACATACGACAGATCTTCCATCGTCTGGTTTTTCAATCATAGATTTATCCCAAAATTCTGGCGGCATTTCTATTAGTCCAAGTGACACGAAAAATTCGTCTGAAACTTCGAACATTTGCAGTGGTGTGTAACCCTGTGGAGAGAAAGTAAATTATTGCGTCTAAAATTTTGTCAACTTGTATGCTATGATATTTCCATAACTAAATGGGCATTACAAGGTCAGGTGAATATTACAATTATGTGCCAGATGTTGAAATACTCACCTGAAGCAGTGTGGCGGATCCAGGGTTGAATCCAGCAGGCGTCAATAAGCGGACCCAATAGGCGCCCTCCTCCACCCCTTAAAGGTCTAAATGCAAGTTGAATTAAAACCAAATCCCAAACCTCAGTCTCAGCGAAAGAGAATACATTCTCCTTAGACCCAGTCTTCCAGCACAGCGATCAATCAAGTCCTGCGTTCCCTCTATAGACCTTATGCATTGACGACACACTGACGTCATCCTTGGGGGCAAAACAATGGAAGACATGATCGCACGCTTAAGAATTCGCCCTGCACGTGTAGCAGACTATGCGCGTATTCGACTGGTTGACAAATCAGCTGTCTGCATTTGTCGATGTTGGTTTGCTTTGCCCCAAAAGGAAGGCGTACCTTCCGCTCTGTGACATCATATGCATAAGGTCTATTGAAACTCAGACACTCCGCCCCTGATTACTTCCAATTTGTAATATGAAATTTAGATTCCTTGAGTAATATCATCTTGCAAACGCCTTGAAAAATGATCGCCAAATTTGAAGGATTACAATGTACTAAAAGATTTACGGGTATGTCATTGAACAACATTTTGATATTTAGTTGATGGTTCCAGGTAGTTGTCCCTCAGCTGTTGAACCTGCCATGAACCCGCTACCACCCCGACGCAACAAATGTCGCTGTACTTCTGGTGAAGGAAATACCCTATTGCCGGTTTCAGCGTTACTTGCGTGCACTGTACATAATATATGAAAATGTTGTCCTTAAGCCGACGTGTTTCATACTATTCAAAGGTTCTTAATCAGTTGATAGCTTTGGGGATGTAACCCACTGGAATCGTGAAAGAGACTGAACAAGTTTCTTACACCTTGCGTAAGTCGAAACCGTGGTAACTACATTCATACTTCATGTGTGGTAAGACTATGCATAGCTATCCACTATTGCATAGTTCAAGTTTCAGATTTAACTGTATGTGCACTGCTTCAAGAGTTTCCCTTACAGCATAAGAAATTGTTTTAGAAAATCCATCATTCATAAAGACAAATTTTTTCGAGACGCAATACTTGGTCACGTATCATGTATACCTTTGATTTTCATTTGACATCATAAACACCCGGCGGCCATGTTGGAGTGTTACTACGTAGTAGACCGCGCTCGACGCGATTGCTCGATGAATGTTAACACACCGCGCACACCACAGTGCGCACTGTTCAGTGCGTTCAGCACAAAGCCATTTGGGCATGATTGTCCTTCAGAATGGCGGATCCGTGACGTAATTGCAAAGCCTCTATTTACCGAAGTAGTCAGCGAGAAAACATAACTTCTTTAACCTGGTACTGGGTAAGCAAGGGATTCTTTGGAACTCGATAAATTGGTTCCCAATGAAATTTCGCATCGCATATCTTACACCATTATTAAAGTTATGGGCTACTGTAATTGAACTCGAAAGTTTGTGGAGCGATGAATGAGGACGCCTTCCTTTTCTAAACTTTGAGGAAAGAAATTGTACTGAAATTCAAACGTGAATAAGAAAACTCTATTTAAAGGGGCTCATTGAGTTGATGTCGATAACTTAATGAAAGTTTAAAATGGTCACTACCCCATTACAATGTTCATAGTTAGAGTAACCAGTCAAGTTTTATGTCCAATAATCACGGGAAAAGTTAAATTTTTGAATTTTGTGGTTTCCTGACTTGCAACGGTTTTATGCATAATTTGAAAAAGCGTCTGGTCACGAATTTTTGAAAACAGAATTGAACTGTTAAGTACTCACCCATAAAACAGTAATCTGTATGTAGGATGTGGGGATTGTCTAATATAACCATTTGTAATTGATATGTGAAGAAAACGTAACAGGTTTTGGAAAATTTGTTGAATTCCATGAACCAGCTCAATGAGCCTTTTTAAGTTCAAAACATCTGCTCCCCATGAAAGGTTGTCTTCTTTATGTTCACCCTATTATATCTAGACCGAAATCCGGACATGCAAAAGGAAGAAAAGGAAACAAAAAGGTGAGTTTTTTTTTTTTGTTTTTTTTGTTTTTTTTTGTTTTGTTTGAGGGGAGGGGGTATTTTTTTTGGGGGGGGGGCGGTTTTTTGCTTTAAGGTTAGGGGTTGGGATTGTAATTATGGTGTAGTAATTGTAATACCGGTCCGTAAGTGTTACTGTTTTCTACAGGGGAGTTATCGCCCAGTTGAGCTCTGAAGAGTTTTTTGCGACCACATACCTTCCCAACATGCCAAAATTTTAATCCTGCTATTGTGTTTCGGTAATAATAAACAAAATAGTAAAAGCTGACAGTATGTAAATAGGTCGCCTTTATTATGTAGATTTGGACAAGCCTTCAAGTAATTCAAGGAATTTACATATGTATACATTAAATTTTTGCCAAGTTGTGGAAGAATCCAATCAATGAAATGAAAAAGGAAAGAAAGGCAACTAAAGAAAATTTTACTTTTTCCACAAGGGTGGGTGTGATATCGACTGATGCTTTTCCTGGATAGGGCTCGACAATGTCTTGTAAATTTGTCCATGATTGTGCCCACATATTACCTGTAAAATATGAAAAATGAATGAGAGATAACATCCAACAACTCTGTCATCGAAATTTAATTGTTCAAACTTGCATTTTTACATTTCAATGACCAGATGCCAAAACAGTACCAAATACACATTGTTATATTTTACCATGTGGCGCTGATATGTCCTTCACGACGTGAAAGACCATTTTGTTAATTTTGCCCCATACATGTCAGTTTTGAATTTCTACAACAAAAACAAACACACTATTATATAAAAACTGTTTTGCTTTACATTGAAGCTGGTTTAACCAGTTTCTTATGTTGACCTGACCAACACTTTTTATTTGGAAAAAGGGTGGCTGGTATGGTGATTTCCACATATCAATAGCACTGCCTCTGCCTACCGTTATAAGTTAGCATCAACCACGGACTTCCTACACATGGACAGAGCATACAGTACGGTAGATTGCCGCTACCGTACGTTTGAATATAGGCGTAGCAAGATGACTGTCTGCTGTGGTTTTGTTTGTGAAAGTTTGGACTTGCTCGGGTAGTTCAGACTAACAGATTTTGCAAGAAACTTGGAATAAGGTCAAAATCACTACACGTATTGCAGGAATATGATATTGTTTCCCATTCAAGTTCAACTTTTGTTTGAAATATTACCGAAGGGGCGTTAATCATACAAATTACAGTTTCACGACAGCCATCTTGGTGCGCCTTTTTCGTCCCAGTCGGTGGCTACAATCTACACGTACGACGTACTCGCTATACATGCTCTGTCCATGTGTATATAGGAAATCCATGGCATCAACAAAAATGTTTAACGATCAAAGTACTACCAGGGAAGAAGCCACTGAGGGCCAGCAGAGGAAGTGAGTACACCTTCTTTTTTCATAGTTTCGATTTTTTTCTGTTAGAATTTTTAGCATGTTCCTAACCTGTCTAACGGGTAGCAATTTTTCAAAATTTTCTGTACGCCCCGAGCCAATTAATTTCCTTTAATAATTTGTCGATCATTCACCAATTCCCAAGTTCCCCTCCCCCCATTTATATTTGAACGAAATAGTGGAATATTGTTTTCATGAGTGTTATGTCTTCAAAATATTGAAAACTGAGACGAAACAGTTTAACCGAACAATGGAAGCCTACACATTGTTTAACGTTTTACAAATTATTAAAATCCCGCATACTTATTCCTTTACAGACAGGAAACGATTACATATCAGCACATGAGTACAAAAAGCTTCAAAATGTAGTACAATTTTGAATTTAATATAAGTCGATCGAGACAGCAACAAAATTTTAGATCCCTCTCTCCTTATACTCTTCCCCCAGGAAGACGGTCAAGAATTGTTACGATATATGGAGTTTGTCCCCCACCACAGCAAAAGTGGCTATGCCCCTTCATTTCATCCTGAACATTTTGCAGTGTGCTTAATTGTTTTGAAGTAAACATTTTTTGCAAACAACGAACAACGAAAATTTCGGTTGTAGTAAATTCTGAGGTTTTAAGCTTCAGAAATGCCATTACCCCGGGCTATCTATGGGAAGGAGAATTTTAAAAAATTTCTGTAAAAAAAAAAATAAATGGTGGCACTCAGCTTAGATATAACCTTTCGGCTGATGGAGTTGGACAATATTTTCCGGGTGGGAAATCGTCTGCCTCTGCCCTAACTAAAGTGCACCCTTGAGCCTACACATTTAATTGAGTGATCAGTCTTCTTAAAGGTCATCGAAAAATCTAGCACTAATGATGAATTAATTGCGTTGAATTAATAGGTGTTATTATGTAAAGTTTGTTTAACCGGATTAATTGGTTACTTAGCAACGGAAAACGTTCTGTATAAAGGGCACTGGAGTGATTTGGAAGACTAATTTAAAAGCAAGTGTAAATAATACAATCTCCTAATCTAAGACAAGCGAATTAAACCAGGGAGGTGTAACTTATCACACCTCCCTGATTACACATTATCATTTCAGCTACAAAGTAACGTATTACGAGATGTCTGAAGTTTTAAGTGCGAAAGATTCCATACCATTTCTTCAAACCAGAAAAGTCAGTATCAAGTTCGTATTAAAAGGGATCCAGGAACCTACTAGCCGCGTCTAAAATAAAATCAGCCATAGAAATGTTAAATATTGCCGCACGTCGTCCCAAAAAGAAAGAGAAATCCCCTGCTCGGGGATATCGTCATTCCCCTTTCAGTACTTTGTCCAAGGCTGTCATTCGTCACCCCAACTACAATTTTATCAGCTCTCTACAGAAATCCTCCATCATGGGTACAGCTCTTTGATTGACATCAAATTCAAAAAATGCAGAGTAGCTCATATTACACAGCATGTACTGAAGGCATTTGATTACGAATTAGTTTCTTGTATACCTACTACTTGACGCCCTGAAGCAGTAAACTGGGATAAAGTCTGGGTGAGGTTATTAATTTTTAGACAGTTGTAAGAGGGACTAGCAGTGAGTAGGGTGGGAGCATTGGAACTGTCTATCGAGATGAATAGTTGCCTTTAAACTTCGAGTCTGTAAAGAGGGTGTATCACAGAAACGAATTTACCTAGAATATGGGCAGGTATTGGTCCCTCAAGATTAATGACATCCGGTCCGTACACGTCATAGAGCTTTCTTCGAACGTAAGCGTGGAGTTGTTCGTACAAAGGTTTCAGTTCGTCGTATAGTTGTTCAACTTGGGCCTGAAGGTCTGGTGTCTCATACCACGATCTCCAGTATGCTCCACAGTCAGGCTGATCTGAAAAAAGTGAAGGTTAGATTAGGTTAGATGGAGTTTTACGGTCCAGTTTCCAACCGATTGGTTGAAAAGTGAAGGAACAATTGAAAACAAAAATAGGAAACAACAAACGCAATAATAGTAAGCCATTTCAGTGGTGACGGAACCATGGCCTAGCGTAGGTGGGATTGTGTCAAGGGAGGATCTTTTCAAGTGTAACATGCAAGAAGGATATATTATAGACGAATCCGATCAGCACTTTTATTTAGTGACTGTAGGCAGCCATTAGTGGGGTCCATCAGCCTTAAATCGTCTTCAATTATTGTCTACATGAATTTCAAACCCTCATATTCAGTAAAATTGAAGGATTAAAGATACAATTTAGTGTAAAACTATCCATGATACAGGTAAGCGAGGATATTGAGAGATATAAGGTGATTGACCCCAGTTATGGCAGACTGAAATCAGACAATCACTTGCTGTCCGGATTCCTCTAAAGGGCTTGTGCACCTACGTCACTGCGTTGCGCATTTCTCTGTTTTTTTTTTTCCATCCAGGCGTCCATTTTACAACAATTGTTACTAAGGTGTTGTTATGCGCGCGTTTCGGTAACACAACGAATGCCTTTGATCATTTCCATCCAGTGAAATGCGCTGACGTACGCGCATAACTTAAAGGGATGGAATAACAACTCACCTTTGGATGAAAAAAGACTTTTAAAAGTGATCACCTTCTGGCATTTGTTTCTATTATCTTGCTTTTAACCTTAGCGATCTCTTCTTTCGACAAACTCGCCTCCTTGGCTTCGTACTTAACTAAGGTAGGCAAATAGCCTATTTGGGATATGGATAAATCCCCATCCAGAGAGGAAGGATATTATTGACAGTGACAATTTCAAGGAGGGTGGACAGTCAAATATTAGCAAAAGGGGAGATTATAGAGATTATACACGTGACGGCGGCGCGTTTCAAATTTGGCATGCTGGATGGAACTGCTCATGCGCGCAGTACGTGTGTTATACCAATACGCGCGCACCGTAGCACCCTAATGACATTGTTAAACAATGGACGTCTGGATGGAAAAATAGCAAGACGCTCAAAGCAGTGACGTCGGTGCATAACCTCTACAGTAAATAGGAACGAAATCATAGGTACGGATTGTCTATAACGCATTTTCACAAGAAACAGATAAGGATGAAACCGACGGAACGTTAAATGCTCTCAAAACCAAGTTTTTGAGGCACGTTTCTCACGCACATTTTTGTGAACGACGAGCCAAGCTCAAAACAAAACGCTTTTCAAACGTGTCATGTGGCGTTATAAAACGTTTTATAACACAACATGGCACGTTTTAAAATCGTCACGGTCGTGTCAGCGGGTGGAGCACTGCCCTAGTAGGAGATGTATCCCTCCGATTCAGCATCTACTTCTAACAGCTTTTCGACCATTCCAGCCGCATTTCAATCAAATTCGTTATAATTTTAGTCCAATTTGATGTTCAATAAGTGGTAAGACTATCACTTTTTGTTGCCTGCATATTAAGTACCTTATCCAAAACAAGCGTTCATTTATGTAAATGTCGGTTCCTTAATTAATTACAAGGGAAAGTTGTTCGCCTAAATTTTCACCCAAGGAGGGACAAAGAAAGGCCCCATACCAGGGATTAAAAGGTAACGATACCATCATAAAAAGTATTATTTGCGCGGTGGAAATTTATAGACATTGTGCATTGACGACACACTGACGTTATCCGAGGGTGCAAAACAATGGAGCACGTGGCCTCACGCATAGGAATTCGCCCGGCACGTGTAGTAGACTGCGCGCGTATTCGACTGGTTGACAAATCAGCTGTCTGCATTTGTCTGTGTTGGTTGTTTTGCCCCCAAAGGAGGGCGTACTTTCCGCTCTGTGACATCATATGCACTTTAGCGGTCACTCTTACTAGTTACCTTTGTCCTCATTGCTGGAGAAATTCTAACTTTAAGGCGATTAAAATTAACTAAAGCCTATACCTTTCGAAATTACGGAAAACGGACAGAATTCACGGGGGCGGAATCGGTAGCAATTCGTGATATTGCGTGACTGACAATGAACACAAGAATAAAAGTTCGGAAATGTGAGCAGAAGTTGCTTATTTTTACAGTTCCAGAAAGTGTCAGTCTAGCTCAAAATGTAGGATAATGTTCTATATTGTTGTTTATCACGGACTGTCTACTACAACTCTCAGTGGCGCGTGGGAAGCAATATGGGGCGGAACAATTTTTGACCATGCACCTCACCTCACCCCATTGACCAAAAGGTACCTTTTTTTTTCATGCTAAATTTTTCGCTTTTTCTACGAGCAACAACATTTTTTTAAATAAAAAAATCTGATTACTTCTTAAGTGTGAACACTACTTACTGTGTTAGGAACGTAATTTGCGGCGCGCGAAGCGTGCCGAAAATTTGGGTCCTTTTACACATTTGCAAATATGGAGCTTTAATTGCAGAAAACAGTTTTGATTCAGGGTTTCCTGTAAGGAACTTTGAATATCTGGGGAATATTGAAGAATCTGCGTTCCCTCTTAGCATATATCTAATATATCGACTGAAGATTTATCTAAGGAGTACCGATTGAGGCTTCTCATTCATATCCAGTAGAATTGAAGAAATCAATATACAATTTAGTGTGCATTCACCCATGATACAGGTAAGCAAGGAAACTGAAAGATTAAAAGGTGAGATACCCTAGTTATGGCTGACCGAAATTAGACCATCACCAATCACTTGCTGTCCAGATTCGTCTGTAAACAATGAACAAACACGAACGTGAGCACACGCGCCTACGAACACAAATGAACATGCATACACACTCACATTGACAAACACAAACACAAAACAAGAAAACTTTAACATTTGTATGGTGCTTATGGAAGGATTTTTCCTAACTGTCAGCACGTGGTAAAAGATCTTGGGGGTCCCAGTCGTCCGCGACGTATGATGAGGTGCCGCACAATCCTTGAAGGTATGTCAATATGGAATCAACGATTTTCATATAAAGTATGTTTAAAAGTATCTTACTGTAAGTAGTTCCTTTGGAGCATTCATAATTAAAATTTTTGCCATTTTAGTACCATTAGATGCAATTTGGTGCAACATTTAACATCATTTAACGTCAATTTTTGGTCCCATTACAATTTTGCAGAATACGATTAGGAGGATGCATGGTCCCCATGAAAACCACAATAATAGTTAGTGAGGAATTGAAGGTGGTATCTACGAACGTCTTGTCGCCCTTGTGAGCTGGGGTTATACTGCAATTATTTCAAGGTATTCCTTGTCTGTAAGTCGTTGGACACGATAAAAAGACCAGGGGGGAGGTGAACCATATTTAAACCGCATCTGGAACCAAACTTGAACTTGAACCGTGTTGAAGTTGACTTTCTTTTTAACTGACATTATATATCACAATCGTCTTGGATACAATCCAATCTAGCTAACCAACAAAGCATTAGGCTTGTCCTTCTGTTCCCCCAATTTGCCTTCACCTTGCTCTGCGGGTGTAGAAGTTGATCTTTGTTTATGTACTTATACAAGCCTAAGTTAAAATTAAGCAAATTATGTTATCACTTTATCATTAGCTATTTGTAGTTACGATTGTAGAACTGTTTCGTAATCACATATACACAAGTTGCAGTACGCGCTAGCGACGTCATTAAGATCTCCCAGGCTTGCTAATCTTTTCTTGTTTAATCAATGTTAAAGGGCAAAAAGCAGCCTCCCCAAACTAAATTTCAAAACAACAGCCAGATTTACAAATTTCTTCTTATTTAGCGTCCAAGTAGCTTTCATGACATTGCAGGAATTCAGGCCTGTAACGGCATGTTCAATTTACACTGATGAATTACTCTCCTAAATTTTAAAATTTGTAGGCTAAGGAAAATATCGTCACTCGACTCTTCAGAGAAAGTGCAGACTACTAGGCTAATCCAAATTGAGGTGACTTCATTTTCCCTGTAACCTTGGTAGTAAACACCGTAGGTAGACTATTCTAATCGGAGCAAGCTCCCTTTCTGCTTCCCGGTGTAAAAACCCTTAATTCCAAGCGGTATACTGACAAACGAACTCTAAAACAGTTGGGTAAAATGTTCACCAACCGCTGGTCGCGAATGTGACAAAACTGAAACTGGGTAATTTTTCAGTAATAATAATAGGTCAGCCAAGTGGTGGGTTGCCCAAGAAAGTGGTATCTCAACCACATAATTCATCCGTAAATTCAACAATTTTGGACAAGTTTTACCCAATGTCAGTATTGTCAAATACAAGACCAGTGTTGGTGATTATTTTACCCAACTGTTTTTTCAGTGACGACTAAGTGTATACACTCTGCTGCTCTAAGAACATGTGAGCCACGTGGGGAACCAAACGAATTGTAGGTTTACTTTCAACCCAAGTTGGGTCAATTGCAGCCTCATTTGGGTCTTTATTGACCCACATATTAAAGTCGGTTATTCCTCCGGCCCCTCTCTCTTAGTCGAAATAACCTAACAGCCTTTACTCTATAGGATCGGTCACAGATAAATAAAATCCCACCATTCGCTTCAGCTGCAATGTTTTTCAGTTCAACATATCTCTCGTAGTCCTGCCTGGCTGGTGCTCCCACGGCGTCACGCCAGCCGTCCCAGGCCCAGTAGAGTTCGTCATAATTACGTGAGGTTGCCATAATTCTTGTCAAACCTTTAAAGGGAATATAGCAAAAAGAAATAAGTGGAAGTGAAAAACGTCTACAAGAACATGCTAAATGGATTTCAGTTTCAGTTTTCAGTTCTCCTCACCTTTCCATTTTGGGGTTTAGATACCAGCGAAATAATGTTTCAGTCGGTCATAAACAATTGAATCATGAGGTTCTGAAATTCCCTCCGAAATTCCAAAAATGATAGGTCGAAAGTGCTAACGGTGTAACTTTCCGTACCCTATACACTCTAAAATCGAAAGAGTAAACGTAGTCACTCTCTAATATAGTAAAAATGTGAATTCAGTCCATTAGAGTGTTATTTAACTCTTAGAATAGTGGAAACCACTCCAAGAAGAGTGAAAACTCGTGCTTTAATGAGTGCCTGCATGGATCACTCTTTTTCTTATGAGTGGTCCCTGTGTGCACTCCATCAAGAGTGAAAAGTCGCTCTTTTGTCGTGAATTTTCCCTTTTTGGAGGCAATCTCCGCTCATTAGGAGTGAACTTTGTAACTTTCACTCTTCTAATAGTGAATTTCACAATTTTTGGAGTGAATTAACACTCTAATGGAAGGAATTCACTTTCTTAGTTTACGATATTGCTTTTAGTTTTTAGTAAAACAACAGCAACACTGGGTGGACAAAATATTTCATTAAGCAACAATTCATTTAAGGTGGCTTTGTCATCGCAAATATTCTTAAAATCAGCCTAGCGTCACCAGTGTGTAATTACTCCTCAACATCTTCAACAGTCCAAGTGGACAACCAATTTTAGTCATGTTCTTATCATTAAAATTGTATATTGTACCATGCGCATGCTTTAATAAGTGCCTGTGTATCAAGCAATGGTTATCAAGCAATGGTTTGACGGTTTAAACAGTTACAAATGTATGACAAGTTTACGTGTACAATTTACTTACTGGTTGTGTTGAAAGTATGTTTCCTTATTAATCATGCAGCAAATATCACAACGAAAGACTCCATTTGATTTCGAAGTGGTTTTGCTTGGCTTCATTAAAGTGTTGGTGATATTGGCTATTTTGGTCTCACTACTCCACTAGGGTAGGGTTCTAGAGCGTCCAGTGTTCACAAAGAAGTGTGTACAAAGAAGTAGTTCTTTTAACTCTGGTTCGGACCAAATTTTGTCAGCTGGGTAATGAAAGTCCATGAGTATGAAAGAGATATTGCCAGAGTGTGGATGTCAAAAATTTGGGTAAGATTTATGGCGATTTAGACTGTTTAAAAATTGTTGTCAAATGCCGGAGGTTTTCCGTTATGATGAAGAGGCTATGGATGGGTACCCTACAAAAACTTTAAGTCCTTCTAGCTCAAAATCTAAACGGTCACGGTATGAAAATTTTGTAGTGCAATGATAGACAAACTTGTCAGCTTTCAAGGGATAGGTGTCTGGCAGGCCTGTAACCAGACTTGCAGAGCGGGGGGGGGGGGGGGCATTTCCAGGGGGCACTAAGTTTTGCTAAACGGCAGGCATTCTTAACTTGTAAAGGCTTGGAACAAAAGTTTCCCTTACATTTTAACTACATAAATATACTGCTTGCATGTTAATAATCAACAGTGCCTTTTTAATGCTTAAACTGAAACAAAAAAGACTGATTCAATTAATTCATGCTTTAGTTTTTTTTTTTTGTTTTCAAGTATGGCATTTGCAAACCCCGCCCAAACATTTGTTACCGTTTTTTCATGAAAAGTTGCTTAAGGCTTCCTCATGTCCACCCAGCAACTTTAATAACCTCGGACACTGGTATGTTTTTCGAACTTGCTACTGATACCAAGGCAGCTCGGGTCCCGTGTGCCTTGTATGTGTTATTAGGACACCTTCCTGGCTGGGCAATTTTGTAAGGACTGCAAGTCTCAGACCCGATGTTTAGACTTATTGATGTATGGAGCGCTCAGAAGCGAATCTTAACAGGGAGTTCCCTACCACTCCCTGAGCTTAAACTTAATTTGATTGATCGCTCAGGTACCTAGGCGGATGGGCGTGATTATGAAGGAGCTCAGCATTTAAGAATGAATGGTACGAGAATTATTGACTGTTTTTTTTTTCAGTGTGTTGTCAATAAAGTCATTTTAAATGAAATTTTCCCTCATCACCAGACAACAGATTGACCTTGAAATTGGCAACCGCAACAGAAAAGCCCGGGGCAGTGTGCATACCGTTACTATTTTCTGGAAAATGTATTCAAATATGGAAGAAACAATGATATACACTCTGGCCCGGCATTTCCAAAAAGTTTGGTTGCATTTTCGAGGCAAGTTTTTACGAGGGCTACCCGATATTCATAAGCTTTTTTATTCATAAGGGTCAATGTTCATACGGTTCAATGTTCATAAGGTTCTTCTGTCATACGATTCATCATTCAAAGGGTTCTTTATTTATAGTAGTAGACAGGTTTGTTGTTCTTAAGGTTTTTTATTGATTAATTTGAAAAAAGGAAAAGGTTTCGTTCTCTATGATAGGAAAAAGAGGTTCGATATTTGTAAAACTGTTAAAAGGTTTCATATTCATAATAGGTAAAAAGGTTTGTTATTCATAATTAGAAAAAAAAAGTTGTAGGCATTCATAATGAGAATAGGGTCCAATATTCGTAATAAGGAAAATTCATTTCCCAGATTTAAAGGCTTCATGTATCTCGAGGCAGGCTTGTACTCATCTTCAAAACTTCACATCGAAAAGTTTTGTACAGAAACGATCATTTGCTCATTTTACACCAAAATTTCTAAATCGTTCTAATTGGTAAGCTTATTCAGTTATGCTTCGAAATCATATGTCTAGGTGAAAGCAGCCCATGACACGCCAATTTTCATTCGGAATACATGATTTTGAAGATTTCAGAATTTTTTGACGTCATAACTTGGGGGAATTTCCCCAAATCAATGCGTCATTTCATGTCACAAAAACGCGGTTTACGACACAATTATAAATGTAAATCTTTTCCTCCTGCTACCTATTACATGCAGCTACCAGAAACGCGTTTAGCCATAATTCCGATATATTTGTGGCTAGAAGTATTAATCCTTTAAATTATGCAAATTTCTGGTGAAAAGCACATTTTACTTATAAACATCCATCCCCATAAATTAATAATTAAAGGGTGTGCCCAATCAAAAAGATATCACTGGGTTTGTAATAGTACGAACATCACACATCCAAATTAGCCAGACCTTAAAACACAACCCCGAGTACTACATTAACCCTTACCGTTGTGCTCCGATCGGGGCATATTTGCGCGCCTCGGGAGTGGGCGGAAAAGCGGACGTAGCACGCCCCGCATCAGCTTCCGTGGGCCATTGACCCCGTGACCTTAAACTATTGTCTCTCTCGTTGTTGTGGCCGAACTTTCGGGTAGCTACTCGCAGTTTCGAGCTCCGCGTGAAACAGTAAAGATGGGTGACAGCCGGGCTCTCCGCATGGGTCCAAAAGGATCCAAACAACGGTAAAGGGTTAATCGAAAAACCGAACAATATACCATGGGCCAACATACTTTAATGCATTTGTGGTGTTTATGATCGAAACCCTTCGATATTTAGAGACGATACTGCCGATGACATCTACAACGTGTTGATAGCGCTTTCATTTTCATGCTTTATCTAGTTTGGTTGATATTGGCCTTTTCAAGCGAATACCGGTAGTAGAATTTTGGGGAAGGCATGAATATTGAAACTTAATCTCAATTATGAATAACGCGTGTCACTTTCCCTATTATGAATATCAAAATTTAAAATTATACTAGTATTACTATTGCAAAGTGGTCTGACCGTAAAAGACAACAGAGCAGGGGGCCGAGCCGGGGAGCAGGGGAGCCTGGCCCCCAGCCCCCCCCCCCGGTTACGGCCTGGTGTCTCGAAATAGCTGTGAACTTTGACAAGGCTGCAGGGGCCTCGAAAAGGAGCTAATTTAGAGTGTAAGCAGTGATATAGCCAGGATTATTGAACAGGGGGGGAGGGGCCAAACTTACCGAAAGACTATCCAAGCGGGAGCGCCACCATCAGTTGGCGCGGAGCGTACACACAATTTTGAAATATCAGAGGAAAATCCTATTTACGCCAATTAATTTGATGTACGACCGGCTGAAAACTAAAAACAGAATTTGAACTGTATGAAACATATGAAGGTATACACATGGCAAGCAAAAATATCCTTGCCAGTCCTATGGCTGTTAAAAGGGATACATTGGTAGGGGGCTGGGACTTACTATCTAAGCGTAGCGCCACCATCATTGGCGCGGAGCATGCAAAGAAAATGTTGGATTTTAACTGCCCCCAGATGGCTGGAAATGGCCTTTGTCAGGTTTAATTGTCTAGTTTCATTCTGGTGGGAAAAATTTGTGATTTTTCTCAGATTCAAGCACGCTTTTGAGACACTAATCAGCTCAGGTCATCACTCAACTGGACTATGGATGCTAGGATTCGACTAGGATCCTAGAATTCGAAATCCTGCTCTAAGTTGCGAGCAGCTGTTTAAGTGCACGAGTGAGTAAGGTGTTTCCATAGGCGTATGGGAGCATTTCAGTTTGGGGCAGAAGATGTTTTGCCCGTAAAATATATTTCTGCCCGAAAGACAATCTAAGCGGAGCGCCACCACTGGTTGGGCGCGGAACGTCTAGAATATTTGAAAATTCTTTCCTCTCAGATAGTCGTAAATGACATTTCCCAGGCTAATAAAGGAGATCCAAGTAGTCGTTATTTTTTAGTTTTCAATTGCAGATAAACGTTCATTTCAAGACTAAGCTGAGTGCCACCATGGGTTGGCCTGAACCGTACAGGAAATTTTGAAATATGGGACCCCTCAGACAGTCGAAAATGGCATTTCCCTGGCTTATAGAGGGATCTAAGCAGTCGCGTTTTGACTTTCCGTTTGCAAAAAATTTTCACTTGAAACTTAAATTCTGCTGAACTCAAGATGTCATTCTGGATGCCTGGTGAGGTATATCTGGTATTTTTTGCAGAATGTTCGAGATGTTTCTTTATGGTGTCATCATTTCTACCCGAAGTTTCAAGGATCTTCGGGAAAAGACCCTTGGTCAATGACTTACCTCTTTCATCATGTCCTCTCAAGATATACTCAGTTTATATTGCCCTTGATCATTACTAGTTGGCGGTGCATTTCACTTTTTTCAATTTTTCATTACGTTTTTAGTGACTGCTAAAAGGCAAAAAAATGTACGTAATCACTGTCTAACTGTCTAGAAAAGAAGAACGTAAGATTTCCCTCGACGGCAACTTTATTAATTTTACACTCCCCGGACATTGATCAGTAAAACAGCCCTATTTTACTATTTGTAGTGGAATTTTTCCCTATTTTCCTGGATATTTTTCCTTAAATTAAGAAATTTCATTCGATTCTTTTAGTATCATATTTCCTTCACTAGATCACTACTCCACTGCTTAATGGTCATTGTATTTTGAACATTGCATGTAGCCTAACTAATTATCCCAGCTAGCCAGGAATATTTGATCGGTCTTTTGACGCTCCATTGTTGGCCCATCATCGGGAAAATTTCTATGTCTACGGTTCGCTGACGGGCGTGAGGATGATTGGCCAAAACTCTCTACCCATCAAGCACTTTTCAGGGTGTCAAGCCAGCGGACCTCCGATGGCTCTCCGTCCGTCAAATGGCCGCCGACAGACCGCCTGCTTATAGGGTATGATGCATCAATGTACATCAATATACCGTTGATACGTATACATCATGGGACTACTCCCTCCGTGGCAATACTTCTATGTAAAAAAAAACATTTCGAGCATTCCAGCAACCAGTCCCCCACCCTCTCCATATTATGCATGTCAGTGATCTCCAGTACCCTGGTAACTGTTTAGATAGGACGCTGTACCCGAACAAAAAGCCTCCTGCACCCGATCAAAAATTGGGCCACCCAGGTAAAAAAAAAATCAATTAAAACTTTAAAATGTGTGGGAATTTTGAGTAATGAAAATCAGAAATATTTTTCGGAATGAAAAAAGGTCGTGATTAAATAAAATTTATCATTTTTTTATCGAAAGATTTTACAATGAGAACACCACCTGTTTTAATATCGAAGGCGTTCGCGATTTAGTTTTGACCCGGTTATATGCACCGGAAAAACATTATGGGTGGAGAATACTGCACATCTCCCCAGGCATTGAGTTTCACGTTGTTCGTCGATAGGAAGTTTAATCAAATCACACATGTGATACTCAAACCCATTGTTCTAGTAATCATTACAAAGGTCACTTGACAAAACACCTAAATAGTAATTAACACCCGACAATGTTAACTCATCACCATTGATAAGTGATAAGCAGATATCGCTAAAAGTCACATTAATTGTTACATATCATGCTAAACAGACATGACAAATATTTTGCGACTAGATTGAACTGTTGCCAAACCTGCGTTTACTTGTTATATAATGCACTATAGTCTTGCTAATTGAAACGTTTCCAATGCGGTCTTATGTGGCAAATACATACTTTAAAAAATCTGATACGAATAAAAGAATCAAATCGGGGCAATAAGAGGAACATGAACAAAAATTTGTTGTGATCTGGTTTTCATTAGGATTAATTGTAATTATCATTTCTGAAACAAACGCCCCTGACTATATTGTATACATTTCTTAACTTTAAGACTTAAAGACTTACGCGCGTACTGGAATTTTAAGACCCTACCTTTGAAATACTAAATTGATACATGATTTGGTTCTCATTAAGATAAATTGTAATTATCATTTCTAAAACAAACCCCCTTACTACTGTATACATTTCTTAACTTTAAGACTTAAAGACCCAGTTCTCTCACCCCAAACAGTACCAATTCTCCTAACCTTCTTACTGAAGCCCCTCCCACAATTGCCTGAAATTCATCCTCATCCAGATACAATCTCAGTTTATTACTTCAGGGTGAGTATAGAAAAACTCAATTTATATAACCAAAACACTCTCATGCCGTTCATGCTGTGTAAAATAAGCTTTGGCACTCTGCATTGTTTGAATTAGTTGCCAATCAAAGAGCTGAGCCAATTGAGAATTTCGGTACCTACCTTTGGTCCTTTAAAGACTTATGCGGGTACTGGACTTTTAAGTCCCTACTTTTGAAATACTAAATTGATAAGTGATTTGGTTCTCATTAAGATTAATTGTAATTATCATTTCTGGAACAAACGCCCCTGGCTATACTGTATACATTTCTTAACTTTAAGACTTAAAGACTTACGCGGGTACTGAACATTTTGAAATACTAAATTGATACGTGATTTGGTTCTCATTAAGATTAAATGTAATTATCATTTCTAAAACAAACGCCCCTGGCTATACTGTATACATTTCTTAACTTTAAGACTTAAAGACTTACGTGCGTACTGGAATTTTAAGTCCTTACTTTTGAAATACTAAATTGATACGTGGTTTGGTTCTCATTAAGATTAATTGTAATATCATTTCTGAAACAAAGGCCCCCTCCATACATTAAAGTCCCTACTTTTGAAATGCTTAATTTTTACTTTTTCAAAATTACCCCACCTGGTTCAAGTTCTAGGCACTCGTCCGGAGAATCGTTCAGACAAACTTGTCCTGTTGAATATCTTGTCTCCATTTGTGCTAAAAGAGTGTTTAGCTGAAAGGAAATGACGAGAAAATAGTTTTCGGTTTATTTGTGTACAAAGAATGAAAGATAATCTAAAGGGTAACTATTTTTTAAGAATCAATTATAAGATCACGGGTTAAGTATTTAGGTTAGGTCAAGAACAAAGACGAGATTTTATTGTAATAAAAATTTAAAACATAAGCTTTGTAAGTTAAACCCACTTCTCATAGGCCTATGCCTTCACAATAGTTGCTTCATTTTAAATAATGGTTTCCTTTTTACAGTGAGATGATTGCACAAAATTAGTTTCAAAGAAATTCGAATTGCCCATAGACGAATCCCACACCCTAGATAAGTCGGGCATTAGTGGGGTCCATCAGCCTTATATAGTCTTAATTTCATTGTGCAATTTTAAACCCTCATATGCAGTGAAATTGAGGAAATCAAGAGGAATTTAGCATATATGCATCTATATATGATATAGGTGAGGAAAGAATTTGAAAGACTAAGCTGATGTACCCCAGTTATAGACCGACTGCATGGTCAGGTGGTTAGATCATCCGACTTGCAGTCGGGAGGTGGGAATCCTGGCGGGGTCATACCGAAGACTTTAAAAACGGAGCAAACTTCCATTGCGCTTAATGCTCAACATAAGCAATGGGGTAGGGAAAATAAGCCAATGGGCCAACTGGAAAAAAGGCCGTGGCCGCCCCGGCTTAAACGAATTGGTTAGGAACGGGACCGTAATACTCCATCTTACTAAAAACTAACCCAGTTATAGACGCAAAATCATACCATCACTTGATTGTTCGGATTCTTCTATAAAATTCACATTTTCACCCTTTACAAAGCTAAACAACTGCTAAAAGAAGGGTCTAAATAAATTTTGATAAAAGTATATGAAAGAGAAAAATGAAAAACATGGATTTACACACTTGTTTTTCCAAAACTAGGCTAAAAATTAACAAAGCAAACTTTATGAAAGTACCAAACCATTAATATTTAGGTTCGAAAGAAGCTCCCGTGACGTTAAATCCCCACATTGCATTTTTCAACCCTTTAGATACTGTATTTAGGTCCATTTTCAACTTTCCATTTTTTTATATATAGAACTATTAAAAGTCTTTCTTCCCTACTCCCATTCATCCCTCCGTATTATTGTATTAAGACTGCCATATTGTTTTTTTTTTTGTTTTTGTTTTTTTTTGTTTCGTTTTCATTTTCATTTTTTTATTGCATAATATTGCATCTTGCACTAAGGCTATAAATTTGTGTTTTCTTTTTTTTTTATATAATTAGACATGTGGTATCTAATTAAACATCGTAAAATATAAGTCTCTCGAGCCAGGTGATATGGAGAAATATAAACTGTGCTGTCAACTAAGCAATCTTCAATGCACTTGCAAAAGTGTTTCAATCACAGTCAGAGGGTTCGTAAGCAGAGTTTACACCAGGAAGCTGTTATTTGACAGCTCCCTGTTTATACTTAAACCGAAATATTATGCGCAAAAATATCAAAGCATTTTTTTTTTTCTAAAAAGTCTTTTGGACACCGTCCGTTGTTATTCAATGATCTTCATATCTTTTTTAGACTATTCGCAGCGCTCATGTGGCTTTCACATCTTCTTTTTTCCATAAAGATGTGCACTTTGTTAGCTGGCTCCGCCGGGCAGGAAGCTTGTTGTTTCCAAATAACAGCTCCCTGAGCCGGTTATTCCAATCATGGAAGTAATTCTTTGTCAAAGTATTAGCTCCATGTTCCAATCAAGGACATAGCACACAGTTAAACAGAGTCCAGTTTTCATAGCCATACAGATCAATACTGGAGAAGGAATTGACATCGTCTCAAATAAAATGAATGCATGTTCTCACCTAAGCCAACTGTTGTAAGGCTTAGCTTAGCTGTACACTAAGTGAGTGTATTTTACAATTCTCTAATTGCGCCAAAGACGGGGCTTTCTACATGAGAAGTAGTAAATTTAGGGGTACTGCACGGAAAAGCGAGCTCTGCTCTCTCTAGAGGTATCCTACTCTTACCCGATAGGTCCAGGGTTCAATTCCCAGACCGAGTCATCCCAAGGAGATGTTAATTAAATTACAGTTCCATCGTCATACCAAAGACTTTCAAAATGGAACGTACTACTATTACCATTGTGCGTAATACTCCGTATAAAGGTGTCTTCACATATACCGGCAGCGGCAACGGCAGTGCCGGCAGTTCACATATGACGGCAAAAATTATTGCCGGATACGGTAAAAATGTTACCGGATAATACTGACGGGAATTTGTAGCTGACAAATTTGTTCCGTTATCGAACATGGCAGACATTGATGAGCAGCTGATTTTGTTTATGACAAGAAGAAGAAAAGATGGTGGGTGCACGATATTTTGAGGAGAAGGCTTTGAGGTTACATTGTTGCTAGGGGTAATTTGCATGGATACCATCCGGCAACGGCAATGGATCTCTCCACGACCGATTCAATTTTTGCCGGATGCGGTTTCATCAATTGTCAGATGGCCGTATTGCCGTTGCCGTATCAGTCTGAACAAACTTTCATTTGCCCTTGCCGTACAAGTGTGAACGTACCTTGAGCGATCCGAAATAAGAGAACAATTTAGTACTCCACAATTGAAAACAAAATGTCGAAAGGTGCTAAACCAAACTTTCAGAAAAGTTTATAACCAGATAACATGAGGCGTAACATTCCATCATCAAATCAAATCTACACAAAAGTAAAACTGCCTTTATCATTTATGAACCTATTTCAGCCATCTTAGCAGTTTTATTTCCCCACCTCCTCCAACTCTTCCGGGTCTTCCATTGCAGCATCACCAATGTATAACAGCTTCTCAAGCTGGCGATTAGTGTCGTACGAAAAGCCAGTGCGATTAAACTGTTGTGCTTGTAACTGCATCTCCTTCGCAAACTGTGCCACCTCCAGATTTGCTTCTATCTGTGTAGAAGGATAAAAGGTGAAGAGGTGAAAAATCGAACCAAAAAACCTAATGCTCAGCAAAATGACGGCACCAGAATGTCAAAATTCAAAAGTAGCGTCGCCGCTGCTAATGGGCTAATGGGGTGCTAATAGGCTTATTCGACAGCCAAGTGATGGTGAGACGTTACGAGCGCCATTAGCTCAAGCTTTAGCAACTAACGTTATTACCAATACAATGCCCTTTTGAGACACTGTTTGCCCCTACTTTGTAAACACGTGCAGGTACTAAACACGCACGTCCTGTTCCTAAAATTTTCGCTTTTAACACGTTTCATTGCTAAACATATAGCGTTTAATAGCTAATTTTTAAACATCTTTGGAATTTAAACGCGTTTGCAAAGTGGACTCAAAATAAGTCTTTAAAGTGGTACTCAAGTCAAAGAACTCAAAAATATATAAACCGCATGAAAAATGAATTCTTACAGTTCAGCTCCCATCTTCAAAAGACATTCTTAAGCCGAGATATAAAATGTTGAAGTTTATGCACTCCAATTAAAATTGTACATTGCGCAATAATATGTGATCATTGTTGTACCACTCAAATTAGAATCTTTGTATTTCTGTGTCTTTCTGAAAGTTACTGCACCTTGCACAAAGGTGTGATAGTATTTTACTCTTATGGGGTGATGTAATCAATTATGCCCTCTCTGTGCAACATGCTATGCAAGCAAACAGGAACTGTTCAAGGTCATAAAAATATTTTTAATTTTAAAATGAAGCAAATCGACTAATGCGAATTGTACAACAAGAAATTCATAAATTATTGCGCAATGCACTAATTTGTTTTGAGCGAATAAATTTCAACAATTGATAACTTGGCTCAAAAATGTCCTATGAAGATGGGATTTGGACAGTTTGCATTCATTTTTCAAGCTGTTTAATATATATGTTTTCAAATTTTTGACTTGAGGTACACTTTAATTGTCAAAGACGTTTTTGGAGTTTATAGGTGGCTGCAAGCAATCTAATATAAAAAGATTAAAGGGATATTCCTTTGACAAATTTCAAGAGATTCAAAAAACCCAGGAACTAATATGTCTCTGTACTGGTAAAGGTTCCACCTCAAAAGCATGTTGCGTTTAGAAGTTTTGAATTTTTAAAGAAATTATTCAAACCACAGTGACGCATTGCATTGTGGGAAATCTGTGATGTCGTACCGGCACAAAGACTATCTTTTGTATTTTTCTGTCATGTTCACCCATGCAAATGAAATATGCACACACTTTTTAAGCTGCAAACCTTTGTGCCCACAAAATTTTCAGCTCAACCTCACATAAAGTTATTCAAGTTTCGAGGTCAGTTTAATAACTTCAGTTTTAAAGAACAACAAAAGATTTTGGAAGTTAACTGCCGGTATGACATAGCATTTTGAAACATTGAAGCAACTGAGTCTGTTTTTGTCAAAGATACGTTATACAGGAATATCTTGAGTTATGGACAAACTATAAGTGTAGGGTTTGAAGGGCGTGCGATAAAAATTATCCTCTTTTATTTGAGACCCTTATGAAATACTCCTTTAAGTTCAGGTTTTGAATTGGAAAGTCATGGTTCAGGTACACGAACAAAATGATGGAAAAAAGAAAGGCCCCTAAAATAACCTACAAATCTCAGGATTTCTTGGTAACCGGATTTGTGAAAGATGACATGCCAAATTTCTAGGTGGGGCAAAATGTAATAGTTTCGGGATTTTAGTAGTAGATTCTTCTCATTTTAAAAATTATTTTGGAGAGGAGGCACACTGGGCAAACCCCTGCTCATTTTCCAGTGTTTACATATGGGCACGTTTATTTGGTAATTTCAGAAAGTAAATAGAACAAAATTTGGATACTTTTCACAAAAGCCTAATTTAGCCATGCTGTGTAAATAGCAGGGCATGTGATGACATAATTCAAGAATAGTCGCCAAATACAGTTGCATCGGCATCCTCTTTTTTCATGATAATGCACAGTATCATTTTGAACTGTGACGTCGATTGTATTTTTCGACTTGTGACATTTATCTTCCATAAAAGTTTCTGAAGAGTTTCGATATCATTAACCCTCCCCATTTCTCTCTCTCTGTTCAACACTGATTACGCATAGTATCAGCAGTGGCGGCGCCAGCATGTCAGAATTGGGGTAACCATTTCAAGAACATCCCAATGTTCCGACATCTCTGTGTTCCGACGTCTCTTTGTTCCGACAAAGTGTACTATGGCGCCGACAAAAATGAACTTTGGCGTCGAAAATAATGTACTTTGGTACCGACAAAGTGTACTTTGGCGCCGTTTTGTCGGAACATAGAGATGACGAAAAATAGAGATGTCAAAACATAAAGATGTAACCAAAGTTTCGGGAGAAGGAAGAAAACAAGGCCAAATTTCCTCTTTCTGGAGATGAGGGGTCCAGCGGTCGAAGCGACAGGAAGCTCTCGGGTTTTAGCATGATCACTGGATGAAAAATTATGTCTCAAGAGAGGTACATTATTCATTTTTTCGGTTAACTCAACTCTAACTGACCTCACTTGGAGAAGGTGGGGGACTGAGACAAAATGTAAATAGGCGAAGTCCCCCTTTTAGGACCGTTGCGACGCCACTGAATATCAGCATACCTAGGAAAACCTTAGTTAGAGAAAGAAACCCCATTTAAGATTGTCTCTGTGGGAACTGCCTTTGAATTCTCGTTTATTAACATTTCATAGCATCTGCATTCGAAGCATCGGTGAACGAGAGTTGCTTCCGATTGAACTATTCATTGACTTTTGCATTAGAGTGCATCAATGGAAGACGTGTATGATATATTAGTTTGAGTATTTTGCAAACATTTTTGACCTGCCATTATGCATCCTGGTTGATAGCTCCATCGTACAGGTCACATAAAAAGTGGATACATTGGGTTTATGAATTGTGAACCATGACGCTATAATAGAAAGGGTGGTAAAAACTGGGATTTGCTAAAGTCTCTAGCAACTCAATGGTTAAAACCGTTATGAAAAGAAAGGGTTAAAGTTCGAGTTTTGTAATAACAGATTGAGAGAATTCATGCAGGGATATGGGATAAATTTTACAACAGCAGGTGCTGAGTAAAATTTCATAAAGCCACGCATACAGTCTGACGATGTTCTCGATACTTTCTGGAATATATATAACATAAAGTGCTTTTCCAATCGAAAAATCCATATACTAACAGTTTTCAAAGAGTGGAATGAAAGTTAATTTTACAGCTTTTGAAAAAAGTCCATAGTTGCAATTTATATAAACATTCATTGGTTAACATTCTCCATGTGCTCTTAATATGTTCGTCACCAATGAAAAGTGACAAAATAACTGAGAAGGGGGTACATATACAAAGCAGAGCACTCCATATTTTACAACTGCTATGAAGAAAAATTTGTTTTTGTGGGCCTAAAAATACAAAGGAATACCCTATCCAAAGTATCCACGAGAAAGGTGTACTAAATGCTTAAGCTGAAGGAAGAGCTTTTCACGGTTAACAGAGCAACATATAAAACGCCTCTATTAAATTTGAGAGAGTGAAAGTGTTACAAAGTAAGCTACGATTTGCATTATCCCGCTTCTGGATTCTTACCATCGCCAACTGATTTTCTTCTGTGATATCTGTGTTGTACGTCCACGACACTTCGATGCTCTCTGGATAAACTGTCTGTGCCCTTTCGTTGTATTCGTTTAAAAACATCACTGCCTCTGTCTCATTGGAATTATCCCCAGCGTTGACCGTGGATAAAGCCATCACAAGGCAACTGAGCACAATCAAGTTTCTCAGCTCCATCCTGTGGACACTTTCGACGGACACGAAAATCTTAAGATGCTTCTGCTACGATCTGTAGACAGTGTATAGCTAGTTTGTAACTAATGGAACCATTCCAGCATTCAGTGAACTTTGTTCATGGTAACGTAAACAAGGCTGAATTTTACATTCATACCCTCGGTCATCGTACTCTTAAACGAAAAGAACATCGCTAGTTCCGTAGTACTGAGAAGTTACAACAGTCGAACGGCGACTTCGGCTTTATCACAAATGATCCTAATCTGCACTCGGAGGGATGAGTGAAAGGTTTATCTGAAGCTAGTTATGACTACCTAAAGTTACTGGTACTGAAGTTAGCAATACTATCTGAAGTCTGTGATACTCTAACTTACTAAACATTGTATTCTCAGTCTGCATGATGTCGGTTTTGTTATGTGGTAACGTGCGTGTTAGATGGGGAGAGCACGGTTCATTTAGGGCAGAGTTTAATCCCCCGCCATTTCCGTTACTTTTCCAAACTTTGAGTCGAGTCGGTTTATTCACCAACAGTACTGCCACAAAAGCAATTTATTCTTTTTCTACCTCCGAAAAAAATATTTATTGGGTTTTCTTTCTCTAATATTGTGTCTGATTTCCTTGTAGGCTTAGTTCGTGTGGTGCTCAATCTCAGTATCATGTCTCATAAACTAATAAGTAATAACAGGACATTCATATCTTTGTGTTCATGATCTGCGTGCAAAAAGAAAGCAAGCTTAAGCGTTTTAATTGTACGTGTAAGCGTGCGAGGCATGTCTTCTATCATTGTGGGTTAAGCTTTGCGACGCGCGTTGACCTGCATAATTCCTTAACGAACGCTTGTAGCGTCACAATAGACATTATGCATATGAAGGAAAGTGGTATGATGTCATGAAGCAGAGAGTACGCCCTCCTTTGGAGACAAAATAAGCCAACACCGACAATGCACTCAGCTCATATGTTAACCTGGCGAATGCGCGCGCATAGTCTGCTACACCTGTTGGGCGAATTTCTATGCGTGCGACCATTGATGCCGTCAGTGTGACGTCAATGCAGGTCTATGTATGACCGTCTGGCAAAAATGGACGGGCCCATGGACGTGGTTGCTAGTGGTTTCCGCATTTCATTACAACTGCCGAAAGGGAGTTGTATCATATCACAACTCCCTGCGGCCGGGGTGTTGTCGAGAATTATCTGTCAATGTTGAACTGCTAAACAACCAGAGTGCTGATTCCAAATAACCAATCAGTAGAGGTGGTAGAAAATGTTATTAGGGTGTTCACGCTCATGTCACTGGTTTCATTGTTTATCGTAGAGCATGCGCAATCACGCATGCGTTCATATAATTGGTTGGTCGTGTTAACGCTTCGCGACTACACGCAAAATGTAGACCAACTGAAATGTACATTTCATTGTGACGACAGTGTAATAGCGCCCAGTGAGCTATAAAACAGTGAGCATATAGTTCAGTGATCACGCCCAGGGGAATACTAAGCTTAGAATTTCTACGATCGCGCCTTAACAACTCCTTTGACCCCCAACCGTGACGGCATGTGTTCTTGGTAAACAATGAATAAAGGGCGGCACACACCTATCCGTTTTTGCGGTCCGTTTAAAACGTGCGCGTAGGCGTCTCCAGTCCGCACTCAGAAATTTGCGAACACACCTATCATTAAAGTACGCGCGTAATATCGTATGAGTTCGGACACGTTTTTAATAGACCTTGAGCATATGATGTCACAATGACATAAAGTACGCCCTTCTTTAGGGCAAAACAATGCAACACAGACAAATGCTATAGCAGCTGATTCGTCAACCAGTCGAATGTGCGCATAGTCTGCTACACGTACGTGCATAGCGAATTCTTTATGCTTGCGGTGTTCCATCGTTTGGCAACGAAGAGTGACGTCAGTGTGTCGTCAAAGAACAAGGTCTATATTTAACGAACTTTACGACGTTGCTTCCAATAGTATTCAGGTGCGATGAAATGGAGTCGAATAATTTGGAGGTAGAGAAAATACTGGAGATATACTGGAAGTGGAGGAAAACGATCAGTCGGAAAAATGATCGTAGATGGGGGTTTCATCAGGTTTTGGAAGGCCGGAAAAGTACGGTGAATATCCCCGTTTGGTAAGAGAGTTGAAGATAGACGCTCATAGATATTAGCAATATTTCAGAATGTCTTCCGACCAAATGGAGCATATTTTGACTATATTACTTGCAGCCGCGAAAATCCGCAAGCAAGATACACATCTGAGAATGTCCGTCACCCCAAAAGGTGATTAATAATGAAATTACTTACTGAGCAGGCTACATGGGTAGATTGGTTGTGTGCTACTATGAGTTGGTCAAACAATGGAAATTTCAGCAGAAAAATGTTCGAAAGCCTTTGATAAAGTTATGTTAGATAGCATTATGGTTTCACTGCGTAGATCAGGTGCTGACTGGGTGAACTTTGAAAGTGTCGCGATTTTTTAAACCTTTTAGTTTTGAATAAAAATGTTAACCTTGTTATGACAATTTTTTATTATCCATGCAAATGTTTGAAAGATCTTGGATATTCGACCATTTAGGCATTGCGCTGTGCTGCGAAAGATTGTAAAGTGATTCTCACAATAAAAGCTTTTTTGCGCTTTCAGAACGTATGATATAGACCAGGCGGAGTGGGGGGGGGGGGGCGCGGGGGGGGTATCGTCACCCGAAAGCGAAATTTATGACACCAAGTGGATTTGGTCAATTTTGGGTCGCTGATATCGAAAATCGAGGGTATACGGGCCATATCCGGTCTTTTCTGTACCATTCTGACGTTTAAAATCTAAAGGGCGCCCTCTATTTATCAAAAATCTCGTTTTCTCCATAAATTTACGGTCCAGTCATTAACTGATGTGAGATTTGGTTCTAAAATTCTGTAAATATAATTTCAACTGATAAATAAGGGGAAATATTAGTATTCATATTAATATGCTAATTAGATAAGGTTAAAGGTCAAGTTATAATGTTAGCAGAGAAATAGGCCGAGGGTTTGAGTCATGGAAAATAACATCAAAATACACCTGCCTTACACCCTACAAACACCATAAATACTCATTTTAGAGCATGCGGCAGGGTTGGCGCTATCTGACGACCCCTTCCTTCCTCATCTGGGAACAATGGACCCCTTTTAAAGACTTAAAGAGTATAACTGTAATGCCGACAACTAGAGCTGAATTAGAGGGTCAACACTACCTTAGTTATGAGGTTTTCGAGAACTGTTATATTGCCCTGGATCCTACCGTTATTTCTTTATCTTGGGGGTAAATCGTTTTTCACATCATAAATATTGGCAGTTTGAACGTACGTTCTTTTCTCTAGTGGTTGTAGTAGCTGAGTCAAGAAACTGCCAAGCAGCTCTTCTCGTCATGTCACAATGAGGGAAGTAATCGGACATCCTCAAACATCAGTTTAAATCTAAAAGTGATCAGTTTGTATATTCTGATTGATTTTCATGGGTCTTTTATTTCACGTTGGTCATTACATTGTGAGCTAGCTGATGATTCTGGCATTACTCAAACTGGTAGTAATGTTTTTAGTCGAAGGGAGCATTTATAGGCATTAATTAGTAGACCTCTCACCAAAATGTGTCAACAAGTGACCTGGATGATGTTTGATTTAAAGGCGTCCATTATCATCAGCGGGCACAAAGTAAAGGTTAGGGTTAGGTTAGGTTAGGTTAGGTTAGGTTAGGTACGGTTAGGTTAGGTTAGGTACGGTACGGTTAGGTTAGGTTAGGTACGGTTAGGTTAGGTTAGGTACGGTTAGGTTAGGTACGGTTAGGTTAGGTTAGGTTAGGTACGGTTAGGTTAGGTTAGGTTAGGTTAGGTTAGGTTAGGTTAGGTTAGGTTAGGTTAGGTTAGGTTAGGTTAGGTTAGGTTAGGTTAGGTTAGGTTAGGTTAGGTTAGGTTAGGTTAGGTTAGGTTAGGTTAGGTTAGGTTAGGTTAGGTTAGGTTAGGTTAGGTTAGGTTAGGTTAGGTTAGGTTAGGTTAGGTTAGGTTAGGTTAGGTTAGGTTAGGTTAGGTTAGGTTAGGTTAGGTTTGGTTTGGTTAGGTTAGGTACAGTTAGGTACAGTTAGGTACAGTTAGGTAAAATAAGGTTAAAGTAGGTTAGGTTAGAACAGTGCTTCTCAACCGGGGTCCAAATGCACCCCAGGAGTGAATTCGAAATGCTCGGGGTGGAATTTGGAAAATTGAGGAATGGGGGGGGGGATTATACACAAAGTGGGGAATTTTGTGAATAGGGGAAAATTTGCATGAATTGAGTTTTCATACTCAGAACTGAAAATTCATAGCTTCATCTGACCGGTAGCCATCAGTCAGAATATAGCGTGTATAACTGTACATAGTTGGAGTTTAGAAAGATATTCTAAAAAACAGCTCTCTAGTAGTATGCTTATTTGTAAATCTGTGGCCTGTGTTCTTTAAATATAAGTTTGAAACAAAACCAGCATGTCCTAGTGTTTAGTAATTTGATGTTTTATACTACTAGGAGTGAATGGTGAAAATAATTCCCAAGTGGGGAAGTGGATCATAAAGGCTGAGAAGCACTGGGTTAGAGTTTTACGCTTCAAATGATTTAATCCAGAGGCTACCAGGTCCGGCCTTTCTTTGTGGGGCGGTAGGCACCAAATGAAGGGAAAGATATTCGTGTATTTAACCAATTAATTAAGGAAGTACTCTTCAAGTTTCACCATTGATGCAGTTGTCATTGTAACCAACTGTATTATAAATATTTTAAATACAATGCTCTGGAGTCATTTTTAATAAGTCCAATATTCATTTCTTTAATGGTTTACTTATATTGTAAAGAGAGTTACAACCAAAACTTTCTTGTCACATATGCACTCTTTAAAAGACAAAATCACTTTTTTTACTTAATTTTAAGCGAAAAATCTCAATAAAAACTCCATCGTACCCTTTCAGAGTAAAGATTCATTCATATTTTTTTATTCGTCCCTAATTTCAATCTTTTATACTTTTTGAGACTACACATGGAGAATGACAAAATGTATAAATTAACGTTTTCCAAAAGCCAATACGGTTGGACATCCAGCCCTTAATAGGATACTGTTTGAATATCTGTTGATGATACTACAGATGTTACAATTTTCGATCTTCCAGATATTTAACTCAACCTCATCCGCAGGAATTTACTCTCCTTTTTTTTATTCTTTCTATACTCTCTGTGCCAGTGCCGTAGCCAAGGTTTCTTTCTAAGCAATCAGGCTGTTTTGTTATCACCTCTCAGGAATGGGGGCTACCACACTACATTTTCTTTGAACCAAGTTACCCACGTCAGGCACGTGGCCAGAGGAATGTACATTTTAAAGAATTTTTCTTGATTTTTTTACGGTATCAATAGTAGCGCTAAATGACTGCTGGGAGTGTAATTCCTTACAGGCACTTTTGGCCAAAATTTACTTTACACTTGGCGCCGCTTATGGAACGCAACGCTTAGACTGTCACTCTATGGATTCTGACTACACTCGTCTGATTCATATACAATCTGGTGCCCCATATGCTACCTTTCGAATATGTGTTTATATATTTTATGTATTTTAGAGGCTATAAAATTGACATCCGTTAGGGGCCATGACCCCCCAGCTACGCCTCTGCTTACCTGCTGTGTTGAATGCTGTTGAACTCGGGCTCATCAGACTAGATATACAGCTTCGAATAAAATTATTATCAACGGCCTATCCAGAAGGGCCCGGAGCGACCCCCACCCCTTGGGTAAACCAAGATAAATTGTAATAAGTTAAAGTAAATAAAAGTAATATGAAATTGAAATCAGATCACAAATTATTTTAAAGGGCATTTTCGGTTTGAAGGGTCTTGTGAGGTATGCGACCGGCTTCACTTCAATAAAATCAGAATCATCACTCTACACCACGGACTTTCTATACATGGGCAAAGCATACTGGACGATTGTCGCAACAGTATGTGTGAGCATAGGCGTAGCAAGATGGCTGTCTGCTGTGGTTTTGTGTGTGAAAATTTGGACTTGCCCAAGCAGTTTCCATCAACAGAATTTGCAAGAAAGTTGAAATATTTTCGAAATAATGCAAGGTAAGGTCAAAACTACTACACGAACTGCAGGAATGATATTTGTTCTCAAATATACCACAGAATCGTCGTCAAAACATACAAATTATAGCTCCACGGCGTCCATCTTGGTGCGCCTTTTTTGTCCCAGTCGGGGGCTACAACCTTCGGATAAGGACGTACGCGTAACATGCTCTGTCCATATTCATAGGAAGTCTGTGGTGATTTACACACACATCATGAGTTTGCCGTCTTGAAATTAAGGAACAAATGCAGAGCAGCTCACATTTTTGCAGCAGTCCCATAGTGCCCTAATTACACCTTATAACTTCATGTGCCCACCACCATGATACTTGCCCCTGTGGGCTGGGGGTTGTAGAATATGCCCACGGTATTTCCCGTCTGTCGTAAGAGGTGACTAAATGGTAGGACTTGCACAGTATTGAACTGTATGACACTATATAACTCATTTGTGTTCGTATACGCGTATGTCGTTTAATCTTATCTATCTATCTAACTAACTAGCTAACTAGCTAACTAGCTAGCTAACTACACTCTTAAAAAGTTGGTTAAAAAATTCACCAGCACTGGTCACGTATGTCAAATACCTGAAATTGGGTAAAGTTTTCCCCAATATGTTGTTTATTTGGTTGCCCCACACGCTGGTTACCCAATTAAGTGGTAAAAAACCTCTTGGATAACCCATTAATCAACAACTATTGGGTAAACTTTAACCAATTTCAGGTATTTGACATACGTGACCAGTGTTGGTTAGTTTTTTTAACCAACTTTTTAGAGTGTAACTAACTAACTAACTAACTAACTAACTAACTAACCACTAGGATAACAGTTTTCGACATTAAGCCGGAGTTGTGTCTTTACGAGTGGAAGGGATCATCGTAATTTTAGCAGGGATATATTTCCTTGACATATTAGGTAACACCTCCCTGACCTACGCTGTGAGTAACCATAGCTAGAGGAAGTGGAAATGACGTGCATGTTGAGAGAAATGGAATTTTTCAAAATTTCTCTAACAGACTAATAACCAGTTGTTTTTTTTTTTTTTTATTTTTTCTTTTTAGTTTTCTCTTGAACGAAAACACCAAACTGTTTTGGCGCGATTCTGGCACCTTCCTTCTTTTTTTTTTTTTTTATAAAGGTGGCTTTCGTTGGACAACCCGTTGCATCTTGAAGGGACTTAAAACTGCAGTACTCCATGGAAGATATCCCTTTATAAAATCTCATTTTGAGTCCCAGCGTTAAAGTATGGTGAATGAAGTGTATCCTAAGTAAAAAAACTCAAAAATATATATTAAAGAGGATGACAAATAGATTCTAACAGTCTAACTCCCATCTTCATAGGACATTCCTGAGCTGAGATATAAAATGTTGAAGTTTATTCACTCATTTCAAAATGGTAAATTGCACAATAATTTGTGGTGTCATTGATATACCACTCAAATTACAATCTTTGTATTTCTTTGTTTTTTTTTTTCTGAAAGTTACTGCAACTTGTACCAAGGTGTGATATCACTTTTACCAGTGGCGTAGCCACTTGGGAGGATTAGAACCCCCGACCCCCGACCCCCCCCCCCCCCCCATGACCTAACCTTGCAATGCAAAAAACACCTAAAATAGCGCTGTTTGGCGCTATCCTTAGCACTTTTCCCTCATGTCCTCTCCATGACACAATCCTGGCTACGCGCTTAACTATACTCATATGGGGTGATGTAATTAGTTAAGCATCACTTAAGCCATTTCTGTTCAACATGCTATGCAACAGTGCCGGAGCTAGGGATTCCGGTCAGAGGGGGCTAAAATGGTCTGCAGGGGCGCTTCGAAGGAGTAAACACCCTGAATCTCAGCACGATCGAAGCCACGGCTACAGTTTTCAGACTTTCCATTTGATTTTCCGTACCTGGTAGAAGACTACTTTGACATTTCTCCTCAGCAAGTTTTTCTATTCAAACATGTTAAAATTTTCTATCCATGGACAGCCGCGGAAGAAAATTGAGGGGGGGGGGGACTCGATTCTTTTAGAGGGAAGAGATCCGCGCCACTATGAGTTAGCGCGGAGCGCAAGAAAAATTTTGGCCCAAAATGCCTCTCAGATCGCTGGAATTGATATTTCTAAAGCCTATTTACCTCATAGAAATAGGGAAAACACTGAGAGAACTTTAAGAAATATTGTTGTTAATTTTTGTTCGTCTATTTCTTTATGTTTTCTTCGTTTTTTCAGGTTCTTTATTTTCCAGGGGAGGGCAAATCCCCCCCCCCCCTTGCCCTACCTGCGGACACGCATGTTTCTATCCCTCTCTTTTACATTCTAGTATCTAGGCATTCATTATATTTTGTGTGTTATTGTAAGGTTTCGATTTAAGATTTTAATGTAAAGATAAAAATGTGAAGATAAAAATTAAACCTGCCAGAGCTTAATAGCAAGCGATCTAACAGATTTAACAGATCAGTTATGGAAATTAATCACCGTTAGGTGTATCTGAAAATCAAGATAAGTACTCGAAGAAACATTAATTGACGTAATTTACATCATGCGGCCATTCTGAAACAGCCATTTTAAAGAAATATAGAAGACAAGACGTCTGCTCGGCTCTCTGGATACCAAATTCATAATAAATAAAAGTAGCCTAACCTCAAGCTTACTTGATGCAATTTTCTATGGCACGCACTTTACACCAATTTATGTCGGTGTGCCCAAATGATTTGATCGTGTCCACTTATAAGGCGGTAAAAGTTATATCGTTGTGTTGCCTCGCATTTCGAGTGATAAGCTACGTCGTGGTGTCAATATTTATTTGATCTCATTTAATATTTGGTCATAAATACTAGGCCTAATGGAATACAGAGTGACCAAACTATTTGGCAGTGTCAACGTGAATATAGAGTGTTAAAATATTTGGCCGTAAACGCGATTTCGAGTGCCCAAATATTTGGCCGTGTTAATCAGGATACAGACTGCCAAAATATTTGATCTGGCTGCCTACTGTTACTTTCTGTTTGGCCCCGTATCAACGCGAATATAGAGTGCCAAAATATATTGTCGTGTGAACGCGAATATGGTGTCAATGCGAACACAGTGGTAAAAAATGTATGGACTGAAAAAATATTTAGTCCCCGAACGTGTTTTCCGTTCGACCAATCATCGACGCAGACGATATCCCAGTAAATTTGGCCACACACTGACACACATTGTGTGTTTGTTATCAGCTTGGAAGAGGCATGTAATATACTGTCTAATCTGCGGGAAAATTCAGCAGCGAAGAGGTAATGTTAAGTCTGCATATTATGGATGTTATGTGAACTAAAGTTAGTATAATTGTCGTAGGATAGGACTAATGACTGTTTAATCATTAGTGGGGGTGCAGTGAGGTTGGGTGCAGATGCAGTTTTATGAAAGGGGGGATACAAATATAGGGATGAGGACATACACATGCTCATGAAACTGTACACTTTTAGCCATAACACCACGCCGAGGAGGGTGGATTATTGGATATGAAGATGCGGCTGTTGTTCTCCAGCTTAAAAATTGCCAAAAAACTATGAGATTACAGTTGCTATGCACAATTATTTGTCAACCACATCAAGCCTTTCCTCTGGATATTGGACAGTGCTCTTTTCACCCCATTCCTAACAGCTGTGCATCACGCTCTTGGCTCATTTACAGTACCCCACAGACACTAAGTGGGGGACTGAGTTCAACCATAGCCGCTAGGGACGGGGGCTTGCATCCCCACCCACCCCCCCCCACTGACGAAAAGCTGACTCGGGCAGACTTTGGTGCCTTAGTCGGGCAGAGATGATAGGTGTATGAGGCGGGAAGGGCTGCGAGGCAGACTGCCCCCCAAATTTTCGCAAAATCTAAAATTCAGACAGGAATTTGAAAAAAAAAACAATCGAGCAGGAATTTGGGAAAAAATTGGACCGTCAGAAATGCCATGATGCTTTAGGAAATTCCCAAGAGTGCCCCAATCTTTAAAATAAATCATACCCAAAAAGGGGAAAAGCGTCATAGACGTAAAATTTTTATTGTGTTAGTTATACTTCGTTAGATGTGATAAAGTGAAGTGGGGGGGGGGGGGGTAGGCGGTTCACTATCTGACGTTACCAAGTCGGTGAAATGCTTTATTTTTCGGGAATAGCACCCATCATGTCAATATATGCATGATTTAAGCAAAAGCTTTAAATTCCACTCTTTTGGAGGAATATGAGTCGTTCTCAAATTGACATTTTAGCGGTTTTTTATAAACCAACTAGACCGGTTTCTGTTCTTGGCTCTATACGGCAGAACGTCATCAGTAGTGGCCTTTTCACAATGGCGGGATTTGTCATGAGAGTTAGTAATGCAGCTAAGAGCGCATCTAACAAAATATCGTTGTACCTTTCCTCTGTTTCTCCCGACTCCGGGTCTGGGGGACCCTTTATAAAGATAGCAAATCTTTCAGATTTGGTGCCATTTCATTGACAGTTGGATAATCGGGAGACAGACGGTGTAGTTGCTGGTCACCATGCTGTTAGAACTCAGTGCTTATTTAAGCTCGCTTTTAGGTGCCATATTTGGATGAAGGTTGTTTTGAAGACGAGTCGTGGTAGTGTTTTAATTTTTTTCAAAGTGAAGAGGTGCGCCCTTTGTTAAGAGGCAATGCCGTTAGTGGCTGCAGAGGCGATCTCTTCAGACCGGTATATTTTCTGGTGAAAAGTTTCTCTGTAAGGAAGTTCCCTTTTTCCAGGAAAGCAATTTCGGTGCTGCATATAGTTTAGCGTATTTACGCAAATCCCTTTTCATGAAGCCTTTGAATATGGCATGTGGGTATGCAGACTCGGAGTATTGATCGAGGTATAATGAAAAGTTTCAGTGAGCACACGGTATTGACTTCAGTGTCACGGAGGCCGCTTGATCGAAACTTTCGCCTTTTAGTAGATTTTATAATCTGGGTAGGTTACCTCAATTTCAGAGATCCTGGCTTTGTTTATTACAGAGAAAAATGAATTTTATTCATTATTAACCACTTTACTCGAAAGTTCAGGTGCCGCTCCTAAAAGGAACACAGAGAAAGCTCTTGCTTTTTAGTCTTTGTTTTGACAAGTGTAGCAGTCTCAATTCGCATATCAGGTCTTTCATTGACAGATGAGTAGATTGCTACGTTCAGGCTTCTGTGGCGTTTTTATGAACTTTTCAACCTTTTTCCCAATGCAACTTGTGACAGAGGTTTGTCGGAAAGGTTAAAACGTATTTATGGGGTGCTTTTGCTTCGTTCCGAAGAGCTAGGGCTTTGAAAGGCTGAAATGGGGGGGGGGGGGCGGGGGGAGCTAGGGCTTTGAAAGGCTACGTGTAGCCGGATATTCCCTTAAAATGTATGTGAAGTCACTGCTGCTTTTTGTAGCTTTAAACGCTCAATTAATGTTTTTTGAGCTTTTTATTTTGCCAAAGGTTGGGATGACAGAGACAAAGTTTTTTAGGCTTTTTTGCCATGGTCTGTCATTCCCTATTACTAGCGATCGTAGGGGCTTTTATTAGCCGCTAAGTAAACATGTGACACTTAGGAACTTTGTTAGGTCTAATCAAGATCATGCCTAAACTTAGGAATGATTTTAACATGAAGATAGGGATGAATTCTTTCTAACTTGTTTTATGAAATAGAAAGTTAGGAATGTACCTAAAGTTAGGAACAGTTCTCGACTTACTGTAGGAATGATTATCGTTCCTAAGTACAAGATAGGAATATTCCTAAGCACCAAGATCAAAAAAAGTTGGGGGGGAGGGGCAAATGGAGGGCAAAAGAAAATGCTGTGAGCGGGGGGGGGGGGCAAAAAAGCGCGAAATCTTGGTTGGCCGGCATTATTCCGGAGCTGACTGGGGGAGGTTCTGACTGGGGGAACGCCCCCGCACCCCCCACTTGGTGCCGCCACTACTGTCAACTCTATTTCAATCATGATTATGGGCAATAGGTTACGATATGATCTCCCTGTGCTAGCTTTGTAACCTAGGACTCAGTCATGTATTTATACCAACTCAGGCCAGCATAACCTTCGGTCCGTATTCCTTTTAATTTTACAGGGCATTACAGGGCATCTCATGGGGCCTGTACAGCCCTCCTTTGCCCTTTAACCTGTTACGATATGTTATGTTAACTACATATTATTCGAGCCACTATACATTTTACCGCCGTATTCGCACTAACACGGCCAAATATTTTGTAACGCCATATAATATATTGACGCTGTCCAATATAAAGCCATACCAAGCATTTTGACAGTCTATATTCAAGTTGACTCTGCCAAATATTTTGGCAGTCTATATTCAAGTTGACACGGCCAAATATTTGGTCACTCTATATTCGCTCATGTGTGGCCAAATATTAAATGAGATCAAATAAATATTGACACGACGTAGATTATTACTCGAAATGCGAGACAACACAACTGTATAACGTTTACGGTCTTATAAGTGGACACCATCAAATCATTTGGGCACACCGACATAAATTGGTGTAAAGTGCGTGCCATAATTTTCTGGCTTTTGAGACCACGGAAGTACAGATATAAGCATTTGCATAAGATTATCGTGCAGTGTCAGGAATAGCCATTTATTATTAGAATGGTCACTTGAAGAAAAGCAAAATGGAAACTGCTCATTAAAACTCTTAAGACATTACCACTATAACAGTTTATTTTATTTTAACCTGAATGTTTTCTTCAAATGATTTTGAAAAAATGTTGTGGAAGCCAGTATTTTGGTATCTTTATAAACTCTTTTTATTGTCTCTGTTGACAATTATCCCCGATAACAAGAGGGCTATTTGCCCTTTATTGTTGCGCCCTTTGCAACATCTTTTATTGGCCGGGAGGGTTAATTTACTGTCAGTCTGTATATTTTGTAAGCTTTAAATCAAGATAATCACGCTTGGTGTGGAAGCAATGAATTTAGCACAGCGACAACATTCATTAGTGAGTATAAAGCATGAAGATACGTTTCGGCAAAACTTATCCCTATATTACAGAAGATGACCTTTTCATCGGAATAAAGTGCAGATAGTACAGTTACTGTGGGCTTTTTGAGCATTTTGTTATCTGGGCCTTAAATGTTAACACAACGCTATTAAACTGTGTCTTTTGCCAAAAATGGTGCAAGGGTAAAATATGTTAAAAAAGGGCGCCGAAAGACAATTTTGGTCCGTCAGGGGGGCGACCACCCCCTGGCCATATGGTAGCTCCGCCACTGCTATGCAAGTAAAGAGGAAGTGTTCAAGGTCATAAAATGTTTTTAATTTTAAAGGAAACAAATCAGGTTATGTGAGTTGTACAACAAGAAAGTCACAAATTAATGCGCAATGGACCAATTTGTTTAACGTGAATAAACTTCAACATTTTTTTTTATCTCAGCACAGGAATGTCCTGTGAATATGGGAGTTGAACTGTTGGAATTTATTTTTCCTGGTCTTAAATATGAATTTTTGATTTTTGTTTAATTGACTTACACTTTAATTTTAATTCGATGTGAAACTTTGGGGTCTACGAATTGTTTCAAACGTTTGCCTGTTTCCGAGTTCGATAGATGTTTTTGTTTTGCTTTGTTTTTCAGGTTCATATGCGTATGACTGTCCTGACAGTTACCCATTTGAGTATTGTCCCAGACCATCAGATGAGACGCACGATACAATACGCTGCTTGATTGACGGGGAGTTCTCTTGCTGTTCTCAACCTGTTATTGCGTAACTTTTCAAAAAGAAATAAGAGTAACGTGTTACTATAGTACTAACCGTATGGTCTAAATTACCTACAATATTTGACAAAACTCCTTGAAACACCTCCTTCGGACCCTTTCCCAGCATTTTGTTGGAGATAAAAAGGCCAATTCCGGACGCACCATTTTGTTGGAACCCAACGTTGCACATGGCCGAGGGGGGAGAGGGGAGGGGACTGTACATGTAAAGAAAGAATGGGACAAAAATCGCCCAAGTTATTGCACATGACTAATTTTTTTCCAATTGACAGTTTTGTCCAAGATTGTAGGTTACTCATCTATTGGAGTGAAAAGTTGCATTAACGCTGTAAAAAACACAACTTCATCCATGCGTAAGACCCATGGCAACTTTTTCAGCCCTCGTTCCAATTATTGTGATAAAAAATCGGACCTAGTTAAAGTCGTTACTCCATCTGTCTTTTTTATTTTCGTGAAGCTGCAAGTTCGTTATGGAATGTTAATAAGAATCCTTAGATAGCACGATACGATTGTATAGCGTTTTTGAATTTTTTATGAAAATCTCTGATGTTTCCAACCTCAATAAAATTTAGGTATTTTTTCTTGAACTGCAGATAATTTTAAAATTTGAAAACAAAGTTGTCGTATATCTTGCAAACAGTCGGTGTTTAAAAAGTCTCCAAAGACCTTTATCGATGGTCGAGTTTTCACATTTTCATTCGTTGGCATTTTTCTGACATTTTGAAGCTGTTATTGAGGCCTTTCTTGCAGATCACCGAAACTCTGAAAAAGTCAACCCATCCACTAAGTTGACTCGTCGAAGCTTTGTTTACCCGTTGTGTAAAACCACATTGTTATACTAGGCAACTGCGACTATGGAATTGTTCGTACTATCTCCACAGGTCATGCCTTCCCCTAACCTCAAAAGGGACGAATCAGTTTATGCACCGAACGTGAGCACCAGATGAAAAATTTCCCATCGGATAAAATGAGTAAAACCCGTTTATACCGCCATTTCCTCTTAATCTACCGCGTACTAAATCCCAGACTCCTAGCTCATTATCTTGTTTTTGTGCCAGCTTTACAAACAGTAGTGGGTATAAAGTTCAGTAAGTTTGGTTAAGTTTGTTAAAATTCTACCCGTCAACTTTTAACCTTCTTGTTAAATCTGGTGGCGCCAAACTCCCTTTTCTATTTGGGTTCTTCTGGATTTCCCATGTATACTCCAGTACCTAGACGAATAATAACGCAAAGACCTCTGTGGGTTCTATTTAAAAAGTTTGTATATGAAACAGACTGAGAATCGAACCCCGGCCTCCTAGGTGAGGGGGGATGCTCTGTCACTAGGGTAAATACCAGCTCAGCAGGGAGATCTGAAATTCTGTAGCAAATAAAAAAAAACATTTTATTAGGCTATATTTAGCTGTTCAGCTTTTCAGTGTACCAGAGATGTGGACTCTGGTGGGGTCTGGGTGTGTCTAATTACCTTCTTTTACTTCTACAGATCACCATGATCATAAAATGGGGCAGCAGGGGGGATCTCCCTCTCCCTCATCAAGAAGGAGATGACGATTGTTTGGCGCCCTTTGCAGGGTGTCGAGTTTCATCGATCGTAAAAGAAGGGTTAAAGGTCACTTCGAGTTTTGATATGTTAGAGGGATGCTTATTCTAAGCATTTCAATTAAATTTTATATGAAATCCGAGGTAGAGTTCTCAAGGTATGATCAGGTAGGCCTAAAGTTGTAACATTTTCAACAAAACAGAGAACTTGGAGCAGGAACATTTGACGTCATATGCTCACAGTAATGGACAATCTTTCGGGTTTCTTTAACCTTCCGCACAACCAATTTTTCTCCTTAACAATCACATTTTATCGGAATGTACGTGATTTCGTAAGTGGCTTAAGAACTTGACACACTTTGGTTTGCCCACAAGGAATCTGATCCTATTAACTCAAAGGGCAACACAACAGTCCGAAAAAACAAAGGGAAATAAAACATTTATTGGAAAATATTATATCACTAATGTCAATCAATAATAATTTCGAAAGGAAAGACATTATTTGAGACATTCATTAAGAAGGAGTGAGTCCGGTTTAAATTTGCATATAACATTTGAATATATATTGATAATAATACCTTAAAGTTTTTAATTTATCTTGATCAGGTACTAATAATTCGATGTCATATTTCCTTTGATTACACCATTTCCAATAGTTATAGAAAAAGACACCATTTCTATTTACGGCCGTGAAAGTGCTATGGTCTACACAGTTGATAACTCCAGATGAAGGGATTTTTGTAGTGGATACTTCATTACAACAGCCTATACGAAGTAATTGAAAGACTAACCAACACGTCAACTCTTCTTGCCCATGTAAGTATCCTCTGAAACCAAATTCACTCCAAAAAGAGGAAAATGAGAAACCACTTCAAGTGAAAGTGATTTTCACCACGAGCGAAGTGATTTTCCTCCTTTTTTTAAAAAAAAATAGCAATCTCTCAGCCCATGTGTGTGAAACATCGCTCCTTTTCAAATCATGGAATTTCACTTCTTTGTTTTTAGAATGTTGCTCATAAAAAATCTTTAAGTTTACACATAGTGACCACACTTGACATATGACAGGGCAGAGGTCAAATCTTGGGCACCTTGGTATATCACTATGTTTGCACTTTCGCATCATTTTGTTCTTCACCCCTCCTAACCCCACTATTTCTAAAAACTTGATTCCTCCGCTGCAAGATGTGATGGTTTTAATGCCACGTTAGTTCATTGCTAACGTAAAAGAATAGTTCAATGCCAAATATATTATGGTATGTTAAAGTGAAACATAGTGAAACAAAGTGAAACAAGTATTTGCTGAAACTGATTCATTTCCCATTTTAGGTTCTCAAGATATAAGCAATTAAATGTGACAAAGTTTCTACATAGAACGAACTTAAGGCAAGCAGGCGTGATGCCATGGATTCACACTGTTGGCCAATGTTTTGTTTTTCTTTATAATTTACCACCAATTTTAGGCAACTAAACTTTTTTCTATTGATCCAATAGGTGCATCCTGACAAATGGAATTTTAAAATATTTATATGCCTTAACGGCAAAAAAGCGTCTCTAATTAATTCAAGGTCAAACGAATAAGATGGAAATAAAGAAAAACAAAACATTGGCCAGCAATGCGAATCCATGACATCACACCTGCTTGCTTCAAGTTCTCTTTTTACAGGAAATGTGTCAACTTCAAATGTCAATATATCGAGAACCGAAGACGGGAAATAAATCAAACTTTCACCAGAACAATAAGAATATGTTCCTCTTTAACATATCAAACATGAAATTGCCTTTGGACTATTCTCTTAAGGTGTACCACAAGTCAAAAAAATCAAAAATATACATTAAGGAGCATGACAAATGGATTCTAACAGTTCAACTCCAATCTTCATAGGACATTCCTGAGCTGAGATATAAAAATGTTGAAGTTTATTCACTCAATTGAAAATGGTATATTGCGCAATAATTTGTGATGTCATTGTTGTACAACTCAAAATACAATCTTTGTATTTCTTTTTTTTCTGAAAGTTACTGTACCTTGTACCAAGTGTGGTAGCACTCTCACTCTAATGGTGTGATGTAATGTACTAAGCCCTCTCTGTTCAATATGCTGTGCAAGCAAACAGGAAGTGTTCAAGGTCATTAAAACATTTTTCAATTTTAAAAGAAAACAAAGCAGGTTCTGTGAGTTGTACACCACGATGTCCAAACAAGAGAGTCACAAATTATTGCGCAACGGACCAACTTGTTTTAAGTGAATAAACTTCAACATTTTATATCTCAGCTCAGGAATGTCCACTGAAGATGGAAGTTGGACTCAAAAGTAACCCCTTCCGACATAGAACATTGCAAGCTGCGTGGTGCTGATTGCTGAGCTAAATACATTGAAACTATGTAGTTATATCGTTCGTGATGGTACCCAAGTGAAGGTGTCACGAATAGGAGGGGCATTCTTGTTAATCTGATCACGGAGAGATCACGTAAAAACTCTATGGTCTGATCAAAATCTATGAGAGAACAGGATGGGAATCCCCCATCTCTAGTCGTACAAGAGTTCTTAAATATATTAAAATCATTTAAAAGGGGCCGCTGGATCACCGTCTTGTCAAGTAGCAACTTTCCTTGATTGAGTAATGTGATATCTAAATACAACATTTCCGAAACATTGGTTTCCAAAAGTGTGGTTTTATGACATCTGTCTATGAAATCTTTGAGCAAACTTATCTAAGCTAAGTTTCCATGCGACTCCAACCAAAATTGAAAGAGCGGAATTGAGTTTTCTCAGTTTCACATGTTGATGTGAATCATGCCTGTCGAAATTTTAGAATTTATACATGTTGAAAACCTCCAAATAAGACAAGTTTCAAGATCATACATAAATGCGATCACTATGTAGTATGTGCACCATCAGGACCAGATCCTGCAGGAGTACTTATGAGAAATGGGCGTATCTGTCTGCAGACAGTGCAAAGCGCAAAGGACGGAATGGTTAGAACTTCGAAGAAAATGTGAAACTTGACAATATTCTTTTAGTATTGCATCTGATCATACCTACTCCAACTTGAAGAAATGTAAATGTAAACTTCGGATAACAACCCGATGGTATCATTGCTTCTGGAAAATAAGGGGTCTCAGGGTACGAGGGCGTAAGCCCCATATTGGATGCGTTCCTAGACAATCATACTTTCCTATTCTAAGAAAAGTCATGCAAAACAACTCTATGATTTGTTTTTTCTAAAAGTCCTCCCGACTCTTTCGCAAAGAGCCGTTCGGCGAAACCAAACCTATGAAACTTCTTCCAAAGGGAGTTATACGCCCACCTAGGGGCAACATTAAACTGACAAACCTTACGACCCTCAGACCAATTACATCTCAACTCCATGGTGTGTTGCTTTCAGTGTGATACCCGTGTATATATCAGGACCTGAATTGATTGTAATAACAAACGTATTAAATTATACCATCATATGTTAATACCATTTTGAATTATGTGAATTATGTCTGAGAATAAAATCTTTATTTCAGAATATTAATGATTTGATGAGGCTTGCTAATCTTTTGATTCGTTAGTTAAAAGTTATAGTGATTTAAGGTGTGTAGATAATTAAAATCTCTTCTTCATCAGTAAACTGCCCAGTAGTAGCAAGCATAGCAAAGAAACGGAATACGACGTAACCACACCAGCGCCAGTCCAAACTCCGGGAGCTTAAAAAGAAACAAATACAGGATGAATTTTTAAAGAACAATTCGTGACTATGTTAATTGATAAAAATAAGATTATAGGTGCAGAAATACTGGTTGAGTGGATGAGATCTGAATGAATATATAATATTCATAATAGGTGATAAAGATAAGGAATGTTCCCGGACCCATCCCATCCCCTTCAAACTCGTTCAAGAAGGAAATCCCTTACTATTTTTACTTCGGTGAAATATCGTCGAACGTTTGTCAACAAAATGTCAAACACTTTCATCAAATACTTTCATTAAATTTACTCAAGGATAGAATGAGTATAATACACTCTTAAAATAGGAAGAGTGAAATTTCACTCGTTAGAAGAGGAACGAAGAGGAACGATTATAAAGCTGACTCCAAAAGAAAGGAGATTCGCTCCGAGAAGAATCAAATCCACTTAAAAGGAGCAAAGGGGTTTTCTCTTGATGAAGTGCTAACAGTGACCACTCTTAAAAAGAGGGATCACTGCAAGCACTCGCAAAGGAATGAGATTTTACTCTTCTTGGAGTGAATTTCACTATTCTTGGAGTGAACTTAACACCCAAATGAAACGAATTCTCAAGTTTCAATCTATTAAAAAGTGATTGTTAACTCTTTTGGTTTTAAAATGTAAGTTGTATATGTGAAGACTCGTCGAGTATTAAAATAAACGTTTCCTCGAGAAGAGGGAGCTCGTACGAATGGGGAGGGACTTTTCTTCCAGCCCCCTGGAGAATGAGAAAACCAAGATTATCAATATGTGACTAAAGATAATTAAGTGACCACCGGTGACCTCGATTGCCTTTTTTTTTAATTTTCTCTCATAATATTATGAATTGTCTTTAATATAATTTCTTGATATCGAAGTATTCATCTGAAAAGAAGAGCAAAAGAGTTTTGGGAAATTCCCCGTACTCTGGAATAATTAAAAATCAAATATTTGTCACATACGACACTGGGTTATCACGTGATACACCGGTGAACAACAGAGCGGTTTTCCCGAATTTTCTTACAATAATTGTTCTGAAAATGGCTGCGAATTTGTTTGAGGAACTTTCGGGGTCCTCAATCCACACGCTTTAGTTAACATTGTAATGTATTAAAGAGGCAATCGGAAAGAGAAGCAATGTATAAAAATTTGTCCCAGCACCTCGTTGGTCTTCTGACAATTGATGGCTTACCAGAATGTAAAAAACATTGATATTTCCCCCTTTTTAGGGTAAAAGAAACATTACCCCTCTTTTGATTACTGGTCGGTGAAAATTTCTGAATACTTCACACAGATGCAAGAACTGAGGGAGTCCGCTACATTGTAACCAATCACATCGGTGGACCGTAATCAGCAATCATTTTAAGTTAGTTTCAAGTCAATGTACAAATGTGATGCAGAATTAAGTTAAAATTTAAAAATTGTAAAAACAGACTCTCATTTCAACTCAGTTAAGCAACAAACATCTTCAGTTCCCGTTTAACCCCAGATTTCGCTCACCGTAAAGTCAGGATGTTCAATAATCCAATGCAGAATTGTTTCAAATTTTCTTACAACAAACAACAGTTTTCTTCGAAAAGGTCCAAAATTTTCTGCAATACAAGCTTCACTCTTTCAAATATTTTTGACACTATAAAAGAGCAAAAATCCCTAGCACAGTGAAAATACGTACAATTGAAAAGAATCGGAAAATTCAGGTACACCCCCTACGACAATAACAGACTGAGAGGATGGGGATACCACTCGCCCTAGGAACCCCCTTGCCCACCCTCTGAAGGCAAATGAGTAGTTCAATTAGTTTGGATTAAATATCTGAATATAGCTGAGCATATAGAAAAAAGGCCAAAACTTACCATCTGGTCTCCATTCCGGTGCACCATCCCACCCTATGGTTTCGTTCTGGTTCTGTTGCTCCAACCAGTCAATGAGAGGCTGAAAATATTCAACGAGGGGAAGTGCAGACATTTCTCGCTGACCAGTTATAGCCTCCATTGCCTCCGGCCACGGCCTACTGCTTCCGGTTTTTAACATATTCCTACATTAGTGAAAAAGCAGTAAATGAAAACAGTCCCCTCGAAAACAAAAGAGTGAACAAATGATCACTCTCTGATAGAATGAAAAGTGTTAATTCACTTCATGATAGTGTTAACTCACTCCAAGTAGAGTGAAATTCCCTCCAAGACAAGTGAAATTTACCTTGAGAAGAGTACAAATGCACTCTTTAACAAATTCCCCCAGGATCACTCTTTTTGAAGATTGGTCCCTGTATAGACACTCAGTCAAACTTTGCCATTTTGGAGCGAATTTCACTCCTTTTGGAGTGAATTTTATAACCTTTACTGTTCCAACGAGTAAAATTTCCCCTTTTTGTTTTAACATTGTTAAAAATATCAATTTGGTTTCAGTTTATTTTCCACATGTTCTCCCACATTGGGTATAAGAGACTGATAAAAAGTTACAACATAAATAATTTGCTTTTAACATAATAGCACGCAGCCTAAAAGAGTAAAAAGGGGAAAAGAGAGAGAGAGAGAAAATAAGTACATTAACATCATATACACATCAGGGAGGAAACAGCAGATCGAAATGAACTTGAAAGAGACCGTTTGAGATTAGGCGACGACTCTTTAAGACACTGTAAAATGCAACCAGAAAGGAAAGGGCTTGGTGATTGCTTGCCGAAAGGAAATAAAAACTACAAAAAAGGATTCATCTACTGAGAATAGCACATTATCAAATATGGAACCTCTCTATGGTCCTTCCTTGAGATATCGTTTTTCAAATTGCTTCAGTTTTTGATCTTTGGTGACCTCAAATGCACTCTGACATATACTAGAAACAATAGGGTTCTTTATCTCATCATGGCCAAAAAATCTACTGAATATTAAAAGGGTCTGTCATCGTTTCATGGGATATCCATTTTAGTAATTCCTATTCCCTTTTCGCAGTTTTGAAAACTGGTCATTTCAAGTGACTTTTGAACTCTATCAAAAGCAATAGTACGGTTCTTCCTATTCTGTATAAGAGAAGTGTCAGTTTGGTTACTTTTGTCTTGAAATAAGGTGTGTAGAAGTGAAGTCACGCAAACTCACACGCGCAGTACTTGAAATAAGACACCAGTGTAGATAACACTCAGATAAGAGAAGACCGCCCGTTTTGAATAGAGGTTGACCATCCCCTTCTTCGACAGGAGAATTAGTTTGCTTGTTACAATGGAGCCTACAAACCTACTGCTATCGACCGTTTTCTAAATAGCAGTTACAAAGGATTATGGGATAGATTGTTGGTACTTGTCGTTTTTGTCACTGTCATTTCCTACATATTTAATCAACTTACGCTAAGAGAGTTCCAGCTTCTTCCGATTGGTATATATCACACTTGTACAGAGGCCCTTGCTGCCCAGCGGCTTCACAAAGTGACTTGTGAAATTGGAACTGAATGACAAAACTGATGAAATATCTGTCAAAAGAAGAAAGAAACACTGAAGAAAAGGGAATAATTCGACAAAGGTGATATTTAAACGAATTTGCAGGAGTGATACCAGGAGAAGACAAATGATCGAAGATGTGTCAGCCACTGTTTGGACGCTTTGGTATATAATTCAGCGTACATCCGTTTAACGAGATGTTATAAGGGGTATTTACAAGTTTCTGCACAACTAATTCTAAATATTTTTAATTAGTAACTTTCGTTCTCACTAGTATATAATCATGCACCCTTCGAGGAAGAAACAAGCCTCTTTTTCACTGGCGTATCGGAATTTTTATTTTTTTTTATTTTGGACGTTAACGGGAGGTCATTCCCTAAGAAAACGTTTTGAATATTTGACTATCCTTGGATAAAATTTGTTGCAGTATTTAGCATCATTTGAAGTTGTTTTCTTTTTGTTCCATTACAAAATCATTATGTGCAGGATTCGATGCGTCATGGTTGTGGTTATACCAACGCCCAGCTCGTTAAATAATGTCAAGATAACCTCATAAGACTTCAGTTGGTATCAGAAACTATCAGTTCGAGAGATAGCCTCTTTCGGAGTTAAATGGGTTTTTTTTTCAACCGATTGGGAAAAAATCCTGTCAACTTTCAAATTCCTCGCATGATGCTAGTGCGATCCTGCAGCGCAAATGAAAATTCTGTCTTATTTAGCAAATTTGTTGCTGGGGGAACAAAAATTCAGATCATGTTTAATAGTTCGCCGCGTATTGTTTGAGATATCTAACAAGTTTCCCGTTCTGTGACGTGTCCAGCCCTTAAATAATGGACTCGACACAGCCGCAAGGTTTGTGCAGTATTTTCTACAGAAAGCTGTGTATGTGATTTGTGTCTGCACTTGTCACCATTTACACGTTGTTGTGACTTCGGTCTGTATAGTGGTGTGCAATTGCATTGTACACACAAATTTTATAAAGGAAAAGACAAAGCGACAATTGTGCAGAGGAAGGCACTAAGTGCTGATAAATAGTCATGTTGAAAATTTCGTCCGATCGAGAGAATTGTCATTTTCACCCTAAAGTTTTCAATTCCCAAACTGAATATAAGCCTACCGTTAACGATCAAATAGTAGATGCAAAAAGGTATAATCGATTCCCTTTAATTGGATTAGGCCTACTGTTGGGGCGATGTAAGCACAAACCCCTTACCCTTCTTTTACTTTGACTAAAACTGGTCTCATTCATCGGCTGGATTCAACTAATCAGACAGGGTAGCTGCCTTTCCAAAATGGATTTATTAACTTTCATGTGAATGGAAAGTCCACTCGACTCGTTCTAAAGAGCGGAGAAGCGAAACTTAGCGACACTCTCAAAGTTTTTTCCTCATAAGCGTCGTCAAGGGGGGGGGGGGGCAACAAGATCTACTTCAGCCTTGGTTATCAGAGTGGCAGAGTAATGCGCGATATGCATACAAATTAACGTGACAAAGATGGGTACAAGGTTCTTAATGTATTAAACACGTTCATCGAGTTTTGTATTTTACCTGATGTACGGTACACTGGCTGGAATGTGATACTTAGCGGCTGGATCAAAGTCTTCTTCGCTTCTCTCGGTCGGTGGAATTATTCCCTGATATTGTAACCTTCAAAGGAAATAGGAAACATCGCAAAAGTTTAAACGTCGAACATGCTTTTGGTCAATTGAATCACTGATGAATTTAAGCTAAACCGATTCAACAAGTTGGGGCAAGTTAATCAAATGGACTCTGAGACTGAATGTTTATGGGAACTCGTTTGAAGAAGAAACCGTCATGAAATTAACGGACAGATTTATTATGTATGTCAACAGGGCCCGGTGCTTTCTTACATCAGGTTGTTCATCACGTTCTTTGTTCCCAATGTTTTTTAAATTTGTCCCCTGTTTCATAAGCAATTGGTTTACAAGGTCTTTTTAAAAAGCTTACTTCTCTCATGCCGAACAGTTCCAATTCCCTAGTACTTACCCCATCCCACAACGATCTACGACCCATCCTAGTTATCCCTACACAATCCCAGTTTATTGCCTCAGTGTGAGTATACAAGACCCCCAATAACGTGAAATCAAAACGCTCTCAATGCTCTCAACGCTCAAAATGGAACACGCTGTGTAATACTAACTATAGTAGCCTCTGCACTTTTTAAACTTGCTGTCAAAGAGCTGTGCCAACTGTGAATTTTTGTAGACTTCTACCAGGCTGGGCTCTGCTGAATTTCGAAAGTATATTTTGATTGAACGAAATAATAATACCTTAATTTCCACCATTCTTCATTGTACTTTGATGGTGGCGTGCTACCGTCGAAAACTCCCCATCTCCAGAGATCCATGAGATAGCCGAAAGGAAGAAAGGCAATTTTGTCAAGAGCAACACTCATCAAGTAGTTAATATCCGCCTCTAATTTAAAAAAGAAACCAGAAAAATCCCTATAAAAATTCATAAAGGACAAAGATCAGTCGTTCTGATAAATGTACAACTCTTACTTTCTCGAAATGTTTTACTTCACTGATTAACTTAATCATATCGTCACGATAGACAGCAATAACGATGATGTTACGACTTCTACCCTTTTGGCGTACTTACGCATCGCCAAAACCAGAATTTTATCACCTGCTGCATTACCTTCGTTACATATAAACGGATCCGAAAAGTCAAGTGATGTAGTTAGACAGGACCATCAGTTTGATTCTATTAAATTCTTTGCTTATCTTTATCACGGATGGTTGTACACTAAAATACTCTTTATTCCCTCAATTTCAGTCTTTCAAAATGAGGGATTAGAACTACACGAAGACAATATAATTTAGACCATTTAAGGCTGATAAACCCCACTAATGGCGCCATGACTGGTTGCTTGAACTCGACTCGTCAATACAGTGAAGAATCTTATCTCCTTTGGAGGCTCTTTACCAAATTAATCCTTTTCCTGTTTTAGGGTGTAGAAAATTAAACATATTAGTATGATATTTCGAAGGAAATTTTAATGCTGAGATGTATAGATTTGTTGTGATATTGCACGCGATAGACCTTACACAATGACGTCATCACTGGCGGTATTTTGGAGGAATAGCAAATGTGTACGTGGCTGCACCGCTGATCTTTTGCCGGGTTCCATTGAGATCGTGAAGTGTTGAATTGCATTTGCACCAGTACACAACTTGTGAGAAGCGTTCCATTAGTTAAAACGGATGGCTATACACTATTGAACAGTCCCAGTTATACGTAGCCTGTGCCTTCGACGTATGCGTAAAATGAGTTTATTCGACGAACAGGAAAATTGATAATCAAAATTACGAGGCACAGTCTCTGGGAGTAGAATTCAACAGTATTAGTCACTAACACAATATCTTCGCTTGTTCGCATTTACAACTTACACCACCTGGATATCATTTTTGTAGGCTGAAGGCCCAAATACGAGGCTGTTTTGATTGTTTATCGTCTTTCGCTACGTCCGCCATTTTGAACTCGGGCTGCTCCAAATATTTCCAGTTCACCGCACTAGTACCAGTTCTCCAGTTCACTAGTTCACGAGTTGCAATGGAACCCTTCTCACCGCACGAGTTAACGAGTTTACGATCTCAATGGAAAGCGGCATTTGTGTCGGACATACATAAATCGGTGAGCAGCACGAAGTACAATTTATCCCAAGTACAAACCTATGCGCATATCCAATTAGTTGACCAATCAGATGTTTGCATTTGTTGGTGTTGCCGCGTTTGTTACTCCTCCGTACTTTTTGTATTGTGACATCATATGCATAAGGTCCATGGCAGTAACAGTTGCGACTCGGCAGTACACCAAGTGCAAATGAGGACGAAATTTCGTTCAATGTTTTCAATTCACTAACGTAAGTTGGTGGCCCACTGAGCGACCATATGAGAGCTCGTCTTCGATTTCTCATGAGACCTCAATGAGGTCTCCTAGTGAGATAATGTTTGGTCGCAAGAGCTTGCAAGTGGTCTTAGCTTGTAAGTACGAGGTCGCATTTCGTAAGAGCCCGCAATGTTTTAAACATGTTTAAAATCTCTCTGAGCTTTTGCTAACATGGTTTGAGAGCTTTGACCTCCTGAGAGCCCTTGCGACCAGTTTAAGCAACCACAACACGATTAAAAATATACCATAATCATCCTGCACCTCGTCCAGAAGTTCAACAGCGTAAAGATGTTTCGGGGTCGATACTGATAATGCTAAAACGTCTCCGACCGCCTCGTGGAATCCAGGGTTGGCACCGTCGCGATAAACGACCGGTAGGTCCTTGTATTGAAGGAAGTATTCTACGTGACCCATTTCATGGTGAATAGTAATGAAATCATCCATAGTGATGTCTGTGCATTGTTTGATCCTGTCAAAAGTCATCATGTTTATATGAGTAGGTAGTCTTGGACAAGACTTTTCTACGCCTTACCTGCTTAAGAAGCAAAGTTTAGGGCGTGCTTTCAGTTTGATACTTGTGCAGGGAGTGTTGCTTTAGTAACCCACAGGTTAGGCTTTGTGAAGGTTATACAGAGTGTACTCACAGCAGAGTAAATGATGTTTTACAAGTATTATTTACACTTAATACGTACGAGTGTCAGATTTCGTCGTTCTTATGGTAGGGAGAATGCATTTCTCAGCCGTGATATGTACTGTTCAAGTTTAGTACCTTTTAGAAATGTATCATAATTGCCGGTACTAAGCTAGAAAAATGCATTTCCTATCGTACGAATCGGGTGAATATTCTTTATTAAAGAATAATTAATTTAAGCCAGGAGGTTCCGTCTAGGGGTGGAGGTGATCTGAAGAAAGTAGAAACTAATGCAAAAAGTAAAACTAATGGAGAAAATTTAAAATGCAACAACAGGAAAAAAGTAAAACCCCATCTATCTAAAATATCTCCCTATTGGCATGTTCCTTTATAATAAAGATGAGATAACTTTGCTGTTTCAGCGTCTTATAACTATTATCTTACCAACGACACAAAAAACAGAATTTGAAAAGAGATTGAATCTGTTTAAATAAATAAAAAAACGTCAAAGATGTCCGATGTCATAAAGGTTTCATCTTTTGACTTTATGCAGCTCCCTGCTCATGTGAGTTTGACCAATGACTGAAGTGAGTGGCGCCTTGCCCATTGGGAACTGGAGGGCACGGCCCTCAAAACTTTGACAAAGGTGTTTTAAAAAAAATTGCGTGATAATACATTTGAAAAACCCTTCACGTGTCGAACCATTGGCCAAAAAATAGCAATCCGTTCAAATAAAGTCACAACTTCTATGATCATTATGACGCAACGTGGAAAAAGTCAGTTCGTTATGACACATATAAAGTCTCTTCCACCCTACTCCCTCACGTTTAAAAATAAAATGTTGATTTGGTATTAAAAAAATAAGATTATTAACATGAACAAAAACTTTTCCTACATTGACCTGATATACATACTTTCCAAAAGCAATAAAATATGAAAGACAACATCTGCTAACGGACTTAAAAAAAATATTCGGCACATTAACTACCAGACATAGCGGTTAGGCTAGACTGCCCCTACAAAAAAAAAATGAAAAGAGATGGAAAAAGGAAGAAAATTATCTCTCAACTAATGCTTTGCCCCTATCAAAATACCCTGGTGCCACCTCTGTTTACACCATCGCCTATGCTCTTCATGTTAGTATTCATATAAGAACCTGTACAGAGAATGATTACGTGTAGTAAAACGAATTTGTATTTCCCAACCTGAAATCTACTTGATTGTAAAAGTCCCAAGCCGATGCGTGGCATACTACAGATCTTCCATCGTCTGGTTTTTCAATCATAGATTTGTCCCAAAATTCTTGCGGCATTTCTATCAGACCAAGTGACGCAAAAAATTCGTCTGAAACTTCGAACATTTGCAATGGTGTGTATCCCTGTGAAGAGAAAGAAATCACTGCGTCTAAGATTTGCCAACGTGCGTCCTAAATACGGTTTTTCATTGCTAAATGGCCATAGAAGAACATGTCGATATTACAATAATGTGCGAAGGGTTGAATCACTCCCCTTTCCACTGAGGTATGCTCCTTGGTGGATTCAGATGGGATCTAACACCCACACCCAACAAACGCCCTATCCCTTGTTGGTCGTCAAACGTGTTTGAAAATACTCCAAAACCTTTCAAATATAGCACCATTCTCAGTCTAAGCGCCCTTCTTTAAATAAAACTTTTCTGAAAAATGAAGGTAATACATTCTTCATAAGCCACGGTCACAGAGGCCGATTTTGTCGCCCGACTGCTTTGTCAGTTGATAGCAGTGTGTCGGTCGGTATGTGAGAACACTTTTGTCACCGATTTAAGGACAAAATCGGGGGGGGGGGGCACAATAGTCTGCTATTGTAAACTCTGATCGAGCCAATGATATCGTCGTCGGACTGTGGGAACGACACAACAGTGGGGTCGGCCGAAAAATTGCAAGTACATGCTTGTTAACATCGCACATTGTGAATAGCCTTTCTGTAAAGATGGCGAGCGTATGGTTTGATGGCCAGATCATGAAGCTGATAGAAATGTTACATGCTTGGCCTATTCTGTGCGACACACATCCCAAATATCACGGCCTCGATATGAAAAGGGTCACTTTCCAAGAAATAGCAGACAAAGCAGGTACAGAGGGTAGGTGTATCGTTATCGCTATCACGCCTATATAGACCACAGGTCGTCTTTGCGTTATACACTTATGCCTCTCCGACTTTCATTTTCATTAAAATTCTCATCAAGGTCATTGTCACTTTCGTCACCGAATGTAGACATCGTTCACAGTTTCAAACGGTAAACAGGACGATAAACCGGGCAGTTTACCCAAATACTGTACCCTACCGCGTGATCACCGCCGACAAAACGGCCAACTCAAAACAAAATCGGTCTGTGTGAACACGGAGTTTTAAACACGGCTTTAAACTCTTCTTCCAGAACAGAGATCAATCAATCTTGCGCCCTCTATTGAAAATTAGATACCTTTTTTAACTTCAAATTTTCAAGAAATATTATAGTTCCCTAGATCATATCGGTTGTTAATATCTTGAAATATGAATGCCAAATTGGAAGGTGTACCGGAATGTCATTAAAAGATTTTAGTATTTTGTTTTCAAATAAGGAACTATGAAACAAAAACGTTACAGGCCAGCTACAACACTTCATAGGCAACGTTCAGGTTTCGACACTAACTTACAAAGCAACATTTTCCTTAATTATCTACTTGAACTGACTTTCATTCTCAACAACTGACTCACACAGATTGCTCGTCGACCTATGTACTAACCAAAACTTTTAAAATTCCGACATAATCACATGTTTCCCACGAATACGATTAATTTTAGGAAATATTAATTAACTGTAACTCCTCCACGATATTACACGCTTAGGACGGCTTTTCTCAAAGTGTAAGCACTGGTTCAAGTGCTCAAAACAATTAGAAATAGCCTCCATCATGCATAAAGACAGATGTAGATGTTTTCTACCAACTTAGTCAGGGAGAACACATAATTTTTCTGACCTGATTGAGGGTAAGCAAGATACTCTTTGAAACTCAGTAACTTGGTTGCCAAAGAAATTTCGCATAACATACCTGACACCATTTTTAAATTTTTCGCAATCGGTTTGAAAAAAGCTAGTAATGGCGCTACTGTAATTGAACTCGAAGAGTGTGGTGCAATAAATAAAGGCGCCTTCCTAACTTAAACTTTGGGAAAAGCATTGACCCTGAAACTTAGACGTATAGGACAACCTTATTTTAAGTTTTAAAATTCTCTTCCAATGAAAGCTTTTCTTCTTTATGTGCACCTTATTATTTCTCAACCGAAATCCGGACATTAATAATAACTCAGAGAGGAAGAAAGAAAAAAAACAAAACAAAAAGAAAAGAAAGAAAGTTAACTGAAAATAATATCTTACTTTTTCCACAAGAGTGGGTGTGATATCGACTGTTGCTTTTCCTGGATAGGGCTCGACAATGTCTTGTAAATTTGTCCATGATTGTGCCCACATATTACCTGATATGAAAAGTAAATGAGAGTTAACATTCAGCAATTTTTCGTCGAAATTAAAATCTTTAAACTTGCATTTTTACATTGCAGTGGTGGATTACGAAAATGATACGATACGTTGTTAGATTTTACCATCTAACTCTTCAATTCTGGCAAGAGTCACAAATTAGTCAAAGACATAACCATGTTTTCAATTCTGTTGCACAATATCTTCCCAAAAGACACAAGAACATTTCATCCAATGAAGGTTGTTCATTTTCCCCTATTTTTCATCACTTGTTACATTTTTTTTATTTTTATATTGAAGTGAAAATGTTAAAGCAAATGAAAGCTCAAAGTAAGCACTTAGAACTACTTAAAGACCTGGATAATGCTATTTCCTGCTGTCTGACGGATGCCAATTCTAAATATTTTCTGTAAGTTCCGCGCAAACCAGTAGGTGCCGCTTCTCTTAGATACTATTAAGGCCAGTCACCAATTCTCAACCCGCTAAGAAGCTAAGACGAAACGAACGGATTAACAGAAAAATGCAGTCGAACACACCTTGGCACCTCTCTTTGTTTAAATTCGACTTCATTATTCCTTGAAAAAATAGAATCGTGTTTAGTGAACGTAGGCAGCCATTAGTGGGGTCCATCAGCCTGAAATCGTCTTCATTTGTTGTGTACGTGAATTTCAAACCATAATATCGAGTAAAATTGAGGAATTCAAGATACAATTTTGTGTAAATCATCCATGATACAGGTGGGCAAGGAAATTGAAAGATTACAGGGATTCAAGCCCAGACGTGTCCGACTAAAGTCAGACCATAACTTGTCTGTCCCTCAACCACAACAAAAGTGGCTATACCCCTGTATTTTACAAAGTATTTTCTGATTATTTTGCAGTTTGTCAATTGAAGCCCGCGGTGAACGTTGCATTTGCGAAAGCAAGCTCAAAATAACGAAGTTTTCGATTGTACTAATTTATATGTCTAGAAAATTACCCGGGGCTATCTGGGAGGTCACGATTTTTCCAAACTTCCTGAGCAAAAAATTGATGCGCTCATTTCAGATATTGTATTTCGAGTATTGTATTTCATTTTCCTGGCAGGATATCATCTACCCCCGCCTTAACTAAACTGCACCGTTGCAACTCTAAATTTAGTTAAATGATCAATATTGGTAAAGGTCATCGAAAAATGTAAGTTAGCACTAATGATAAATTTATTGCCTTGAAGTAGCAGGTTTTGTATGTTAAAGTTTGTTTAACTAGATTAACTAATTACTTAGCAACGAAGAACTTTCTGTATAAAGGGCACTGTAGTGATTTGGAAGACTAATTTAAGAGCAAATGTAAACAAAACAATCTCACAATCTAACTCAAACGAATTTAACACTATCGATTAGTACAGCTACCAAGTAACGTATAGTACGAGATGTCTAAAGACAGTGTTAATTACGAGATATAACAGACCATTTTTTCAAACCAGTAGCAAAAGGAATCCGGAGGGCCTAATAGCTTAGTCTAAAACAGAATCGCCTATAGAAATGTAAAATACCACCGTCGCACGCATTCCCCCAAAACAAAAAGATATTCCCCTGCCACGGGCTGTCGTCATCCTCTTTCAGTACCTTGGTAAAGAGGGTCGGTCCTAAACTACAATTTAAAGAGCACCTCTACAGAAGTTTTCAGTTGGTACATCTCATTGACTGAAATCAAATTCAAAATATGCAGAGTTAGCTCATATAAATCAGCGTGTACTGAAGGGTTTTGATGACGCAGTAAGGTCTTGTATACTCACTAGGGTACGCCCTGAATAACCTCGATAATGTTTGGATAGGGAACAGTTTAAGACAGTCGTGGGAAGGACCAGCATGGTTGGGAAAATTAAAACTGACTGGGAAAATGAATAAATGCCTTTGAACTTCTAATCTGGAAAGAGGACGTTTATCGTAAATAAGTTTACCTAGGATATGGGCAGGTATTGGTCCCTCAAGATTGATGAAATCCGGCCCGTACACACCATAAAGCTTCCTTCGAACGTAAGCGTGGAGTTGTTCGTACAAAGGTTTTAGTTCGTTATATAGTTGTTCAACTTGGGCTTGGAAGTCTGGTGTCTCATACCATGATCTCCAATATGCTCCACAGTCCGGCTGATCTGAAAAATTGAAGTTGTGGTAACATAAAAATGGATTGCAAATTTGGGAGAGGCAAGAAAACAAAGTGAAGGGAAAGAAACAATTGAAAGCAAAACAGGACAGAATAAATACAATACTTAACAAACGAGGATTATTAAATAAGTTTATCCAAAGGTGAGAGTTCACTTTTTTAAATGCATTGGATTCTTATTTATTTGCAAGGGCCAATTTGCTCGCTTTAATTTCAACCCAGGACGAGCCAAGCAAGGAGCTTACCAGAGATTAGAAAGTAACGACTCCCCATAAAAATGTATTGTATGCTCGAAAATGTCTTTGACATGACAACAAAGATTCCAAACCCTTCCGACGATCAGGCGCGGTGGTTTCAGAGGTCACTCTAACGAGCTGTTGTCTTAATTCCGAAAGAAATTATAATTTTAAGGCACCCAAAATTTACTAAAGCCTATATCTTTCGAAGTTGCGGAAAACCGACATAATTCACGGGGGACTAATCGGTAGCAATTCGTGATATTGCGTGACTGTAAAGGTAATGGACAGAGGAATAAAAGATCGGAAATGAGAACAGAAATTATAAACTTTCAGATTTGGAAAGTGTCAGTCAAGCTTAAAACGGAGAATACCTTTCTATTGCTGTTTATCACGGTCTGCTACATCTCTATTATTGCCTCCCCAGCAGTGTGGAAATCATGGAAACACACTTTAAAGGGTTGCGTAGAATTTACATATTGCTGTGTAACTAGTCCATCCACTAAAATGGGTAGAAATTACACGTTTGTGTAATACATTTTCACTACGTGTAATTGATGCACACGTTTAAAAGTACATTACAGAAACATGTCGAATTTCTACACATTGGTTAGCAGGTGAACTAATTACACAACAATCAGTACATTCTACACACCACTTTTGAGTGTACAAAGGTAACGTAACTCATATGCGCCCTAAGCCCGCAGATAACTGGACTTCGGACTGAAGAGTTGCTTCGGTTTTCGGGGAGCAACAGCCGGTGCCCTGGATCATGTCCCGGACCAGATTTCGCTAAAAGGCGATCTACCGACGCGAACGTGAGCGCACTAGCATGCGCACGCACACAAACACGCATACACACTCACATTGCCCAAAGGCAACAAAATTTCCGAATTTAACTACAGCGTTGGTGGACTTTTTTCGTTTTGTGTGTTTTTAATCCCCCCCCCCCCCCCAACCAGGATCGACGGCCCCTGACTTGGGCAATCTATTTATGTATTGACTTATTTGAGTAATAAGACTGAATTCACAATGAGCCATCTATGTTTTGTGTTTGTATGTGTCAATGTGGGTGTATGCGTATGCGTGTTTGTTTATTTGTGTGCTTATGCGCGTACCCTCACATTCGTGTTAATAGATTGCTAATATGGGAACGCTGGACCTACTTTTGACCCCTGCACTCTGAAACAAAGTTGCACTACTGCACATCCACAATAATTTACAATTCTTTACCAATGGAAAAAACAGCAAAACGCAAAAACGGTGAGAGAACGCCAAGATCATCAGAAACGAAAAATTAAAAAAAAATATAATAACGGAATTACGAGTTAAGCAAAATGCGAAAAATTTATTTTTGAACTAAATGAATATCATGCAAGATCTTGTTTTTACAATGAATCTCCCGGTACCCCTGCCCTTCCCCCTCATCGACCGCTGTAGATGTACCTGCGCTGCTTCAATACGAGTTCCTTCAATTGAATGCCTAGAAGTCAATTGTCCAAACCTTGTTCCATCTGTCGTCACCCCTCCGCTAGGCTCTAGCCCCAAGAAAATGACGACTTTTATATTTGTATGTGTGCTCATGAAAAATCTCAAAATCCCAGTAGACCACGATGTACTCAATGCATAATCCTCCATGAAGGATTATCAATTTATCATGTAGAATAAATATGGAACCGTTGTGCGTGATGCTCGGCATAAACAATGGAGTAGGGAAAACAGCCAGTGAGCCACTACTAGGAAAAAAGCCGTGGCCGGCTCGACTTGAACCAATAGGTTGGAAACTGGGCCGTAAAACTCCATCTAACTAACTAACTTCATAAAGGAATGTCACTATCGGATCGGTAATTTGTTGATGTTCTTAAAAAGGTATGAAAGCAAGTTCCTCTGGAACATTCATGATTACAATTTTTGCCATTTCAGTACAGTCAGACGTCATTTGAGGTCAATTTTTGTTCTACTTCAATTTTTCAGGATACGGATAGGAGGATGCATGGCCCACCATGGCTCCGCCAATAACTGTTAGTGTGAAATTAAAAGTAATACCCACCGATGTCTTGTTGTCCGGCCATGTGAGCTTGGGTGGAGGACACAATATGTCCAAGATATTCCCCGTATGTCGTAAGAGACGATTAAAGACCCTGATGACTTGAGCCATATTTAAGTTCGTATTAGAAACCAAGCTTAAATCTGAACCGAATTTGAGGTTAACTTCTTTTTTTGCTGACATTATTAAACACATTCGTCTTGTTATGTCATTAAAATCACATGAATCCAACTAATTTACCAACTTCTTGTTTTTCTGCTCCTCCAATTTCCTTCACCTTACACAATTTGCTTACAGAGCAAATCTTTGTTTATGTTCTAAGAGAATCCAAAGTTAAACGTCAGTAAATTATGTTATCAATCACTTTATCACTGGTTATTTGTAGATACGATTGTACAACGGTGTCGTTATCACATATACAAACGCCGAGGAACTGCTTCATTGAAATCTTCTGCTGAGTTAATCTAACTTGTTTCATCACTGCTAAAGGACGGGAGCAGTTGCTTCAAATTTGATTCTGAGGTAACAGCCATATTCCACAAATTTCTTCTTGGTTTGCTTCCAAGTATCTTTCTTGACATTGCAGGAATTAAATATTGCATATTAGATTTCAACTAATGAGTTAAACTACCAAATTTAAAAATTAATTGAGAAAAACATCGTCACGTGACTCTTAAGAGCCAATCATAGAACAGTGCAGACTGTTACACTAATTCAAAGAAAAGAGCGTTTCTTCAACGCCGGGAACTGACCCAACATTTTTAGGTCAATTTTTCACCCACTGGTCGGGTCAATTGTAGTCTCATTTGGGTCAATATTGACCGGCCACATATTTAAGTCGGGTACTTCCCTCGAGCTAGAAATTTTCGGGTCAAAATGACCTAACAGTCTTTACTCTATATGATCGGTCTAAGATACACAGAAATCCCTACCATTTGCTTCAGCTGCTATGTTTTTCAGTTCAACGTATCTCTCGTAGTCCTGCCTGGCTTGTGCCCCTACAGCGTCACGCCAACCGTCCCAGGCCCAGTAGAGTTCGTCATAATTACGTGAGCTTGCCATAATTCTTGTCAAACCTTTAAAGAAAAATGTACAGCACAAATGGAGATGTGGGAGAAAATACTCAATTGTAAGAACATCCTAGCATGAATTTCATTTTCAGTGTTTAGTTTCAGTTTTCGGTTCTCATCATCCCTCCAATGATATTCTGATGTTCTTCAGACGCTCCCGTCGACATGCTATGATGATTCCACAAAATTGACGGTCGTCAGAATTGGCAAAGAATTGGGAAATTCTGGCAATGAATTTAGGAATTTGTCCTTTACTGCCATTTTATTTTATGAACTTCTCAAGGTTGAATGTACTGGGTATACTTTGATACAAGATTTCCTTAAAAACAATGCATTCAACAATAATTTTTTCATTAAATTCAGATTCTAAATTTACACCTTTCCTGAAGTTTATAGAACATTTTGAAGTGAAGAGGGGAGTAGGCAAAAGGTTACAATAACTAAGCTCCTGCTGAAAGACATTTATGAATTAATACTTGGGATACGACTGTGTGTTCTGGGGAATCAACCGCTCATGGAAATTCCAAAGAACCATAGGTCGAAAGCACTAATGGTTCAAATTACTATGCTCTATACATGCTCGGTAAATGAACTTTCATGGATTTGTTATATCACTTATTACGCAATGTCCGTAATATGCAAATTTAGGTTCCCACCATATCCACCTTATAGAATGCATGGGTGTGACATATATGCCCAGATGCTCCCGTGATGTAACGTCCATAATCTTTTATGTTAATCGAGGACACATTATAAATTTCCAAAGTAAAACCTCTGAAGGGCATACTTATCTAACAACCGTCCACCAGAGAAGGTTGCAAAGACAAAGGAAAACATCAGCGCATTTGGCCTGTCCGTTTCTTGACATTACATGTCATTGAACTACAACTGGAAAAGGCCGTGGCCGTGACCGTGGTCGGATCAACTTAAACCAATTAGTTGGAAACTCAGTGGGCCGTAAAACTCCATCTAACTAACTAACTCGACATTACATGCAGGATTTGCATATCCTGCTTATGCACGATTATCTGCAAAATAAAAAATTATCCTGAAGACGGACATTTGTGATGGACTTTGGTGGGAATTGCGGCTACTTTCTAAGTTTTCGATGACATTTTCATTTAACACTGAATAATGCCATTTTCATGTGACTTTCAACGTCTAGTTAGTTTCACAATTGTTTTACACCTTTATAATGATGACTTATAGTCTATATACACTCTTAAAATTAATGGAGTAAAATGTTACTCGTAAGAAGAGCGAAAGGTATATATTTCACCCCAAAAGAGCAGAAATTCACTCCAAGAAGAGTGCAATTAAGAAGAGCAAAGTATCGCTTTTCGTGGTGTGCCTACACAGCCATTCACTCGTTAAAGAAACTGCACTATTCTTGGATTGAATTAACACTCTTATGGAGTGAATTTAAATTTTTTACTCCATTGTAGAGTGACTTAATTCACTCTTTTGCTTTTGGAGCGTAACATCAGAATCGAGTTTGACAAAGTATTTCACACAACAACAAAAGAGACAATGCATTTAAAAACAAATCTGCGTGTAGCTACGTACAAATTCTCGATCTGTCAATATCTCGTAAAGCAAAACCAGTTTTTGTCATGTTCCCATCATTTAAACGATATTTCTGTAATATGTATTTCAATTATTACCCGTGTATTGCAAGCAATAGTGTCGACGGTGTATATAGTTCTGCACTGTAAAAATAATCGATAGATTTACAGATCAATAAAACAAAGAGAAAAATAAGGATTACAGAAAAGGTCTGGAAACTTATTACCAGAACATTTCTGTAATCTTAATGTTTCTCTTTATTATTGTTCTGTAAATTTACAGCGATTTTGAGCCATTTTTTACAGTGTGGTTTCTTTTCAAAATTAATCCTGCAACTACAACGTCGAAATCTGGTATCGACTTGATTTTTAAAAGAAATCAGTTCAGTCTTGAAATAGGTAGAACAACAATAATTTCTGTGTGAATTTTGAGTAATGATAATCAGAAATATTCTTAAGCATAAAAGAAATCAAAAATTAAATTTATCATCTATCTCACAAAACGTTTTCTCAAAGAGAACGCACCTCTCTTTATCTAAAAGGCGTTCAAGATTTAGTTTTGACCCGGTTATGAGTACACGGACAAACATTATGTGGGTGACGAACCGAGTGTATATATCTCCCCAGCCACTGAATCTTAAGTTTTACGTCGATGGACACTTAACCGAATCACTCATGTGATATTCACATCTATTGTTCTAGTAATCATTCCAAAGGTCACACGACAAAACACTTAAATAGTAATTAACACCCGAAAATGTTAACACATCACCATTGATAAGTGATAAGATATCGTTAATGTCACTTTAATTAATTCATAGCATACTTGACGGACTTGCCAAATATTTTGAGTCTGTGCTGAACTGCTGCCAAGTTCCTGCCTTTACTTAATATGTACAACCAGGGAGTTGCAACTGTTGGTACAATGCACCACGGTCTTGCTAATAGATTGAAGCGTTTCCAATCCCGTTTAATGTGGCATATACATACTTTAAAAAAAATTGATTCGAATTCAAAAAGAATCTAATCATTGAAATAAGAGGGAAATTTTTGCTGTGATTTCGTTTTCATTAAAATTAATTGTAGCCGTAAATTTCTGAAACAAACGCCCCCTGACTATACTGTATTCACGTCTTAACTTTAAGACTTACGGGCGTACTGGACTTTAAGTCCCTACTTTCGAACTACTAAATTGATACGTCATTTTTTTTTCATTAAGATTAATTGTAATATCATTTCTTGAAAACGCCCTCTGACTATACTGTATACACTACTTAGCTTTCGAACTTCGGGGCGTATACTTAGCGTTTAAATCCCTACTCTTGAATTACTTTATTGTCAATTCTTCAAGATTTCCCTACCTGGTTCAAGTTCTAGGCACTCGTCCGGAGAATTGTTCAGGCAAACCTGTCCTGTTGAATATCTTGTCTCCATTTGTGCTAAAAGAGTGTTAAGCTGAAAGGAAACAACGAGAAATCAGTTTTCGGTTTATTTTTGTAGAACGAATGATAGAAAATCTAATGGGTTACCGTTTTAAGCATCAATTTTAAGATCACCGCTTAAGAATTTCTTTTGAACAAGGGCGAGAAATTTATTCTATTAAAATTTTAAACATAAGTTTTGTTAAGTTAGACCCACTTTTCATGGGCCTGTGCCTCCACAATAGTTAAAACGATTTAAATAATGATAAATTTCCTTATCAGTGTGATGATTGCACAAAATTACTTTCAAAGAATTTCGAACTGCCCAAACACAAATCTGAGCCCCTGGTTAAATCGGCCATTAGTGAAGTCCATCAGACTTAAATAATCTTTATTTCATTGTCGGTGTACAATTTTAAACCCTCCTACGCAGTGAAATTGAGGAAACCATGAGTAATTTTGCTTATATGCATTTATAGGAAAGGAAAGAATTTTGAAAGAGTATGGGCTCATAGACCCCGGTTACAGATCGACTGCATGGTCAGGTGGTTAGAGCATCCGAGTAGCAGCCGGGAGGTGGGGAGTATTGGCAGTCTGGCGGATTTATACCGGAGACTTAAAAAGGAACAACTTGCCATTGCGCTTGGTGCTCAGGGGTGCTCATGGAGTATGGAAAACAAGCCAGTGGGCCAGCTGGAAAAGGCTGTGGCCGGCTCGGTTTAAACGAATAAGTTAGAAACTGGACCTCAAAACTCCTTCTAATTAAAAAAAATAACTCAGTAATAGACGCATAAATTAAACAATCACCTGATTGTTCAGCTTCATCTACGTTCACATTTTCACCTTTCACAAAGCTTAGCAACTGCTAAAAGAAGTGTCTAAATCAATTTTGGTAAAAGCATATGAAATAGAAAAATAAAAAAACTGGTTTTACACACTTATTTTGCCAAAACTAAGCTAAAAAAAATGACAACGAAAACTTTATGGAAGTGCCAAACCATTAATATTTAGGTTCGAAAGAAACGTCCGTGACGTAAAATCCCCACATTAAATTTTGAATCCTTTACATACTGTATCTGTTTCCATTTTTAATGTTCCATTTTTTTATATTCATTAAAAGTCTTTTTACCCTACTCCAATTCATCCCTCCCTATTATTGTACTAAGACTACCATATTGTTTTTATTTGTTTCGTTTTCATTTTTCTTTTTCTTTTCTATTGCATGTTACTGCATCTTGCCCTGAGGCTATATATAAATTTGTATCGTCTTTTGTTTTGTTGTGTACTTTAACATGACTAAGTTATATTATTTCATATCGTACGATATAAATCTCTCGAGCCCCTATGAGGTGATATGGGTATATACAAACTGTACTGCCACAAAGCAATCTTCAAGCATTTGTGACAGTGTTTCATTGACAGTCAGAAGGTTCCTCAAATTCCGAAAAATTATTCAGAATTGTAAATTAAAGCATTTTTCCGTTTTGTTTTTGTTTTTTACATTCAAAGAGATGTGCTGAATGAATCATTTCGTTATCAAGCTACACCGGGTATTCCAATCAAAGACGTAGCCCAGATTTGAACAGAATCCAATTTTCATAGCCTCACAGGTGAATACTAGAAAAGGGAATTGGCATCGTCTCAAATAAGGAGAATGCATGTTCTCACCTAAGCCAACTGCTGCATGCTTAGCTAAACTATATATACTAAGTGAGTGTATTTTACAATTCTGTTATTGCGCCTAACAGAAGGGGCTTTCTACGTACAGAGTAGTAAGATTGGAGGTACTGCACGGAAAAGAGAGCTTTGCTCTCTCTCTCTCTCTCTCTCTTTCGAGGTATCCTACTCTAACACGATAGATCCAGGGTTCAATTCTCAGACCGAGTCATCCCAGGGAGTTGTTAACTAAATAACAGTTCCATTTTCATACCAAAGAGTTTCAAAATGGAACCTACTACTATTACTATTGTGCATAATACTCCGTATAACCAATCAAACAAGAGAACAATTTAGTACTTCACAATTTAAAAAAAAATGGCGATAGGCGCTAAACTAAATCAGAAAAGTTCTTGAGGTGTAACATTTCAACATCAAATCAAATCCACACAAAAAGTAAAACTGCCTCATCATTTATGAACCTAATTCAGCCATAGTGCACTTTTAAAAACGTCTAGTAAAATGGTACACTAACCGGAAACTTCAAATATTTGAAAAGATTCGTTTCAAAATTGACAAGACATGGTTCAAAAATGAAACTATTCGTTTCATTAATGAGTCGAATCTATTCAACGGTTTAACAAGATTCCGGTTAGTGCCCCAATGGATTAGATTCCATTCAAATTTGACTAGAAAATCCTCAGAATGTGGCAGCTCTATTTCCCCACCTCCTCCAACTCCTCTGGTTCTTCCATCGCAGCATCACCAATGTATAACAGCTTCTCAAGCTGGCGATTAATGTCGTACGAAAAGCCAGTGCGATTAAACTGTTGTGCCTGTAACTGCATCTCTTTCGCAAACTCTGCCACGCCCAGATTTGCTTCTATCTGTGTAGAAGGATAAAAAAGTGTATAGGTGGAAAGAACGAACCAAGAAAAACCCAATGCCCATCACATTAACCGCGCCAAAATGTCAAAACTGGAGGGAGAGCTAAGGGTATAACAAATGTTAGGGGCAAAAATTTTCTGGCGCGCGCTCCTAGTGGAAGGGGTCCGGGGGGGGGGAGCCTAAAAGCTCTGAGGTTTTAGGATCTCTAAAAATTTAAGACTTACGAGAAGTGTATTATTTATTTATTTCGGTCTCCCAACACCTAATTTACCTAACTCGGGGGCATGAAGGGGCAAGGACAAAATTTGAGGGGACAAATTCCCCCTCTCTCCCTCTCCCCCGTAGCGCCTCCACTGCTAATGCTGAAACATCATACGCCTATCCGACAGTCAAGTGATGGTGAGAGGTTCCGGACGCCATCGGCTCTAGCTTTAGAAACTAATTTGATTACCAATTCAGTACCATACTCTCTCAAGGTGTTTAAAAATTAAACCTTTGCCCCCACTTCGTAAACACGTGCAGATATTAAAGGTCAAATTAATTACTTCAATTTTAAAGAACAACAAAAGATTTTGTGACAGAAGTATCTGAAGTCAGAAGTGACAGAAGTATCTTAAGTCATGAACCAGCTTTAAGTGTGGAAGGTTTGAAGAGCGTGCGATTAAAAATTATCCTCTTTTATTTGAGACCCAATGAACTTGCCACAGGCATATTCCTTTAATTTCAGGTTTTGAATTGAAAAGCCTACAAGGTTACGGTTTAGGTACACGAACGAAACGAAAACAAGAAGAAAACAATATGGCCTCTAAAATAAACGACAAATATCAGGGTTTATTGGTTACCGGATTTGTGAAAAGTGGCGTGCAAAGTTTCTAGGTGGGGCAAAATGTGGTAGTTTTACTATTTTTGTAACAGATTCTTCTCATTTTAAGTAATTTTTGAGAGGGTGCACACTGGGTTAACCCCTGCTCATTTTCCAATGTTAACATACGGTCATTTTTCTTTGTTAATTTCAGAAAGTAAATAGAACAAAATTCGGATACTTTTCACAATAACTTACTTTAACCCTGCTGTCTAAATAGCACGGCATGATGACATAATTCAAGAATGCACAGCAAATACAGTTGCATCGGTATCCTCTTTTTCACGATAATGTATAAACAGAGAGGTGTCACTAATCACACCTCCCTGTTATAAATACCATTTTGAACTGCGACGTCGTTTGTAGTTTTCGACCAACTTTGACATTTATTTACAAAAAAAATTGAAGCATTTCTATATCACTCACCCTCCCCCGTTTTATCTCTCTGTGGGTTCATCACTGTTTACGCATAGTATCAGCAGTGGCGACGTAAGAATGCCAAAATTGGGGGAGAGGGTAAACTAAGTGTAGAGGATAACCAAGACCGAATCGCCCCTTCCTGAAGCTGAGGGGTCCAGGGAACGAAGTGACAGGAAGCTCACAGGTTTAAGCATGATCACTGGATGAAAAATTAAGTATTAAGAGGGGTAAATGATTTATCTTTTTCTGTTGACCAAACTCCTAACTGACCTTTCGTGGGGGAAAGCATGGGGCAAAGAAAAAGTCTGGGGAGGCAAACACCCCTTTTGGCCCCCTGACACTGAGTATAAGCATACTTAGAAAACTAAGTTAGAGAAATAAACTCCATTTAACATTGCCTCTGTTGGAACTACCTCTGAAGTTTCGTTTATTAACATTTAATAGCAGCTGCATTCGAAGCACCGGTAATAGTTGCTTCCAGTTGAACTATTAAATGACTTTTGCATTGCATCTATGTAAGGAGCGTATGATATACTAGTTTGAGTTTAATGCAAACATTTTTGACCTGCCATTAGGCATCCAAATTATTACCTGAGGAAGTAACGACAGGGTTGATAGCTCCATCATACAGGTCACATGAAAAGTAGATATTGAGTCCATGTATTGAAAACAATACTGGTAACGCTGTAATATAGAACGGATGGTTAGAACAGGGACTAGGAGTCGTTAGAGCCTCTAGCAACTCCATCGTTAAAACCGTTATGAAATGGAAGGGTTAAAAGTTCGAGTTTTGTAATAACAGATTTAGAGAATTCATTCAGGGATATGAAATTTCAGGTGCTGAATAAAATTTCATAAAGCCACGCATGCAGTCTGACGATGTTCTCGATACTTTTTGGAATGTATAACATAGTGTTTTTCCAATGTAAAAACCCTATAGCAACAGTTCTCAAAGAGTGGAATCGAAGTTAATTTTACAGCTCTTGAAAAAAATTCAAAGAGTTGCAAAATAATATAGACATTCATTGGTTACCATCCGCCATGTTCTCTTAATATGATCGTTACTAATGAAAAGTAACACGAATAACTGAAAAGGGAGTTCAAATATGAAGCAAAGCACTCCGTAGTTTACAACTTCGAGAAAGAATTTTTTTGGTTTAAGTAATTTGTTCTTGTAGTCCTAAATATACAAAGGAATACCCTAACAAAGGCGCGTAGCCAGAATTGTGTCATGGGGAGAGTTTGGGTGTCTTGGGGGGGGGGGGGCATGACATGAGGGAAAAGTCTAAGGACATAGACAAAAAATCTCTAATTCGTTGTTTTTTTGCATTGCAAGGCTGGGTCATGGGGAGTTCTAACCCCCAAAACCATCCCGTGGCTACGCCACTGCCCAAGTATCCAAAGTATCCATGAAAAGGAATGTGTAAAACATGTTAAAGTCGAAGGAATGGCTTTAAATTCACGGTTACCAGAGCAAAATATAAAATGTTTCAATTATGAAATTTTAAAGAGTGAAAACGCTACAATATGAAGTTACGATTCGCATCATACCGCTCCTGGATTCTTACCATCGCTAACTGATTTTCTTCTGTGATATCTGTGTAGTACGTCCACGACACTTCGGTGCTCTCTGGATAAACCGTCTGTGCCCTTTCGTTGTATTCGTTTAAAAATATCGCTGCCTCTGTCTCATTGGAACTATCCCCAGCGCTTACCGTGGATATAGCCATCACAAGGCAACTGAGCACAATCAAGTTTCTCAGCTCCATCATAGAGATACTTTCGACGCACAAGACAATCTTAAGATGCTTCTGCTACGATCTATAGACAGTGTATAGCTACAGTATTTTGTAAGTAATGGCATCATTCCAGCATTCAGTGAACTTTGTTCATGGTGACGTAAGCTGTAATACTCCAAACAAGGCTGTATATTACATTCATACCCTCGGTCATCGTACTGTTGCACGCAGAAAAGAGCCGACATTGCTAGAGCCTTGTTGCGGAGAAGTTACAACAGTCGGAGGGCGACTTTGGTCTTATCACAAATGATCCTAATCTGCAATAGGAGGGATGAGTGAAAAGTTTATCTGAAGCTAGTGATGACTACCTAAAGTTACTGGTACTGAAGTTAGTAATACTATCTGAAGTCTGTGATACTCTAACTCACTAAACATTGTGTTCTCAGTTGATGTCGGTTTTGTTATGTGGTAACGTACGTGTTAGATGGGAAGTGCACGGTCCATTCAGGGCAGAGTTTAATCCCCCGCCATGTCCCTTACTTTTCCAAATTTTGAGTCGAGTCGGTTTTTTAACCAACAGTACTGCGACAAAAGCAATTTATTCTTTTTCTACCTCCGAAAAAATTATTTATTGGGTTTTCTTCCTCTAATATTGTGTCGGATTTCCTTGTAGGCTTAGTTCGTGTGGTGCTCAATCGCAGTATCATGTCTCATAAACTAATAAGTAATATAACAGGACGTTCAAATCTTTGTGTTCATCAGTGATCTGCGTGCAAAACGAACGCAAGCTTAAGCGCTTTCCTTTTACGTGTAAGCGTGCGAGGCATGTCTTCTGTGACGGTCATTGTGGGTTAAGCTTTGCGACGCGCGTTGACCTGCAGAATTCCTTAACGAACGCTTGTAGCGTCATAATAGACATTATGCATATGAAGGAGAGTGGTATGATGTCATAAAGCAGAGAGTATGCCCTCCTTTGGGGACAAAATAAGCCAACACCGACAATGCACTCAGCTCATATGTTAACCTGTCGAATGCGCGCATAGTCTGCTACACTTGGAGGGCAAATTCCTATGCGTGCGACCATTGATGCCGTCAGTGTGTCGTCAATGCAGGTCTATGTATGACCGTCTGGCAAAAATGGACGGGCCCAGCCGTGGTTGCTAGCGGTTTACGCATTTCATTACAACTGCCGAAAGGGGGTTGTATCATATCACAACTCCCTGCTGTCGGTGTTGTCGAGAATTACCTGTCAAGGTTAAACTGCTAAAAAAAACAGAAAGCTGATTCCAAATAACCAATCAGTAGAGGTGGTAGAAAATGTAATTAGGGTGTTCACGCTCATGTCACTGGTTTCATTGGTTAGCGTAGAGCATGCTCAATCACGCATGCGTTCATATGATCGGGTGGACGTGTTAACGCTTCGCGACTTCACGCAAAATGTAGACCAACGGAAATGTACATTTCATTGTGACGAAAGTGTAATCGCGCCCAGTGAGCATATAGTTCAGTGATCACGCCCAGGGAAATCCTAAGCTTAGGATTTCTATGATTGCGCCTTAACAACTCCTTTGACCCCCAACCGTGACGGCATCTGTTCTTGGTAAACAACTAATTAGGCGTAGGTCATACAGCGATATCGGATCGGAATACGCTTCGAGTTTTAATTAAAATCTTCTCCATCTTTGGTATTAAAGAAATAGAAAAATTGTTAGCATTTGGAAATAAGTGATTTGTATCGCACAACTACGAAAATTGAAATTATACTCATTATTCCATGACGTCACATCCGCAGCCAGCTTTTACGCGTATGTAGTCCGAACAAGGCCGCTTGATAACGTTACGTCACAAAAGAATTAGTTTAAATTTTATTGTCGTGTCATACGAATCATGTAGTTTCGAATCATTTCATTACCAAGAATGACAATTTTTGGCTCTTTCCGACAATGGATGGAGGAGATTTAAGCTAAACAACGCACAAATCGGAGCCTAACCCGATCCGACCGTCGCTGTAGTGTGAGCTGCGGTTAAATCTATAGAGGTTATGCAACGACATCACTGCGCTCTGCATCTCTCTGTTTTTCCATCCAGATGTCCATTTTATAGCAACTGGTACTAAGGTGCCGTTGTGCGCCCGTGTGTGTAACGCAGTGTCTGCGCATGATCAGTTCCGTTTAGTATGTCAAATTGAAACACGCCGACGCCATGACCTCAAATGTCAAATGTGGCTAGAGTACGACGTTGTAAACAATCATTTTCGTACCCTTCATTTGCACGTCCTTCTATGAACAAACGTTTTCGTATGAGAATGCCTTTTGGATTGCATCATAGTGTCATACAAATCAGTGTTAAAAGAGGTAAGCGTGAAGTGAAACTTTTTGTGCTTTGTGTGTTTGTGTGTGCGTATGTGTCTCGTGTGCTTGATTTGAATTCTGAAGACTGATGGAGTATGTAAACAATGCCTTTCGTTTCGTTTCGTTTATTGTGTCTTTTTTCGCTTTACATACAACAAAAAAAAGATAACTTTGAAATAGGAATTCACATAAGCGCGAAAGGAAGTAGCCTAGCTTAGGCCTATGCACAGAAAACTCAAAAGGGCTTAAGAATGCTACGAACAAGACTAAAAAGAGGAAGCAAAAAATAAACACGCAAACTAACAAAACTGCTCATAGATTAGCAAATACAAGTGAACAAAAACAAAGAAATAATAGAAGAAGAGAAAGACTACCTAGACGAAATACCAGCCCTCATCGCCTCTTCCCTCGTGACCCGTGTGTTGTCTGTTGAATTAACTTTGTGCTTTACTACGGTTGCCTTAAATGTAATTTGAAAAGCTTTTCCTGAAGAATTTGGTGTTTTTTAACTATGAGAGAAGACGTGAGAAAATTCCAGAGCCGAATGGTACGACTTCAAAGAGATATGCGTTATAGTGTAACTTTGCATCCAGCCCACAATATGTAAGGATGTAGCCTACAATCCTCGACAAAAATGATGGGACAAAACAAGCAATGTACGGAACACCATCCCCCACCCCCCATTCAATGTTGCGGCAGCCCAAGGCGTCCTGAAACTTCAACATTGATACGGGGAGCGGGGTTTGTCCCATGAACTTTTGTCGAGGATTGTAGATTGTCAGGTGTTGTCATCATTAACCGAAAATGTGTATGAGAAATACTCTGAAAACCGACTGAGCAGCAGTTCATGTGATCGATAAGTGAAAGTGGAAATAAAAAGCCAGTTAGTTACAGGAGAAGCAGTGACATGACCAGGGGCAGCGGCGGCGCTACAGGGTGGGGGATGTGCCCCCAGACTTTATCTCCCCTCCCCTCCCCCAGTTGCGTCAGTTAGGAGGTGGGTTAATCGAAAAGTAAATAATGTACCTCTCTTGAAACTTTTTTTGATCCAGAGATATCCTAAAAAGTCAGAGCTTCCGGGGACTCCGCTCCCTGGACCTCCACCCTCAGGAACAAGGGCTTTGGGCTCTATCCAAAAGGGTTTGCCCTCAACATTATCCTTTGACCTTAGCCCCCCCCCATTTTGACATTCTGACGTCGCCACTGGCCAGGGTACAAGTCAAATAGAGAATCACTTTTTTCTTAACCAAGCAATAGACCAGTTCGCATTTTCTTCAAGGAGCAGGTCAAAGGACAACGACTAACACTTTAACGTGTGTTTAAGCTGATGGCGGGATTTAAGCACACGTAAAAATATGGGCATGCTTGGCCGGCCCAACACTCAGATGTTTTGTATTAGTTGGCCTGAACTGAAAGGTCACTAACGCATGCGAAGATATAAACTTCGTACTCGTTTATTAAACAACAGTTAAAATTAGGATAGGTCTAAGTCAATTCCAGATAAATTGTACAAGGATCCTTCCTAGGTACAATATCCAAATTTCCTTCAGCCCTCCTAATATTCCGACAACTCCGGCGATCTGGGATAAAATACTATACCCACATGCGCATTCCCTGACAACTTAGAACCAACCGCATGAATCCCCCCAAAATTGATCATTTTCTACACTTTCTAAGTAATTGTCGTCGATACAAATTTTAAACTTTAGACACCTTTTAAATTCGTCATTGAAAACAATGTAAATTCGTTTTCGAAACATTTGAGGAAACTTTATTCCCAGTGAACCAATCACAATAGAGCTTAATTTCACAGCACCTGGCTCCTCCAGCAGCTGTGGGTCAGATTCGCTAAAAATATATGTGTCGTCAGCAAAGAGTACAGGTGAACTAGTGAATTATTATTTGAAAGATTGGAAATATCCGGAAATATCATTCATATAGATAATGAAAAGGTCCAAAAATATAGCCCTGTGGGACACCACATTTTATCTTCCTAAGGTCAGAGTTGACGCAATTGAAAGAAGTAAATTGATCTCTGTCGACAACATAATTTTTGATCCATTTGGGGGACACACCTTTGTTCTCCGAAACCATAAAAAGATAACTTAGTGAGGACACAGTCATGCATGGTCAACTGTGTCGAACTATTCCATTTGACAGATTGTGGGAGAAATTCCTGTGAAAGTCTCTTTTTCGGGGTTTTTATTTCATTTATTTTTTTTTATTTATTTATTTATTTTGTTTTAGTTTTGTTTTAGAGAATCGACAAGGGCAAATTCTATTGAACAACGAGGACGAAAGCCATACTGGCAAGTGGAAAGTATATTTTGATAATTGAAGAATGGTTACTTTCTATTATACTGTAAACAGAACTTTTTAACAAGGTTTTTGAGCAACAGTGTAGGACTAAAAAAGAAGGTAATTTACAGGCTTATGTTTGCATGTTTGAAGATCGAAGTCACTCTATCGCTTCTTTCAATCTATCTGGAGAAAAGCCCTGAGACAGAGAGATGTTAAAAAATAAGAGTAAGAGGCAGTGTTGAACAGTGAAGTACCCGACGACCCGACGAACAATATCTTGTCTTTTAGCGTATAGATTCCGGGAGGTTGGTTAATATTTTCCCCTCCCATCATTTGACTAAGGGGATGGCCCATGTAAGGCAGCAAACATAACAAATTAAATTTTTACATGTTTTTTTACATGTTTGCGTCCCATACTTGCAATATCTCTCTCATGTTGTCATGCCGTGGTCGTGTTTCATTGCGTACATTAGCACCGTGTACAACACACCACTTTCAAAGACATTTCGCAATAACCTAAGTTTTTCGCGCGTTCCGAGCGCCTGTTGATCTCACTGATGCCTTCGTTATCAATAGCGCCTGAAATAATTGTATAAGTTTTTCCCCGATTAAGGTTGGTTGGTAGAGTACATATGCTAATTGGTTGTGTTAAGGAGGAGCACAACACTAAAGAATGTTTCGCATGTGTATTATTTTTACCATCCTCCTTCTCAAATTATCTTAAATAAAAATAAAAGCTTTATCGGATGTCCAAGCGGCAGATTCTCCTTGAAGGATGTTCAAGCAGAGATCGCTGTAAGCTCCTGGTTTAAGCGCAGAGTCTGTTATGGAAATAAATGATTTTTAATACAACTTCAATTGACTACACTCCATTGGCTCAATTGCTGATTTAGAAAGTCGTGACAACATAAAGTTCCACAGTGGTAAGGTATATACTCCGCAAGCGACGGCCCAAGATTTACAAAAAATTTGTTGAAAGACCTTGAGATACTTTATATGTCGATCATGCACTTCGATCACTTAAAGTTCTTTCATTGTTATTTAGATTAAAGGCCTAGTTCTCTCACCCCAAACAGTACTAATTCTCATCTTCTTACTGAGGCCTCTCCAAAAATTATCTGAAATTCATCCTCATCCAAACACAATCTCAGTTTATTGCTTCAAGGTGAGTAAAAAAAAAACTCAATTTATATAATCAAAACACTCTCGGTACCTTTCATGCTGTTTAATATAAGCTTTGACACTCTACATTGTTTGAATTAGCTGTCAATCAAAGAGCTGAGCCAATTGAGAATTTCGGTACCCCCGTACCAAAATTGTAGTTTGGGTGAGAGATTTGGCCCTTTAATGAAATAGTCCAGATAACCCATGGAGATATTACTTTGACAAAGTATTAGCTTCATGGATAACCAGAGTGTTTTAACCACTACGTATAATGTCAATGATTTTTTCCGTGATGTCTTTTAAATCATTTCATATCCTAAAAAGAAGAGTCTGAAGATTCCTTACAGGGGGATTTTAAGCAAAAAATAGCTTGTGAAATAAGAACCGACCAATCTACTCAGTGTGGTGAAATTTCCATTCAAATTGTACATGAATTTTTTGAGATATATCAGCAAATGAAGTAACTAGATTTGTGTTTCAAAGTGATATTTAGGGCAGCAGAGATTACCACATTTCCTCACATCGACAAGGAATGCTCTGTTTTCCTTTGTTTTTTCATACTATTGTGTTGACCTTGACCTTTATAGGAATAGGACCTCCCAATGCGGATTGCAAATTTTCAAAAGTTCTCATGCCACTTTTGCATTCTCATGTTGATAGTATGGGGATTATTGAGGAGAAATAGGCTGTAATATTTAAAGAAAAACAAAAGACTGTCCATTAATGTAAGGATATGCCATATGTGCTTGCTTCAAGTTCACTGTGTGTTGAAAATGGGACAACTTTACTTGCTCATATCTTGAGAACCACACATCCGATTTCAATGTAAATTTCACCAAAATGCGTTGAATAAGTTCCCCTTTAACATATCAAAACATAAAATGACTTTAAACCCTTCTTTTATGCCCTTTGAAGTTAAATAATAGAAAGTCAAATTTATATCAAGGTTAAGGTAGAAAGTACAGTGTGGAAAACAATTCGGTCCTCAGAAAGTGTGCAAAGTCAAGTTGTATTTGTGTATAGTTTACTGCAAATGACAAATGAACACTGAATGATTACCCCTATTAATTCACCAGTCTAGTGAATTCTTAAAAGGAATGTAGGTAGGAGCCTCACCTGAAGTGATTTTCATTTGGGCGTGGACGAATGTCTACAGTCTAGCAACATGCGTCCATAAAAGATACAGGCCTGTAGTTCACAGTTGGAGGTGTAGGCCAAATATACCTGAACAGAGTGCACCGAAAGAGAGTTACAGCTTTGGGTCAGCGGGTACTAAGCTGCAGTATTCGTTGAGCACAGCTATACCTCAGTTTAAAGTTTGGTTTCGCCGGGCACGACGTTAAACTGCATCCAGGGTGTGGCTTCTGCTCTATTCAGCCAGTCTAGAGCAGGACCACACATGTTTGCCCTTTAGAGGGCGTACTTGTCCATTTCGGAAGTTTAGCTCCTTAAGGGTGCAGAACTCCTCCGGGAGTAAATGTTTGGTTTTCGCCCCTTGGCTCTTCGCCAGAGAGTCGAGGGGACTTTTAGAAAAAAGAGTTCACCGAAAGAGAGTTACAGCTTTGCGTCAACTGGTACTAAGCTGCAGTGGAATATAACTTAAATAGTGTTCGTAACTCGAATGGAATTCTCATTCAGGATCCCACAAAGGATGGTAAATCCTTAATACAAGTTGTCCCCAGGGCCAAGAGAGTCATTTCACCTTAGACACTGACTGTATGTCATTGTATATCATTGAATGTATACCAGGTGGTACTTTAGGCATAACAATTGTAGGCTATACATCTAGGGTAGGTCTATTACTCATTTCGCATGCACACGATACTGCTGAGGTACCGATAAAACCGCATTTCGAGAATGGGTTTTGAGGGCCATAACAATAATGGCCGGAAACAACCTGACGTCGAATGAAAGTCTCTTACTTCACTGATATGGCACCTCAATTTCCTATGTTTCATGCTTAAATTGACCCGCCTAATGCAGATGTGCTTTTTGGCATTAATACACCTCATGTCAAATTGTTACTGAAGACTATCGGTATCGATTATGACAAGATATACCCCAACGGACTTAGAAAGTAGAAACATCTAAGTCTTTCAATATATTCCAAATTAGATTAAATCAACATGTCCTCAACTAGTGACCTGTTTATTGAGCAGTCGAATTAAATGAATTTATCTTAGTTTTCAATGCGGTACACTCTAAATAAAAATTAGTAAAAGGGGTGTCTGAACTGACTAACCACGTTAGTTAGTTAGTTAGATAGCGTTTTACGGCCCAGGACTAACCACGTTAGTCACTCATGGGCTATTTGACTAATTTGTGATTATATCTGACCATAGTTAAAATACATACCCTGGTTGGGAAACTCAGCGTGTGATGGCAACATGTTGGAATCCGCACATTCAGTGGTCACGTGACTGTGAGAATGCACATCCCGATAGCACAGCAATGGTCGGTAATGTATTATACAATATACACTACAGCTCTCATCGTGTCGAAGGCAGTTGAAAAGGCTTTTAAAACATGATTGTAACCCACCTAAGGGGAGGTGGTGAAATTTGCCCATGATGTTGGTACTAATGTCGCAATTAAAAGAAATAAAGCAGTCCAGCTCATTGAAAAACGACAGACATAGTGCTGGTCGTAATAGTTGCCGTACAAACGGTACAGCTAGTATACAGTAATACAGTGAAGTCTCGTCATTACTACGTAATGAAATATGCTAGCCGACACATAACAGTCTCTAAACAGCACTGAGCTAGTTCCCAACAGGGTATAACTCAGAATACGGTTTTTCAGCCCTTACCTTTTTTGTAACTGACACGTTCCAACCTCTTACGGCATGCATTCCTCTGCGAATAACGCTGGCTATTCGTTTCGTTAAGCCCACACAGGCTAACACCTATATGATTGTAGAGTGATCTCACAGGGTCTCGTATTCTAGAATAGGCCCAACACAGCTGGCCAAAAGAACTTGAATGGCCTCTTTGTGTGCATAAAGGTGACCACTTACTTTTGGTAATTCAGTTCACTCAAACACCCAATCTATTCATTGGTACTTTGGCTACTTTTTCTGTTGGTTGTTAATGCAGTGTTTACACGCGATTCGATCGTGTGCACCATCAATGTCACGTGACGCACTTTTCTGAAGTTCTCAACATACCTGCTCGGGCTTGTACGTGTGTGCGTATATAGGTACACGTTAAGGTTCCCAACCAGGGAGACCTCGTGTTTGGGCTAACGGTAGAGACTTCGCTTCTCACGCGGAAGGCCGACGCTCGATTCCCAAGTCTAGTCATCCCAAAGACTCTAAAAATGAAACCTACTGCCATTGTGCGTGATGCTCCGCATAAGCAATGGAGTAGGGAAAACGAGCCAGTGAGCCACAACTGGAATAAAGGCCGTGACCGGCTCGACTAAAAGCAATAGGTTGAAAACTGGGCCGTAAAACTCCATCTAACTAACTAACTTACTCCGAACCAGGGAAGTATATATTAACTATCGTCTAAGTAACTTTGTAGTAATGGACTAAAGAATATCAGTCACAACTTAGAAACCGAACGTAGGAAATGAATGAAAATTTCATTAGAATGCTTTAATATATTAAACATGAATTTGTTTCTGGATTATTCTAAAAAATAATTGGTATTTGATGGATCTTTTTGTAAGCTATCTTTTGGTACTAGAAACTAGATTCTAGGATGAAGGATTGTGAAGTTATGATTTTTTTTAAATTGGTCACGTTTATGTGGCCATATGGACCCAAACAACCGTTAAGGGTTAAGGGTTGAAGTGGGTGTACCTTTTCTTGGAGGTGTAGTATAGTAACTTAGGAAAAGGACATATTCGCAATTTACACCCAATACACGCACAGTTAGGCTACACCGACGGTACTAGCTGTTGTGTGTTTCTTTGCAATGGGTACACACTATGAAAATGGAGGGTACCAGTATCAGAAATGCTTCAAAATCAATTCGGCATAAAAGTGAGAAGATGCAAAATCCAATTTAAATAAGATAAAATACATTTGAAATTTTGGGACTGGTTGTGAAGAAACCCATTCCATAGCCCCGATTCATACCTGTACATACGCAAACCTATACTCCCAGCACAAACACATGCACCCACAACTATTTCCAACTGAGGCACAGTGAACTATATTCTTCCTACCTAACATCTTGTCTCGTTGTTTCTATATTTTATAGCATTATCGGAAGAAGATACGGACATGCCTTTCTTCATTTACAACATAAAGAGCAATAGCGGATTACCAGTTCTAAATATAGACGAATCCGATTAGCGCTTGTTTTTAGTGGGGTCCATCAGCCTTTAATCGGCTTCATTTATTGTCTACGTGAATTTCAAATCCTCGAAGTTGACAAAATCAAAATAAACTTTAGTGTACAATTATCCATGGAACAAGTAAGGAAGGAAATTTGAAGATTAAGGGTGATGGACCCCAGTAATGGCCGACTTAAATCAGACCATCATAATCTGTCCGGATTCGTCTATACAACCAGTGGCGTCCTGGATACGCCAGTGCGTGCTGGGTGTGTGATTCCGTTGTGTCCCAACAGGTTTCTACATATTGTTCGGGTACTTTTGGCACTTTCAAATAACGATGTTTTTACATTAAATTTCGCCCACAAATTATCTTCCACACGCAAGGCAAGCATACTATGTTGTCACCCTTACACAACGTTCGTAATCAGGTGAAACAAAAGAAATTACTGAATAAAACTTTAGTGGCCTGCTGATGTAAGTGGAAGTACCTTGCCTTTACCTCAACGGTACATTATGTAAAGTCATTATATGTTGCAAGATAGATGGCGGTAATTTGGAAGGCGCAAAGTAGAGCAACCCCAGCATAGCCGAAACGGTACTTAAAAATGCCAATTTTACAACACCGCAAAGCTATCTGATCTTCACAAATATTCGTGGATCGAAAGCCCATCTGTTTGTTGCATATTGGCACCACAAACTAGCAGAGATTTTTTTTTGTCTCTACAATTCTACCTCCAGTCCAAACCCTCCCTCCCAGAAGTACATCTATACACGAATCCGGACAGCAAGTGATGGTCTGATTTCAGTCGCCATAACTGGGGTCCATCACCTTTAAATCTTTCCATTTCCTCCCTTACCTCTATGATGGATGGTTGTACACTAATTTGTATCTTAAATTCCCCAAGTTCACTAAATATGAGGGTTTGAAATTCATGTAAACAATAAATAAAGACGGTTTTAGGCTGATGGACCCCACTAATGACGGCCTACAGTCACTAAAAACAAGCGCTAATCGGATTCGTCTATAAGATAAGATAAAAACCATGAGCGTACTGTATTAAAAAGATTTTAAGGGGCTTATCACCCCACTTCGCAACTTTGAATATGATGAATAGGCTACTGATGAGGTGACTTAAGCCGCAGTCACACGGCAATAAAGTTGGAACGGATTCTGATCACACATTTGTGAGTTTTATTCAAATCTTCTCCATCACTGGTCAGATGTAACTCAAAATTTGCAAACCAGTGTAAATATATGATTTTATTTCGGAGGTCTATGAAATTAAAATGTTCAACTCATATTTCGTGACGTCACACCGACACCCAGCATAGGACACGCGTCGGTCGACTTGAACCAATTGGCTGGAAACTGGGCCGTAAAACTCCATCTATCTAACTAAACAACTAACCGATAAAAGCTGACAGGCTGTTGATGGGACGTCACGATCTATTAGTATAGCCTAAATAAACTTTTCGGAAATCTTCCATACATACATTTACACAGGTTGGTTTATTTTGGTTGTAATCAAAAATCACTCTCATATCAAAATCAGATCCGTAATCGTTGCAGTGTGACCGCGACTAACACGAGACGACTATTTGCATCTTATTTGAAAACAAACTTGGACTTAAACAGTATTTGAACCAGAGAGCTGTTATTTGCCTTATAACAGTTCCCTTTTTGAAGTACCTAATTATCTAGTATATAGTACACTCCAGTTAAGCACATCAGTGTTGCTTTGTCTTTTAATTCCATCTTAACAACTAACCAATTTTTCCATCTAAAAGTCAGTTTTCACCAAACACATAAAAATCACATAAAAACATAGATGTATTGCTTTATATTACCATGGCGACATGTATAAACAAGAACCCTCTTTTCCCGGAGTGTCTTTAAAATACTTATATTTTTTAAGGATGTCATTAAACACTCGGTACAAAAAATTGTTCCTCGCTAAGGAAATAGGCCATAAACGCTTAATCATTTTAGGACGCCTCTAATTATCAGTGTACGTTGTACCCTTAGTGAGTAATTATTAACTTCGATTTAATAGTTTAAGCTGTTTGCTCGATACCTGCATTAGTCTAGTCCTATTTCTTACACACACCTCACACAGATTGTTATGGTCAACTTTAACAGAAGTCACCATAGTGAAAATGATTCAACGTAGAAGTGTTACCGAATTAGAAGGTCAACGCTACCTTAGTTATGGGGTTTTCGAGAACTGTTATATGGCCCTGGATCCTACCGTTTTTTCTATATCTTGGAGGTAAATCGTTTTTCACATCATAAATATTGGCAGTTTGAACGTACGTTCTTTTCTCTAGCGGTTGTAGTAGCTGAGTCAAGAAACTGTAAAGCAGCTCTTCTCGTCATGTCACAATGAGGGAAGTAATCGGATATCCTCAAACATCAGTTTAAATCTAAAAGTGATTAGTTTGTATATTCTGATTGATTTTCATTGGTCTTTAATTTCACGTTGGTCATTACATTGTGAGCTAGCTGATGATTCTGGCATTCACTCAAACTGGTAGTGACGTTTTCAGTCGAAGGGAGCATTTATAGGCATTAATGTAAATAGACCTCTCACCAAAATGTGTCAACAAGTGACCTTGATGATGTTTGATTTAAAGGCGTCCATTATCATCATCGGGCACAAAGTAAAGGGTAGGGTTAGGTTAGGTTCAGTTAGGTACAGTTAGGTTACTTAATATAAGGTTAAAGTAGGTTAGGTTAGAACAGTGCTTCTCAACCGGGGTTCAAGTGCACCCCCAGGAGTGAATTCGAAATGCTCTGGGGTGAAATTTGGAAAATTGAGGAATGGGGGGGGGGGGATTATACACAAAGGGGGGAATTTTGTGAATAGGGGAAAATTTGTATGAATTGAGTTTTCATACTCAGAATTGAAAATTCATAGCTTCATCTGACCGGTAGCCATCAGTCAGATATAGCGTGTATAACTGTACATAGTTGGTGTTTAGAGAGATATCCTAAACAGCTCTCTAGTTGTATGCTTATTTGTAAATCTGTGGCCTGTGTTCTTTAAATATAAGTTTGAAACAAAACCTTACTATATCATGTTCTAGTGTTTAGTAATTTGATGTTTTTTATACTACTAGGGGTGAATGGTGAAAAAATTTCCCAAGTGCAGAAGTGGATCATAAAGGTTGAGAAGCACTGGGTTAGAGTTTTACGCTTCAAATGATTTAATCCAGAGGCTACCAGGTCCGGCCTTTCTTTGTGTGGCGGTAGGCACCAAATGAAGGGAAAGATATTCGTGTATTTAACCAATAAAGGAAGTACTCTTCACGTTTAATCATTGATGCAGTTGTCATTGTAACCAACTGTATTATAAATATTTTAAATACAAAGCTCTGGACTCATTTTTAATATGTCCAATATTCATTTTATCTTTAACGGTTTACTTATATTGTAAAGAGAGTTACGACCAAAACTTTCTTGTCACACATGCACTCTTTAAAACACAAAATCACTTTTTTGACTAATCTAACTTTTAAGCGAAAAATCTCAATCAAAAATTCCATCGTACCCTTTCAGAGTAAAAATTCATTCATAATTTTTTATACGTCCCTAATTTCAATCTTTTATAATTTTTGAGACTACACATGGAGAATGACAAAATGTATGAATTAACGTTTTCCAAAAGCCAATAGGGTTGGACATCCAGCCCTGTATACGGTAAATGTTTGAATATCTGCTGATGATACTACAGATGTTACAATTTTCGATCTTCCAGATATTTAACTCAACCTCATCTATAGGAATTTATTCTCCTTCTTTCATTCTCTATATACTCTCTGTGCCAGCCAGTGCCGTAGCAAAGGTTTCTTTCTATGCAATCTGTTTTCTTATCGTCTCTCTGGAGGAGGGTCTCAGGAATGGGGGCTACCACACCACATTATCTTTAAACCAGGTTATCCACATTAGGCATGTGACCAGAGGGATGTACATTTTAAAGAATTTTTTCTTGATTTTTTTTACGGTATCAATAGTAGCGCTAAACGACTGCTGGGAGTTTAATTCCTTACAGGCACTTTTGGCCAAAATTTACTTTACGCTTGGGGTCGCTTATGGAACGCAACCCTTAGACTGTCACTCTATGGATTCTGACTATACTAGTCTGATTCATATACAATCTTGTGCCACATATGCTACCTTTCCAATGTGTGTTTTTATATTTTATGTACTTTAGGGGCTATAAAATTGGCATCCGTTAGGGGCCATGACCCCCCAGCTACGCCTCTGTATACCTGCTGTGTTAAATGCTGTTGAACTCGGGCTTTTCAGACCAGAAATATAGCTTCGAATAAAATAATTATCAACGGCCTATCCAGAAGGGCCCTGAGCGACCCCCCCCCCCCCGGATAAACCAAGACAAATTGTAATAAGTTAAAGTTAATAAAAGTAATATGCAATTGAAATCAGATCAGAAATTATTTTAAAGGGCATTTTCGGTTTGAAGGGTCTTGTGAGGTATGCGACCGACTTCACTTCAATAAAAATAGAATCATCAGTCTACACCACGGACTTTCTATACATGGGCAAAGCATACTGCAACTTCGATTGTCGCAACAGTATGTGTGAGTATAGGCGTAGCAAGATGGTTGTCTGCTATGATTTTGTTTGTGAAAATTTGGACTTGCTCAAGTAGTTTCCATCAACAGATTTTGCAAGAAAGTTGACATATTTTCGAAGTAATGCAAGGTAAGGTCAAAACTACTACACGTACTGCAGGAATGATATTTGTTCTCATTCAAATTAAGCCCTTGCGATTAAATATAACAGACTCGTCTTCAAAACATACAAACTATAGCTCAACGGCGTCCATCTTGGTGTGCCTTTTTTGTCCCAGTCGGTGGCTACAACCTACGGATAGGACGTACGCGTTACATGCTCCGTTCATGTATAGGAACTCTGTGATGATTTACACACATCATGAGTTTGCGGTCTTGAAATTTAAGAAAAAGATGCAGAGCAGCTCACATTTTTTCAGCAGTTCCATAGTGCCCTGATTACACCTGAGAACCCCATGTGCCCACCACCAGGATACTTGCCCATGTGGGATGGGGCTGTAGAATATGCCCACGGTATTTCCCGCCTGTCGTAAGAGGCGACTAAACGGGAGGACTTGCACAGTACTGAACTGTATGACACTATATACCTCATTCGTTTTGGTATGTCGTTTAATCTTATCTATCTAACTTACTAACTGACTAACTAACTAACTAGCTGACTAACTAGCTACCTAACTAACTAACTAATTAACTAACCACTATGATAACAGTTTTCGGCATTAAGCCGGAGTTGTGTCTTTAGGAGTGCAAGGGCTCATCGTAGTTTAGCATGGATACATATCCTTGACGAATTAGGTAACACCTCCCTGACCTAGAATATGAGTAAACGTAGCTAGAGGAAGTGGAAATGACGTGAATGTTGAGAGAAACGGATTTTTTCAAAATTTCTCTAACAGACTAAAAACCAATTTTTCTCAATTTTCTCTTGAACGAAAACACCAAACTGTTTCGGCGCGATTCTGGCACCTTCCTTCTTTTTTTTTTTTTTTTTGATAAATTTGACTTTCGTTGGACAATCCGTTGCATCTTGAAGGGACTTAGAACTGCAGTACTCCCTGGCAAATATCTCTTTATAAAACCTCATTTTGAGTCCCAGTATAAAGGTATAGTGAATAAAGTGTATCTCAAGATAAAAAAAACTCAAAAATATATATTAAAGACGATAAAAATAAATTCCAACAGTTTAACTCCCATCTTCCTAGGACATTCCTGAACTGAGATGTAAAATGTTGAAGTTTATTCACTCGTTTCAAAATGGTAAATTGCGCAATAATTTGTGGTGTCATTGATATACCACTCAAATTACAATCTTCGTATTTCTTTGTTTTTTCTGAAAGTTACTGCAACTTTTACCAAGGTGTGATATCACTTTACCAGTGACGTAGCCACTTGGGGGATTAGAACCCCCGCACCCCTCTCCCCATGACCTAACCTTGCAATGCAAAAAACACCTAAAATAGCGCTTTCTTGGCTCTATCCTTAGACTTTTCACTCATGTCGTGCCCCAAACCCCCATGACACCAGACTTCCCCCTCTCCATGACACAATCCTGGCTATGGGGTGACGTAATTAATTAAGCATCACTTAAGCCATCTCTGTTCAACATGCTATGCAACAGTGGCGGAGCTAGGGAATTCGGTCAGAGGGGGCTAAAATAATCTGCAGGGGGGCTTCGAAGGAGTAAACACACTGAACCTCAGCACGATCGAAGCCACGGCCTCAGTTTTCAGACTTTCCATTTGATATTCCGCACCTGGCAGAAGACTACTTGGACATTTCTCCCCAGCAAATTTTCTTATTAAAACATGTTAAAATTTTCTATCCATGGACCTCCCCGGCAGAAAATTCGGTGGGGGGGGGGACTAAATTCTTTTAGGGGGAAAAGCTCCGCGCCACCATGAGTTAGCGCGCGGAGCAAGAAAAATTTTGGCCCAAAATGCCTCTCAGATCGCTGGAAATGACATTTCTATAGCCAATTTACCGCATATAAATAGGGAAAACACTGAGTGAACTGTTAAGAAATATTGATGTTAATTTTTTTTTCGTCTTTTTCTTCATGTTTTCTTCGTTTTTTCAGGTTTTTTATTTTCCAGGGAGGGCAAGTTTCCCCCCTTGCCCTACCTGCGGACGTGCATGTTTCTATCCCTCTATTTTACATTCTAGTATGTAGGCATTATGTCATTATATGTCATTATATTTTGTGTGTTATTGTAAGGTCTCGATTTAAGATTTTAATGTAAAGATAAAAATGTGAAGATAAAAATTAAACCTGCTAGAGCTTAATAGCAAGCGATCTTACAGATAAGTTATGGAAATTAATCACCGTTAGGTGTATATTTTTGGCATCTGAAAATCAAGATAAGTATACGAAGAAACATTAAAGTGTACCTCAAGTCCAAAAATTGAAAACTATTGATTAAGGGGCATAAAAAATGAAGTCTAACAGTCCAACTCCCATCTTCATAGGACATTCCTGAGCTGGGATATAAAATGGTGAAGTCTATTCACTCTACTTGAAATGGTACATTGCGCAATAATTTGTAATGTCATTCTAAGACTTGTACTACTCAAATTACAATCTTTGTAATTCTCTGTTTTTCTGAAAGTTACTGCACCTTGTACCAAGGTGTGATAGCATTCTTACTCATATGGGGTGATGTAATTAATTGAGCCCTCTCTGTGCAATATGGTCTGCAAGCAAAGAGGAAGTGTTCAAGGTTATGAAAGCATGTTAAATTTTTAAAGGGAAACAGAGCAGGTAATGTGAGTTGTACGGCAAGAAAGTCACAAATTATTCCGCAATGGACCAATTTGTTTTAAGTGAATAAAGTTCAACATTTTATATCTCAGTTCAGGAATGTCCTATAAAGATGAGAGTTGGAATGTTAGAATTCATTCAAAGTGCTCTTTAATATATATTTTTGAATTTTTTGACTTGAGGTACACTTTAATTGACGTAATTTACATCATGTGACCACCCTGAAACAGCCATTAATGAAGTACATTTAAAGAAATATCGAAGACAGGAGGTCTGCTTGGCTCTCTGGATACCAAATTCATAATAAATAAAAGTAGCCTAAACTTAAGCTTATTTGATGCAATTTTCTGGCTTTTAAGACCACGGAAGTACAGATATAAGCATTTCCATGGGATTATCGTGCAGTGTCAGAAATAGCCATTTATTATGAGAATGGTCACTTGAAGAAAAGCAAAATGGAAACTGCTCATTAAAACTCTTAAAACATTACCACTATGATAACAGTTTTATTTTATTTTAACCTGAATGTTCTTTTCGAATGATTTTGAAAAATGTTGTGGAAGCCAGTATTTTGGTATCTTTATAAATTCTTTTTATTGTCTATGTTGACAATTATCTTCGACAACAACAGGGCTATTTGCGCTACAATTATTGTTGCGCCCTTGTCATTATCTTTTATTGGCCAGGAGGGTTAATTTAATGCCAGTCTGTGTATTTTGTAAGCTTATAATCAAGATAATCACGCTTGATGTGGAAGCAATGAACTTAGCACAGCGACAACATTCATTAGTGAGTATAAAGCATGAAGATACGTTTCTGCAACACCTATCCATATATTACAGAAGATGACCTTTTCATCGGAATAAAGTGCAGATAGTACAGTTACTGGTGGCTGTTTGAGCATTTTGTTATCTGGGCCTTAAATGTTAAAACAACGCTATTAAATTATCTTTTGCCAATAATGGTGCAAGAGTAAAGTATGTTAAAAAGCTAAAAAGGGCGCCGAAAGACAAATTGGGCCGTCAGGGGAGCGACCGTCCCCTGACCATATGGTAGCTCAGCCACTGCTATGCAAGTAAAGAGGTGTTCAAGGCCATCAAAATATTTTTAATTTTAAAGGGAAGCAAATCAGGTAATGTGAGTTGTACAACAAGAAAGTCACAAATTAATGCGCAAATGACCAATTTGTTTAACGTGAATAAACTTAAACATTTTTTTTATCTCAGCACAGGAATGTCCTGTGAAGATGGGGGTTGAACTGTTGGAATTCACTTTTCCTGGTTTAAATACGAATTTTTGATTTTTTTTACTTGACGTACACTTTGATTTTAACTCGATGTGAAACTTTGGAGTCTTCAAATTGTTTCAAACGTTTGCCTGTTTCTGAGTTCGATAGATGTTTTTGTTTTGTTTTTCAGGTTCATATGCGTATGACTGTCCTGACAGATACCCATTTGAGTATTGTCCCAGACTATCAGATGAGACGCACGATACAATATGCTGCTTGATTGACGGGGAGTTCTCTTGCTGTTCACAAACTGTTATTGCGTAAGTTTTCAAAAAGAAATAACAATAACGTATTATAGTACTAACCGTATGTTCTAAATTACCTACAATATTTGACAAAACTCCTTGAAACACCTCCTTCAGCCCCTCCCCTGCATTATGTTGGAGATTAAAGGTCAATTCCGGACGCACCATTTTGTTGGAACCCAACGTTGCACAGGACCCTAGGGGGCAAAGAAAGAATGGGACAAAAATGGTCCAGGTTATTGCACATGACGTAATGACTAAATGTTTTCCAATTGACAGTTTTGTCCAAGATTGTAGGTTACTCATTTATTGGTATATTGCTAATACTAAGGGCTGTTGCACATTTAAAGAGTGAAAAGTTGCATTTTCTTCACAAATGCTGTAACAAAATCACAACTGGATCCATGCGTAAGACCCATAGCAACTTTTTCAGCCCTGGTTCCAATTACTGTGATAAAAAATCGGACCTAGTTAAAGTCGTTACTCCATCTGTCTTTTTTATTTTCGTAAAGCTGCAAGTTCGTTATGTAATGTTCATAAGAATCCTTAGATAGCACGATATTCTCTAAACGATCGTATAGCGTTTTTGAATTTATATATTAAAATCTCTGATGTTTCCAACCTCAATTAAATTCAGGTCATTTTTTTAACTGCAGATAGTTTTTAAAATTTGAAAACAAAGCTGTCGTATATCTTGCAAACAGTCGGTGTTTAAAGAGCCTCCAAAGACCTTTATCGATGGTCGAGTTTTCACATTTTCATTCCTTGGCTTTTTTCTGACATTTTGCAACTGTTATTGAGGCCTATCTTGCAGGTCACCGAACATTCTACTTTCGGTGATCTGCAAAGAATTCCTCAGTTACAGCTGCAAAACGTCAAAAATGAACCAAAGACTTTAAAATAAAAATGCAAAGGGCGGCGGAAGCGGTGGGGCGGGGGGGGGGGGTTCCCCCAATATTTTTTATGGGATTTTGGGCTGCCCCCTCCCCCAAACATTTTTCATGAGATTTTTTAGGGGCATGGCTTTCCAAATAACTGGATGCCGCAAAATAAATTTTAAGTTGCTTTTATTACATTTCGTAATTATTCTTTGGCTCAATGATTCCTTTTCAGAGTGCAAAAGTTGCAAAGCTTCCGTGGTGCTTCTCCCCCTGGACCCCCACATTAACGGTAACAACCTGCAGGAGAGTTTACTTTCGCCTTCAAAAAGTTAAAAAAAAAATGTTTGCAAGCTTTCTTTCTTTTTCAAATTATGTTTCTTCTTCTCAAATCAGGGCCTTTTAAACATACTGAGAGAGGGACATTTCCCCAGTCCCCTCATTGGCCCCAATAACACACACTTGCCCCAGTAAATATGTCCCTTTTAGGATTATTAATAAAATCTGTACAAAGGTTCTTTTTGCTTGGGCCCCTGGACCCCAAGAATATTGCCTCAGGATTGTAGATATATCTCCCTATTGATAAAATGCCCCAAAACACTTTGGATCTCTTAAAAATGCCCTGTTTCAAATTTTCAATCACATGTTCAATTTTAAGTAGCTTCAACATTTTGGCTTTGCCCCATAAAATGACTGTAAAGTATGTTTCTCCTTAATCAAATGCCATAGTACTTCACGATTCCAATCTCGTCCCTTACCTCACCCCACTCCTGAAATAAATTCATAGTTTAGAATCCTTAATTTGAATATGATTTTCGTCTCTAAAATCACTAAAATCGCTGAGCTTCCGGCTCCCCTGGACCCCAAGCCGGTGGGGTTTTGCGCTTTCGGCAAACCAGGACGCCTTGCGGCGTCACCATTATGTCGGCTACAGAAACTTATCCCCCCCCAATAAAAAAACATCTTCCACCGCCTATGAAATGTGAAAACTCGGCCATCGTTAATGGTCTTTAAACACTCTTTTGAAAACCTTGATGTAGGTCACAGATCATTAAATGTTACTTTGCGCAGAAAAAAAACGGGGTGAAATATACGAAGTTCAGATTTATCTCTGCCGCTTCAGATTGGCTTCAGGCCATAGTTCACAGTGGTACACACTGCATTCTTTGATATTGTCTTATTCGTACAAATTATGCACGTTGCCCAATAGACTCAATCTTGTTTAGCATGCACAGTATATGATCAGGCCATGAATCAGGCTTTGACGGGCAGTTGTAGGCTGCGTCAAGGCTACTCGACAACAGAGTCGATGAGGTGCGTTAACATTTCGTCACTTTACAAAAAGAAATATTCTCATTCGTCTACATTTTGTGTGCAATCGCGAGATTGCTGCATACGCAAAACCTGACAAGGACGCATATGTTCCTGTCTATGCTCTACGCAATCAGTGCCAAACAGTAACGTAACCGTGAATGAGTGAAACGTCTCTTTGAAAGCCTTTTATTTCATTTTTCGCAGTTGCATCAATGAGGCAAATTATATTGATTTCGGCACTAACTGTTACTTAAAATGACATTTATAACGGCACGCAGCTAAGCACACACCGTAATGCACCCCTTTGACCCTGCGTTCTGTAGCTATAATGCGCATGCTCAGTGATAACTCTGAACTGTCTTTTGTGAAAAATTGCCAAAATTTGTGGTTACCTTTGCATTATAGTCTTCTTTAATCTTCAACTACTTGTAATTGCTAACTGGCTTGAAGAGCGTCTTCTTTTCCTTGTTTCAAAGTTGTACAAGCTAACGGTACTTCTTCATAGTTGGAACAGGGAGCTGCTAATAGCAGCTCCCTGGTTGGAATTGGGAACACCTTGCACTTTAACACCGTTGCAGCTGGAAAGGACTAACGTTTTAATACAACATTTAGTGGTATGAATCATGATTGTCCGCCATGACAAAGTTAGCAATGTTCCTCAACATTTTCTTATCCAATGCTATCTTCATTTCACGCTTCTCGGCCTGTTGGCTAAGATCATGTGCTGTTCTTTTCATCCAGTCTATAGAATGGAGCCACATGACATGCCCAGGCCAGTGATGCAAACGGTCTGAGGGCCCTGAGGTTGGTCACGTATTGTCTTCAGTGAACGTAATAGCTTCTTCGGGAAGCAGTTTATAGCTTGATTTCGCCGAACGGTCCTTTGCCAGAGGGTTGGGAGGACTTTCGAAAAAGTATTCTACACGACTGTTTACTTTACTCGGGCTAATTAAATCATTTCTAAAGCAGCACAATTCCATTTTATTTGATTACAAATCACAGACATTGGCACCATCTTTTCTTCTGCAAACATACTAGAAGCAAAATCAATTGAATACATTTATATTAACTCTTTAGCTGTTTAGGAGCCTGGTGTGCTAAATTTGAACCAATTCATATGGATTTTTTCGAATTTCTTACAGAGCATGGGCGATATGTGTCATTAGTGTGGCGTGCCTTTTCTCATCGCTTTTCCTTGTGTTTCTCGCATGTTGTCTATGTCCTTGTTGTTGGCTGGCCAGACGAAGGCATCAGAGCGAGTACATAACCTTTGTTAGTGCACCTCCTCCAGGAGTAATCTATACACAGCAAGTTAACCCGCCTCCTCCGGTGTACTACGAAACCTCGACGACAATTATTTCTTCTGCAACAACAGAATCCACAAAGGTCTGACAACGTGAAGCTTCTATTTAGTCATCGTCCATATGCCTTGATATTTTAGACAGCGGTAACAGTGATGGTGAGTAAGGAAGTCCGTAAGAGGTCTGCCTTGTTCCATTATGAAATCATGAGCTGACCAAGAAAACTACACTCGACTGACCAACATTTTGCTCTGATTTCCTTCCAGCAGAGAGATGATGTAAATGGAATGATATTTTTAATTTATTCCAGTGCCATTTGTAATACATTCATGAAAGAGCAATGACACACAATTTTGAGTAAAACTGTTTCTTGTTGTCGAAGAATGGAGGAATGTCACATGTCATTGATTAAAGGATGTGGAAGGCTAAAATTTGAATGTATGATTCTAACCAATTTTAGCGACGTGCGTTCACACGTTTTGCTATCTATAAGGTGTACCCATCTGCAACATTTAACAGAAAGGAAGTGACCCATTACTATATAGGGCGTAAAAACTCTTCGAAACCCTTAAATACATTCATCAGCAACTATAACAGTAAAATTTTATTCTGAATGTCTAGTGTGAAAAGTCGTCCAGTAAGGTCCTTCATCATTTTAAAAATAAGGAAAACAATCAAATTATGCAAACTATTCATTACAGGAGATTACAATCTGAGGTGTTGTCTAGAATCCGTGACGTCATTAGTATTTTAACATGATTGAGTATTATCTTGAATGGTCGAAAGAAAAAAACTGAGTAAGTTGAGTATTCAATCATTTCAGAAGCAATGTTCCACAAAGCAATAAATATATTTCCGGTGCCAAAGAACTTTCTTTTAAGTTATGCAAAACTTGTTTTAAATGCAACTGACTTGACTTCCAGGGTGATTGAAATACAACCATTTGGATTATTCATTGTACAGGTTTTAGTTTCCTTTCGTACTACATAATCCAAACAATAGAAATAAGCAATACAAAAGACTATTTCAGTTTTTATCAATAGGTATAATCCTTTTAAATTTTCGATGTAATTTGTAAGTATCAACATGTTTTTCTTTATTACAATTTACTGGTATGTAATTATAATTGTTATGATTTATCAGTTTATATAAGATTACGATTTATCAGTTTATTTAAGATTATTATGAGTTGTTTAGGGTTTTTACGATGAACAAAATTAATTTTTTAGAGTTACTTAATGCACTGTGCAATAAAAGAAAAAGGTTAGGGTATACAAGTTAGAAGCCATTGGAAGTTATTACAAGACTAACATTCGCATTTACTCAACTCAATTTGACCAGAGAACTGTTATCTGGCAGGAGATTGCTCTCCACATAACAGTTCCCTAGTTAACCAGAGGACCTGAAAATTTATTTATAACGCGTACATGTTTGCTATTATGGGTACGATGTCCATAACATACGACTATTTATCTAACAAGCAGAGCCTAGAGGAAGTAGTTAAGCTTGAACAACGCAATGTGTAGGCATTGCAACCAGTTAATTTTTAATTGATGAGTAAAAAGATTCCAAGCAGGATTCAGTTCTGCATGACTATTGTCCGGTTATTCAAATCGTTTGACAAGAGAGGGGGTTAAACTGATCCGCTCAGAGGTATAGACGAATCCGGACAGCAAGTGATGGTGTAATTTCAGTCGGCCATAACTGGGGTCTATCACCTTTTTATCTTTCAGTTTCCTAGCTTATCTGTCAGTCTGTATCGTAGATGGTTATACACCAAATTGTATATTGACTCCTTCAATTTCACTGATTATGAGGGTTTGAAATCCTTATAGACAATAAATGGCTAATGATGTACCCCACTCATGTCTGCTTACAGTCACTAAACACAAGCGCTGATCGGATTCGTCTATAGTGGGCTCTCCAGCTTGTAGGTCAAAAGATACACGAGTTCCAGCGTCAATGCACTTTTTTACAACACTAATATTTTCATTTTTGAACTCTACTGCCCTCTATTTCATTCGTAACATCAGCAGATATGCAACCTTTTAACTTTAGGCTTTTCTCAGAATAAAGTTTTTTTCCTTGCTGACTTATTGCCTTTCAAATGGCTGTCATTTTGTCGAAAAATTAATTCCTAAAAGACTTCAAACATAGTCTATGGAAAGAGACATTACACAATCCATGAAAATTCTAATGAAATGGAACTTACTTTTCTGAAAAAATTCAAAGTGCATTTGACTTTTTATAAAGCTGTTTCGTTAGGAAAACGTGTCTTTTTTTCTTTTTCTTTTTTATTGTTTGTTTGTTTGTTTATTTGTTTGTTTTTTAAAGTTTTAATAAATTAATTCCAATAAAATGCTTCGAAGACTGAGATACTGAGATAAGTGATTTGACATTAGATGTAAAAATGGTTCTAAATTATAGATTGCATAAAAGCTTCGTATGTTGATAATTCAGTACTATGATTCAAACCATGCAAAATAAACCATAGTTTTTGAATATCTATTGTATTGTTTGTATTAATTTTTCCTCTTATAGCCTTCCATTGTGGAGTTGACCTGGTCCGGTCAAGTAAAAGGGTACATCTTAAAGATCCTTATAATGTTGTGTTGCAAAGTCAAAGGTAAACATTTTCCATGGGCAAACTACAAACCAGGGGCTGCAACAAACAAATATAGTAGATTCATCCTCATCCACATAGACACAATGCCGGTTATATTTATTGCTTCATGATGAGTTTAGAAGACCCCCAATGTGAAATCAAAACACTCTCAGTATTGTATATGTTATTTAATTTAGGCAACAGCATACTCTGAATTTTTACATTGCTGTCAATCAAAGAGCTGTGCCAAATGAATATTTATGCAGACTAAAAAATTGTAGTTTGCGGTAAGAATTGACTACCTTTGATTTTTATATTTTTCAGGAAAGTGCAAATAGCCCACATGTTAAATAGTTTTTCTCTGAGTAGTCCAGAACTTTCAGTAACATCGTCAGGAAGGAATAAATTTCAGACCACTGTGATGCCTTTCCCTAAAGCTGCGACATCTGTTACCTACCTAGCAGTTAGCCTAACTCCCTATGACTCATGAACAAAGAGGTTTCCCTACCTCCGTAGCCCGCAGAGCGGAAGAAGTCTCTTCGTTCCCCTACGAAAAACCAACCTAAGGGGGGCTGCAGCCACATAGGCGATACGCAAACAATTACCTTCTTAGCCACTCTGCAGTTTTGGCTTCACTGCTCTCTCAAGTGGTAAATAACCTTGTATGCTACAGTACATACAAGTCTTGGTCCGGCATAATGCATATCGCATGTGTCCTAGAAAGTTGGTCCTAAAAAAATTAAAGGACAGTGAGAACGGGAAAGGCAATTTTTCTGAAATCTAGCAGACCAAAATGTTCTCTGTACATCCCGCAATACAGAAAAGCGGCGCTCCTCTTATATAGTACTAGCCGCGCAAATCTCATGGTCCCTTCTGAAAATCACGGACAGGCAACTTTGCAGGCACTCTTTTACTATCATTGTCCTGCATGTAAGCTGCCGGTTGTTGTGGTTTGAAAGTGTAGATTAGGCAAGTGGCGTCGATTCTGAAACGGAAAATTTATACCATTGTTGTAATCTTTGACAGAGTAAATCAAATTCAAAATTCATTCGGGTTTACCATAATATATATATTACTGAGTCGCTATCATCAGTTACCTTCAGTGACTCTTAGTTTTGTTATAAAGCAATCACATGACTGATTGCCATGGCGTCGTCTTCATTTGGGTGACGTCTCAATAGACTTGTTGCTTAAAACCTTCACACCAACAAATCACAAAAATGCATCCAAATATATGAACTAGGGGCGCACTTCCTTTTTCTAATACCTCCTATGGTAAGGCATTCAACATACGCCATGTAGTGGAAATCGGTAAAAAAAGCAATTAGGCCCGTCTGACCTTATTTCGTAGAAATTCTCGAAACTTGTAAAAGTGTTTGCAACGCTGCACCGTCTCAGATATTTTTTTTTAATTTTAATTAAGCAAATTTGAGGGGCTTGAGGTTGGGTTCCTCGGTCAGTTGAGAACCCACTTGAGAACTTCTCTAAATTATTGAAACTGTCATAAACAACACTTCGATTGGCATTTTCCATACCGTTCCAGCATCACAACTCCTCAAAAAGCCATGAACTATATATTGTTACACGTTCAATCATGGGCGTCCGCAGGTATGGGCAAGGGGGGGGGGCACTTCCCCCCCCCCCGAAAATAAAAAATTTGAAAAAACGTATAAAAATCAAAGCAAAAACCCGAACAAAACGTGTTTTCCAAGTTTCTATGCGAAAAATAGGCTTTAGAAATGCCATTTCCGGCGATCTGGGAGGCATTTTGGGCTGAAATTTACGCATGCTTTGTGTCAATTCATGGTGACTTGGAGGTTTTGCCCTTCCCTAGAAATTTTGCCCCCCCCCCCCGGTCTTTTTCTGCGGACGCCCACGCGTTCAATGATTGGTTGCACTGGTTATGAAGCATACGAGGTATTGATGGACCAAAACCTAAACGCGGGTCACAGGTTGCGTAAAATAGACTGATAGAAATGCATAAAATATTTTTTTAAAAACCTTTTGAGAAGAACATGTTGCTAAAAATGTAGGACAACACAATTGATTTGTTTTTTTTTTTTTTACATAAAAGAAAACACCTTTTCCTTTTTCTACAAAAGAAAACCCCCGAAAGAAGCTTCTATGCAACGCGAAAAATTGTTGACTTTACTTTGAGTTTTTACACAATGAACAAGTATTACAGTGTGATTTATTACACTAACCTTACACAGTGTGTTTATGACCGATTTAAAAAACTTACAGTGTTGAAATTTCATCGAGTCAAAGCTGAATTTATTATGGATTTTTCTGGCTACATTGAACTCATTTGGATTCTACAGTTATTTCTCCTTACAGGTAAATTTCATTTTTTGTTCTCGGTAGTAACTTTTTCCTATTTTGCAAAAGATACTTTTGTGCTATATAACGGTCATGATCATGGAAGCAAAGACACATAAACAGAAAGGGGTCACGGCTCTTTTACGATAATATTATTTGTATAGAAATGTACCTTGAGGACAATTCATCTCGTGATTTTCATTAATTTTGAGAAGCACCTGGCCCTTGGTGTAATTTTCACCCGTCTTTTTAGAACCTCCTTCAGTCCTTGTGCTAACCGACTCATGAAATGGTAAAAACCTCCACTGGATTCGGTTTTAGACTCTCGTCGATTGCACCTTGCGATTTACACAAAATTTCATACAAAATGCAAGGCGAGTTCAGGGGGACCCGGGTCCGACCCCCCTATCCCCCATCCAAAAAATGTTGAACTTTGTTTTTACTTCATAAAAGAAAGTTAAGGTCCTATTCCGACTAAAATCGGGCTATGTGATGTGCCATATTTGTTCAATGACACCCTTCTTTTTATATCCCTCGACGTCTTTCCCTTCCAACACTAAAGAATCCTTCAATTTGCAATGTTTGGCAAATTTCTGATCATTTTCGCACTTGAATGTAATCATTTAAAAATTTCATTGCACTAAGAAAGCTTAAAATAACGACTGTTTAAAATCTTCTTTTCCAGGGGAATGCCATTTCCTTCTGTGTAAGAAAATGCGATTTCCAAACTTTGTGAACGCTCCGCACCGACTGATGGTGGTCTTCCACTCAGATATATAGTCTTTTAGGCATAGGCGTACGAAGCGGGTAGGCAGGGGCAGACTCCCCTCAAAATTTCCACAAAATCAAAATTCTCACAGGAATTTAAAAAAATATGGGAAAGCCAATTGCGCTCAAAAGAGAGTTTTTCAGAAAATTCCCAAGTGTTCCCGACTTCTTGAAGATGAATTGTTGTCTCTTCAAAATTCAATTAAATCTAATGGATGATTCCACAGATTACCCGTGTCGTAACTTAGAACTTTGGAATTGTCTGGTATGAAAACTGCAGGAAATTTCTTCCATTTCATTATCAGGAAAGAGCGACATATTTTTTGTGTTTCTCATGTCGAGTAAAACTGCAAAAAGGTGCCAAACTGTTTCGTTCCGGACATTGTTTTGAAAAACCGCCGTTTCTGGCAACGCTTAGGGTCGCTGAATCCTTAACGGGATAGAACTAACCCTCACCACTTGTCGTGTATATCCTTTCATGACCTCCTGATTATACGGAAAATAAATTTCTTTTAAAATGTCGCCACGACAGGACTTACAGTGGAAGTTGGCCAAACTGTATACTTTATTACCTTTAACTTTTAACTGAAGACTTTTGCAGTCAAAGTGGGGGAACTTCTCAAAATTAAATCCGTACAACACCACTTGGGGTTTTTTGAAGCAACCCTTTCGACTGCTAGACCAACTAAAAGCGTAAAAAACTTTAAAGAACCATCCGGTTTTTAAGGCTGGCCTTGCCATTCAGTGCTCTGCTCAAAGCTCCATGTGTATCGCAAAAAGAGGTGGAAATTCTCATGAGCGATAAAATTTTCGCGCGCTCCGAGCGCAGGTGCGAAACAAAAGCCAAAACGGTGAGTTTGTCCAAGGAGAAGGTCCCCTCACCTTGAAATCCCCCCCCCCCCCATGACAGCTATCTGTTTGTCATTGCGTCCCTTTACTTAAACTTAATGTATACACATGTGACAGGGATGGGTCAGGTAGACGAAATGCACACATGACACTTATATTAGTCGTATGACATATATTAAGTCTGTTAAGTAAGATTGCCGGGCGTTTAGGTACATGGAATTTTCGCAAGATCGAAACTTCCTGCAGAAGTTTCCTGCAGAAATATCTGGCAGCCATTGAAGTCTTTAACAACCTGGTGTGAATTTAACCACTTAAAACTGCTAAGAGTGCCTAAACTCTTCTAGAATTTGCTCGAAAATTAAAAGCATCACAGTCACTGTAAATTTTCAAGAACTATTCCAAAACAAAATGAAACTTGGCCACACATTCCTGGGCCTACTACAAAACAATTACGCATACGTAAGTTTCACTTTAAAGATTCGACATGAGTTTTCCCTTATATGGTAAAACACCGTTCGGGCAGAAACTTCAAAACGTTGTGGGATGATTCTAACCAGGGAGGTGTTACACTGTCTTATTAGACTTCACAGACAGGAGAGTACGCAGGTGTGAGAAGGGTCCAAAGTTTTGGCTGGAAAATTGAAATGGTATATTTTATCTGGTGATTCTCTGATCGTATTGGTCATTTCATATTAAAGTTAATATTTTATTGCAAACGAAAGTTCAACGTGAAGACTGCTTAGAGTTAAAACCTTCCTGGAGTTACTTACAAGCCTGGAGATTGCTATTTCGGGAATTCTGGGAAATCGCGATTTTTTAATTTTTTGTACGCTCTTCGCCACCTTTCGTGGCTCTCCACTTTGATTTATAATGGAGTGATTGCATATTTTGTGGCACAGAATCATCTGCTCATAACCTACAGCGTAGCTAATTGTTGATGTCCTTAACTTTGTGGCTGAAAAAATGTAATAAGATTATTATTGGCAATTATTTTCTCGAATAGTACACCTACACGTAGTTATCTGTTTTGTAAAAACCAATCGTTCATTTTATCCCATTCCTTGAAAAATGTAAAGGTTTATTTTTCTGTTTAAGGCAGGGTTATTATGAGAATAGCAACCATAAAATGAAAGGGTGGATGAGGCTTTCCTCGTAAATTTTCGTCCGACATATTACTTTTCGTCTTTATCTCAAACTGACATCAATATTTCACCACAAGCGGTACACCTTAAAAATTTCGCAAAGGGGGGGGGGGGGGGGGGCTTCTACAAGCATGCGAAATGCCATTTTTCGACCAACTTAGGGGTTGCAATTTTTCAAAATTGTCTGTACGCTCTCGGCCAACTGATGGTGGTGAAAAAGTCGTTTTCCTGGTCTTCAAATTTTTATCTTCATGCTTCAGATCCGTAATGTTTCACATTAATTTGTCCCACCCTGCTGACAATGCCTGTGTAGGCCGTGCGCCAACTGATGATGGCGCTCCTCTTAGAAAGTGGTCAGCCTCGTCCTCTAAGATTTATCTGACCACTCTTCAGGTCCGTTATGTTTCACAGTAATTTGTTACATCCTTGCTTAAAATTCCTGTTTTACACCTTTCTTATACGAGCCTGGAAATGCCATCTCCGGCAATCTGAGGGGTCGCGATTTTTCAAAATTTTAAACTAATGATGGCGCCTTGCTGGGATAGTCGTTTCCTCGTCTTCAGAGGTTTATTGTCCCAAATTCCAGATCTGTAATGCTTAATGTTTATTTGTGTCCCAACCCTGGTGACAATGCATTTTTAGACCTTGCTTACATCAGCCTGGGAAATGCCGTTTCCGGCTATCTGAAGGTTCGTCTATCTGAGGGGTTGTGACATTTCAAAATTTTCTGTGCAATCCGAGCCAACCAATGGAAGCGCTGCGCTTAGAAAGTGGTCAGTCTTGTCCTCTTAAGACTTATTCAACCAGGCATTCGTGCCTCATGTTGTCATACTCTCCGAAAATGGCCTGGCGGCTCCTCCATTCAGTTGGAAGAACATCCAGCCAGTCGGAATTTGGGACGATGGCACCCCCATGAGACCATAACGAAGGCCCTGTGCACCATGTTCAGTTGAACAAGGGTACGTAGGTGTTAATAAATCATTAGAGTCTTCCACTTCAACATTTTCCCCCTCCTCCTCCAAGCTATTTCAAACATATGCCTACAATCTCGTGTTGATAAAACTTCCTGTGCTATGAAACTTCACATAACCACCCACTGTAAACTGGCCTTCCCAAGAAATTGACGTTAACTTTGTCTCAGACTTGCAGCTCTTTAGACAAGAAACAAGACTAATGAGTAAAAAATAAGTAATTTTCCTGAAAATTGGGTCAATCTTCAAACTCTGAAGATATCTTTTTTCCGACCTTGAAATTGATAGGTTGTACTCGTTCCGTTCATTTTCAGACTTTGATTATATTTCCATCGCTGATCCTTTTCCAGGTTCACAAGCTGCCAATAAAACATGTCCTTACAATTATCCTTTTGAATCGTGCCCGAGGCCAACTGATGAAATACACAAATCTAAATGCTGTATTGACCCCAACGGAAAGTACTTGTGTTGTTTTCGATCTGCCATTCCGTAAGTTTAAAGGACTAATCCTCTCACCCCAAACTACGTAGACCAGAGAAATTCTCAATTGGCACACCTCTTTGATTGACAGTTCAGTTCAGAGAAATGCGAATTACCACAGCTCACATCTTACAGCATGTCGGCCTATTGTTCCGAGAGAGCATGTTTTGATTACACACTGGGCCTTATATACTCACCCTGAAGCAATAAAGTGATATTGTGTCTGGATGAGGATGCCAAACTGTGGAAGAGACCTGATTAAGTAGGTTAGGAGAACTGGAAGTGTTGGGGATGAGAGGATTAGGCATGAAAAAAGCCGCAACCAGAGTTTTTTGTACAAGTTTTTCATGACTTTAATTCTTCACCACAATGATATTCTATCGGCCCAAAGAACGTCACATACGGTGCGAAGAGTCACTCACGTGACGTGCTGGAGTGAAACGGTTGTTGCCGCGCATTACAGTAACAGTGCAGACATACTGGTTTATTTTGTAACCGTACCTTGTAAACAACGTGCTGTATTTTTTAGCTTGTAAAAAATGAACGATTTTTATTGAAATATCCAGCTTTCATGATAAGATGGTCCTACGAGAACTTATCGCGGCGGGAAATCACTGTCTCCTTTAAGAAATGGACTGTAAACGCAATGGCCAGTATTGCACAATAGGCCTACCCCGATAAGAATTGGTCTCTCGCCATCCGTAGGCGAGTGGTTTGTGCACATGCACCCAATATTTTCGCATTCGCCTGCTATCATTCATTGTTATTCTGAGATTTCTTTTAAACCTTGGTCTCAAGAAACTTTGCCAGTTTGGCCTACAATCGTGTATTCTCAGGCCACCGGCAGTACCATACGTACTGTACCCGCTGCCAGACTCGTTGTTTTTACTGCAGCTGAAATTTTCAAAACCCAAGTCACGCAAAAGTACGGAGGTTGGACCGACAAAATATTGAGTTTACTGAGAAGTAACAAAAAATAACCTGCTGTCGTGGTCTGACGTTGTGAACAGCCACGTATGAATGAGGCTGTCTAGTCTTGCGTAATTCCGTTACCCGCAACAAATTAAATACTGTCCATTTAACAGTAATTGACGCAGAATTAAGGTTTTTTTCTCACTTGAGAGGCAAGGTTTGATTGCCTGTTTTACAGCCCAGTTTATTGGGCTGTAAAACTGTTAAGTTGGGCCGCGGCCGATCACGGCCTTTTTCAGTTGTGGCTCACTGGCTTTTTATCCCTACTCGATTGCTTATGCTGAGCACCAATTACAGTGGCAGAAGGTTCCATTTTTAAGGTCTTCGGTAAAGACCCCTTCAATGTCTATTAATTCTGGTGAATGATCAGTTAAAAGGGGAAAAACGGAGTGATGTGATTTTATAAACAGACGTATGTAAACCATGTGATTTGTTATTTTTCTGTGATTTTATAAATAGACGTCTTTCACCATGTGATTTATTATTTTTCTGTGATTTTATAAATAGACGTCTTTTACCAAGTTACTTATAATTTTTCTGTGATTTTATAGATAAACGGAATTCTTTTCCATCTGGTAATGTTATGTATGACACTTTTCTACAAACAATAGCAAATTCTTCACCAAAAATTCTTCAGTCCATAACTGATTTACTCGTGAATCTCTTCTCGTGCATACTATTGTTACCCGTATCTCATCCTCACAGTTGACCCTAATCTACAAAGCTATAAAACTGTGGAACTTATTACCTGATTCATTAATTAACAGGGCAAGTGTAAATTCTTTTCGAAGAGGTTTCACCCAATACTACATAGCTTTGTACTAATTCTTCAGTCACCTTAGTCTTCATCACCATTTTATATGCAAGGTTTATTATAAGGATATAACTAAATGGTTGACTTATCATAATGTTTAAGTGCATGCATTGTTTTTGTCACTATGCTCATTTTCTGTGGGAAACCTTGGACTTTCATGGGGGGAGGTGGCACAGGTTGGTAAGGGGGTTGTTAGTTCTGGTCTTGCAATCTTAGTCATTACATTTCCTTTTAGTTCATTGATTTTTCCGTTCATTTTTCTCTTATATTCTTTTTTCTTCATGCTTATTTGTGTTTGCAACACAGCTACTACATAACATGTTTTTGTTGTTTTGGGGAGTAGAACTCTAGACAAGCCCCTCCGGTTTTTTTAGTTTAACTTCCATCTTCTTCAGTGTTATGTGTGTATTCATTACTTTGTGTATCCATACATTTTGATGATGTAGAAAAACAAATTAACGAAACGAAACGAAACAATAAGTTAGATGATACACATTTTTTAAAGCTGACTTATTTGCCATTGTCATCTTCACTGCCAATAGATACCATAAACAGTCGGCACATAATATATTTATGATGAATCAGTCTCGTTCAATTTTTTTTTTAACCTCACTTTTCCATTGCCGATGTTAGGTTAGCAAACTTACAACCCTACTTACTCAGGTCTAGTGAAGGCATAATAATTCCACCACATGAAGCTTGCTTTGTACTAAGATTACGATCAATTGTGTATATATTTGACAGAGCTTTGCATACTGTCAATTGAGTTTCCTTGGCTGATGACAAGGTAAACAACTAGAGAGTGCCGTTTCTTAGAATTAGTGGAAAAATTTAACATTTCTTTTTCAAGACGCTGACACTGGCTCCACTTCGACAGTGTTACATCATATTATGACTAGTAGAAAGTGGTTACAACCCACCGTCATTACAGATTCATAGCATTTACTATGTAAACTTACATGGCTAATTTAGTTTTTCCTCTAGTCATTGTCATTGTTATTTTATTTTCATCATTAAAGCACGTGTGATTTTGGCCAACACGGCTATAGCCCTAAAAAAATTACCAGAGATTTACAGATCAGCAAAATAAAGAGATAAATAAGGATTACAGAAAAGTTCTGGAAACTTTTTACCAGAACTTTTCTGTAATCTTTATGTTTCTTTTATTTTTTGTTCTGTAAATTTACAGTGATTTGGAACAATTTTTTACAGGGTATAAATTCTGCCCCCATTTATATAGCAACCAATAATCCAAGTACTGGCAGGAGTTGATAGATTCTACCAGCTCCTCGGTTCTTCAGTCTTTTGATGTGGCGCTTCTCATGATAACATTTTAACGTGTGTTTTTTTATTTATTTATTTATTTATTTTTTTTGTCAGGTTGTCGGCGATAATTGTCAAAGGTGTGGTAGGTTTCCTCGTTTCTATTTGTTTCGTCGTTTTATCATTTGGTCTATGCCCTTGGTTTTGCTTAGGGAGACCGAGGCAGAGCAGCTATGACATAATCTGGCAACATCAATTTTTGGAAATGAATACTCATAATGAGTTCGAACTTCCATCTTCGTCAACTGTGGCAGCAAACTTTTGACATCCTCGAAATTGAACTTATTTAGGGCAACCTCTTTTAAAATGTCATAGTACATGGTAAATGTAACACGATTTTATTAATTTTATCAAACCATGATAGTTTTGAAAAGGATGAAAAAAATTAAGCAACTACAAAGGCTTTACAATTACGTCACGAATCCGTTCTATTTTGGAGGACAATCATGCAAATAAACGTGGCTTTGTGTTGAACGCACGGCACAGGGTGCGCTGTGGTATACTCGATGTCAGTGTACACAATCATTGAGCAAGCGCGTCGAGTGTGGTCTACAACGTAGTTACATGTACTCCAACATGGCCGCATGAGAAAGTAATGACTTCATATGAAAAGCTTCCATTGCGGTAACAACTGTTTGACTCATACCTGGACCCTTTCCTATAACCCTCGCCACGATTTAAGTTACACCATGTTTTGAACAGGACTGTTCCATGTCAACGAAACTCTGTAAGAGAACAGGTCAATAAGCAATCTCTTTAGTAAGAGTGATATGGTGTGTGATAGAATGATATTTATTTCTTACTCGGACGAAAAACTGATTATACCTTTCTATTAGCAGATTATCATTATCTCCGTCATTCAGCAAATATAATGTAAATCACTTGTATCAGTTCGTCTTAGTTATCTTATTCATGATTTTCAGATTTGAAAAAATACATTTAAAAGTTGTTTACACATTAGTCGGGAAATGCAAAAGTTTATCTATCTGTCTATGTAGCAGTTCTGTAGTCGAGTCGGGATATTCCGAGTCACTCGTCCGGCAATTTTCAACTTTCAAGGAATCGAGTCCGGACTCGGACTCGAGTCGCTGTACTTTCTCATGAGGGAAAAGTCCTTCAAATTTGAAATCACAAGTCGGGGTCCGGACTCGACTACAGCGCTTTTATGTAGTGGATAAAAATAAATAATAAATAACGAACCACTGCAATCAATATAGTTAATGCAATTTGGTTAAAAAAGATTACTTACACTTTTACATGGTACATTTAAAAAAATGCAAGGAAGTCTGTAAAGAATGTACTCAATGTAAATCGATGATGTTCACTGCAATCAGTACATTAGCCTAAATGTCATCATTTCTTTTAATGCAATCAATTACTTCAATTCATTCAATAGAATAACTGCATGCAATTCAAATGCAAGCAATGCATTCAATGCATCTAGTAAAATCAATGCAATTGATGCAATCTTTGTAATAAACGCAGTAGAAGTTGTAAATAATAACTGTATAAAGAGAACAAATTAATTGACTCATTGTGACAAAAACTTTTGCATTTTTTGTTGTATTGGAAATAAATTGGAAATTAAACAAATTTAATGTAAACAATGGGTCTTTCTTTATAACTTCCCTGCGCAATCAATGTCCGTATTGCTTTTTGGCCTTTTTATTTACGAAAAAAAAACTCAAAACTAAATGTTGTAAAAGAGCGTCACTTTTCATATTTTTTGTATTGTTTATTGTTTATGTATATAGGTATACCATGTTTTATAATTAAAACACATAGAACGCTGTTATCTTGTGTACATCTACGTTATAGAATGCCTTGAAATAAATCATTGTAAACGATTTACTTCACTTTTTTCGTGACCTCTGCAATACTATTCAACTAATTTCTAAAAGTTTAAGAGAAAAATGCGGACTTCTGTCTCAGCTATATTTTCTTACACAACCTTAAACATTAAAGGTTTCCACGACTCTTGACTCCGAACCTTAGCCACCATAGGCATGACAATGACTGCGGAAAATGTGTGTATTGTAATTTATTTTTACACTTAATTCTTTTATCCTGGGAAGAGAATGTGGCTACGGTATGTAAATATGCTGAGTCAAAATTCTTTATCTGTCGCAGTGTGAATATATAGGAACTTTTTGTGGTGGAAAAAGGCCAAGAATTACTTGTTTTGTGCTTTCAGGTTGCTGACTTTAACAAATCGTTTATTACATTCGCATTGTATTATCGAATGAAAATGCTTGTCCTTGTTTCATGTTGGCAATTTTCCAGTTGCCTTTCGAAATTTGCAACTAATTAGCTATCGCTGAAATAGAAAGAAATATATTCGTTTTTAATTTGTAACTGATTTTTGCACGACTTGGTTGAATTTACAAACGGTACGGTATGGCACTTCGGCACGAAGATAGAATCAAGCTTTTGTTGTTGTGCACTGAAGTAAGCCTACACAACCTTTCTCAATGATAACGATGTCCCTTTCAACACCTGAAAGAGAGTGTCGTAGGATATAAAGGGAGGAGGATTAATTCTTCTCTTTGCAATACATCTAAACGTTGCAATAGGCAGGCCGGTCCAAACCATGAGATTATTGACATGGGTCCAACTACAATCACATTCTCTAACCCTTAAATCCTGATTGGGACTTTCCAGTTTTTCAGAATTTATATTAAAATTTCATCAATGTTATCCATAAAATAAACCGCAAAACAATTTTTACCCTGTTTAAGTCGAACATCCTGCACTAATTAACATGAAGGATCGTCGAGAAAGGCACAAACTTTTCAATGGGGAGAGACTTCTCTCCCCTACCCTTCCCGTTCCTGCAGTGTAAATTCCCATTGGGAAGTAGGGCTATCGGCCTGTTACATTAAGTTTGTGCTTCTCAGACGTAGTTCTTCTGAAGAGTGTTTGTACTGATGTCTTTGATATTAAGTGTAGTATAATCTGGGAAGCAAACCTCAGCAAAAGTGATACCTGTAATTGCTGATGTTGAAACCTTATAACAATTTACAAGGAATGGAAAGTGAAACAAAGTATACTCTTAGTAGTCCTGGGCATGACGTTAAACTGCATCCAGGTTGTGGCTTCTGTTCTATTCAGCCAGTCTAGAGCAGGACCACCCAGTGTTTGCCCTTTGGAGGGCGTACTTGTCCTTTTGGGACGTTAAGCTCCTTCAGGGAGCAGAACTCCTCCGGGAGTAATCGTTTGGTTTTCGCCCCTTGGCTCTTCGCCAGAGAGTCGTGGGGACTTTTAGAAAAAAAACTCTTAGTTTCTTTTATAAATGATTGACAAGAAAGTAACATCGTATAGAGACTGACATTTCCATCATTGAGCAGTATAGTACTGAAAGACAATGCCAACTACTGCCAAACATTTAAAGCGATGCAAACATATTCTGCAAAACACCATTAATGCAGTGGACTAAATATGATTAGTATGGCCTTATTTGCCAAAATTCTGAGGTGTTAATGGGTGAGACGGTACCTAGAGGAAAGATCTGGTCCTTGGAAACGTTTATGTCATTACTGTTTATGATTTTTTTATTTTTTTTTTTATAACTTTTTTTCAAAGCATGATATTAAGATCTCAAACCATTCATTTTTAATGTCTGTGGTACATGATATGATTTCAACTTTCATCCATTAAATGACATTATATATTCAAATCTATGCGTTCTAAATTATTTCTATGTTAATATTGACAATGATATTGTTTACTCTGATTTGCTGAAACAGAAAAGAGCTTTTCTTGTTAGCAATTTTTTTATGAGGATGAAGATAATATTCTAAGCTATGATTCATTTAACACAAAATTTCATATTACTGACACTTTTCCATTTACACTGTATTACTGTACAACGTATGCTATCCCAGGCATTCGGAAATTAAACTTAACGCCTCATGAAGGGCTTAATGCCATCCTTCAAAGACTTTACTTCTTCCTCTAAAATGCTCGACCTTTTAAGGTTGTATACAACTACTTCCTTCAAGAAAATAGGTCTCAGCCAAAAGCAGTATCTAAGTGAGTGGGAAGACGATGGTAATGGTAATTCGTATTATTGGAAGGATATTTATACTTAACCCTTTGTAGCAGTTAAAGATTCTAAGATACAATATTTCCAGTTCAGATCAATACATAGAATATTAGGAACAAACAACTTTTTGTACGAAATTACAATCAAAGACTCGCTCTTAGATTTTGTAACTCTTCTATTGAAACTTTAGACCATCTCTTTTGGCTATGTCCTTGTGTAAACGACTTTTGGAAATACGTATTTCACATCCTTGTCAAAACCCAAATTGATGTCACTTCTGAGCTTACATAATTTGATTATCTGAATGATATTTCTCTTCCTATCAACTTCCTCCTACTTCATGCAAAGTATTTTCTTTCCAACTGTAAACAAAGTAGTAGTAAAACTCCTGAAGCATAAACCTTTTGTCATAAATTTGCGTTCTCCTTAGAAGTCGACAATTACATTTTGAATAAAAACAACAATGAAATACGCTCTGTGCGTTTTTAATAAACGTCTTATTGAAACAGGCTATAAAACTGTATTAATTCATTTCATTCATTTATTTGTTTTTCCACATTGACAGCCCTAGTGCGTTTTAAATAAACGTCTTATTGAAACAGGCTATAAAAATGTATTAATTCATTTCATTCATTTATTTGTTTTTCCACATTGACAGCCCTAGTGCGTTTTAAATAAACGTCTTATTGAAACAGGCTATAAAAATGTATTAATTCATTTCATTCATTTATTTGTTTTTCCACATTGTCAAAGAGCCCTAGTTACAAAGCGCTTACAGTCAGTACCTTTAATGAAATACCATTCCCACTTACAGTACTTCGTCCCTTCCCAACGTTTTTGAGTGTTTATTATAAAAAAGGGGTAATAGTATGTAACTGTATAAGTGATATGTTGTCAGCGATGTTAACGTTATGTTTTTAATTGTAAATGTAGAAACAAAAATGAAAGCGGAGTTGTAAATATATGTATGTATCATATGTACAAAAAAAAAGAAATAAATGAGATGAAAAAACACCATTAATGCATTCACGAAGTCTTCCTTTAACGGTTTAAAAAAAGCATATGCACACAAGGCTGAGGGTTCTGGAGAGTTCATGACACGTGTAGCTGCAGGTTCATCAGACTTGCAAAGATGACCAAAATTGGAGAGAAAATATCATCACAAATCAGTGGTTGGGACTTATTTTGTGACCAAGCGTTGTTGCAGGTCCTTGTTCCAGGACCTTTCACAGATAGAAGAGATTCTCAGAGAAGAAAAATCAATCAAACCACGACGTGACCTTGATAAGACGAAGGGAGTCCGATTGGTACGACGACCAATTATCTTATTGAATCAATCATGTAACAATTACCAAAATGACTAAAATACAAGCAGACAAGTTCGTTTATTGGAAATAACCTTTATTTTCCTTGTTCTTACAAAAGTTTTGAAAACATATAAATCAATTTACAAGTTGCATTTAGCAGTTATTTGCCATTCCAGACAAAGGCAAATTACTAAAAGCCAAAATAAGATCCTTTCGCGTAAGCTACATAATTTCTAACTGAGCTTCAATTTCGGTAGAAAGTTCAAATAAAGAACACGGCATGACACGGAATGACAGTACCTATAGATTTCAATTTATGAAATCATTTGTTGCCAATATTTCGAAACTCCAAAGCTGCCTCAGCTGTAAATAACGAAAATTCTTAAAAATAACATGTGTACAGTTTATTAACGCCAGATAATGAATTGTTAATGATTGCAATGGAAAGTGGTTTGTCGCTGGTTGTTGAGACCTTTGAAAGTCATTCCAAAGTTAGCCATTCTCAGTTTTTCAGGTTTCTTTAAAATAAATTTCTCCTTCATTGTATTTACTTGAACAGAAACGCTGAGTGTTATGCAAACGACGACATTTGCACTGTAAGCTGCAATGGTTCAGAACTTACAAGTACAGTGTTTGCGTGCTGATTCATTAAATTTACTCCATTTTTATCAATGCAAAGAGTACAAAGACCAGTTTTCCGACCAGTGTAACATTACCTCTACCCAGGCCTTCGGTTGAATACCATGTATAGGCAATGGCATGTCTTTCTGCTTTCAGCAGAGAAAAAAAAACAGATTTGTTTTAAGAATACTAAAAGATAATTTTAGTTAGTGTGTGACCTTTAAGTCGAAGAATGATTTTGCCTAACTGTCGTAATTTTATCTTAAGCTTTACTTTACTCCCTATAGAGTATTTTCACGTTACGTCACAATTGGTAAGTCACACCCTCTACCGGACGAAAATCAACAATATTTCAATGCAACAGTCTCAAGTGGGTCGTCATCAGCTTCTAATCCAGTTACAACATAGTTAGAGCGTCCTACACCACGTTTTGCACGTCAAAAGGGGTGGGGTTTGTGACGCAAATGAAAGCACTCTATTCAAACGTTGAATATGCCACTGTTCCTTTGTTATTATAAGCGTTAGGAGCAACACCTGAACGTTGCTGGTAGAGGTAAGGAGGAGGCTGATCTTGCGCCGCCGTATTAACAACAATTTGGTTTGGCTGTGGTTGTAACAAGTTGGGCTGCCTTTGTTGGTTACGTCTGGTCGCAATCCAGCAACAAGGACATATACAGCACAATATAACGGAGAAAATGACGACAATAATTAGCAGTACGACGCAAAAGACAATGATTGCCCATAACCTGTAAATCAAATGCGGAGGAGTTAGTTTTGTAGAAACTTGAAAAAGATGAAAGTTGCATAGGTCTACAATTCGTGGAACTCTCTTTAAAGTGGTATTCAAAGTAAAATAGGGCCCTTGGACCATCTCCTTTAATGATGTAATATCATTCCTTAAAAAGTCATTGATTTGTGATTGCTATCAGTGGAGGCGCGAGAGAGTCAAAATGCTTAAACTAAGCATTAGAGAATTCTGCCCCTTGAAAGTTGACGTCATGACTTGGCCGATTTTACAACAATAGAAAACCGCAGACAACAAAAGGCGGTCACTGGACCATGTAATCTTCAACAATGTGATTTTTTCAGTTATGTAACAAGTAAGGACTTCAAGGACGGGATAGGTTTGTCCAAGTTTCAAGGAAAGGGACTCTCTAATGAGGGCAAAGGATTATGGCGGGACAAATTTTGTCGGGGGCAGCACGAAACGGAGGATGTAGGAGCAACCCCCCGGAAGCGCTTAGGCTTTGACATATCTTTGGATTTTACCCAACTGACCCATGCTTTGACGTTGCTTCTTGAGAAAGCAACATAGACACCCCAGTACATCAAAGGCCGCCTGGGGTGTAACTGATATCTGAGTTTGTTACATGATATGTAACATCAAATGATCTACGCTTTCATTGTGTTCTCTTTGTGTGAAAAACAATAAATACATGCTTGACTGGCCTGGTACCTAACACCAAAAAAATAACTTTTTGTGTTTATATGTTATTGTCTATCAATTAAAAAGTTGTGAAACCTGACTATATCAAATGTGAGTTTCTTTTCCTCCCTGAAGCAATGAGAGGTAAACAGGCAGAGCAGAGAAGGAAGATGCAAGAAAAAGTAAGAGGCAAAGTTTCATCATGCTAACTTGGGGGGCAGGGGCAAAATCGGGGAGTTCCCCCTCTCCGTAGCCATTGTTTGCAATTCAATGCTCTGCAAAGTAACAAATATTGAATTAGGGCAACTAACGTGTAATCCTTAAAGTATGATGGGAGCCTGGACTGTGGCAACATTAACTGATTTGTCGGCACAATGTCTCAGTTATACACAATGAGCTCTTTTGGAGCAAACATTTGAACTTTGAAGAAGGAATAACATAAAAACTTACGCCAAAACAGCTCCATTACAGCATGAATGTAATCCATCGTTGGTTACGCAGCAAACTGTGTCGTCGTGGCTATCGATGAAAGGCCTTGGGCATGACGGGAATGGGAAGTCGCTGGGACATTCATAGCCAATTGTGTCTGTGGAAGGTTATACACATGTCATAAAAACTCATGTAGCAATCCTATATTAAATTCATATTTCCATAAAAGCGAATCATTTACAACTAACATACATTTAAAAGAAAAAAAAAACTATGATTGAATGACCACTGGAGCTCGTATAGAGACTTTTAAGACTGATATGCCTTGTTGATAAACTGTGAATAGGGGGAATCTTAAATACCTTTGACGAAAAGTACCACAAACGACAGAAAAATTATCTCGAAACCTGTAAGTTCCATGATGTACTGTAACTTCTACGATGTGCTGTCTCTTTCACCAATGGTTTCCACAGTTGCAATTGAATATGACATAAGTCAGATAAGTTCAATGCATGAAAATCAGACTTTGGAGTTTGTAGATCTACTATCGTATCGCAACTAATGCCTAACAAGTCAAGGACTGGTGTGTACGCGTGAGTATGTGATCGTTTCATATGGCAAGTGGGAACAAAGTTCACACGAATAGACTGCTTCAGGAACTTACTACCACCAAGGAGGTTCTACAACTACTTGTAGAACCTCCTTGCTATCACTATGTACAACAGGGTATTTTTTAAAATGACGTGATACCCAATACACACTTTACATGAATCATAATGAAGAATATGTGAGCTACAAGTACTTACTATAATGGATTTATCTCAAGGCAATAAACCTTGTGCATCGTGCATTAGGTCCGTATTGATGTCATGTGATAATATGACGTCACCGGACAGAAAAACGTCCTCCAAATGGAGCAAAAATGATAGCAAAAATGGTAGCAAGGCAACTTCACCAACAAATACAGAGAACTAATTTGTGAACGGGTCGAATTCTTTCACAAAGTTGTACGAAGGGGAGGGGGTGTAGTGTGCTTCACCAAGGGCCTCGGTCCTAGAGAGAGGGAGGCAATCGCCCCAGCAATGGGCAGATTTACCCCCAGACAGACAGAATAAGCAAAATGTAGCATTGTGGTGTACAAATGACTTCCAGGGTTCTAGAAAACATTGTTTTGAGCCTTTAAAGGGTTAAAACTGTACTTGATGCGCCATCTTTATTTTGTGTATATTCCTGTCAATGCCAGCTGTGCATGCGTGTTGTCGGTGTGCGCATAGCGTGGGTGTGTGCTCGCCTTCGTTTACGTGGATTGCTTACAGATCAGTGGGGTCGCGGACACTATCAGAGGCTTCGGCTGTTTGAAAAATTTTGCCCACCAATCGGCAAACCAGATCTACGCCTCTGAACATCATTACTGCCTTATTTTATTTCCGAATAGACGTTACTGGACTGTCGTTTTACCCTTACTACGAAACAGGAACCATATCGATATCTCTAGGAGGGGGAAATGTTACTCTACTAGATATATTATTGACGTAAAAGACTCTGTTCCTGGCGATAACGCCGTGTTTATGACCAGTAGGGGAGTCAAAGTTGGAAAGGGGGCAAACTAAGGGCAACGGATATTGTTGGCGGCAAAAGTTTTCTGGCGCAGAGCGAAACCGAAACCTAAGCGCCCGTTCCAAGGGGTGGGAGTCCAGGGGAGAAACACCGAAAGCTCTTTTCGTTAGCATATCTCTGGACGCCAAATTTAGTCTTTGAAGAGGTTAATTATGTATTTTTGTAGTAAATCCAACTCCTAACTGACCTAACTTGGGGGGGGGGGCAAGGGCAAAATCTAGGGGGGAAATATCCCTCTTGCTCACCTTTTACAGCGCCGCCACTGGTTCTGACAATTTTATATAGTAACACTCCAAGATAACGACAGTAAACTGTTTTAAAAGCTTTCCAGTACTGGTGTTGAAATTATAACAGGTCTGCAGGTCTGGAGAAGTGGGCATGAAATATTTTTTTCACTGTGCTAGGACGTATTCTTCGTATTTCTTTCTCCGTAAAAGAATATTAACAAGAACAGTCAATTTTCCCAATCTAGTTACGCAATCTATCGCAGCAAATTTCGTTGAAGGACTGTGAAATATTTCAAACATTACAACAACCTCTCACAAAGTATAACCAGGGAACTGTATAGGGAAGGAGAAACATCGGCTTAATCTCTCAGACAAAATATACTTGAAAATAATTAAATCCTCTTCAAGCACCGAAATTCGATTGAAAGTTCACTTTGTTTTTATTGTTGACTTTTGCTGACTTTCCTACTTAATGATGACTTCTTTCTTTTCAAGTGCAGTAATTCTGTAACAAAGACAATTGTCAAGATGCTGCTTTAAAGATATCTGCTCAGCCTACACATTTGCAACGTTTTCACAGTTTTTGATTCAAACAACTGTCAATCACTTTTAAGTTGCGCAATTTCATTATTTCATTAATTCCTTTATTAACTTGAAAGGAACGGACATGTTTAAAAACCAAAGGGAGTCTAAATTTCGATGATGATATTTCAAACAATTCGGGATGGTTCCTGAAATAGCGAATAATGTATCTTTTCTTAAAAAGTAATAAAGAAATACACTGTACCCTTTTAAAAAGTGGCACTTTGCGGCACTAGTTGAAATAAATTTTGCTTTCTTTGACGGCTGCAATGTAATACTAATGGAGGAAAATCATCCTAAGAGCTCTTTCAGATGTAGCAGACGACTAAAATAATTGTCTTCAATGCCAAATCTCTGTTAATTTAGAAGAATTTCAAGAATCAGACAACGCAAAACGTAAGTGGAGGCGACCTACATAGGACAAAATAGGAGCACGCGTTGTTTCTCCTTCCCTTACAGTTCCCTTGTATAACCGCGCATTCCTGGTTTAATATCTTCATTATGAAACAGATGCAATAGTCTTCTGCGCGATCGTGCACAAACTCGGTCAAGGCATTGAGTAACAATGCCTTTAACTTAATATCTTGTATAGCATCTCATGAGAATATAGCTAATTCAAATTTAGTGCCCTCCCATTGGCTGCCAGTTATTTTTTCAACTTCACTGAAAACGAGGATTTGAAATTCACGTAGACATTAATTGAAGACGATTTAAGGATGGACCCCACTAATGGCTGCCTACTGTCACTAAAAACAAGCGCTAATCGGATTCGTCTATAGGCCAGCTGCTAATGTCACAGTCCCTCCTTGCGACCCCGCTGCCACCTGGCCACACAATTCCGGTAGCAGTGCTAAATTTTGAAACACTCTTAGCTCGATATTAGGAGATTTATTAAGAAAATATTTTTAACATAAGGCTTAAGATATACTTCCAGATTCTGAACTCAAGTTAAAATAAACTTACTTTGATTACATTATTTTGATACTTGTTTATGCTACTTCTTTACACGAAAACGTTACATTGTAGCCGATTTTAAATATCCATGTTTATTGTAATCGTTTATTTTTCTGTTTCTTAGTAATTTACATTTAGATATTTTTTTGTTGTTGTTGTCGCTGTTGTTGCTTTGTTTGTTGTTCTTGTTGTGTTTTTCGTTGTTCTGTGTTTGTGGTAATTGTTGTTGTTGTTTGTGTTGTTATTGTATTTGCTGTTGTTTTGTTTCAGTGTTATTGTTGTGCTGTTATTGTGATTGCTGTTGTGTTTACTGTTTTGTTTCAGTGTTATTGTTGTGCTGTTATTGTGATTGCTGTTGTGTTTACTGTTGTTTTGTTTGTTATTGTTGAGTTGTTGTGTTTGTTGTTATTGCTGTGTTTGTTGCTGTTGTTGTGTTTCTGCTTGTTATGTGTTTGTTTTTCTTGTGTTTCCGTTTGTTGTTGTTGTTGTCGTTGTCGATGCTGTTGTTATTTTAATTAAAGCCAGTCGAAGATCAGTTATCAATTATAGTTCTACTAACAGGAATATTCCAAAATACGTTTCGGGCAATTCAACTGGATCTTTTACTTGCACCTTTGACATCTTACTTTAACTCTGATATCTTTTTCTCCAAAACACAGACTTTAATCTCTCTTCAAATATAACACATTAAAGTTGTTACTTTTGCAAGCTAACTGCCTGAAGGCGAAACGGCGCATTTCGATGTATTCAAAAACATGCCGTTGACTTGTGTTATATGATAATTAAGTTAGTTATGTGTTTTATAATAATTAAGTTAGTTACATAGTAATGATATGTTTTCATCTCTTATTAAAGATAAGATTTCATCAGCTTGTAGTTCGGACATTGGAACGGAACGATTTGGCTACGTTTCACTAACCAGAAAGCCAAAAGGCTTAGTGATTCCTTGCCGCTGAAATGTAAGGCCTTTTTTCACACTGACATTGCTTGGCAATGTTTTTCAATTAACAGGGCTCCATAATGTGCCCACAAAGTACACATGCAAGGCATCCGATCTTCCTACATTGAGATCCCCCTTGCCCGTTGTGAACCCAAATGACATTTGACCTCCACCAAAAACTTCTGGGACCATGTATTCACTATGTGCCATCTACAGGACAAGTTACAGGACCCTACAAGTGACATTTCTTGAAAGACTGTGCAGGAAAGCTTGTCAGGCTTTGAACATGCTGACTCCAAATGAACTTTGACCTTTCAGAAAATCAATAGGGATCATCTACTCAATATCACCAATCCACACACTAAATATGAGCACAGTCACATGTACCGTTCTTGAGATATCGTGTTTACGAAGTTTTGACCTTTTGACCTCTCATGACCCCAAATGACCTTTGACCTTCACCAAAAACGATAGGGATCATCTACTCAATATGGCCAACACACTCGCCAAATATGAGTATAGTCACATGTACCGTCCTCGAGATACCGTGTTTATGAAGTTTTGACCTTTTGACCTCTCGTGACCCCAAATGACCTTTGACCTCCACCAAAAATAAAAGGGATCATCTACTCGATATGACCAACCTACACACCAAATGTGAGTATGGTCACATGTACCGTTCTCCAGATATCGTGTTTAAGAAGTTTTGACCTTTGACCTCTCGTGACCCCAAATGACCTTTGACCTCCACCAAAAACGATAGGGATCATCTACTCAATATGGCCAACCTACACACCAAATATGAGTATAGTCACATGTACGGTTCTCGAGATATCGTGTTTATGAAGTTTTGACCTTTTGACCTCTCGTGACCCCAAATGACCTTTGACCTCCACCAAAAATAAAAGGGATCATCTACTCGATATGACCAACCTACACACCAAATGTGAGTATGGTCACATGTACCGTTCTCCAGTTATCGTGTTTACGAAGTTTTGACCTTTTGACCTCTCGTGACCCCAAATGACCTTTGACCTCCACCAAAAACAATAGGGATCATCTACTCAATATGACCAACCCACACACCAAATATGAGCATAGTCACGTGTATCGTTCTCGAGATATCGTGTTTACGAAGTTTTGACCTTTCGACCTCTCGTGACCCCAAATGACCTTTGATCTCCACCAAAAACAATAGGGATCATCTACTCAATATGGCCAATGCACACACCAAATATGAGCATAGTCACACTTACCCTTCTTGAGATACCGTGTTTACAAGCAATTTCTAAGGAATTTACCTATTGACCTCTCGTGACCCCAAATGACCTTTGACCTCCACGAAAATCAATAGGGATCATCTACTCAATATGACCAACCCACACACCAAATATGAGCATAGTCACATGTACCGTTCTCCAGATATCGTGTTTACGAAGTTTTGACCTTTTGACCTCTAGTGACCCCAAATGACCTTTGATCTACACCAAAAACAATAGGGATCATCTACTCAATATGGCCAATGCACACACCAAATATGAGCATAGTCACACTTACCCTTCTTGAGATACCGTGTTTACAAGCAATTTCTAAGGAATTTACCCATTGACCTCTCGTGACCCCAAATGACCTTTGACCTCCAAGAAAATCGATAGGGATCATCTACTCAATATGACCAACTTACACACCAAATATGAGCATAGTCACATGTACCATTCTCGAGATATCGTGTTTACAAGATTTTGACCTTTTGACCTCTCGTGACCCCAAGTGACCTTTGACGTCCACCAAAAACAATAGGGATCATCTACTCAATATGGGCAATCCACATGCCAAGTATGAGATCCCTCGGACTTACCCTTCTTGAGATATCGTGTTTACAAGCCAAAGCGTCACATACGCGCACACACACACACACACACACACACACACACACATACACACGACATCACCATCGCATAGATTCCTTGCCTGCCTACGGCAAGGAATCAAAAAGAGTCACTAACACATGAAAGGAAAATTTCCTGGCTAATTTGTCACCTTGTGACAGTCACTCTCCTGAACAGAACCAAAAGTAAAAGACCGTTCTAGAACACAACAACTCTGGTAAGATGAGATGGCAATTATCAATTGAAAGTGCAAATATCCAGTTGTATAATTTCATATTGAAAATCCAACTGTGCCTTTACGAAGGAAACTGACAACTTGTGAAACCCTGGTAAGAACTTTATGACTCATATTCATGATTTTACATGAGATAAACAAGGTTGTAAATTCTATGAAACGTTTCCATGTGTCTTAAAAATTATGTTAAGAGAGTGTTTAAATGGTTCGTTAAATATGTGCTTGTAAACGCCGCCAAGCAAATAATCGTTAAAATATTTCCTTTTATTAGGTAAATGATTCGTGACTCAGTAGCTCAATCTACCAAAATGGGTCAAGCAATGAATCAGAGTTGTACACTTACTCCCTTCGTTCAGTCTGTGAATGAATTTTCAGGCAATTTTCAAAGTACTGATTTTACTCCATACTGCTTCCTCAAATGAGACAAAGGAACAAGCATTCATCCTTCTATGACAGATGGTAATGATCTATCATATTAAAGCATATACTTTTTAAAGTAAGGTTTACTCCTACCAATCTACAAAGGCCTATGCAACTACTAGTTTTATCCTTTGAAGATAGACTACGAAAAAAGGGTAACATACCAGGGGATCCGCTGTTTATGACGATATTGTTGCTAATCAACCGAACCGAAAGAATACAATCCAGAAACGTCCACTCTGTGGTTCTTTGCTGGAAACGTAATCAAGTGCAAGTTCTTTTTCTTCATTCTGTTTCAAAAGATTTTCTTTGTTTTACCTTGATGTAACTGAAAATTTGTCCATACTCCAATAAAGCAATTGAAGATTTCCTTCCATTATCACAGATGTATATTAAAACGTAGCGGGAAACGAAAGAAAACCATATTAAACAAAAAAAAAATGAAGAAATAAGCGTCTTTGACCTGTACGAAACATTGGTCTCATTCACCTACTTTTTGAACCTTCTCCGTGCTTTCTCTGAAATAACGTGTTCACAAGGGCTTTTTAGCCGTTTTGTCAAAATTCCCGTGAATACACTTCCCCTTTTTGGAAAAATATTTAAGACTAAATTTTACTGATGATTTGGCCCATTCATATAACATTCTGGGGCGGTTCGGTCTGTTTAACAATAATAGCCCTAATTTTGACCTAATCCCTAACCCGAACAAATAATCAGTCGATAAATACAATGACAACAGCCAATCAACTGATCAATAAGCACCTTGTTAAACAGTGCTCATCAGCCGGACATTTTGGAATAACATGCAGCCGTATGATCAAGTAGAAGAGACAATAAGAATGTTAATATTCAAGGTAATTCAGAAGAACAAGTAACATGAAAAGGGCGAATTTAAAAGTTTAGAAAAATCGAATAAATATTTACATTTCAAGAGTAAGTTTGTGAAATTTAAAGGCAGTCAACTATCACCCCAAACTACAATTTTTGTAGTAGTCCACAAATATTCTCAATTAGCACAGCTCTTTGATTGACAGGAAGTTGAAAAACTGTAGATTGCTGTAGCTCATGGACATGTTATGTACAGAGAGTGTTTTCATTACACATTGGGGTCTTTCATCATCACCCTGATGCAAAAAACTGAGATCGTGTCAGGTATGAGAATGAACTTGAGTTGTGGGAGGGGCTTAAGTAAAACACATTTAAGTGCAACAATTGGATACAATTTTCAGCAGTCCGATTGAGGTTTATATCTGTTTATGGTTTTTCTTATTGATCAGATGAACAATGATTCTACACTCTAAGAACAAAAGGGTGAACTTAGTCACTCTTGGTTGGAGTAAAAGGGGGAATTCATTCAAGAACAGTGAAACTCACTCCAACAAAGCTGAAGTTCACCCCAAGAACGAGTGTCTGCAGGTGTAACTCCTTATTAAGAGTGATCCTCTCTTTTTGAGTTAATTTCACTCTTTTTGGGGTGAATTTTTTCTCGTTTGGAGTGGACTTTGTAACTTTCACTCTTCCAACAAGTGAAATTTTACCCCTTCACTCTTCATATTTTAGAGGCTAACTAAGGACACACTTGTATTTCCCCAACCAAAACCAAACCAAACCTTTCACTGCTTCCCAAAGAAGCTATTACGTCCACTGAAGGACAGTAGGTGATGACCAACCTTCCGGCCCTCAGACCATTCACATCATTGGTTTTTCATGTATGGCTCTATTCTAGACTGGATGAAAAGAACGGATACTACACACGATCTTAGCCAAAAGGCCGAGAAGTATGGCTGCAGTTCTGTAACCATTCTTTTTTCCACAAATTGTAAAAGCATGAATATTTGAAAAATGTTCAAATCTAGTGTGCACATTCCCACGTTTGCTGGTGCTCAGCATAAACAAAGAAGTAAGGAAAACAAGCCAGTGAAACACAACTGGATAAAAGACTCGACCCGGCTCGACTTTAACCAATTGGTTGGAAACTCGGCCGTAAAACTCCATCTAACCTAATTTAACCCACATTTTTACCCTTAGCCATATATATTGACCTTTGTCCCTGCATGTGGTACTGCCGTAAATTTAAGTTTCCAGTTATGAAGTCTTCTTTTCCCCCCAGAAAGGGAAAAAATGTTCAGCTCTGTCATGATGCTTATCGAGTTCATTGTTTACACTATCAGTGGCAAATAGGTTTGGGACAAAGTTTAAAAAATGTTTCGAATGAATGTATCGGAGTTTAATGTGCATTTAGTAGACTCACCGCCATAGCTATCAACTGTTCCTCTTGTTTTTGTTTCTTTTTGGTTTGAGAAAAAAGGGAAATTTCGTGAGGTATTTCGCTTTAGCCAAACCTTCAACTTTAAAATATGGACGAATTTTGACAGCAAGTGATGGTATGATTTAGGTCGGCCATAACTGGGGTCTATCACCTTTTTATTTTTCAATTTCCCTGATTACCTGAACTATGGATGGGTCTACACTGAATAATATGCTAAATCCCTCAATTTCACTGAATATGAGTGTTTGTCTTGTCCTTCAGTGGACGTATAGCTTCTTCGGGAAGCAGTTTATAGTTTGGTTTCGCCAAACGGCCCTTTGCCAGAGGATTGGGAGGACTTTAGAAAAAGTCCGATAAATAAAAATGAAAGTAACCTAAATGACATTGATAGATATGCGTTTGTACCCCTTTAACATTCAACGAGGTCATGCACTGATGCTGCAGCAGTATACTAATGGTTCAGCTTAAGGAGCACGTGACCCCGTGACAAATTCGTACTCCAAGTGCATTGTTGAAATAATAGGTTTGTATGTTTGTCCTATAGAAATAGGGAGCATTTAGCACATCGTGCCAGTAACCCCCGACTTTAGCTACGACTGCTAGGTGGCAATCAATACTTTTGAAACCACACCGAAAGTAAATATTTGACGATATTCTTCTCACATAATTATAACAGGAAAAGGTAAAAAGAAAAACTAAAATGCATACTGACATTTTCAAAAAGAAAGGTCGCATTCTAAATCGCCGGTAATTTTACCCCGTTCTATGAAATCGTAAATTTGAAACATTTTTCTTTTCTGTGTGAAATGAAACAAAAAGCAAGCTTTCTAAAACAGAAATTTTGCAAACTTTCTTTTCATTTAGTATTCATAATAACAATCGAAACTAGGTGACACCTGGTTCAAATCGCATCACTTTTAAGCAACTAATATAAGCTGGGTGGGAGCGTTCAAGAAAGCAAACAACATCCTGACATCCTCACAGAAACGATAATACCTATCGGTTACCTGGCGCACAGACTGTTGATGTAAGTTTTATTTATTTACCAAAATGATTCTTTTTGATAACTTTTTTAGCCGTTTGTAAGTTTTGCTTGTTACCAAAACTTTAATTCCCTTTCCTCATTTTAAAACCACTTATCAAATTTTTACGCCCAAACAGCATTTCAAAAATAACCTTAATCGTCAACAGGAAATCATCCCTTTACTTCTTCCTTATTTGCCGAGAAATGATGCGCAATGGTCATTGTTTTTTTTTTTTTTTTTTTTGGATTAGCTGTTGCTATTGTATTATTTCGATTGTATTCTTTGTTCGGATTAGGAATTAGAATAGGTATCGTTAGCCAGTTAGGAAATTTCTTGTTACACAGTGCACATTGCCCCTAGAAATCCAAATGATATTCGATTAATAAGTGTAAATGTCATCTAGTTACCGAAAACTTTTTACATTTTCTCTCTCATAGGTGATGAATGATGGGAGGGTAGATGGGAAGATAATCGTGTAGTATTATTAATGTATTACTTTGTCTCTGGTTTTCGCGTTCATTTTTGCACAGTTGGCCTGCTTAGTGCCAGCGCTTTTCTTTTAACAGGCTTCCTTCACCTTGCTCTGTAATCCTACATGTTTATGTTTTACCATCAAATCTTAAAAGTCAATTTAAAAGCCAAGATGCTCTATTAACTTTAAAATTAACTTATCAATTGACTTTTAGAACTTTGTAGTACATGCGCTCCCCTTTGGTTGAGTTTTGCCATATGCATGGTTGCAATTTCTAATGCCATTAACATTTACGGTAAGTTGATTTTTTATATCTTTTATGATGAAAATATACGATAAATAAAATATATAAAATATTGCTTCCTCCGCTTGTAGACCACCATGTTAAAAGTAGCTGTTTTCCTCGGTTTTGTTGCCGTTGGTGTTAGTTTCACCATCATTGACAAGGACCTAGATCACACGTGGGAGTTGTGGAAGGGAAAGTTTTCAAAGAAGTACAGCAAAGAAGAGGAGAAGACAAGAAGACAAGTCTGGGAAGATAACCTTCACTTGGTTACCAAACACAACGCAGAACATTCTCTTGGACTACATTCCTATACCTTGGGAATGAACAAATTTGCTGATTTGGTGAGTAAAAAACATCTTTGTTAGCATTTTTATTTTCAAAATATCTTACAAACTACAGAATTACATCCCTTCAATTAATGCTTGAATTTGTTCAAATCGATTTACGTAACCCACTCGTTTGTTGTGCAGGATAGCGTAAACTCATTAGTATGCATATCAAAGGCCATTTAATGGTCATACGTGTTATTTTAAAGCTGGGGCATTCAAAAGTTAAAAACAGACATACTTACATCAAAATTTATCAAATAATGATTTTCAACAAAAAGCTGTTGTCTTTGAATTTGCAACAGTGGCGTAGGAAGGTATTGTTGAGTGCGGACTGTAGACTGACGTCGTCCTGGGAGAGGCATCTCGGAGGGTGTCCTCTACCACTTTTGAAAACTTGCACGTATCAAAGGGCCATCAAATTCGATTTTGGTACAATATAGTGACCCATATAATAGTAGCTTTCTGTCCACAAAAGTTACATGGTATTAAGTTCTGCGGTAGGATCGCAATGTATCATAGGAGATATTTGAAAATGGCGCCACCCATTGCAAAATATTTTCCCGATCGGGTGACTATAGTCTTCAACTGACGACAGCTCTTCTACAGTTGATCATGACTTCAGTTTGGATGCTTCCATAGAGCACGGTCTGATCAATGGCGAAGCGATAGAGTTATCACACGGGAGGCATGCTTTGGTAGGCTATAGTAGCACGGTGCGCAGTACACACTCTGTGGAAGTCGACCTGTCACGCCGCCTGCATGTACCTGAATGGAACAACGTACAAAATATAGTGTAAAGTATGCACCAAATCATATATTTCACATAAGAACCCAAAAATGTTCACACTTGGTTCACACTACCAGAGCTTTTGGTTTCGGTCGCTTCCTTCCCTCGCAAAGCCTGCACTTCCCCAATCCTCCGTTGCTGGTTATGCGTCTTAGGGCAACATCAGGGGTGGTGGGGACCCCCCCCCCCCCTATATTAACAGGAAAATGTGAAAACAGAAGGAAAAGGAGGAAAAACAAGGAAAAGGGAGCACTCAACCAACGTTTTTTACCCTCCTTTTCAAAATAGCCTGGCGCCGCCCGTTTTGCGTCTGGTTGCTACGAGCTAAAAGTTTGTATAGTTAGCTATACTACCAGCGGCAAATCGATGTTTTTCACAATTGTTGAAGAAACTCAAGAACCAAAATGAAACATTATTTCAATTACAGTTTATTACTTCTTGTTCATGTTTGTTCGGTTTTCAATTTGCATTTGGTAACTTTTTGATTTTTTGATATTAGTAAAATGTGTTAGAGAATGTGTATTAAAGGGTGACCGGTTCATAAGGTCGGTTGGTCTCTGTACATTGGAAGACAAAAAGCATCACCTCCTGACATCCCCATAAGAAATCAGTGAGACGTCCACGTGGTGTATTGCCTATTTTCTCTTAGATGTCAGCACGGAAGTCCTGTAGTGTTTGTTGTGAATTTTGTTGGTCATTGAGGATGTCGAGGTTTGTTCCTTTACCTCGTTCAGACAGTTCTTCTCTGAATACGTGGACGGCGGATTGCCTGGGAGGACCGTAAGTGGCGTCGATGTCAGCAATAAAGTTCTTCACTAATTCTTTGAGGCATTTATGCTTTGAGGCCGCCTTAACAGCGCATCGCTTTGGGCCACGTCGCCTCTTAAGGTTTCGTAGAGGTTCCTGGTGAATGGTTGACGGGGAGGACCGTACGTCTCGTCGATGTCAGCGATGAAGTTCTTCATTAATTTCTTTAAGATCTTTTTCCTTTTGGGACGTCTTGCAAGGGCATCCTTTTGTCCCCATGGAGACTTTAAAGGCTTTGCAGCGGTCCTGTGACAGAGATTGATTGGGAGGACCGTACGTCTCGTCGATGTCTGCGATGAAGTTCTTCATTTAATTGTTTAATGACTGTTTCCTTTGGGGACGTCTTTGAAGCATATCCTTTTTGGACTCTGGAGACATTTAAGGCTTTGCGGAGGTTCTTGGAGGCGGATTGACTGGGAGGACCGTACGTCTCGTCGATGCAGGCGATGAAGTTCTTCATTAATTGCTTCAAGCCTGTTTCTTTTTGGCACGTCTTGGGTGAGAATCTTTTCAGTAATATGGAAGCGTTACATGCTTTTCCTGGGTCCGTTCTTTTCTTGTGTCCAGACAGTCCTTTTCTGAATAAATTGACGGCAGGTTGACTGGGAGTGCCATAAAACTTGTCGATGTCTTCGATAAACTTCTTCATTAGTTGTTTGATGTTTTTATCTTTTAAGGAAACCTTGGGAGCACTGCACCTTGGGTCAATGTAGATGTAATAGACTTTTACCAAGTCTTTACCGTTATCTCCTTCTGTCTGTATTTGACTGGCGTGTGCAAGCGCTGGTTTCAGTTTCCTGGTGTGAATTCGCTCAACTCTATGGGTAAAATGTTACAAAATTTTAAGATTTTGATTATGGACCTTAAGGTGACTGATCCTTATTCGCCAAACTCTCATAACAAAGAAATAACAAATGATATCAGAAGTTGAGGGGGACCCAGACATTCTCACCAATTACAAGAGCAAACTTAGAGTTTAACCTATGAAACCTCTGTCCAGGGAGCTATTGCAACCCACCCGCTATGTCCAAGTTAACCTCATGGTATATATCAAGACGTTTTACAACCAATATACCAAATATTAGAGAAAACCGGTCTCACATCTGTAATATTTTTCGAAATTCGTATTCTAAATATATAGATTAATTGTTTAACATAGTCATCTTGACTTAGCCCCTTTTATCACTAAATGATTTGAGGTTACTGGAAGAACCGATGTGCCCAACTAAAGCATGGTCCCCACAGCAGTGGCGTAGCGACGGGTGGTTTTGGGGGTTGGACCCCACCCCCCTCACCCAACCTTGCAATGTAAAAAACACCTAAATAGCGGTTTTTCCTCTCTCCCCTTAGACTTTTTCCTCATGTCGTGCCCCAACCCCCGCCCCTCACGTTACAATCCTGGCTACGCTACTGCCCCACTGAAAATCTAAGCAGGTTGTGAGAGGAAGAGTCCGAGAATGATATATTGAGGAAATGGACTCGAAGGTGATCATGCTCTCCGTTGATACTGCCCTCAACAAAGGGCAAGACACGTGATGTTTTGTAATACCTGTGAGATAAACAGTAAGGTAGAGGAATATTTTATGTCATATTAAAGGGACTGTTTTGATATCCAGACAATAGTTTATTTATTTTATTAAGATCATTATATTTTATATCACACTTGCAAGTTTCTTTGAGGGTCCCAGACATGTTATATTACCATTATTAATCCTTCACTTACCCAAAATCTGGTCTCCTTTGCGAAAGGCAAGTGACATCACGGCACGAATTCACCCTATCAGCTGAAAGAAGTTCACGGTAGTTGTTAGGTCTAGATGTCCCAAACGGCTCGGAAAAGGTTAGACGGAGTACCATGACGTCTTCATAGTGTTGTCTTCATAGTGTCATAGTGTTGTTTTTTTTTTTTTTTTGAAACTTCTCTAGCTTGCTTTACTACGTGTGTAATTCCAATCGATCTGTTGTTTTCCTAGCCAATTGTTAAAATCAGAACTTTCCATAGCCCTGGTTGTTTTCAATTATTTCATGAAGTTGTTTTATGTCCCGCGCGTACCTGTCTAGACAGTCCAAGTTCGGTACGGAAACACAATAGATCATAAACCAATCAATGGAAAGCATCCTCAGCTTACCGTCTAGAAAGAGTCACGTGTTTCCGGTAAATACATCCCTCGCCACGCCGTTTCTCACGTAGACGAGGACTGGTGAATAGACGCTCAAGGAGAACGGTTGTAACTTACGGTGAGATCCAACGACACGAAGGCCCGCGCTTCCCGGTAGAACAGACTGCAGCTTTCCAGTGTGAGTATGTTATTAGCTGTTATTCTTAGCCAGGGTTAATGAGGTTAATTAATTGACATTGAATTAATTGACGTAGTCAGTCTCGGGGAGTTTGGATTCAAGAAGGCCTAGGCTGGTACGTTAAGGCCTACGCTGGGAACTTGATCTGACTAGGGTAAGGAGTTGCTACCCAGTCTGGGAACTCAGGGAGACTGGCTGGTATAAAGGCTAAGAAGGGACGAAGTCTGTTTTGGGAAGTGGTATTCTGTTAATTTGCGGTGAAGAGGGGTAGAGAGGCCAGTCCGTGGAGACCGATAACTTTAGCTCTCTTAATGCCTTGCCCGACCGTGTAAGGAAGGCAGATTCACAAGTGCAGAGGGGATTACCCACCAAGTAATCGGTAGGAAAGTCTAGTTGCTGCTAATAGAGGCTTAAATTAATATCTTCCTTTGAAAGTAGCTGTCAGATTATGTTTATTTTATAGTTCCGTAATACCGAAGTTTAGCACGAGACGCACGGCTCGTGTGAGGGAGATAGCAGTAATTTAGCCAGCTTCGCACCGGAGTCTAGCACGAGACGCACGGCTCGTGTGAGGGAGACAACAGTAATTTAGCCAGCTTTGCACCGGAGTCTAGCACGAGACACACGGCTCGTGTGAGGGAGACAACAGTAATTTAGCCAGCTTTGCACCGAAGTTTAGCACGAGACGCACGGCTCGTGTGAGGGAGACAACAGTAATTTAGCCAGCTTTGCACCGAAGTTTAGCACGAGACGCACGGCTCGTGTGAGGGAGACAACAGTATTTTAGCAAGCTACGCACCGGAGTTTAGCACGAGACGCACGGCTCGTGTGAGGGAGACAACAGTAATTTAGCAAGCTTCGCACCGGAGTTTAGCACGAGACGCACGGCTCGTGTGAGGGAGACAACAGATATTAGCAAGCTTCGCACCGGAGTTTAGCACGAGACGCACGGCTCGTGTGAGGGAGACAACAGTAATTTAGCCAGCTACGCACCGAAGTTTAGCACGAGACGCACGGCTCGTGTGAGGGAGACAACAGTAATTTAGCCACCTTTGCACCGAAGTTTAGCACGAGACGCACGGCTCCTGTGAGGGAGACAACAGTAATTTAGCAAGCTACGCACCGGAGTTTAGCACGAGACGCACGGCTCGTGTGGGGGAGGCAACAGTAATTTAGCCAGCTACGCACCGAAGTTTAGCACGAGACGCACGGCTCGTGTGGGGGAGGCAACAGTAATTTAGCCAGCTACGCACCGGAAGTTTAGCACGAGACGCACGGCTCGTGTGGGGGAGGCAACAGTAATTTAGCCAGCTACGCACCGAAGTTTAGCACGAGACGCACGGCTCGTGTGAGGGAGGCAACAGTAATTTAGCCAGCTACGCACCGAAGTTTAGCACGAGACGCACGGCTCGTGTGAGCCAGCTACGCACCGGAAGTTTAGCACGAGACGCACGGCTCGTGTGGGGGAGGCAACAGTAATTTAGCCAGCTACGCACCGAAGTTAAGCACGAGACGCACGGCTCGTGTGAGGGAGACAACAGTAATTTAGCCAGCTACGCACCGGAGTTTAGCACGAGACGCACGGCTCGTGTGAGGGAGACAACAGTAATTTAGCCAGCTACGCACCGAAGTTTAGCACGAGACGCACGGCTCCTGTGAGGGAGACAACAGTAATTTAGCAAGCTACGCACCGGAGTTTAGCACGAGACGCACGGCTCGTGTGGGGGAGGCAACAGTAATTTAGCCAGCTACGCACCGAAGTTTAGCACGAGACGCACGGCTCGTGTGGGGGAGGCAACAGTAATTTAGCCAGCTACGCACCGGAAGTTTAGCACGAGACGCACGGCTCGTGTGGGGGAGGCAACAGTAATTTAGCCAGCTACGCACCGAAGTTTAGCACGAGACGCACGGCTCGTGTGAGGGAGGCAACAGTAATTTAGCCAGCTACGCACCGGAAGTTTAGCACGAGACGCACGGCTCGTGTGAGGGAGGCAACAGTAATTTAGCCAGCTACGCACCGGAAGTTTAGCACGAGAAGCACGGCTCGTGTGAGGGAGACAACAGTAATTTAGCCAGCTACGCACCGGAGTTTAGCACGAGACGCACGGCTCGTGTGAGGGAGACAACAGTAATTTAGCCAGCTACGCACCGAAGTTTAGCACGAGACGCACGGCTCGTGTGAGGGAGACAACAGTAATTAAGCAAGCTTCGCACCGGAGTTTAGCACGAGACCCACGGCTCGTGTGAGGGAGACAACAGTAATTTAGCCAGCTACGCACCGAAGTTTAGCACGAGACGCACGGCTCGTGTGAGGGAGACAATAGTAATTTAGCAAGCTTCGCACCGAAGTTTAGCACGAGACGCACGGCTCGTGTGAGGGAGACAACAGTAATTTAGCCAGCTACGCACCGAAGTTTAGCACGAGACGCACGGCTCGTGTGAGGGAGACAACAGTAATTTAGCCAGCTACGCACTGGAGTTTAGCACGAGACGCACGGCTCGTGTGAGGGAGACAACAGTAATTTAGCAAGCTTCGCACCGGAGTTTAGCACGAGACCCACGGCTCGTGTGAGGGAGACAACAGTAATTTAGCCAGCTACGCACTGGAGTTTAGCACGAGACGCACGGCTCGTGTGAGGGAGACAACAGTAATTTAGCCAGCTACGCACCGAAGTTTAGCACGAGACGCACGGCTCGTGTGAGGGAGACAACAGTAATTTAGCCAGCTACGCACTGGAGTTTAGCACGAGACGCACGGCTCGTAAGAGGGAGACAACAGTAATTTAGCCAGCTATGCACCGAAGTTTAGCACGAGACGCACGGCTCGTGTGGGGGGAGGCAACAGTAATTTAGCCAGCTACGCACCGAAGTTTAGCACGAGACGCACGGCTCGTGTGGGGGAGGCAACAGTAATTTAGCCAGCTACGCACCGAAGTTTAGCACGAGACGCACGGCTCGTGTGAGGGAGACAACAGTAATTTAGCCAGCTACGCAACGGAGTTTAGCACGAGACGTACTCACAAGAGTGGTGACACATGACGGTCGAAGGCTACCGTTTTTATTATGTATTTTTGTATCATCGATTTACCGATCAATTGAATCATTTTGTAAATTCCTAATCTGTTGTAATTAAACTTTCTGAAATAATAATTTACCGTTGTGGAAGGACATCTTAAAACTTGCGTTTGTCAGTTATTGTTTTTCACGTTTCGAGTTTTAATGTAACTGCCTTCCCTTTTGACCAGTAGTTTGTTCTTATTAAACAAAAGATCCCTAAACGGACCCCGGGGCGCCGTTACAACTGGTGGCAGCGGTGGGATCTTTTGACGAATAAAATGGACAGTCCTACTGGATCACAGGCGTCAGCAGAGTTTAATAGATTTCTTGAAGGGGTGCAAAACCGTTCTGACTCTGAATGGCTACTAGTGGACGAGGCTTCCGACCGGGAGTCGGTATTATCTTTGTCCCGGACCGAGGTATTTGAAAGAGGTTTTGTTCCCCCGAGGAGGAGCCCCACGGACAGTCACGGGGAGTCGGGCATACCAATAAGAGAAGGGAGGCGACCCACACCTGAGCATAATACAAATCCATTTGTAGGAAGAGGGCGTCCTGGTAACCCATTTGTACCAGCAAGAGAAACTAGTGGGACCCCCACAATGGAGTGGAGGGAACATGCCACTCAACCCATGGGCCCCACCGAAACCATATTTAACCCATCCCCATCTCTAGGCAGAAATACAAGGGATATGAATCCGCAAGAAGAGTGGCCCTCGCAAACAAGACACGCTGGTACCTCCGAATATGCCCCCAGGTATGAAAACCAATCGAAACAAGATTTCAACGGACTATCGGGGATAAGACCTGGAATATATGATGGCACAACATCTTGGGAAGACTATTTGGCCTAGTTTGAAATGGTTGCCGAGTTGCATCAGTGGAGCAGTGGGGTAAAGGCAATCTGTTTGGCAGCTAGTCTCAGAGGGGACGCTCAGTCTATACTGGCTGACCTGGACGCAGCAAGAAGAAGGAACTACTTCGGATCTAGTGGATGCACTGGGCAGTAGGTTTGGTCCTACGCACCAAACCGAGCTAAAAAGAATTCAGCTAAGAAATCGTGGCCGGAAAAGGGAGAGACTATACCTGAACTAGCTCAAGATGTAAAGCGGCTTACCCGGTTTGCATATCCAGGTGCCTCAGGTCATCTGCAAGATCAGCTAGCTCGGGACCATTTTGTGGATTGTTTAGAAGAGCCCGAACTGAGACTGGGATTTCATCAAACCCGACCCAAGACCCTAGAAGAGGCTGTACAAGCCGCCCTAGAAATAGAAGCTTTTTATACCGTCGAGAAGCAAAGAAATTTTCCTCAAAGGAAGTCAGTACGAGTGCTCCATTCTGACCAGGAAATAGCAAGCAGCCCCCTGGGACCTTTTATGCCTCCAGTCAGGGAAACACTCCCAAACAAGGTTCAAACCGAGGCTGTTAGTGAGCTGAAAGAGGCAGTTTCACAGTTAGCCAAGGACATAGCTGCTCTTAAAACCTCACTTGCAGCTAAGGAGAGTAACAACCGTCAGCAGCACCCCGGAGCACCAAGTAATAGACAGCGATATGAAGACAGAAGATCTAACTTTCAACGCAATGCATGCTGGAGTTGTGGAAAATTGGGCCATTTTAAGAGAGACTGCCCCGAAGAAAAAGCTAACACTTCATCAGAGCACCACAGTCCCGTCCAGGAAAACAAGGATCTGTCGAGGGTGGGGGTCGACGTTCGGCAGGAGTCATAAGCAGACCCAATATAATTACAGTAAGGACCGGTAATGATTCTACCCCAGAGATGGATGGGATTTATATGCACTTGAAGATAGAGGATATTCCTGTTGCCTGCTTAGTTGATACAGGTGCAAATGTATCAGTGCTAAGCCGCACCTTTCTATCAAAGTTCAGGGAAGGACGCAAGATAGATTACACTGAGGTAGATAATAAGATGTCGTTAGCTGATGGAAAATCCGTGCCCTTACACGGCCTTGCGGAAGTTGGTATTAATATGGACGGAACCTTCGTCAAGTATAAATTCTGGGTGGCTGACCTCGACGTTGAGTGCATCCTAGGCCTAGATTTTCTAGGAAAATACAATTATTGCATAGACCCCCTTAAGAGGATGGTGTGGAGGGAAAGAGGCACAATTACTCAAGAGAATGAAGAAGAAAGGTCCGTCGTACATGTCCGACGAATAAAGGCAAAAGATACTATATGTATTCCGCCCAACAGTGAAATCCTTATTCCAGGAAAAGTAGAAAATGCCCCCACAGAACAGATTCTTGGACTCGTCCAGCCACACGAAAAGTTGGCAGAGAAGAAAGGCCTTTTGGTAGCTCGTTCCCTCTCAGATATATCTACTGGCATTATACCTGTGCGTGTAGCAAACCTTTCGGCAGAACCGGTAACCATGTATAAGGAGACAAATTTAGCTACCTGTGAAGGCGTGGATATTGTACCCCCGGTATCCCAAACCAAACCTGAAGAGAAGGTCGCACCTGATTCCGACTACCTGTTACCTGAGAGACTTACACAATTGTATAGGGAGTCCATTGCAAATCTGGATGAAGATCAAAAGTCGACGACAAAGGCATTTCTTTACAAACACTCCGAGGCATTTTCAAAGGGCTCGGATGACTTAGGAAGGACTAAGGTGGTCAAACACACAATTGACACGGGGGCAAATCGACCAGTAAAACAGGCTGCCCGGCGCCTGCCCATGCACAAGCAAGACGAAGCAAGTAAGATCGTGGAGGAAATGCTTTCCAGTGGAGTTATTGAACCTTCGAGTGGCCCTTGGTCCTCACCCATTGTTCTTGTAAAGAAGAAGGACGGCTCGTTGCGTTTTTGTGTTGACTACAGGAAGGTTAATGCCCTTACAGAAAAAGATTCTTATCCACTGCCGAGGATCGATGACTCCTTGGACATGTTGGGTGGTGCAAGGTGGTTTTCCACCCTTGACCTCGCTAGTGGCTACTGGCAGATTGAAGTTGAAGAAGAGGACAGACCTAAAACTGCCTTTGTTACCCATCGAGGTCTCTTCCAATTCCGTGTTATGCCGTTCGGATTATGCAATGCACCAGCAACGTTTGAACGTTTGATGGAGAAGGTTTTGGGTGGTTTACGATGGGAAAGTTGTTTGGTGTATTTAGATGATATAATAGTCTACGCAAAGACCTTCGAAGAGCACGTCCAACGCCTTGATGTAGTCATACAGAAGTTAACAGCAGCAGGACTGAAGTTGTCGGCCAAGAAGTGTAAACTTTTCCAGAGGAAAGTGGGATTTTTAGGTCACGTGGTTGGTGCAGAGGGGATCGAGACAGACCCAACTAAAATTGAAGCCATACAAACTTGGCCTAGGCCCATCAGCAAGACGGAAGTCAGAAGATTTTTGGGTATCTGTACATACTACCGGAGGTTTGTAGAAAACTTTGCATCCATCGCAAAGCCACTACACCGGCTAACAGAAAAAGGAAGAGAATTCTCATGGAATCAGGACTGTGAAGAGGCGTTTATCTATCTGAAGAGGAGACTAACGTCTCCCCCAGTATTGGCATACCCCCTCAGAAAAGGAAAATTTGTTTTGGATACAGACGCCAGTGACTTTGGAGTAGGGGCAGTTCTGTCACAGCAGCAGGGCAAACAGAACGAGTTGTTGCATATTTAAGTAAGACTCTGGGAAAATCTGAACGGCAGTATTGTGTTACCAGAAAGGAGTTATTAGCAATTATCCTGGCTGTCAAACACTTCCACCATTATCTTTTCGGTACTGAATTTATTGTGAGAACAGATCATGGAGCCCTTCGTTGGCTCCTGCGTTTCCGGAATCCTGAAGGCCAGATAGCCCGATGGATAGAGACCCTGGGCAATTACAATTTTGAAATACAGTATAGACCGGGAAGGATCCATGGAAACGCAGATGCTCTTTCAAGAAGGCCTTGTGGAGAGTGTTTAAAATGCGAAAGAGGGGAAAGTAAGGAGACACAGAGAAGATCTACGGATAGGAATGAAGAAGCAGAAAACTGCCCACGGCTACTAGAAGATAAGTTCTGCAGGTCGCTAGATGGCCCCACCACGGACAAACTTGAGGAAGGAAAAACACAAAGTGAGGTAGCAGGAAATACTACCCTTGAGAACCAGCCTACGTGGCCAGCAGTTTGGTCAGTAGCCAAGTTAAAAGAGTTTCAGCAGAGTGACGATGATACCCGCGTGATGGTACAGTGGAAATTGGACAAGCGGCGTCCAGACTGGGAAGAAGTTTCATGTATGAACCGCACTGTACAGAACTATTGGCTCCAATGGGATAGTCTTTATTTACGTGACGGAATACTTTACCGTAGGTTCGAGTCCGATGACGGACTAAGGGATACTGCTCAGCTGGTTGTTCCTAGTGGAATGAAACGTATGGTTTGGGAGCTGGCTCATTGTAATCCTGTATCAGGACATCTGATGAGCAGGAAAACCATACACCGGATCCGGCAGAGCTATTACTGGAGTGGTTATCGGAGGAATGTTGAGTTGTGGTGTAAACAGTGTGACCTTTGTCAATCCCGAAAAGGACCTAAGCTCAAGAGAAAGGGCAAGATCAGGACATACCACGCAGACGAACCCCTCCAGCGAATAGCCATGGACATTATGGGACCACTTCCTACCACCGAGAATAAGAACAAGTACATTCTTGTTGTCTCCGATTACTTCTCTAAGTGGACCGAAGCAACAGCAATACCTAATCAGGAAGCCGCTACTATAGCTAAAGTACTTGTCGAGAGTTTTGTCTGTCGCTTCGGTATACCAGGAGAACTTCATTCCGATCAGGGTCGACAATTTGAGTCATTGCTATTCCAGGAGGTATGCAAGCTCCTTGGTGTCCTCAAGACCAGGACCACGCCATATCATCCCCAATCGGATGGTATGGTCGAGCGATTCAACAGAACGTTGGGGTCCATGCTTGCAGTTGTGACTTCCTCTGATCAGCGGGACTGGGATAGCTGGCTTCCTTACTTGAATATGGCGTATAATTCTGCCGTGCATGAGACTACAGGCTTTAGTCCTGCTGAAATTATGTTTGGAAGTCAAATGAGAACTCCACTGGAGTGTATTTGGTCATCCCCTGGGGATGGTAGCGAGGACGCAGCCACTTACCCTGAATTTCTAGAGGATTTGAAAGAGAAATTGAAGAAAATCAGTGAGGTTGTCAGGAGTCATTTGAAGTCTAGTGGCGAAAGACAAAAGGAATTTGCGGACAGACGTTCCAGCTTGGAAACCTTTGAAAGTGGTGAGCTCGTCTGGGTTTACCAGCCTGCCGTGGGAAAGGGGCGTTCCCCCAAGTTACATCGTCCTTGGAAGGGCCCCTTCCTTATCATTAAGAGGATCAATGACGTTCTCTATCGGGTACAATTTGGGCCAAAGCAGAGACCAAAGGTCATTCATTTTAATCGGATTCGGCGATACGAGGGTGTTACAAAACCTGCTTGGGTTCAGTCTTTTGAATGTAAAGAACAGGCCCGCGAGTACGGGGAAACGGTCAAAGAGCGGTAAGAGATTTCCAGGGGTGCAAGACAAGATAAGGTCGAGGCAACTCACAGGGATAGCCACCAAGATACACCATCCGAGACTAGTGAGAAGGGTAAAAATGTAGTCAAAAATGACGGGGTCCACGACACAGGGGCGAGTAGTGTTCAGGCTTCCCCAGATGTTCAAAGTAGGCTTGGTAGAGGAAAACGAATAGTCAAGCCTCCAGTAAGGTATGGCTTTGAAACCTAGATAATCAAGGTTGATGTCTTCAACATAACTTTCGAAGCTTTGTTTTAAGAAGTTGATTCAAGGGAGACGTGTCCAAGACAGGAGGAAGCCTAGGGTCGATGCGGGACGCAATCTTTTGAGAGAAGGGGGTAGTGTGACGGAAGGAACACTGTAAATATGTTTTTTTTTTTTTTTTTGAAATTTCTCTAGCTTGCTTTACTACGTGTGTAATTCCAATCGATCTGTTGTTTTCCTAGCCAATTGTTAAAATCAGAACTTTCCATAGCCCTGGTTGTTTTCAATTATTTCATGAAGTTGTTTTATGTCCCGCGCGTACCTGTCTAGACAGTCCAAGTTCGGTACGGAAACACAATAGATCATAAACCAATCAATGGAAAGCATCCTCAGCTTACCGTCTAGAAAGAGACACGTGTTTCCGGTAAATACATCCCTCGCCACGCCGTTTCTCACGTAGACGAGGACTGGTGAATAGACGCTCAAGGAGAACGGTTGTAACTTACGGTGAGATCCAACGACACGAAGGCCCGCGCTTCCCGGTAGAACAGACTGCAGCTTTCCAGTGTGAGTATGTTATTAGCTGTTATTCTTAGCCAGGGTTAATGAGGTTAATTAATTGACATTGAATTAATTGACGTAGTCAGTCTCGGGGAGTTTGGATTCAAGAAGGCCTAGGCTGGTACGTTAAGGCCTACGCTGGGAACTTGATCTGACTAGGGTAAGGAGTTGCTACCCAGTCTGGGAACTCAGGGAGACTGGCTGGTATAAAGGCTAAGAAGGGACGAAGTCTGTTTTGGGAAGTGGTATTCTGTTAATTTGCGGTGAAGAGGGGTAGAGAGGCCAGTCCGTGGAGACCGATAACTTTAGCTCTCTTAATGCCTTGCCCGACCGTGTAAGGAAGGCAGATTCACAAGTGCAGAGGGGATTACCCACCAAGTAATCGGTAGGAAAGTCTAGTCGCTGCTAATAGAGGCTTAAATTAATATCTTCCTTTGAAAGTAGCTGTCAGATTATGTTTATTTTATAGTTCCGTAATACCGAAGTTTAGCACGAGACGCACGGCTCGTGTGAGGGAGATAGCAGTAATTTAGCCAGCTTCGCACCGGAGTCTAGCACGAGACGCACGGCTCGTGTGAGGGAGACAACAGTAATTTAGCCAGCTTTGCACCGAAGTTTAGCACGAGACGCACGGCTCGTGTGGGGGAGGCAACAGTAATTTAGCCAGCTACGCATCGAAGTTTAGCACGAGACGCACGGCTCGTGTGAGGGAGACAACAGTAATTTAGCCAGCTTCGCACCGAAGTTTAGCACGAGACGCACGGCTCGTGTGGGGGAGGCAACAGTAATTTAGCCAGCTACGCACCGGAGTTTAGCACGAGACGCACGGCTCGTGTGAGGGAGACAACAGTAATTTAGCCAGCTACGCACCGAAGTTTAGCACGAGACGCACGGCTCGTGTGAGGGAGACAACAGTAATTTAGCAAGCTTCGCACCGGAGTTTAGCACGAGACGCACGGCTCGTGTGAGGGAGACAACAGTAATTTAGCCAGCTACGCACTGGAGTTTAGCACGAGACGCACGGCTCGTGTGAGGGAGACAACAGTAATTTAGCCAGCTACGCACCGAAGTTTAGCACGAGACGCACGGCTCGTGTGAGGGAGACAACAGTAATTTAGCAAGCTTCGCACCGGAGTTTAGCACGAAACGCACGGCTCGTGTGAGGGAGACAACAGTAATTTAGCCAGCTACGCACCGAAGTTTGCCACGAGACGCACGGCTCGTGTGAGGGAGACAACAGTAATTTAGCCAGCTACGCACTGGAGTTTAGCACGAGACGCACGGCTCGTGTGAGGGAGACAACAGTAATTTAGCCAGCTTCGCACCGAAGATCGATTTACCGATCAATTGAATCATTTTGTAAATTCCTAGTCTGTTGTAATTAAACTTTCTGAAATAATAATTTACCGTTGTGGAAGGACATCTTAAAACTTGCGTTTGTCAGTTATTGTTTTTCACGTTTCGAGTTTTAATGTAACTGCCTTCCCTTTTGACCAGTAGTTTGTTCTTATTAAGCAAAAGATCCCTAAACGGACCCCGGGGCGCCGTTACAATAGTTATACGCGATCTCCACGGCCAAGGTGAAGTCAGAACGAATCAAAGGGATCCTGGCAGAACATCTCCGCAGGAAAGTTCCTTGCCAATAAATGGGGTTGTTTGTATTGTTGACCATGATGTTCCCTTTTGAGAAATAACATATTTAGGAAACCAAGATTAAAAGCCTAATCTTCTCAACCCAGGCAGGCTGTTTCAATTCTCCTAACCTTCTTACTTAAGCCCCACCCCGACAATTGTCTTAGACTCCTCTTCATCCAGACACAGTCTCAGTCTTATAACTTCAAGGTTAGTAATATAACAGACTTGCGAATGATGTTATACGTGGTACAGTGATCTACTGTGTAATTCTGAATTTGATGTCAATCAAATAGTTGTGCCAGTTGAGAATTTCTCTAGACTACTACAAAAATTGTGATTTGGGGTGAGAATTGAACTCCTTTAATATCAACTTAACTCTTGTGAATTTCTTCATCATCCATCCCAGAATTCTTGCTTTCTTTGTTTTAACTGTCGTAAAAAAAATTTGAACGTATGTTAAAGGCTAAGTTAGGTAAAGCTACAGCCCAGTTTCTAACCAATTGGTTTAAATCGAGCCGGCCAATGTGACTACTCGTCATTTTTTAGATTCATGAAAAGTAGGACAATACCTTCATTGGTCCCTGTTGATAAATTCAAGTTGTAAGTTTCTCGTAAGAATTCAGTCAGAGGATCCTCTCGGCGAAACACTGGTATACTTAAAGAAGCCGCAAGAGATTTAAAGGCAAAGACTGAGTTTTACTTTCCAGTTTCTTACCAAGAGATTTAAAGGAAAATATTACGCCTGCTCCACTGAAAAAAATGTAATAATTTTGAAATCAATATTTTCAGGCGGGGGAATGACAGATTTTGTAAAATAAGGCATTATGGTTGCTATCTTTACGAGAAATAGATTTCTCATAAATCGAAATGTACTGTTTGTTGCACAAGAAAAAATGTTTTCAACCAAACTTGAAAAAATTCAAATGATGCAACTTCCATAACTATTCTTATGCATAATTTTTTGAGAACATGAAGCTATGGCTGGTGTTCATTGATGACTCTTAACACTCAGTTCGTTATGATTACTTCAAATTGTTACTTTGCATGCCATGTTGGTGCACTTTATATGCAAAATTATCCTTCAGATGGGTGATCAGTGAATTTCGTTTGTTCGTCATATTTATTTCAACAAGTACTATAGCCAGCTTATGGGGATAATCCGAAGTTCAAGTGCACTCGTAAAATAAAAAGATTGAAATTTCACCACTCTTAAAATAGCGTGATCTTTGGAGGAACTCGTTCAAGAGTGAATTTTCATTCTTCTCGGAATGAATATCACTCTCCTTGGAGTAAATTTCACTCTTTGGGGGTCAGATATCACTCTAGTGTAGTGAGTTCACACTTGTCACTCTATTCGAGGGAAAATAAGTTCACTCTTGTTTTACTGTGATTTTTAATCACAATCACAGTTATTAAACAGGTCTTTCGAGTGAGAAGAAACGTAAATTCTGTGTAACTTTCTGTTGAGTGGGAATTTTGTAATATTTGTCGGGTAAATTAATTCCACACATTGCAGAATCATCCATACAGTAACCAAACCAAACGTCAGGTGACGATAATGACAGATTACTTTTGAAGGGGGGTGGGGTGGGTCCTAAGTCAATGTACGATTGTGTTGGAGAACCAAAGTCGTTAACGTGGAAAACTTGTAAAACTCTGCTTTTTTCTTTAAGTTAGGCATTCATCAGGACTAGCTTAAGTTTTAACAAGACATTTGATGGTTTTCTGGCAGGCTGAATCTCAAAATGTAGTCGCTCCAATTTGGATTATGGAAGACTGGCCTATTTCATTAATTGTTAAATTAACAAGAATTCACCACTTAATTCACTGAATATTCAATATCTATGTCCTTTATAACATGAAACGTACTTGCAAGTGTAATAGGAGGAAACTTTTCAAATCTGGTCTTTTTTTTTAGATAGGTTGAGGGGACTGCGTTTACCCTTTAAACTATCAATGCAGTTCCCTTACTATATCCTTTCTGTATTAGCTTTCAGCCCGTATGTTGTTCAAATGTGCAAGTTATTTATTTGTATCCATCTCGGGATTCTATCAAAGGCGCGTAGTTCTCACCTCAAACTGCAATTTTTGTAGCAGTCTACAGAAATTCTCAATTAGCACAGCTTTATGATTGACAGCAATTGAATTAAAAATAAAGAGTACTGTAGCTCATATGACACAGCATGCACTGTATTGAGAGTTTTCTGATTACACATTGGGTCTTTTATACTCACCTTGGAGCAATTAACTGAGATTGTGTCTGAATGAGGTTGAATTTTAGAGAGTTGGGAGAGAGACCTAGTAAGTAGATTAGGAGAATTTAAATTGTTTGTGGTGAAAGGATTGGTCCTTTAAGGATAGACCGCAATATCACATTCATTGCCTCCAAAATCTCTAGGTTCACATAAAGTGATTGAAATAGTTTTCAAGTTCCGGTATGCTCGTTTGCACTACTGCTTCTTGTTAAACACCCCCCCCCCCCAAATATATATATATATATATATATATATATATATATATATATATATATATATATATATATATATATATATATATATATATATATATATATATATATATATATATATATATATATATATATATATATATAAATAAAAAAAATAAATAAGTAAATAAATAAAAAGGGTTACCGTTGACATTGTCCAGCATAACGATATCGTCTGTTTCTTGCGCGTCATTTTTTTGGACTCCATAACGTCTTCAGACGCCATTTGACTAGAACTGAAAAGACTGCACAGGAGAAAAAATACATAAAAATTGTCGCTGTCTATTTGCATCAATATCGTCGCATGTATGTCGACTTTTTAATGTGTTTTTTCAATTAATATTGATACGTCCTTAAACAACAAAAGAGTATGATATTGGAAGCTGTGACGTTAAACGCTTACCCCAACGAAGACAACGTATTCTTTTTTTTTTTATCTGTGACGTCATTTGCTTTACAATTACCGAAATTGTAATACATTAAAGTCTTTAACAATGTGATCGATACATTGTGAACAAAAAGCACAAAACTCCTTACCAATTAAAACAGAGAATACAATCCATACAGCGGTCACTCTTACGTCAGTGTCAGCTCTCTGAATACCGATTTTCTGGCAAGCGTGATCGATATATGACCCAATCAAATTCCATTGATTATCAATCCACCTTTCGAAGAAAATACGGTTAAGTTCATCGAAGATGCTCCAGAGCTGAGCTGTTATTGTGTTAATGACGCTTTTATCGGAGGTTCATTGTTCGTTCAAAAAGGTTGCAGAGAGCTGAAGATGTAAAATGATTTTGTACTCCGGGACTACAAGTTTGGTTATAAGCAAACTTGGGCTTACCTGTAACGGATTCGCATTTAGATTTTACTTCGGACGAGGGTGGCATCAGGTCAGAAACTGCCAAACTGTGTACTTCAAATATTTGTTGTTTAATTGAGGGAATGGTGAATAATCTTGAGATATCGCGTTAACAAGATTTTAAGACTTTTACCCCTGGCTACCCCCAGATGACCTTTGACTTCCAACAAACACAATATGGTATTTTCTCTCAATATGGAGCATGTATGTACCAAGTTTGAAAACTGTTAGACATCCCTCTCTTGAGATATCGTGTTAACGAGCAAAGCGTCACAAACACACACACACCCATTCACGCACACACACACATATACACGCCATCATGAATGCACTGGTTTCTCTTATCATCGAAATCAATAACACCTACCTGTAGAGAAAGCTCAGATAATAAGCGAATTCGGTTAATTCGTTGCCCTATGGGATTGTAGAACAGAACGTGGAATATACAGACTAGGTTCAGCGTAAAGTGCACCGCGGTCTCTTGTTCGAACATGTTCAGTGCTGAATGTTCGAACATACAACACTAAAGCATATAATGGTTGTCAGCCAGTCGGAAATCAAATAAGCCACAGAGCCACAACTTGAAAAATCGCCGAGGCCGGCCCGACTTTAACCAAATGGTTCAAAACTGAGCCCCAAACCTCATCTATGTAACAACAACCTTAAAGACGCATCCGGTCAGTCGAGTGATGGTCTGATTTTAGTACTAGCCTAACTGGGGTCCAATGCCTTTAGCCTTTCAATTTCCTTGCTTACCTGTATCATGGACGGATGTACACTGAAATGTATCTTGATTCTCTAACTTCACCGAATATGAGAGTTTGAAATTCAATGTGGACAATAAATAAAGACGATTTAGAAGAAGGGTTTAAGGTCACAACAGGATTTGGAATGTTAGAGAGGTGCTTATTTTAAGTATTTTGGTGAAATTTGAATTGAAATCCGATGTGTGGTTCTCAAGATATGAACAGGTAAAGTTTTCACATTTTCAACAAAAAGTGAACTTGAAGCAAGCACACATGACATCACATCCCCACATAAATGGGCTTTTGTTTTTCTTTAAACTTTATTCTGGATTTTCTCCTCAACAATCCCATATTATTAAAATGTGATTGCATAAGTGGCATGAGAATTTTACAAACTTTGCATCCCCCACAAGAAGGTCATACTCCTATTAACTTCAAGGTCAACACAACAGTCTGATAAAGCAAAGGGAAACAAAGCATTTCTTGTCAATGTGAGGAAGTGATACAAGCTCTGCTGCCCTCAAACTCACTTTTAAACACAAATCTACTGGCTTTATTTACTGATATCTCAAGAAATACATGTCCGATTTGAATGAAACTTTCACCACACTGTGTAGATTTTGTTCCTCTTTCACATATAAAAATTAAATTTTCCTTAAACTTCCCCTTTAACGCTAATGGATCCCACTAGTGGATGCCTACAGCCCCTAAAAACAAGCACTGATTAGATTCGTCTATAAGTAACTAGATCAAAACACGGGCGGTCAAAATGAAATTCTGACTAGCACCCCAAAAAACAATTTTAATGCAATGTAAGTCTCCCGCATAAACCACACTTGTGATCCATCCTCTAAATTATGAATCAAAAATAATTAATGCTGTCACGAAATTGAATAACCGATCTCGCTTATAACAGAACCAAGGCTAGGTTTTATGAGGAAGTTGCTGTTAGACAACACTTACCAATCTGGTTGTAGTATGAAAAATTTAAGTTATGATAAAACAGAACAACTATCTTCTTTTAGGCTCAACTCACCTGATGTGATGTGATTTCACGTGTTGCATTCACCGATAGCGTCAATGGAACATAGTTGTCGACACCTTTCTGTGTTGGAAGCGCACAAATGTTGGATTCCTGTTCGGTGTTGACAGCTGGGCTTTTGATCTTCTGGACCCAAATCATAAGAAGAATGCAAATTATTCCACAAGCGGAACGAATGCCTCTCATAACTGGACACAATCACTGGACACTGGTCATTTACCTCCCTCTTGGTTATGTGCCAATGTTAGTCCTATCTTTAAAAAAGGTGACCGTTCCCTAGCCTCAAACTATAGGCCGGTCTCTCTTACCTCGATTTGTTGCAAGGTCCTGGAACACATTATACATTCTCATATTATGCATCACTTTGATAACCACTCAGTTATTACGAACAGGCAGCATGGCTTCAGACAACGCCATTCTTGTGAATCTCAATTGATCTTAACAACCAATGACCTAGTGCAGTCTCTAGATCTTAGATCTCAGACTGACATGATTATCATGGATTTTTCTAAGGCTTTTGATACGGTTCCTCATAACCGTCTGCTTTGTAAATTACAAAACTATGGTATTAGAGGCAACACCCTTAACTGGATTGCTAATTTTCTTAAGTCCCGGAAGCAGAGAGTCGTAGTGAGTGGTGATTTTTCTGATTGGGTGGATGTTATCTCTGGTGTTCCCCAAGGTACAGTCTTGGGTCCCCTGTTGTTTTTAGTTTATATTAATGACCTGCCCGATAATATCTCTTCTGAAGTAAGACTTTTTGCTGACGACTGTGTAATTTATAGACAGATAAAGAATAATCTTGACCAGGTTCAGCTCCAAAATGATCTAAACACCCTCTCTGAGTGGCAAAATAAATGGCAAATGCACTTTAATACCAAGAAGTGCTTTTCTATGAGGATTACTCACTCAAGGAAACCCAAGTTTTTTAATTATACTCTAGATAACGATACCCTGGAGTCTGCCGATTGCCACACTTATCTGGGAGTTGACATCTCTAATACCCTTACCTGGAATAGACATATTAATCGTATCACTTCGTCAGCAAATAGGTCTTTGGCTTTTATTAAAAGAAATTTATACTCCTGCCCCAGGAGTGTCAAAGCTAATGCCTATCTCACACTTGTTAGGCCTTTATTGGAGTATTCATCTTCTGTTTGGGATCCCTACACCACTTCCCTATCCAATAAGGTGGAGCAAATTCAGCGTAGGGCTGCTAGGTTTGTTTATAATGACTATTCCCCCCATAGTAGTGTGACTGAAATGCTAAACGACCTAGGGTGGGATAGTCTCAAAAACAGGCGTACTGCCAACAGGCTAGCAATTCTTCACAAAGCCAGATTGGGCCTCCTAGCCTTGCCAATCAACAACCTACAACCGGCCCGGCGGCCCTCTAGGCATCACCATTCTAATAGCTTTACAAATATAGCAACCAATAAGGACTGCTACAAATACAGTTTCTTTCCTCGGACCGTCAGAGACTGGAACCTACTCCCCCAGATCATTACAGATCTCGAGGACCCCAAGCAATTCAAGAGCGCAGCCTTGAGGATCCTCAGACGGGACGACTAACTACATGCGCACACTCAACCCTGCACGTTTGACTCCACCAGGAGTGTTGTGCAGTATTTTTCCAGATCCAGATCCAGATCATAATTACTTTTTTATCGAAATATTCTTGCTGAAGAGTTTTCAATTCAATATCAACTTTGCAGTGTTAACTGTTGTTGAACAATTTAGCTAATGACTGTGATCGTATTTCATACCTTACAAATGTTGTTTAGAGCTTTTATTGCGTCATAGTGGTCACTATAGAGGCTTTTCACATGACATCATAATACTCTCCGGCGTCCATGCTGATGTACATGTAACTATGTAGTAAACCACACGGGACGCGCTTGCGCACTGTATGTGTACACACCCTGCATACCAAAGTGCACACTGTGCAGAGCGTTCGGCGCAAAACCACGTGTATTTGGCTTGATTCTCATCAACCATGGCGGTTCCGTGACGTAATTGCAAAGCCTCTATAACATGTAAACTTTTCTGGAATCATGAGTACCGCGTCAAAAAAGAATCTAAATCACCAATTTAACGATCGTCACTTGTTGCTTGTGTCACTAGCAACGCAGAATATACCTTATAGGACTTATGCACTTACGTCACTGCGTTGTGCATCTCTCTGTTTTTCTATCCAGGTGTCGTTTTACAACAGTTGTTTCTAAGGTGCTGTTGTGCGGGCGTTTCTGTAACACCACGACTCCCTTTGATCTTTGTACTGACTGTGTAGAGATTATGCACGTGATATCAGCGCGTTTCAGTGGATGGAAATAATCAAAGGCAGTCGCTGTGTTTTAGACACGCGCGCACAACAGCACGTTAGTAACAATTGTTGTGAAATGGGCGCTTGGATGGAAAAATAGAGAAATGCGCAACGCAGAGACGTATGTACATAGGCCCTATACCAGTGGTTCTCAAACTTTTCAAAATACCACCCCAAAAGGCACCAATGACTGATCCAATGCCCCCCTCCCATCCAACATGCCATCATATTTTTATAAGTCTTTGTCTTTGAGCTTTCTACTTTCAATTTCCAGCACCAAAATGACCCAGATAAGTTTTATATTGGGTAAATTTTTGTCAGTAGTTGCTAAACCTTTTGGAGAAGACAGTCTGTGTCAACCACTCTGCAACCTCCTAGGTTCCTTTATTTCACGAATGTATGAGAACCTCCAGGGACCCCCTAGTCAATGCCAACGCCCCCCCCCCCTATAGCTTGAAAACTCCTCAGCGCCCCTTGAAACTTTTCAACGCCCCTCAGGGGACGGTAGGGACCACTTTGAGAACCACTCACTGCCCTAAACACGAATCCCGACAGCAAGTGGTGGTCTGGTTTCAGTCGGCCATAACTGGGGTCCATCACCTTTAAATCTTTCGATTTCCTTGCTTACCTCTATCATGGATGGTTGTACACTAATTGTATCTTAAATTCTCCAAGTTCACTAAATATGAGGGTTTGAAATTCATGTTAACAATAAATAAAGACGGTTTTAGGCTGATGGACCCTACTAATGGCGGCCTACATTCACTAGGATCAACTAGGATAAAGTTGTACATTGTTACGACAACAATTGCGTCTTTATGATTACAGAACTTAAGCATTGACAACACTTTGACATCATTCTTGGGGCAAAACAAAGGAACACGTGGCCCCACGCATAATGATTCGCTCTACACGTGTAGCAGACTATGCGGGTATTCGACTAGTTGACACATCAACTGTCAGCATTTGTCTGTGTTGGTTTGTTTTACCCCAGAAGGAGGGAGTACTTCCCACCCTGTGACATTATATGAACAAGGTCTACTTTGAGTCAGGTTGTTCGATTTTTAGCCAACAAGAGATGACGTAGAACTTTTGTGGGTCTTGCATACGGCTCTTTATACTGAGGATGTTACACTACCTGGGGTCTGTCCCAGTGAAAACCAGAGAACGAATCATTTACCAGTATTTACCTTTCCAGTTAGCGTCTTTAATATTCTACACTATATAGATCAGTGATTACTCTCCCTGATAATGCACATTAGCACACCTTTGACTAAATGTGCCAACTGTTTCATCGCTGACCGCTAAGACGTGTGAGGAACTTAATTTCCCCAAATTTTCGATTAGATTCATGAGAAACTACTCAATCACAAATTAAATCTGAAAAAAATTCTGAGACATAATTCGTATTTTCATGCAACGAATTAACCCAGATTTGAGATCTCGTCAGTGTCGCATGAACCGGTCCTACTCGCGTTCTACAGAAATGTCCTCGCCGCAGCAGATTGAATGTTCTCTTGTATAAGCGCGGTTTTTACGAACAGTGCATTTCAGTGCACGTGAAGCTGTTATTCAGGAATTTAACAACAGCTGATACAGTACGACTAACACTAAAAGGCTGTAAACCCGAACTTATCCCCTTGTACACAAGTCTCTGCGTTGTACACTTTGGGAATTCAGTAAACGGATGTGAAAACTGACGAGTCACTAACGTAAACCCCCCCCCCCCCCCCCGAGTTTATTATATTGTCCTGCAAGCTTGTAGTAGCTATACCGATTTTACTCTGTGTAAATAACGATGGATGGGGCTGAAACAATCCATGGCCAACGATTAACTCAAAGTTAGTCTAGAAATTAAAATGAACGGGATCCATTGGCATACTTAGATTTTGTTACTTAGCCTAATCCTTGGAGGCTTACAGGCTAGTTTGGGAAAAAAACTTTCTGCTCACTTGGGGTGTAACAATAAACGGGTCCATGAGTACCTTGTAGCCTTCTTCACTTAACAGACTGCTGTTCTAACAGGACATCCTGTGTGATCGAGCCACTATTAGGCCTCCTTCTGGTGGCGTACGAAGGGGGGGATTGGTCCATGCCCCCCCCCCCCCACAGATGCCATTTTTCTTTTTTCTTAAAAATAAGTAGTTAAACTTTAGTAACACAGATTTTACTTCAAAAGATAGCATATGTGGCATCAGGTTGCTTATAAGGACACCCAATTTTTTTAAAATTTTCAAAGGAGAAGGATTGTCTCTGCAAGTACATGATGCCAATTTCTTAATTCCTACAAATAGGCAAATTCTGTCAAATTCCAATTTTTTCTTTAAAAGGTACTAGGCTCTATTTCCCTCTGGTGGCATCGATAAAAATAAAGACTACATGTTTAAATTCTCTTTACAAGCATAAATACGCTATTTTTGACCAACTGAGGGGTCTGATTTTTCGAAATTGCTTTTACGTTCCGTGCCAACCAATGGTGGCGTTTCGCTCAGTCTTTTGGGCAAAATTACATTTTGGGGTCAGATTACCCCTTAACTCTTTTATCACTTTGCAGTTTGCGAACATATTTTACAGGAAGGATTTTATTTGCAAACGAAAAAAGAAGATAGTGACTGGGTAGGTTCTTCGTAAAAGTCTGAAAATGCTATTTCCGGCGATCTGAGGGGTCTGATTTTTCGAAATTTTCTCTACGCTCCGCGCCAACCAATGGTGGCGCTCCACTTAGATAATCTTTGTGACAAAATAACGTTTTGTGGCCAAGAAATACCACAAATCCTATACCGATCAATGCCCTTTTATTTTGACTCCTAAAAGTGTGCAAATTTAATGACAAGTTTTACTTCGTAAGGTAGCCAGGTAGCATAAATGGCATAAGAATGCATGTAAAGACAGAAAAGTTTCAGTTTTATCCTCATGAACCACCACGATTCAACTTTCTACACTGTTCCTGTCAAAGTCGAAAATCTTAAACCATTTTGCATCTAGGCTCCTTGAAAACGTCGAAAAAAATATCCGGACACCCCTCCCCTTAGACCATACTGCATGCCCCCCCTCCCCTTCAGAGAAATCCTGGGTAGGCCACTGCGTAAGCAGATACAAACAAACCAGATATTGTTGACCAAAATAATATACTGAAAGCTGTTATTTCCATTTGCTCTATGTTATACTTTAAGATTAAAAATGCAGGTAATGTTACATATTGATATGGTAATGTTGTTATACTTGTAAATTTGCATTTTTTTATATGAAATACATACACATTGACCAGGAAAAATTTGGGGGAAATTTCATACCTTTGCCCCCCCCCCGGAAAAAATCCTAGCTACGCCACTGTTTGGAGTCTCGCCGGTTTATTCACGAACAGTAATTCGACAAAAGCGGTTTATTCTTTTTCTACCACCGAAAAATTGTTCTTTTGGGGTTCACTTTCTTTAATATTGCGTCTGATTGTAGCCCTTGGAAGAAGGCCTAGTGTGCATGGCCTTCTTGCAGCCGTATCGCGTCTCATAAACTAAGTACGGACCCGCATACCTTTGCTTCATGATCTGCGTGTGCAAAGAGCGCAAGCCTTGGTGTTTTCGTTGACTGCCGTGCAAGCATGCGAGGCATGTCTTATATAATGTGACGCGCATGCATTCTTGATTAGGCAAAGCAAGCAAAAAGAACCACCCACGGAAGCGCATGGAGGGTCCAATGGCATATCCAAACATTTTTCCAGGGAAGCAAGCACCCAAATTTTCCGCATTTTTTTTCAAATGTGAACACCATTTGTCCGGGGACGTAATTTTGGGGGGCGCAAAGTAGAGCAGAAGTTTTTGCTCTTTTTAAGCATATTCTTAGAAATATGGAGCTTGTAATGGTGAAAAGTTTGGATTGTGGGTTTCCTGTATGAATAAATGTCAAAAACTTGGGAAACTTTTTAAATCCAGTGGGCCAATCGCCCCCTCTTCCTCCCTGTAGCTGCGCCACTGGAAGCGTCATAATATGCATGGCTAGCAAAATGCGCACGCCCCCCCCCCCCTTGGTTGCTAGTGGTTTCTGCAAAGTATTATAAGGGCCAGTGTGTTCAATAATAACCGGTCAATGTTTAACCAATCAAAACATAGGATTCTAAATAACCAGTTCAGTAGGGATGGTAGAATCACAAATCATCATACCGGCTTGTGGCTGGTGGGCCGAGTGTAACTGTGTAACATCCTTTATACATTTTAATCACAAACGTTGCACTCATAATGATATTTGAATGAAGCTACAGGTACCAACGGCTATCTAGTTGGTCCAACCTGCGTCTTTGACAGGACATTCTTCAGCTGAAAAAAAGTTGGATCTAAGTGCCACAATTTAAAATGGACATTTGTGATGTCCTTAATAAAATGTCATGATTTTTATTCTGATATTTCGGGCTAGACCTCGTACTTTTTATCAGTTAACTGTAAATCGACGAACTTTTACCTACCTTTTCTTGAGGCGAGTGGGCACTGTTTACAAGACATTCCCAAACTGACTAACAACAGCGCTAACCCCTAACCTAATTTCTTACGAAGAATAGAACTTATGCAATACAATGTCAACAGCCAATCAAGAAATTCCTGTAAAATAGTGCGCATCTACCCCATTTCTTCTTTACACGTAATAGCAGTTTTCCACATAACCACGACAGTAGCATATCAGACAGTTTCACCAACTTCATGCCATGCAATTTGTAAAGATGCTTATATAAATTCGAACACTCTGTTGTAAAAGTATTAGCTTTATTCCTTTAATCAGTCAATTGTTTCTGGAGGGACGTTATAATCACTAGCATACTTGATGGGAAAATATAAATGTGGAAGCCTGGTTCCCCTGGTCATATACAGTGGGGTGTGGTTGCTGTGATCTACAGTTATGCAAAGAGCATTTTAGGAGGGGGGTGGGGGTGTTATTGACTGCACCTACTCAAGAGTGGTTATGTTGTAAACACAAAAAGAAATGAATTGGCATACACCCTTGTGTTCCCAAAAAAGAAGCAAGAAATGAAAAACTACGGGAAAGGTATAATGTATGAATATGTATGATATTGGATATATCACACGTTTGGCATTCCATGATGTAACATAGACCTGGTATAAAGGGAGCAATATTGCCGCCGTTAGTCGCAAACTTAAAAAAACTTGTCGGTGTCGTATATTACAAAAGGTAACCTCCAGCCCTACATCCATAAGGAAGGAAAGGCTCATGGTAACTTTTTCCATAGTTTTCTGTCCTTATTTTTCTTTCGGTTGAGATCTATTCCTTTCCGACCCCTGCTCATTCTCTATTTTATTCAAGTATTTTATCTATCATTATAACTTTTTTATTACTGTTAGAGCAATGCTGAATTCGTAGCCATGATGACCAGTTCCAAATTCAACGCATCACGTGAAAAGACAGGCAGAAAATTTAACAGATATTCTGCAGTGAAACCTCCAAAAAGTATTGACTGGCGAGATTATGGATGTGTCACTAATGTCAAAGATCAGGTAAAAAAGTTAATACAACAAAAGCAGTCCTATTTTTCTAATTTTCTTTTCCAGTGTCCAGTCGATTTATCACTTTAGTGTTGGAGCTCTCATGACTTATGCTGATTCCGTTCGTATTTTATACATCGTTTCAGATGACCTTCAATAGTGCTAGATAACGTTGCCTCTTGGGATACCTATGGCATACAAAGTGACAGTGTTGAGTGACAGAGATGAGTTCTGTAAAAAATAATACCCATAATATACCTGAATACAGCAGTACATTTATACTGTACCGCAGTGCACCACAACCCAGGTTTCCTGACTTACAGCGATAGTTACTTTATGTTTACTTGCACAAGTCAACTGTAAGTCGCATCCTATGACCCCTAGCAAGGTCGGTCAATTTCGTTAAGATGGTCAAACATTTTTGTGCATTGACGCACCCCTGGGTCACGCAATTGACCCAACATTTATTTCATATAAACTTGCTAAATGTTGGAAAATAACATTTAAATAATAATGTAACGTACCCTTTAGTAAGCCACTCCTCAATTCTAAAGGTCAGTAAAATTCATTTTGCTTTTCTTCCTCCGGTATGCAGTTTGACATCGGTAGAGATGTCCCATGCATTTTCCATGTTCACATCTAATTGCTATTTTTACAGCTATTATGTGAAATGCAATGTAGGCCTTGTTCTCCTCCATTATCGCTTTCGCGATGTAAGAGGAATGTACACCATATATGAAATCAAGAATGTCAGAATCTATGTTATTAAACTTTTCTAAAGGGTCCGGGAGGCGTCATATTCCAAATAAAAATGGAGTAAGGGAAAAATCCAATGTTCCACAATTGGTAAAAGGCCGTATGGTTGCTTCAATCTTGGACAAAACTAGTTGGAAAATCCCCGCTCCCCCGTGCAATGTTGGAGACTGATAATTAAGCCAATTTGGGACGCACCATTTTCTTTGGGACGCAACATTGAACTGGGGGACGGGGTTTCGATAATCGCTATTTTCTGTAGGACACAACTTTTCAAAAGGGAAAGAGGTCGTGGAAATAGTACTCGGTACCATAAACAACACAACACGTGAGGTGTTCCAACAGTTTTGTCCAAGACTGTAGGTCATGCCAGAAGGCTAGATGTAACAATTCAAAAAACAATTCAAATGTGTCTTTACAAGTTTGATATTTTGATACTTATATTTGTCTTTTAAAGGGACAATGTGATGCATCCTGGGCATTTAGTGCGGTTGGGGCCCTTGAAGGACAGCACTACCTTGAATATGGAAAACTTGTCAACCTCAGTGCACAGAACCTGTTAGACTGTTCCAGTTTTTCCAGCGATTGCAGAGGCGGTTACGTAGATTTTGCATTATCCTACGTCATCAGAAACGGTGGAATTGACACGGAGAAAAGTTACCCCTACGAGGGTTCTGTGAGTATACTTTTCCTTCCTGGCGCACTTAGTGTGACGTTGTTGCTTTGATATGTGCAAAACAAAACGTTGAACACGTACTAGGTAACATTATCATATGGGACTCTTTATACAGGTACCATTTCTCGTCACATGAGGGGCTTTTATGGTAGAGCACCCGGAATTAGGCAACGGTCACATCGCAATGACCTCGGATCGGATTACAATCCGATTTTTGTGAGTTTTCATTAAAATGTCTTGTATCTCCTGCAAGAGCCAAACATCCCTGCAACTACACAATTTGCATGCATCAGAGTTCTATTGAATTGAAACATTTTTTTTTTCTTGACGCCACCGACCAAGATCAGCTTATATCGGACACGCGTAGTCCGATAAAAGTTGCTGTCGATGTGACGTCATAAAAAGTAAGTATAAAATAAATTTTCGTAGTTGTCCTGCGATACAAATCATATATTTACACAATTCGGCAAATTTGGACCTTTTCCCAACCAGAGATGGGAAAGATTTTACTTAAACCTCACAAAAGTCGGATCGGCATTCGCTGCTAATTTGTTGTAGTGTGACGTCGACTAAATCCGGGACCATTTGAGACAGCTCGTACGACACATCCATGTGGGCCAACCCTATCAATCGAAGGTGCAAAATTAAATGGGTCTCATATTTATTTACCAATATGGTGTCATATAGGTAATTTGCTACCTGCGTCAAAGTTACAATTAGTTTGTACATAATGATGGGGGGACTTCGGCTGCATTCATTGGTAATTGATAATAATCTCGTGTCCAATGCCTGTTCCGGTAAGTGGCTAACAGACTTCCAAAGCAACTATCTTCATATTGGTTAACTCACTTGTTAACTTCATTTCATTTCATTTATTTGTTTCATCGTAACGACCAATAATAACAATATTTACATATGTACAGTGTTGTAACAAATTACGTTTTGAAAGTTACGAAAGGAAGTACTCTAAAAAACCTTGTTAGGCTTATGGGACAGAGCACTCCCTGTGAGAAGTACAAAGAGGAAAATATGAACATTAACCTAAACGAAATACAGTGAACATAAGAATGGTGGACGTTATATCAATTACTTCGTTAATCAATACTTTTCAATGCAGTACTTGCAATACTTACTTTTAAAACTAGAAATTGATTTACAGAGTTGGACTTCAATAGGGAGGGTATTCCAGATGGAGGATGCTCTTACATGTAAACTTTTCTTCAGAAAATTTGAATTGAAACGTGGTAATCGGAGATATCCGGATTGCCTAGTATTATGGTCGTGTGTGTCATAGTTAAATGAGAATATTTGTTGAAAGTACGGTGGAGCAAGATTATGTACGATACGGTAAACAAAGATTGCTTCTTTGAAGTGGATTAAATCGGTGAACTTCACCAAGTTAAGTAGAGAAAAAAGTTTACTGGTATTGTCAATTGAGTTTGCCGAGCAAATATGCCGGATTGCCCTCTTTTGTAATGTAATGAGTTTGTTTAGGTGTGTCATTTCATTTCAAGTAAGAGTTCCTTGAGGACAGTTGCAAACAGTCCTGATTAGCTCTTCCCAAAGACTTGCCAGTGTGCTCTTTCTAACAGCAAGTAACGGGAAGCTCTAAACCTGCGGTAACGACACTTTGAATGTTGAAGCATCCGTCAAAGTCTCACACTTCGCAAATCAAATGCCGTTTCCTACATTTTCTTCATCATAATTTTTATTGAAGAGCCAATAAAGATCCAGGAGTAGAACAGTACTTAGGATTTTGTGTAACAAGGCAAATGGTATGTATAGTATTAGCACCACCAACCCTGCCTGTTGAAAGCTCATTTTATGGTTGTGTTTTTTTTTTTCGTTTTGAGAGCTGCACAAAAGCGTGACAAGGCTATCCCTTAAAAATGTTTTCCGTAACACAAAATGTTCTGAGGCATTAAGTGGAATGGTGGGATGAAATGTAATAAAGTTTTCAACCCATCATTGTCAATTTTGTCTCTGTTTTTATGGAAATCGAATATAATGTGAAAGAATCTTTGCGATGATTGATGATTGTTTATTCATCTTCATTGTTTGAGTGGACTGTGTCAAAGTTCTGCGAAGACTTTGGGAAGGTTGATTAAATGTATTTCCCTTTTGTCAAACACTTCATGAATTACTTTAACCTTTTTACAGGTTTTTTATTTTACTTTACTTTCGTTTTCAAATTTAGTTGGAGACTTGCAGGTATGACCCCAGCGGGGTTGGTGCTACCGAATATTCCTACGCAGCAATATACGGTTCAGAAGAGAATCTGGAATTAGCCGTTGGTCTTGCAGGACCTGCTTCCGTCACCGTTGATGCTAGTCAACCATCATTTCAACTATATGATTCAGGTAGATTATGCAATGATAGCCTACGAGTATTATTGAATGTGGCTGCATTTGACTTAGATCAGTTCTTGGCAGAAAAAATATTTAATCTTGGAAGTGTAAATAAATCTGAGGCTTAGGATATTTAGTATCGTTTTCTGCACTGTAAAAAAAGTCTGTAAATTTACAGAAAAAATAAGGACTAAAAAGAGATAACAGAACAAGTGCTGGCTACTTTTGAAACTTGGTTGCCAGAACTTTTTTGTGTCTTAATGTTTCTCTTTATTTTTTGTTCTGTAAAATTACAGACATTTTCACAGTTTATATCTTCCTTTTAAATCCGGTATCCGGTCAAAACACTAAAGCATCAGATATATACTTCAAATTTATACTTCTACACATGTGCGTAGTCAAGGGGGTTAAAACTCCACCCCTCACCCATTCCATGACCCAAGCGTGAAAAATTGTGGTCAAAGTAAAGCAAAGCAACGTTCACTGTAATTTTTATATATACTACTACTGAAGCACAAATATTGCATCATCCGCATCTTGAGACCTTTAAATAATTTTTTCTTGCACCAAATTAGGCCTTTCATGACAAAATCATGGCTACGCGTCACTGATCTACATACCTGGATGGAAGGTGGTGCCGAAAAATTGAAGCATCGAGGCCGCCATATTGTGTGTGGAAAAAGCGTCGTGCAACAGCGCCACTCTCCACACAGTTGGATATTCAATTTCATATGATGGCTTGATAATTTGATGTTTTGGCTTGAAATAAGGCCAAATGTGTCATGGAATGTGGTCATTCTCAACAAAAATGTCAATTACTTGAAAAACTGAACAAGATCATGTAATATTGAGCGCAAAAAATTCTTTTAGTGCAGTTTGACTGAGTGGCTGGCTAAGGAGTTTCAGTCCAGTTCACAGTGCCAACTAATACAAGTTCAATAAAAGGTGCGGAGGGGGGAGTGTCGAGTCTCACCCTATAAATTCGAGCCAACACAAAAGTGACCCAGACAAAATCGCCCCTTACAAAGTCTCCCCTGACAACTCCATCCCTCAGTTCATACCGGTCCTGCCGACTTCAAACATTCCTTTTATGAATGAAGAGTGAAGTAAGCTTCACTCCATAGTGGGGTAGATTGACGGAAGAAATATGATAGTGTAGCCTTTTCCTGGGGGTAATCGTCTTCATATTCTCGGGGGGTGTCACTATTTTATAAACCCTATTTGATTTCTACCGACTGCATGGTCAAGTAGTGAGAGCACCCGACTTGCAGTCGGGAGGTCTGTATGGAGTTCACACCGAAGGCTATAAACCAGAACCTTTCGCTATAGCTCATGGTGTTCAGCCAAAGCAATGGAGTAGAGAATAAAGTCAGTGAGCCACTGAGCCCTGGTTAGCCTGACTTTGACCAATTGGTTAGAGACTGAGCTGTGGCACGTCATCCAGTCATCTAACTGATATATTGGATTTCTAAGTGTATTTCCTATCACACAATTTGACGCTGACATGCTTTTGAAACTTATTCAAGACGCGTCATGATTAAATAAAATGTATAAAGGAATATAACGAAATAAGTTTTGCCATCTTAATCTTTTTATCGAATTAAATATACATGTAGAGAAGTAAAAGTTTAGTTTATATCCAGTTTGTGGATTACTCTGATTAATTCATTATCTTTTTTGTAATATTCAGACATCATTTCAAAACGTGTTTAGACGTGTACCAAACATGAGAGGGGAAGCTTTACTACGTTTGAGGCACAAATATTGCACCATTTGGCATCTATAGACAAAGAAAAATGAACAATTTTTATTTCCTAATACTGAAAAATTGACATCATAAAGCAAATCCCTTACAAAGTGTGTGTGTGTGTGTGTGTAGGTGTGTGTGTGTACGTCGGTTGACAAATGCCGTCAACCGGGGACGTTTTTGTGAATACGCACCTACCAATCGGGGACCTACCAAACACCGGGGACAGTCCCCGTTTTTAAAACTATGTATGGGTGTGTTTGTGGGCATGTGTGTGCTTAGTGTTTTGTTTAAAGCTCTGAAAACCAAAAAGTTAACTTAGTCAATCTCGAATAGAGTGAAAAGTATGAACGCATTCAATAAAGGTATTAATTTAGGCCAAGAAGAATTGATTTCACTCCAGGAACTCAAAGGAGAAGGAAGTCACTCTTTTTTATGAGGGGCCCTTTTAGGCACTCCTCCAAGAGTAAAACCTTGTTCTTTTGAAGTGAATTTCCGCTGTTTTGGAGTGCTCTTTATAACTTTCACTCCCGTAGCAGGTGAAATTTCAATTTCACCCTTTTTATTTTTAGAGAGTATTTAGTATTGGGGGATGTATTATATAAGGTCTATAAGACCTGGCTAAACTGGATTTGTAATGTTCATACTGTTATATGCATTTGGTGAATACTTTTTGATTAGGAACAATCCTTACTGTTCGTCCTTAATCATCAATTTATTCGATTGATGTCTTTTGACAAAGAAACAAATGAAATGGTCCCAAAATTCGTATAATTTGGAGGAGGAATGCATGAACGCACAAAAACATTTTCACGGCCTAAGGAGTCTATGGTATATTTGCAATGTAGTAGGCATGCAGCAAAAGGAAAAGAATTGTCTTGTAAGGACCTACTATTCTGTCATAAATGGCGTTGTGTCTGGGCATGAAATGTGGCTTCCTTTTTTTTTTTTTCTTTTTTTTTTTTTGAGGCAATTAACTCGAATAATGACGTCGCAATTTTTTTAAATCGTCAAAAATAATGGAATTCGAATAAAGATCCGCAATTCGTTAGGTTTATTTTTCCAAAAAATCATTTGGAAGTATTAAGCTTACGTTAAGGGCCTAAACTTATCACCCAAGATAATTCCAATTCTTCTAACCCACTATCTTAAGCCCCTTCCAAAATTATCTAAAACTCATCCTCATTCAGACAAAATGTCAGTCTATTGTTTCATGGTGAGAATGCAATACAAGGTGTAACTAGAACACTCTCACTACAGTACATGCTCTGTAATATGAGCTGCAGTGCTCTCAACATTTTGAATTTGCTGTCAATCAAAATGCTATGCCAATCATCAATGGAGAATTTAAGTAGCCTACTACAAAAATAGTAGCCTTAGGTGAGAATTGATCGCCTTTAACCATTTTGCATTCCTCAGGAGTCTATGATGAGGAAGATTGTTCGTGGTTTGGGGATCATTCAATGGTAGTGGTAGGCTATGATACTGATTCACACGATGGCAACTACTGGATTGTGAAAAACAGGTAATGATTTGAAATATACTCCACACTATAAAAGATGACTTGACATAAAATTGATGCATTGTTTATTACCAGAAACCTATCACTATGTTGTATTACTTTATATACCAGTGCTCTCCTTCCACGGGCCTACATGTTGCCAAAGGGGGCATTTCACGTGACGTCATAATTTGTTAACCACGCTCACTGCCTCGCACAAATTCAATGGTTATCACGTTGATCGCAATATCAGCTTCTTCTCAGCTAGCTATATGTATGTACTACACAGTCTTTGCTCGTCAGCCAAGGTAGGGGCGGGGAGTTTGTGACGTCAGTGAAAACACTGTATAGACAAATCCGATTAGCGCTTGGTTTTAGTGACTGTAGGCCGCCATTAGTGGGGTCCATCAGCCTAAAATCGTCTTTATTTATTGTTTACATGAATTTCAAACCCTCATATTTAGTGGAAATTCGTGTACAACCATCCATGATAGATGTAAGCAAGGAAACCGAAAGATTTGAAGGTAATGGACTCCAGTTATGGCAACTAAAATCAGACCATCACTTGCTGTCCGGATTCGTGTATATTTGACAGAAAGAGCAAACCAAAAGAATGTCGTGAAATATTCACGCATAAACATGACCTTTTAATAGCTATTGCATATATATATCATTTCTAGTACTCAAACACTTGGGCTACTGAGACAAGTAAAATTCCCTTCATATGTGCTAGACGTACATCACAAATATTTCGATTGTATTGCACTTAAGAGAATAAAATTACAGTAAGATTTAAACGTAGAGGCAATGACACTGGAGCAGAAAAACAAAAGATCTAACAGTCTGAAGATTTTTACAGATAATCTCAGGGAGAGGTTTTTCATCTTATGTACATTAAAACGCATCACTCAAAATTACTCAAAAATAAGCTAGAGGATATATTATTTAAGTCAAAGAAGTGGCAAAACGATAAATCATACTCAGGATTCAAAGTTTGAAGATTAACAGATATGGGAAAAAGTGGAATCATTTCACATCATGTATGTAACTTAAGTTCCGGTAGAGAAGTAGTTTGTTTTACCGTATTACCTTTCAACATTGAAAGGGAGCTTTTACGACCGGGGACTATATATATTTCTTAATGCAGGCCCACAGCCAGGGGGGTCGGAGCGTTCGAACGACCCACCCCAACTTGAGGGAGGTCCTTTTTCCAGCCCTGTGTTTGAAGGGTCTGCTATGAAATATTTTTTTATCTTGACATATACCAGATGACATGTATGATTTTTTCTTAAAAGGTGGTGTACTGTATGGAATTCTTGGGAAAAAAGACTTCTGTTGTGTTCAAAAGTCCTCTAAAATGCTCCAGATTGTAGGAGATCTGCAGATTTCAAACTTTTCCGGGGAAGCATGGCCTTGACCCCTACCAACGGCATGCTTACGGGAAGCGCCATCCGCCTCCGTAATTGGAAAAGGTCCACATCTTGGAAAAAAGACCCACCCCTTCACATGGGCTGGCTACGGGCCTGTAATGACAGAGTTTAGAGAAATTAGTAAACTACGTACGCTGTTTACTAAAATTGCTGTAAACTTACAGAACGAAAAATAAAGGAATGTATAAATATATCAGAAAACAACTGGCGAATAGTTGTCAAAACTGTTCTGAAACATTTAAGTCACTCTATTTTCATTCTATCAATTAACAGCGATCTTTAACAGTGGGGCATAACACTGTATTCAAAACCTGAAAATATCTTACAAGCAAATAACTATAATTTTTACGAAACCATTAGAATTACCTCTTTACAAAGGCAATTGATTTGGCTTAAAAATGTTATCTCCACAGCTGGGGTACAGACTGGGGTCAAGATGGATACATCTGGATGTCCAAGGATAAAGACGATCAGTGTGGCATTGCCTCTGAAGCGTACATTCCGCTGGTGTAGACCACTGACTTCGCCTGACCTTTGCATGTTTTCAAAATGAAATGACCGGAATTGAGCATCATATGTACTTTTTAGATTATTAGAATAGCAAAGATAGCTTTCATATAACTCTTCATTACCTTCGATACCACGCGAGGTTGTTACTAAGTGATTCTATTTTCCTGACCAGTCAAGTCACTACAGTCATTTGAGTGTAACTCTAATAGGCAAACAGTTCCTTTGTAATTGTATTTTATTATTCGGAAAAAGATCTATGACCCAAACAACATCATGTTAAAGTAAGTCGCATTTAGTTGGGGGTTCGTGTCAACTTGAAAGGGAGCTTTTGTTCCCCTAAAAGTGTACCTCAAGTCAAAAATTTCAAAAATACATATTACAGAGCATAAATTTAAAATGAATTCTAACAGTCCATTTTCCGCCTTTATAGAGCCATTTCTGAGCTGAGATATAAAATGTTGAAGTTTATTCACCTAAAACAAATTGGTCAATTGCGCAATAATTTGTGACTTTCTTGTTGCACAATTCACATTACCTCTTTTGTCTCCCCTTAAAATTAAAACATGTTTTTATGACCTTGACCACTTCTTGTTTGCTTGCACAGAGAGGACTTAACTAATAACATCAACCCACAGGAGTAAGAGCCCTATCACACCTTGGAACAAGATGCAGTAACTTTTAGAAAAACACAGAAATACAAAGATTATAATTTGAGTAGTACAACAATGACATCACAAATTATTGCGCAATGTACCATTTTAAGTTGAGTGAATCAACTTCAACATTTTATATCTCAGCTCAGGAGTGTCCTATGAAGAGATTGTTGAAATTCATTTTTTCGTGGACTTTAATATATATTTTTGAATCTTTTGACTTGTGGTACACTTAAAGACGTATCACTAAATGTGGATTCCATATGCGAGCCAGTCAAGGGCTACGCTCCTGGATCAAAAGAGAGAACTCGGTCACTCTCTTATAAAGTGAAAAGCGTGAATTCACTCAATTAGAGCTTTAATTCACCCAAAGAAGAGTAAAATTCACCCTAAGAAAAGTGAATAGGATCCCCTTATAATCTAACACCATGGCTGTACGGGAGGGTTGGGGGCTACAGCCCCCCCCCCCACCTAAAAAGGTCAAAACCTAAGTTGCTCAGTGAATCGGGCAGACTAAAGTGCCTCAGTAGAGCAGAGATTATGCCCTATGGTGGGACCTGGAGTCTGGCAAAACTTCACCGCCCCCCCCCCCCTTTGAGAGGAATATGCCCGTAAGGCTATGTCTAACATGACTCTCTCTAGTAATGTGCCAATATCTTTCTTGGTGAGTTATTGATTAATGTCACCCCCTGTATCTTTGAAAAGGAATTTCAAAATTCTAAAACATTATTTGAAATACTTTTTTATTATAGTTATGAGAATTTGTTACATTAAGCCCATTTAGCGTCGTACGGTGGTGCTAAGGTGGTCACTTTTACCACTTGACTACTAGTCATACGCTCTTGATTCCAAACAAATTTTTGCAATCCCGAAGTTTTGCATTTGCAACAATACTTGGATATTCACATTTTATCACCATTTACTTCAATTATCTTATCGTGTAGATTTCCGGAAGTTTTTAGACTTAAATGGGACCGTCACGACTAGATTAATTTCTGTACACGTACACGCTTTTAACTGGTAGAAATAAACACGCCTGTCTTGCAAAATTTTCTTTGTGAATAATTTTTACATGTATTTTATTTTCCACCAAATATATTTTTCCTTTGTCTTATTTAGTTTTAAAATCTGTCGCAAAAACCAGTCAAGTGTTTTAATATTTTCAATTTTGTCGTATTTCAAAATTCGTTGAATGGGTATCGGTACATCTTTTCCATGTAGAGGCTTTAAAGTCTGCCAGAAGTCAGAAACCAGGGGCATTTGTATTGTAATGAGACGGGTAACATGGTGTGGAAATGTAAGACCATATACCGTACGTAGTCCATGGAAAATAGACCAAAATATTGCAGTACTTAGAACAGATTACAAAAACAAAAATTTATTTTCCTTTTGTAATTTGTTTTAGTACCTCAGGAGATTTCCAGAGAAAAGTTTAACTTAATTGGGTTTAAGCGTTTTGACTAATTACAAAATGGCTGCCGAAATAAATGAAATGGTTCCAACACGTGTAGAGCATTGCTCGAATTTTCCAGTCTGGTGACTATTCTGGCGACCACTCTTTGAAATATGTAAATTAGTGAAAATCATACGTTTTGTTAGAATTATATAGTCACTACTTTATTGTTGGATCCTCAACACGAAGAGAAAACGCTAAATTTGAGACATTTTAAGCACCCAAATTAGAGATGTTGCATATAGACTAGGAAAATGACGATCATACTGGAAATGTGCCAATTAGTCAAGTAAGATTAACTGTATTATCATCCTTTCTAAAAAAATCTTTGAGAGTCATATATTATATTAAAAATGAAAAATAACTGCAATTTTTTCCAACAAAAGTCTATTTTCCATAGACTTATATCAAATCTTCCTAAATCCTAGTTGGTGTTTAGCCCGCGGAGCAGATGAAGTCCTTTAGCTACGAAAAACCCTCTGAGGGGCGGCAGCCCGAAGGAGGCCTCAGTCACAGATGCAATACGCAGGTTAGTTGGTCTTTTGCTTCTGTCTAATTGCTAGATCACCTGTGCTTGCGCTATCTTTTTGTAACTGTTGAATGACATATTCAATGAAACTGGCTCATATTTCTCGTCGGTGCTTCTCTCTCAATTCTCTTTTGTTTCACTGAGGAGTTGTCCTTCACAACTCACTGGTTTCACGCACGCAAATCAACACTTCATAACTATTTTATCCGAAACTGGAAGGTTGGATACATGTAATACATCATTTTCGGCGTCAGTAATTTTATAACATAAAATCCATTGACACGTAATACGTTTCTCTTATCGACGAATGAAAGGTATTATGAAAAGTAGCTGAATCGATACTTTTACTTTTCCTTCCAAAACAATATAACAAACTTTGTAATTCTGTATTTAAGGACAAGAGGAGTCTCCCCAAACTTAAATTGAAACAACAACAGCTGAACTCACAATTTTGTTCTTTTTCTTTCTCTTCCAGTCCATGTACCTTTTATGATATTTTAGGTTTGATAAAAAATCTTAATTGAGGTAAAGAATGAAGTAATGCCCATCGTACATTTCACAGTTTAAGAGAAAAGATGTCGTCAAATGATTATCACGAGCCACATCCATGAAACATGATAGTCTAGTATACTGACTAATTCCAGTTGGAGTGACCGTATGTCCCCTTTGAATTATTCTTTTTTAAAGAATACTTACAGGGTTATGTCGTTAATATGACTTGATAAGACAGATTGTGACAGATAAGAACAGGAAAACTGTCTTAAAAAACAAAAATCAGCACAATAATATCTGATATCTATGTTTATGACGAAGAAGAGAATTTGATAAGTTTGTGTCATGAGCTATATTTCACTGGTTGCGTGACTAGGGAACCATGCTTGTAAGGGAGGAACTGTGATTTCGGAACCATGTGATGAGGTTTAGAGATACTACCCATTAAAGCTTTTCCTTTAAGTCACCTGAGGTTAAAGGGCTAGAGTATATGAACATTTGGGGTTAAAATGCCTCCACAGTAACCGAATATGACGCACGACTGTTCACAATTACACACGAAGGCACGGTGAAGGATAGAAACGGCATGAGCAAGTAATTATTGAGTCAGTTTGGAGAGGTCGTATCATCACCAGCAAACTGAACAGAATCTACATCTGCCTCTTAGCGAAGACAGTTGCTTTTGAATTCTATTGACCACATACCGGGCGAATCAGGCATTGGACGGGGACCCTGGATTGCCATAAATTACCAAGTACAGTTGGAACTCATCGAAGTATAAGCAAAGATAAGGAAATCAATTCTTCTGCTTGTTGAGCAAGCAATCTCCCTGTTCGCTGATGTGAGAAACAGAGGATTACATGGGACTATTTTAGATTAGTCATGGTTTGTAAAAAGCAAAAGCCACAAGTGTACACCTGTTGGCGTTTTTATACCGATCCTAAAAAGTTGGATTTAATTAACTTGTCGACTTCTGTGGTTTATATACATTGCCTGTTAAGAGTAATTCAGTGCTGACTGAAAGACTTCATATTTCATCTTATGACCAGTACAATTCAGTGAACTCCTCCGTAGCACATTGGTACCTCGACTCAAAAAGCTTTTAGACAACAGTAGCGTCTTAAAATGGTAATACTTTAAACCCTTTTTTTCTAGGAAAGCGATTTACTCCTGTGCAATACGATTCTTTTAATACTGTCACATTATTTCGACCCATCAAATATTTGCATTTTTCATCCAATTTAGATCCTTCTATTATATCCAAGCTATGTACCATGGTATGAGTAGGGAGCTGTTATTTGGATAACAGCTCTCTGGTATGAGAAATGTTTTTGTGTTTCCCTGTGCATACAGGATGCACTGCCTCTGTTTTATAACTTTCAATGCTGACCATCGCCTTAAGTGAAATAATACATCAAACGTTCCATATCCATTCATATGTGAAAGTGAGATAAAACAGCTTTACCATTTCTAATGAGGGCGTTGTTTCTGAATGGAATCAGGAATAAAGTGATTAGCAGAACTCTCAGCTACCAAATTAGGGCGATGCGCACTGTTTAACAAGAAATTTCCTAACTGGCAAACAATAACCCTAATCCCTAACCTAATCCCTAACCTGAACAAAGAATACAATCGATACAATACAATGGCAACAGCCAATCAAGAAACACTTTTTAAACAGTGTGCATCTACCCCCCAAATTCTATCCTTCAAGTTCTCAGAATGAAGTACAAGTAGCAGTAACCCCTATTAATAACACGTAAACTAATTATATATTTTGGCTTTTATGCAAAATGAAAAAATATTGTCAGAGTACTCACTTGGGATTGCTGCAAAAGTAGTAAGATTTGTTTTATTATCAACATACAGGTAATAATATTTTATGATGACGCAACCACTTTTCTAATATTCTCTCGTGGCAATGCAACCCAACAAGGCTTTGCTGAAGTCATTTTTGCACAACTAATAGCAACTCTAAAACAGTGCAGAGAGTATACAATTCTCAATATTAAATGAATAGAGAATAATATAATAGAAATTGGGCAATGTTTTCCCGGCCGACAACAACCATTATACCAAGTTTAACATGCGCCAACCAAGCAGATTAATAGGCTGTTTTAAATTACTACTTTACAGCAATATCATGATTTGTTGACTAGCCTAGTTCCTGTCTAAAGATCATGTGTAAAATTTAATGCTCAGCAAAATCATCAGAGCCGTATTTTTAGCCGGCTGATGCAAACTCTTGAACAATTGGTTTTTCTTGATTGGTTGTATCCATTGTACTGTATCGATCGTATTCTTTGTTAGGGATAGGGATTAGGTTAGGTTAGTCTATCGTTAGTCAGTTAGGAAATCTCTTGTTAAACAGCGCATTGGCCCTATTTAGGTCTACCCCATTCATTATTTACAAAAAATCGAAATGGATAATAATGCACAATTTTAAAACTTTGTTTTTTAAGATTTCCATTACTTAAATTCGGCACCACACTCATAAATTGACTTAACACTAACACAAAATGATCTGGCATTGAAACATTTCAGTATGCGCATGGCTAAGGCTGTCTAATCTTTCATCTGTGTGGATGTTGGTACCCGCAAAATTTTACAAAGTTTCCATCAACAAGAAGTTAACATAGATTTAACGTCTCTATTGCTTGAAAGACCTCTTCACTGTCTGCTGATCGTGTTAAATAATCAGAAAAGGGAAAACGAGATGCCGGAACAAAAGGTTAATATTTGCTGTCAAACTCAAATTGCCTCTTTTACAGACACTGTCCCGTGGGAATTCAGACATAAAAATATCATATTCATTTTTATACTCTTCCCTCTTAGTTAGCTAGTCCCTCAGTCAGTCAGTCTCAGTCCGTTAGTCAGTCAGTCAGTCAGTCAGTCAGTCAGTCAGTAGGTTACTTTGATGAGATTTACCGCACACCAACACATATGTGTTATATAATGTCAGTCAACGCGATAAAAAGTTCAAAGTTAAATTTATTTTCAATTATGGTTCAAGTTCAACTTGGGATTCCCTTTAGTCGCCTCCTACGACAGGCAGGAGATACCCTGAGCATATTCTACAACCCCTAGCAGTCAGGGGCTCCTACCCTCCTAAAAAACCAAGTCCTAGCTGATGTGTAGGACTTCTTTCATAAGAACGCCCTACAATTAATTAAACATGGAATTGTAGAAAGCATGTTCAAGTTTTGAATTGATCTTGATCATTAGATTTCGGAAATCAGCCACATTTTATTCATTAAAAGCTTTTTGACTTCCCTTTCCGTTAGGAATTCAGTCCATCCTTCTCCATACGCAAGGTATTTTGCCTTGAACTATGAGATATCTTAAACTTAACATAAGGCAGGCTATCGATCCAGTTATGTATAATTCTTTCCTGTGAATAGATTTTCCCATTGCTATTAAGAAAGGACTCTTTAACGGAAATAGTAGTTTCTCCGTTGACTTATAACTACTTTGGCCTAGGATAGAGTCTTTACACAACTTTATCGAAATTCATAGTCCCGGCAAACCACTGCTTATATGAAAGCTGCCTATACTTCTATCATGACATTCACACTCTAAAAAATGGCGTAGCCAGGAGACTATAGAGGCAGTCGCGTCATTGTAAAAAAAATAAAAAAAAAGCAGTGCTTAGATTTGACTTACAAGTATTGGAAATGTCATTTCCGCCTTTCCTGTCTGAAGGGTTGCGATTTTTTCAGAATTTTGTCCTCGCCAACTGATGGTGGCGCTCTGCTTAGATATTGTCTCAAAAATTATAATAAATATGGTGCATTTTGTAAACACAAATACGAAAAATTTAGCAGCCATGTTTTTGTGCAAGAATATTGTGAGTAGCTGCTGCAATGTTTTTTAGCCTTGCTTGACTCTGTTTGCACAGTTGCAATTAAGCCCACTATAGCTAGTATCTCCGCATCTCACGAAGGCAAATTAGAAGCCCGCCCCCTAAAATGAGAAGAGGAAGAAGAAAAAAGAAAGAAGAAGAGAGAAGGAAGAGGGCAATAAATTAAAACCAACCATCAATGGAGCACCATTTTGCTTCACCTATCCAACGTTAGCCAAAATTTTCCAAAACGGTAGGGGTCATCTCATCGCCTTCTTAGGCGTTTCCCCAGAAAGGCTACCAGCCGTCATTCCATCCCACCCAAGATGAAATCCTGTACTACTTATGAAACCACAAGTAGACAAACTTGATGAGGTGAATACCATGAATCTACTACCTGACCCTCATGCTGAATACCAAACGTGTCAATACGCACAGTGTGGTAAATATGATCAAACAATCATCGCATCGCCTACATAAACAGTTTGGGAGATAACCCCTTCCTGGTCACGTCCATAATGGATATTTCCCCCAGGGAAGCGGGTGTATTACAAAACGTGGGCGCCATTTTCAATTTCTCCTATGATGCATTGTGATCCCTTTGTCCAAATTCAACGAGGTGGAACTTTTGACTTGAACAACCTGCAAATTTTCATCGATTCTAGGAAAAAGAAATTTTGGTTTATTTAAACAATTCATGGATTATACAAAATGGTAGTTCACCGTGCAGTTATTGAAATATCGAGGACTTTTTTACGTTTTCATATTAAGTTAAATTTATAGAGTCAATGCAGTTGAAAGATTGTTCCCAACGAAAGCAAGTTGATCTTGTCAGCACTGCTCGTTCTGTTGAAAGTTCGGAACTGTTTGATAACTTCTGTGGGGCAAATACGTAGACCTCCGTACCAAGAAGGAGCAATCTGTTACACTCATATAATTAGAATGAACTGCGTGGTAGCTGAGGTAAGTTAGTGCAGCCAGTCAGATGATGTACTGTAAGCTACTCTAAACCTTATGAACTGACACAAATTGTTCCGAAAACTTAAGTTTATCGCCGGTACGTTGCAAAGGGAAAGACTCAAGTTAAGCACACTTGTGTGTAATGGACATTAACTCTTGCAAAAGACAACACGGTCTAGGGGCTCTCTAGTCAGTCAATCAGCCAGTCAGTCAACCAGTCTGTCAGTCAGTCAAGTCACTCAGTCAGTCAGTCAGTCAGTCAGTCAGTCAGTCAGTCAGTCAGTCAGTCAGTCAGATAATCAGCCAGTCAATCAATCAGTCAGTCAGTCAGTCAGTCAGTCAGTCAGTCAGTCAGTCAGTCAGTCAGTCAGTCAGTTGGTTATAGTTAGTCCACATCCACATCCCTCCACAACCCCTCCACAGCTAAATCTCATCCTTATCGGGACACAGTCTTAGGGCATACCCTGACGGATGAGTATACGGAACCCTTATGTCCAACCAGAACCACTCTCAGTGCACGGATTTGAAATATGAGCTATTCTGCATTTTTTGGAATTTGATGCCTATCAAAGAGCTTCACCAATTGAGAAATTTGGAAAAAATTGTAGCTTGGGACGACGAATGGTTACGGCTTTGAATTCCACTTTCAAACTAGCTTTCCGTTAAGTCTTTTAAAAGAATTTCCGTTGTTCATATATATCAATTGATGTGATGTTTCCTGGTATGTGATCGAACTGTACCTTATTGCTTCATTCTTTTTTCCTGCCTAGAGTATACTCAGTAGAGTATACTCAGTCCATTGATCTTTCATTTTCTGTTTTTGTTTTTTCCTTCCTTATTTCTTAGTGCTTTCCTTGTGTTTCTTTTCATTTGTCTTAGGCATAAGTCCTGTATAGACTAAGCAATGATCTAACACCTTACGACGATACACCTTTTCTGTTGTTTATGTAATAAGTAAGTGTTTATTTCTATTTCAGTTCCAAGTAAAAGGAAACTACTACTCACAATGAACAATTCAATCATCTTTCTGTCGAACTTCCTTATCAAAACACTTAAAATGTACCTAAAGTCAAAAAATTCAAAAATGTATATTAAAGACCATGAAAAATTAAATTCTAGCAGTCCAACTCCCATCTTCGTAGCACATTCCTGAGCTGAGATATTTAATGTTGAAGTTTATTCACTCAAATTAAAATGGTACATTGCCCAATAATTTGTGATGTCATTCTTGTACTACTCAAATTACAATCTTTGTATTTCTTTGTTTTTCCGAACATTACTGCACCTTGTACCGAGGTGTGATAGCACTCTTACTCTTATGAGGTGATGTAATTAATTAAACCCTCCTTGTGCAACATGCTATGCAAGCAAACAGGAAGTGTTCAAGGTCATAAAAACATTTTTAATTTTAAAGGAAAGCAAGGCATGTTATGTGAGTTGTACAACAAGAAAGTCACAAATTATTGCGCAATAGACCAATTTGTTTTAAGTGAATAAACTTCAACATTTTATATCTCAGCTCAAGAATGTCCTATGAAGATGGGAGTTGGACTGTTAGAATTCATTTTTCATTCTCTGAAATATATATTTTTGAATTTTTTGACTTGAGGTACACTTTAACGCAGAAGGTTTAAACTAGCAAACAACTGACATCTAGACCGGTACATTTAAACTCTTTGACTTCGGGTGAATGCATAGGGCTATGTCGTTATATTAAGCTTATGAGAAAGAGGAGGGAAGAAGTTTCATCGCTATATTGAAAAGTAAGCAAGTAGTTTCATTTTTACATAAATCATTATTCTTTGAATATGAAAACGTAAAATAACTTTTAAACAACACATCTTTCCAATATAATTATGATGTTCGCAAAACGTGAATGCAATTTAGATTAAAGTTAGTAGTACATAGGGTACTAGCCCATTGACTTTATAAAGGCTGCATGGCTAAATATTGGTTCAACTTTGATTAGCCTACTGACAAAAATCTTTCATAATTTTTATCACTCACAAAATACGTTTAAGACTAAAAATACATTTCAGGTTTTCCATTTTGTCTGATGATTAAACTAAAGTTCATATCTACCAAAAGGATTTTTCCACTGTAAAAAAATGTTAATGAACAGTGGGAGTCACAAGTATGTTAAGCATGGGGACCGCGGAGCGAATTTTGAAGTGGGGGCTAATCACCAAAGCGGCTTAAATTATTTCATCAGTATAATAGCAATGTATGACGTCCCAAAATGCCTATACGCCAGAAAAAGGGGGCGGGAAGTCCCATCTCTCTCCCCGTCTCCGCGGTCCCTGCAGCAATCTGTAATGAAACTGGGGGAGGGGGGGTCATTGCCACTTCCGTCAAAAATGTTCTTTATAAAAATCTGACGTCAATGGATGTATTACCGAAACGTGGGGACATGTCCCCCACCCACACCAACGCTCACAGTCACAACAGTGGGTTGGATGGCGGGGCCAGTTATGAATTTCTGGGTACTTCAATGGGTAAACTGTCTCGAAGAGAAAAATCGAAGTAAAATCAGAAAAGAAAAATAAGGGAAAAGGTAAAGAAAAAAAAATGGTTAAAAAGAGATTATTGCAGATAACTTCCAATAAATGGTGAATAGAATGAAATTGTTGTTATGAAGTAGAGGATTTGTGACAAGCACACTGAAGCAAGTAAGGCTATAGCGACAGGCAGGGTCGTAACGGAGTACACCACCATTAACTGCCACATTGACTAACACACTATTTTGCATATATTAAACTACCCCACAGCCTTGTCAAAGTTCACACCCCACTAAAGCTACGCCTCACATGAGAACCAAGAAGTTGGTCAATCATGGCATCATACATTCACCACAGCACGACCGCTTAGATTTTGAGTTACAGGGGGAAGAAGTTTATGGGCTCTGCACTCACCCCTATATTAATCCGAAAACTGACGTAAATTACCTCCCTTTCACACCCAGTACTGAAATGGTCTTGATTACCTTCAATCCATCCCAATTTGGCAACACTTACACATTAACATCTCCTCTTTCATATCTATGAAAAATAAGCAGCAACTGAATTTTCTAATGTGACCTTATTGACGGTGTGCTTTGGAACTACTTTTCTAGGGAAGGCCGTTCTGCTAATGGTGATGTCGCTCCCGTAAAGGCAGATAAACGATAGACTTAGTAGGATTGGATGGAAATAAGATTTATGGAAGACGGAAATGGGAAAAATAAATATTGAAGCAGGGTTGTGAATGTGGGAGAGGATCGACATCTACCCTCCAGATTTTAATGTTCCATCACTACTTTCAATGGACACTTTAAATCACTTTTCCGGTGCAGATTTTATTCAAAGTCATGAAACGTGAGGAAAATACCCTACATAATGCGGTTTGGTGCCAAAATTCTATGACTGGATCTAGAGCCTTGAACTCAGTGGCGGCGTCAAAATGTCAAAATTAGGGGGAAAACTAGGGTTAAAGGATAATGTTAGGGGAGAATTTTCGTATGTAGCGTGAAACCGAGCTCAAAGCGGGCGTTTGGGTTTAGGAGGTGAAGTCCCCGCAAGCTCTGAGGTTTTAGCACATCTCTTAATGAAAATTAACGTCTTTGGAGAGGTATTTTATTTATTCTTTGGTTTACCCAACTCCTAACTAAACTAAATTGGGAGGCAAGGCAAGGAGGCAAGGTCAAAATCTGGGGAGGGGGGCAAATACCCCCTCGTGCGCCCCTCCCCCCCCCCCCTAACGCCCAAACTGCTTGAGTTGTAATGCTCGGTCCTAAGCACAAATACTTTTTTTTTTTTTTTTTTTTTTTTTTTTTTTTTGCTCATTTTGATCTCGTGATGGGCTTTATTTAGAATATTGCACTCATTAAACGACAGTGCATAACAATGAGAAATTCGTTTAATAATAAACCAAGTTTCATAATTACACTTGTCATAACTGTGTTTCTTTCATTTTCGCAACACTTCTGGTGAAAGCAATCTTCAACAATATTTGAATGCTGGCCTTTACATTTGAAGAATTAGTTGTATAAATTTAGTCGTCAAATTCGTGCCAGGCACATGTGATATGAAAAGCCTTTCTACTGTGTTCCTGAAAATTTGAAGCACCCTTGGCAATGGGTGAAAGCGAAATCGACTTTCATTATCGTTATTGACTAAACCGCTACAACAAGCTGTATTGTATTTTTTATTTAGAAATACAATCTCTAATTCTTTTCATCCATTGAAGGAGTATTAAGTCTTGAAACAAAATATAAGACACATATTAACTAACTTAGTTGCCTTATACATCATTCTTCTTTAGTTCGTTTGGATATATCAGTTACACGGTTGCCAATGGAAAAGTGGTAAGGCATACATTTTAAAAATATCATAGTCAAATTTGAATACAATCTAATCAATAGGGGCACGATCAGGAATCTTGTCAAAACTTTAACTAGTTTCGGTATATAAATGAAACGAATACATTATTTTTTAACCCTTTCTATACAATATATATATATATATATATATATATTTATATATATTTATATATATATATATATATATATATATATATATATATATATATATATATATATATATATATATATATATATATATATATATATATATATATATATATATATATATATATATATATATATATATATATATATTGTACAATCCTTTACAAGATTCCGGTTCATGCCCCAACTTAGGGTAGATATTTTTAGAGTGTTGGGCGCAAAGCCAGACATAAAAGGCAGTAGCAAACTAGCTTGCTTGACCCGATGTCATTTCTTAGCTTACGAGTCCAGTACTGTTGCCGTGTGAAGAGCTGTAGGGTGTAGAACATTTAAGAGATTGGGTTTTAACCTTTACATGGACAGAGCACACTGTTCGTAGATTGTCGCTATCGTACCTGTGAGTATAGGCGTAGCAAGATGGTTGTCTGCCATTGTTTTGTGTGTAAAAGTTTGGACTTGCTCAAGTAGTTCAAACCGACAGATTTTACAAGAAAGATACAAGAAATAATGCCAGGTACGGTCAGAACCACTGCACCCCCTTTTTTGTCCCAGTCAATGGCGACAATCTACGGATAGGACATACACATTACATGCTCTGTCCATGTGTATCGGAAGTCAGGGGTTTTAACAGATTGTTGGGTTCCTTATTTGTCCTTCTTCCAAATTAGATCCCTGAAAGGAACGTTATAAGGGGCACGGCTGTCGTCTGATTCAGAAAAAAATGATTATGTACAAAGTAGCTTTAATAAACACCTGTGTAGTTATTGTGATGAGTTCCTCAGTTATCGACAAGGACTTGGATCACCCATGGGAATTGTGGAAGCAAGACTTCTCTAAAAATTACAGTAAAGACGAAGAATCGATGAGGAGACGTATCTGGGGGGATAATATGCGGCTGGTTACCAAGCACAATGATGAACATTCTCGTGGACTACACTCTTATACCTTGGGCGTTAATCAATATGCTGACATGGTTTGTAAAGCATTTTATATTTTCTTAAAAAAAGAACAAGGTCGTTCAAAATTTGTAATTCATCGAACTATCAGCGAGTGAGGCTCTCTGAATGTAAATTCATCTACCCCGGGGCTATTAAGACCGGCAGCCCAGGGCCTTGGGGGTAGATGGACGAGGTACCAATAACGAAGTATATCAGCATGAAGCGAGTCAACTGGGATGTTCAGATATGTGAGTCTGCAGTGCACCATCCGTTGCTAGTAGGTCTGGCGGCTATTTTTCAAAATGGCGTCCATGTTTTAGAAGGCATCATTATGTTTGATAATAAAACTTTGATACAACCTCTAATCAAAACGTGTAAAGTGTCATATAAAAGACAATAAAAATTTCCTATCAAATGGTACCATATAAAATGGGTATTGTGCTGGATTAAGTTACACTTTGAGGCAAAAGGGGTAATTTTTGACCAATTTTTCCCGAAATTTAAATTACATTAAATTTCATTAATTTACATAGTTCTTCATCTTTTTTACAAATCTCAAGATAATACATAGAAACTTTACCAACATTTTTTTTTCCATTAATAGGTACTATTGTGTCAAAATAACAAGGTTTTTGCCTTTTAATAACGAAAGTTACAGTCTTTCAAAGTTAACCATTTGAAATTCCAGGAAACAGAATTTTGTATCTAAAATAGTATCCCGCCCTTTTCTCATTTCGCATCAGCTCAAACAGTATAACTGACCAGGCCCAAATACAACCAATATTGTACACTTCGGGTTTTAAACATAATATTAAGGACTGTGATTACAAGATACATGCTTGTGCTGATTTTCAGACATCTTGTATCAAATCCAAGATGGCCGCCATCGGTCAATGCATTTTTGGCGATTTTTTCTTGAATTCCAGCATTTAATGCTCATTTTCGATTACAACAACGGCGATATTTGGTCCAATGGCACCAGAAGATGCAAACCAGGACAAGGGCAATCTTTTCTACACACAAAGCTTGTAAACCAAGATGGCGGCTAGGGGTCAATGTACTATTTTCTCCTTATATATTTTCTCCTTATCTATCTTTGATTCAGAATTTTCGATCAAAAAAGAAATGACCACTCGTTTGTGCACTGGGATGCAATCTTCAGCAGTCCTAGACTTCGTTAAGTACGTTTTGGATCTATTCTAAGGTGGTACTTAACGGTCAATTGATTTAGGCACTCCCATCACTCCACAACCCCTCCCTTTCCTCGACAGTTACCCTATAGGGGCATTACTAGCTACACCAATTTCATTGCCAACTTCGACCGCTTTCAGATATATTCGAAGTGTTTGGACAAAATGTGGGCAATTACAGGATAAATCCCACATGAATAGGATGCAGTGTTAATTATTTCCACTAACTGTTTATATATGTTGTTTCTGTGCCAAGATGGTGGCTAGGAGTCAGCGCACTTCCTACTATTTTAGATACAAAATTCTAGTTCCTGAAATTTCAAATTGTTAACTTTGAAAGACTGTAACTTTCTTTATTGAAAAGCAAAAACCTTTTTATTTTGACACAACAGTACCTATTTATAAGAAACATTTTTGGAAAAGTTTCAATGTATTATCTTGAGATTTGTAAAAAATATGAAGAAATATTTAAATCAATGAAATTTAAATTTCGGGGAAAATTAGTTGTAAATTACAGCTTTTGCCCCAAAGTGAAACTTAATTCAGCACAACACCCACACTCTTAATTGAGCCGGATCAAATTTGATCCAATCCGGATCAAATTTGATCCGGCTTCCAAGTCCCAGGGGCACCTATCCGTCCGGGATGAAAATGACTCGGAATTCCGGATAAAAAATAAACAATCCCATTCCGGATCAAATAAATCCGGATTTCGGTCCCAAGGGGCATCTATTTGATCACCATTATGAACCTGTCCTGGATCAAATCTGATCCGGGCTCTGCATCCTTGGGTACCTATTCCAACCGGATATGACTGGAATTTCTGGAAACCAGTGACTCCATCGAGGTTCAAATCTGAATGGATTTCAGATGATATCCCAGTGGCTGCTATTTGATCCAGATGAAAACAACTTGGAATTACTGGTTAGAATAAGTGACGATGTTTATAAATGCTTTAGTCAAAATTTGGGGCCACAAATCACCTTGCTTTCTTCAATGAGGAGGACCAGTTCTAATATAAATTCACATTTTCAATCTTTTTTCTCTGAAGGAAACAAAGTGGCTATTTAGCTTGCATCCGATTATAGTATTCAGTTTAACAATAGACATAAGAAACAATAGTAGCTACAAATATTGGTCTAGTTGACAATTTATTTTGGAACGCACTGCAAAACAAATTACCAATTTCCAACAACAAAAAATCTGCTTCATGAAAAGCAGTAAGCATAAAAAGGTTTACACACTCATGTTGACATAATTTAACTATGATTTCTGAAGGATGTTATGAAAAGAAAGGCCATTTAAAGAGGCAGAAAATTCCAGCAATGTTGATGTTAATAAATTTAAATCTCAAAAGGGTAGCATGACAATAAAAACAGCCTTAATTGAGGTAGCAATGTTTGTACATGTTAGATATAAAAATTTATGGTCAGTCTGACATACTGATGTCGTACCCTAATTTGCTTAATCAAAATGCTTTCCACAGATGTTCACTAAAATGTTGATTTTCATACTAAACTTCTAGTCTTTTACTTCAAAATTCGAACACTTCCAATAAAAATCTTTGACTACTCATTTCTGATCCAGTAACTAAGGCAACAACTCATCAAAAGGGAAGGGAGGAGTAAGCCCTTTAAAAACATGAAATCCTGCTACACAAAGGAAAGATATTAGAAATTAAGAGCTGAGAGGCATCAGGTGAGATATTAAGCGCATACCATACATAAAGAAGTAATGGAAAATGAACTTTGAGTTTCAACTTTCCACCCACTGGCACGGAATTATCATGGTGGTTGGGAAGGGAGTAGTAGCTGCACTATGCCATATTATATAGTGGAAGCGCCGGTATATCAAAGGGCATATTGAAGGCAAAGGAAATGCTGAGACCTAAAAATTTGTGTAAACTACAATTTCTTGCAAGAGGAGTTTAGGAGTCCAACTTAGGGCCTCTAGTGGAGGTCCAATGGCCAGAGGACATCTAGGGGGGTTTGAGGTTTTTAAAATGTCTCTGGGTGAAAAATAAATTCTCATGATAGGTATACACCGGGTTAGCATGTGGGGCCCAGGCTTCTGATCCCATATTTGTTCTATGCTTTTGCTAAGGTGGGCTGTCTTTGGGATGGGAAGAATATGATTGCGCTGTTCTGTCCAACTGCTGTCTCTGCTTTTTCATACTTCTTTGAGAGGGGGTGGGGAGATTAAAGGGAAAACTGATGTTACTTGTAGAGGCAAGTTTTGAACGTTCGATGTTTGACATAATCACATAATATTATCCACTCAGTGTCAATATTCCAGTGGCAGTCTCAGTTTCAGTTAATGTCTGATATGTTTCCCCATACAATTAAGTAAAATTTAAGCACTACAATATCGTGATAACCGACTCTTGTATTAGAGAATTAAATAAACATGGAAATGAAACCATGAAAAATTGCTACCTCACTATGAAAATATCATGCAGTACTTAAATCAATGTAGCATATCACTGGCTAGACCACACAGTTAATAAGGTAAACACAAAAAATGCAACATAAACTGTACTCTTCATTCAATCTTGCTGGTTCCAAAATTGCTTCTGTACCTAGCTTACCTGTTGAAATTTGTTTATCCTCCTTAGCTTTACCTTTCCTAAGGATGGATTCTGCTTCTTGCAGAAGTCTCACATCAATGGAAACTGGAAATGCACAATTAATGTTCGAGACATCCATAACTGAAAGCAAATTTCAACACCCTGCAAACATCCCTACCATGGTAAGCACCTTTCTGCACAATAATAAGCCAAGAAGCCTGAAGTTTCACAAGTGGCCAGGTCATACCGAAGACTTTAAAATTAGAATCCACTGCTTTTGTGTTCAGCATCAGAAAGGGTGAAGGGAAACCAGCCTTAAACCATTTGATTAGAAGCTGAGTTACAAAACCTAACCTAACTAACTGCACTGTAACAGGCACCTACTACTTTGCTTTCCTGGTCCTAACTCCAAAACAAAAGACTACCGGCTGAACCTCTCCACTGGAAGTAAGGTATTGATGATAAACCTCATTCGGAAAGTAGAGATGTTATTGGTCCAACCCTATCAAAAGGCAAAATATAAACGTTTTTCATCAAGGTATTTTAATACAAGAATAAATTTGTAATGAGAGGCATTCTTTCCAACAGTGACAAGATTTCCAAAACAGTGACAGTGTATAATTTACTGTAACCTGCAATCTTGAACAAATTACTGTATGTAGAACTGCAATACTCTTCTCATTTACAATTAATACACAATGGAGTAGGAAATCATCTTTGAACATGGCAGCTGGACAAACAATACTCATGTTTCAACATTTTCACCACTTCTTCAATACATGCTTGTACTGTAAGTGAAGATAAAATAAACATTGGCAATCTTTCACAAATCCACGATGCAACAGTGCAGGACAGTGGGGGGTCCTGATTTCCGGGATTACAAACTTTCATAACAATTTTATAATAATGTTATTCTGGTTTGCTGATGGTATAATGTTTTGTTTTTGTTGTTGTTGTAAAGGGAAACTTTGCGTTTGCTTAACAAGGAAATTTCATCCTTTTTAAAACCAGTATTTATTGGCAAAGAGTGATAAATAATTGCAAATAAGACATTGTGGTAGCCTTCTTTTGTAGAAATAAGGTCAACTCAGATAGAAATTTGGTTTTTTGTTGCTCAAGAATAATTTTTTCATCCAAAGTTTCAACATTTCAACAGATGCAACTTCCAAAACTCTTATTGTGCGTAATGTTTTGAGGAAATGGAGCCATTGCTGGTGTTTATTATTGAGACCGAATGACTTGAAACTACAGCTATTTACTTTTAAATGTAACAGTATGTTGGGGCATTTTAAAGAAGTGTTTGCACCGGGTAGGAAATTCATACCCGGGTACCCAAACCGTATTACCCGTCAAATACCCGTCGAATACCCGGTACCCGATCGTAAACCTTGCAATATCTTTCCTCTGCCGAGCGGGCTAGGCTAGGCTATGCACAGTATAGTACGTAGGCCTATTTTGTTTCGTTAAATGGTATAGGAGCGGATGTTAGAAACACACATTGTGGGAATTGTTTCTGGAAAAGTGCAATTTAACAAAAGCATGTTATGAAAACAAACAAGTTAAGCAACTTCATTTCAAATAATTGTGAAGGAGATGTGGGTTAATACATTTGTTACTTTCAATAACCATCTTATTTTGCAAATCAAAAAGAAATCATAGAAAAATGCTACCCGGGTATTAATTTTCTCCCCGGGTAGCAAGAACATCAGTCGGGTACGTATCCGCGTACGCGATGCAAACACTATTTTTAAGGCAATATTAAAATCGAGGTATTCGCACTATACCTGTGACAAGCTATTAGTGTGGGTGCTTCACCTGATCTCCCTTTCACTACAGAGCCATCCTGAGTTTTCAAGTTGCAAGTTCAAGAGCTTCATGATGACCTAAGACAGAGTGAATTTAGGAACATTACAGTAAATAAAAAATTGTCTGAAACATTTTAAGTGATCTACAAGGTATTGGTTACATTACCATTGCACTTACAATTCTGGTACTTCAATGTTTCTGCAAAACAGGGGTAAGAGGGAAATTTGTTCCCTATCAAGGGAAGAAAGCCAAAGCGGATGAAATCCTTACCCCCCCCCCCCCCCCCTTTAAAAAAATTGAAAATTGTTGATTTGTTGCTGCCTACTCAAAAAAGGAAGACACTTTTGCAGCAAATTTTTAACTTACATATAAATAAATGGTTCTTAAAGCTCTTCACATTCCATCTTACAGTAGTGGCCTTTAAGGTCAGGAGCAGTTGTCCCAAATTTATTTTGAAGCAATGGCTAAATTTCACTATTTTCTTTTTGTTTCTCTTTAAAGCATCTTTCATGGTATTTTAAGACTTCAGTATTGCATATTGGGAACCTTGAAAATAATGATTCCAGTATTGTAAGACATACAGAACCGGTATTAAGGCAGTGCTGGTTCCCAACTCTAGGAGAGGGAAGTCTGGTGGGAAAGAACCTAAGCCAAGCATGGCCCCCATGTTCTCCTGCACATTAATGCATATGGTTGTTTGACTGACTTATAAAAATGCAGGAACCTCTGCTCTACATGTTTGTGTAAATATTTTAATTCATCCACACATCCCAACAGTTATTCTTGTCAGCAAATATAAATGAGTACCAGTATTTTCTCAAGTACCAGTACAAGTAACACACCACATATAGTGTTTGCACGGGTACTAAACGTTAGGATCCGGGTACCCGATCGCCACACCCGTCGGGTACCCGGGTCACCCGGTGTTACGGTGACAAAAAGATATGAGCATTTTGTAAGGCATACTCCATAAGAAATGCATGGCAACATTAATATCTGTATTGAATAGCGATCACATTCCCACGTTCAAAAACATTTGATTTGTTAGAAGGTTTCATCGTCTTGTTTTGTTTTAGATAAAAATGACAAGTAAAAAAAAATGTAACAGATTATACTTGAGGTGGCACACCGTATTAATAATAAGATAGCATGTACATGCAAGGTTCCGTTTACCTAGCATGCTGAACGTTACGGGCACTGTATTTGCTAAGTGGGCAGGGATGATATATGTCTTGCTATGTCTGAGGGCAACAGTACGATGTGATTTTGAATTGGCCGTCAGATAGCAGATAGCGTCAGATTGCGTGTTAGTTTATAATCCCTTTACATGTGATGTGTGATAAGTAACTCACTATGTGACGATAGCGCGATCGGGCCGCACGCTGATAAAAATTTCAACTTCAGAAACAAAGTACAGACATCTTTCCAACTTACACATAATTTCTAGGGGCTCTCTTCATTCTCAGTCTTGCAGAATGTTTTCCAAATTTGCAAAATATTTTAGTCCATTACTGTGAGCAATGGGGTTAATGGGGTGATCCTTTGTGCATGCATTTTTTTTTTAAGATTCGGGTAGTAGATTTGGAACCGGGTAATACGATGGGCGGGCGGGTACCCGGGTTACCCGTGCAAACACTAACCACATATCTTCGGTATTTTCATTTCCTGTAACTATAGTACCGGTATTTACATCAGTACCGGTAAACAGCCCAATCCTAAGTTGTATACAGATACTACTGGTTTAGGTTATAAAAATACCGAAGACATTTGGTGTGTTTCTAATACTGGTTCTTTGAAAAATTACTGGTACTCCAAAAAATTACCAATACTCATTATAAATGTAGAAACATTATTATTTTAACAAAACTCACTGTGGTAAATTAAATCATACATGTGCACAATCCTAATTACCCCCACCCACACCCCCCCCCCCTCCCCTAAAAAAATTGAAAATAAGGTGTACTGCAATAAAATTCAACTTTTACCGTGCACTCTTTTCAGTAGCTTGGGAGAGTAGGCCACGACAAGGATGAACTCTACCTTACTTTGTGGCTATGCATCTTGTTAAAAAGTATTTTCACTTAGGCTAATGCTACTGTAAATAGGGATAAGGCACTTACTGAACTGTTAAAGATAATGATGTCACAGTACAGTGGCAGATGAGAATCCAACTAAGCCAGCCCTCACAAGTCCACAAATTCTGTTGTGACATGTAATGAACTTATCTTCCATCTCGTTTTTGCCAGCTTCCCTACTCATTCTTCCCCAATGCTCTGAAAATATAACTGAGGCAAATCAGATAAGTTACAATATTTATACAATTTAGCAATTAACATTTACAGTTCTTTCAATCACTGAAATAGTTGTAACTTAACTTAGTGTATTACATTCAATGGAGCAACTCTGTTAGTGAAGGTACAGTACAGTATATACAGTATAGTGAACTGTTAACTGTACCGGTACTAAACCATAACCTTACAGTATATTATTGGAAAAACTTACAAATGTCTTAGATGGCCCCAAAGTATTGTACAGGACTGAAGTAGGCTATAGATATGAATAAGGGTGCAAGGGAGAAACTTATAGTCACTGGGTCAATTTTTAACCCCCAGGGCTATATACCTCATTCAACATAGTAGCTAATTGATGACGGGACACAGATCACTGGAAAGCATACTGTACTGAATTTCCAGTTTTAATTTACTTACATGTTCAAGTTGTCAGTGACAAGCATTACAACATAGACCTACAGTCCTCTCCTTGGAGTTATGGTGAATGCAAGTTACAAATACAGTATAGTGTATCAGAACATGATATATAGCAACGCTAACACTAGTACTTTCAGACCTCAATCAAAAGCTTGTACTGAATATGCACAGTATAGGTACAATATGCACACACAGCCTACAGTGCTTGCTGCATGGCGATCAATAATACAGGTGCCATGTAAAAAATTGATCATTTATTTTAAAATCAGGTGTTTTGCTAACACAGGGTCATAGGTCTCCGAAGCATGTTTAAGTCCCAAGGACGCTTGAACAAATCTGTGCCGTAGCAAGACACACAAGCTCTGTCTATTTTGCTGTCAACTTATGTTGCTCAAAATCTTCAAACTTCTTGGAACAATATTCAAAACTGCACCACTGGCCAAGGGTGAAATCTACCAGGCACCAGTGCCTGTTTGGCTCTCACTTCCTCTCCAACAGCACCTGTTAGATTAATGGTTGCAGTACTCTATGTGTGTCCCTGGGCTACTGTACAATGAATTTACAGAGAATAATAGTACGGTACAGCGTACACTGCAGGCCAAATCTTACAGGCCCTTGAGAAATACAATGAGACCCTTCAACTTTTCCTCAGATTTTAAAGAAATATCAGGAGTCCCAGGAAGAGTTGTTAATTTTTCTATGTTTTTAAAGAATCAAGATTTAATTCAGGTTTTTTTTTTATTCAAATTATGATTTTTCAATTAATTAAATAACATTTTATGTACACCATTTAAGCAGAATGTCACATTGCAAAACAATAGAAACATCACTGCTGCATGTTGTGTAAAATTTTGCCATAAATGCAAGTTGCAGACTTATGCAGTATGTATAATTTCATACTGTACTGTAGTCAGGCGCAGATTCAAGGAGGGTTTTTACAGTCCCAGCTCCAATTTTTTCTTCACATCAACAATAAAACATACCCGAAATAAGCACTGAAACTCCCTCACACCCGTTTTCTCTTTGGTGAGCCCCCCTTTTTGGAATGTCCGAATCTACTCCTGGAAGTTATTATGAAATTTATCTTGCATAAATACGTAAGTGAGTTAATTGAATTGTTGATTGAAAGCCTAGGCCATCAATTGGTACTTACCTTCAAACTAGAGAGACACTGTTGTACACCTGGTACGTACTCTGTAACTCTGTTTTGCGCCAGGTTACGCCTTACATTTCTGTTTTTGCCTGTAACTTCTTTTTATTGTACAGGCCTAGGGGAGCCTACATCATGTCTGTGAAAGGCCTAGCCTAGGCCCTATTTGTTTATTAGCCTAGGCCTATGTTTTGTGTTTTTACTTAGGCCTACCAAATATTGAAATAATCACTCAATCAATCAGTCAATACAATGGCATTGTTATTTTGTAATAAATGAACGATTCCAAATGGGTGTAGTCTACCAACACACAGCCTACAGTAGGCTCTCTGCACATTCACAGTCTGGGCCTTGGCTAGGATAATTGTGTGACTTGCATAACGTTAGGCGCTACTACTTGTTTGTAGGCCTTTTGCATAGGCTAGTTGTACTAACAGTATTAATGTTAACGTATAGGCCTAACTTAGTGTGTTAGCATATATGGGCGAACGCACAAACGTTTTAAGGCTAAGTTATATGCCCCTAAATGCGTTTCATTTAGTCCACTAACTGACACGACGAATAAAAACAATAACACCCTTCAAGTTCTAAACTTCTAAACGCTTTGCTTACACAAAAGTTCTTCCCATTCTCGAGTTGATTTGTCTGGGAAATGTGGTATGAAGAACGTTGACAAAAGACTCTGCATCCAACAATTCAAGCATCCAACGATTCTCAATTTGAATTCTCGTCGCAAGTTCTGACGTCACCATAATACCTGCCGCAGACCAGCCAATCACATTGTAGAGGATAACAGCGTTATCCGGAAATGTATCAATTTTATCCTCCAAGTATGAAATGATGGTTGCGTTTAAACGGAAACATGCGAAATTCATCCCAAAAGGGATCAGAATATTTTTATCAGGGATCCGGATCGATCCGGCTTGATCCGGCTCGATTAGGAGTGCAGCATATATAACACCACTTGATAGGAAATGGAATTGTCTTTCATATTACACCTTACACGTTTTGAAAGGAGGATGTTTCAAAGTTTTATCGTCAAACATAATGATGCCTACTAAAACATGTCCTGGGCATGACGTTAAACTGCATCCAGGTTGTGGCTTCCGTTTTATTCAGCCAGTCTGGCGCAGGACCACTCAGTGTTTGCCCTTTGGAGGGCGTACTTGTCCATTTGGGACGTTAAGCTCCTTAAGGGAGCAGAACTCCTCCGGGAATAATCGTTTGGTTTTCGCCCCTTGGCTCTTCGCCAGAGAGTCGTGGGGACTTCTAGAAAAAAATGCCTACTAAAACATGGCCACCATTTTGAAAAATGGCCGCCAGACCTACTGGCATGGTGCACGGCAGACCCACATATCTGAACATCCCAGGTGACTCGCTTCATGCTGACATACTTCATTATTGGTACCACGTTCATCTATCCCCAAGAACCTGGGCTGCCGGACTATATTATGTCTTAAACTAATAAGTAAACGTCAAATATCTTAGAGTACAAATGTTTATGGAAATTTCATACTCAATCTTACCTAGACCTCTTACCTAAATGAAATGTTTTCTTCTGTAAATGCTTCCCGTCAAAGAATTACGTTTGAAATATCCCTATGTGGGCTACTGTCACAGTGGTGTAATCCTATGAACTCTAAAGGGGCAAGCTTACCGGGTACCGCGGCAAGGGGCATCCAGTTGGTCTGGAACCTACGATGAGGCTGTAATGGACTTTTGGTAGGGGAAACGTTCCCACAGTTGATGTCATTTGGCAAGGGGTAACCAAACATATGTTACGTGTACATCCCCGTTAGGGCTGTTTGTGTTACTTTGCATTTACTAGTAAGCCGAAGATGTACGAGAGTGATATTGTGACACCGGACAAAAGCTGTGATAATGGAGCTAATGGGCTGTTAACTTAATGAGTTACCCCAGGTACCATGATGTGGGCCACGGCAAATGCACAATATGTCTGTGTCTGTTTCAATAATAACCAACAGAGACGTTGCCTGGGCAAATGCTCAAAACAATACCTTATACGCCCCACTACTTAGCACGTGGTGTATTTACTATTTGGGAAATTTCAGGGGTAAGTTGCACCCGGAGAGACGGTGGTACTAGTTATGAACAATTGTTTGACTAAACTGTACCTTACGTCTCACCTCGTTATAGCCTGAGAACACACGTACATTGTGAGTAAGGTGGGTAGGTAGGGTGTGTAGGGGTGGGTCGAATTTGTCATTTTCAGATGCCACATGCCAATAGCGTTGCTTTTTGGTGTATTTTATGGATCGATCGTCGGTTAAACAATTATTTTTATGTTTTAATATTACTAATTGGATGTTTTAATTCCAAGACATAGTATCGAAACATGATAATTATCGATGTCGCAAACTTCGTCAACAGGTAAAGGGACTTTTGGATATTTAGATATACATTGATAAATCGACCTACTGTGTCAAAAGAGTTTGTGGTTTTCTGAAGTATTCTCGACTTTCTGGCAAAAAGGCATTCCAAGAAACCAAACGTTAAAATTTACACTATAAAAAACAAAATTTTACAGGGAAAATACTGGAAGCTATGATTCTGGGAAGCGAACGTTATTTCACAGTTCTCATTAGACAGCCATATCTTCAATACTGAACTAGAAGGATTTTACAGTGTTCAGAAGTAAAACTAGTAGCATTTAAGGTACCGTGAATACTCGGTTAACGCACAACTGTTAGTTTACAGGTTGAAAACTGGGATCCCAGCTGCCAGTATTACTGTAAAATAACGATCATATTTTTTAAAAGTATAAACTCTCATATGACAAGCCGTCTTAAAATTAACTTTTCTATTTCGCTTGAGAGAATTACATGTAATACCCACCATGAACGTACGCCAGTCTATTGCAAGTTGATAGCAATTCATTTAACCTATGTGTTGACTCACCATTCTATTTTTAAGTGAAATACAGGAGACTACATTTTAATTAAGTCATATGTATTCCATTTATATAGAATTGAATTCCACCTAAGTAAAATGCATTTCACATCTGTGGACACATACTCGAAAAAGAATTCCCAAGGAAGCTACATCCTAAAAGGACCACAGTGACTTACAAACCTCAACACCTTAAGACCATTTACGTCACTGGTCTGTCATACGTAGATCCATTTCTTTTTCTAAAGGCCTCCCAACCCTCTGGCAAAGAGCCATTCGGCGAAACCAAACAATAAACTGCTTCCCGAAGAAGCTATTACGTCCACTGAAGGACAACAAATGACCAACCTCACGACCCTCAGACCATTTACGTCATTGGTCTGTCATGTATGGCTCCATCCTAGACTTTATTGAAAAGAACAGATACTATCAAGGATATGTCTGTGGCAACTCCCCGATATGATGTTAGCCAAAAGGTTGTGGGTTCTTTCACTTTTTAGCTGACATTGCATTGCAAAAGTAAAGAAATTTTTGCAAGTAAGCTCTCTGCAACATTCTGTATCTTTTAGACCAATGAAGAGTTTGTAACTATAATGACGGGCTACAGAGATGATGCACTAACCGGAGGAAAGAAGCTAAACATCTCCGAACTTTACGGCACCCCTCCAAGAAGAATTGATTGGAGGGATTATGGATACGTCACAAAAGTTAAAACACAGGTAACACTCATTTAAGGCTTTGTTATTTATCACTCCAGACAATTCCAATACCTCCAACTCACATAGTTCTAATCCTATACCACAACACTGTCTAAAGCTCGTCCTAATCCGGACTCAATCCCGGGACACAATATCCTGGGGAGCATACAAGGCTCTAGCGTGTAATCAGAACCCTGTCAGTGAATGCTGTTTAATATGGGCAACGTGCATTTTTGAAGTTGATGTCAGTTAAAGAGCCGTCCCAATTGAGCATTTCTGTAGACCTCTTGCAAAATTGCAGTTTGGGTGGAGAACGACTTCCATCAAGGTTTTGGAGATGGTCTGTAATCAAACTGACCAACTACTCGGTAGGCTACAGTTGAAGAAAAAATTTACAATTCGTACTTGCAGTTATGTGTTTTACATACCGGCTAAAATTTGGGTCCTTCTGATGGACACGTTTGCACTTTTACTCTCATAGTTTCAATCGTGTTGGCCGATCCTTATCTTTGTTGTTAGGAAAACGTGCATTTGACCGTTTTGTGTCCCTGATGAGAGAGTACTCTCGTCTTAAAGGCCTAATCATCTCCGAGCACTCCAAACAGTTCCAATTCTCCTAACCTATTTACTTAAGCCCCGCCCTCTCATGCCTCGAACACATTCTCATTCAGACATATGTTTATTGCTTCAGGATGAGTATACAAGACCTCAGTGTGCAATCAGAACACTCTCAGTACAGTACCTGTTGTGTAATATAGCTAACACATTAGGCCTACTCCCTATTTTTGAACTTGCTGTCAATCAAAGAACTGTGCCAATTGAGAATTTCTGTGAAGTGCAACAAAACTTGTAGTTTGAAGCGAAAGTTGACCTGCCTTTTAGAATGGTCCATAACGTAATTTATGTTTGATATGGTACAGAGAAACATCCCAAAACAAAACATTGGCCATCAATATGAACCTATGGCATCACCCCTGCTTCCGTCAAGTTCACTATAAAAGGCGTGAAGTTCAAATACCAATGATATTCATACATTAATATATTACCAATATATATTAATATTTATTACAAAGATTTAAAGGCAGCCATTCGTCACCCTAAACTACACTTTCAGTATACATATATCAAAACTCTCAATTGGTACAGCTCGTTGATTGGCATCACATTCAAACAATGCATCCTAGTTAAATTGCACAGCATGGGCACTGAGAGTGTCTTGATTACACATTATGGACTTGTATGGCCACTGGGACAAGCCATGAAGCAATAAACAAGGATTGTGTCTGGATAAAGATGAGTTTTAGATAAATGTGGGAGGGGCTAGAAGTAAGTATGTTGGCAGAATTGGAACTGTTTGGGATGATGAAAATATGCCTTTAAGGACTGATCGTGGGAAATGAATGATAACTACACAATGTTTACAATACGCGATGTCTCCCTCTTAAAGCGGCAACAAGGGTTTGTTTTGACAATTTTTTCACAATCACTGCAACACATTTTTACATTGATTTAAAACTAACGAAAACGATCAATTGGTCACAGTGTATTGGAGGTTATTTAGATACTGCATTGTATGTTTTTTTTTACCCGACAAATATTCAGGAATTTTCAATCAACACTACTTAACACAAAATTAATGTTTCTTCTAATCTGAAGACTTCGTCATTGCTTCTGTATTCTGGTAATTAATCAATTCAAATGGGAAAAAGGTGTGGTAGAACAAAAGATTGATATTCTCTGTCCAACTTTGATTACTCCTTCATCTTTTCAAACAAAATATTTAGTTCTGTTTAGTTCTATTAATCCTGGTATTTGTACATGCACGTACCCAGAAAAAAAAGCTACTGGAGGGAGAGAAACTGCTTTCAGATGAGAAAATTTTTTATGAGCAAACATATCAACTTCTTTTAAGTTACAGGGAACTGAAAGATGTTTAGGTAGAGAAAAGGTCAGAAAGGAGAAAGTTATGCCGGACAGTTTCGTTCTTGGCATTTGGTCGGTCGGTCGGTCGGTTGGATGGTTGGTTGGTCGGTTGGATGGTTGGTTGGTTACTTGGTTGGTTACTTGGTTGGTTACTTGGTTGCTTGGTTGGTTACTTGGTTGCTTGGTTGGTTAGTTAGATGGAGTTTTACGGGCCAGTCGAGCTGGCCACGGGCTTTTTTCCAGTTGTGGCTCACTGGCTTGATTTCCCTACTCCATTGCTTACGCGGAACATCACGCACAACGGCAGTAGGTTCTTTTTTTTTTAGAGTCTTTGGTATGACTCGACCAGTGGGAAGCGAACGCGGGACTCCCGCGTGAAAGGCGGATGCTCTACCGGCAGGAGCTATGCGGCACTGGGCATAACTTTCTAATAAAACAGATGATAAAAAACACCAGTCATTATGTTTACCTCCGTAGCAGGTGTAGAATATGCAATCCTTTTTTCACTCGGATTATCTATAACGTTTTACGAGTACCGCCAAGTTGGACACAGGAATAAAGCACGCCCTCTACACTGGCGAGCACTCTCTCTACAATGTCAAAGAGTAACATTCAATTTGTGATGATTGCCTTCTGTGGCTTCCACTCTTTGGTCGAGTGGAAATCGAGTGAAAATTCGACTCTGCTTTGAGAGTTAGTTAACTGTAAAAGAGTAAAACTTTCACATTATGGAGAGTGGAATGTCACTCCAAACACTGTAAACAATCTTTCGGACAGATGTTAATTCTTTGAGACTGGGAGAAGTGTATAATCAGGGGCGTCCCCCTTCTTGGCAATCGAACCTAACATTCCTTACTAAACAGTGCGCATCGCCCCAACATACATGTTTAAATGTACCATATCCCACCATTATTAAGGAGAGCTATGTGAACATTGGTTGCATATTAACATTAATTTTAGGTGTAAATATATATCTATACCCCATTTATAACGTTATATGTAATATCTGTAATCATGCGTGAAGTCTTTCTGATCGTAACAAGACTAAGGTTCCGATGAAGTAAATATTAGCCCTTAATTTCTTCTTGGAACTTCGGACTTGTAACAAAATAATGTCGGTATGGTTAGAGCGCGCAACTTGCAGTCGGGATGTCTGGAGTTCGTCTCCTCGCAGCGTCATACCGCAGACTTTAAATATAGAAACATATTGCCATTGTATTTGGTGTTCGGCGTAAGCAATGGAGTAGGGAAAACAAGCCAGTGAGTCACAATTGGAAAAAAAGGACAGTGGCCGCCACGACTTAAGCCAATTGGTTAGGTAACTGAGCCTTAAAACCGCATCTGTCTAACTCATGTCCCACTAGAAACTGCGACTCGGAAATGTCCTTAAGGTGGGACCCACCTTTTTTTATTCAAATTATGATTTTTTCAATTAATTAAATAACATTTTATGTACACCATTTAAGCAGAATGTCACATTGCAAAACAATAGAAACATCACTGCTGCATGTTGTGTAAAATTTTGCCATAAATGCAAGTTGCAGACTTATGCAGTATGTATAATTTCATACTGTACTGTAGTCAGGTGCAGATTCAAGGAGGGTTTTTACAGTCCCAGCTCCAATTTTTCTTCACATCAACAATAAAACATACCCGAAATAAGCACTGAAACTCCCTCACACCCGTTTTCTCTTTGGTGAGCCCCCCTTTTTGGAATGTCCGAATCTACTCCTGGAAGTTATTATGAAATTTATCTTGCATAAATACGTAAGTGAGTTAATTGAATTGTTGATTGAAAGCCTAGGCCATCAATTGGTACTTACCTTCAAACTAGAGAGACACTGTTGTACACCTGGTACGTACTCTGTAACTCTGTTTTGCGCCAGGTTACGCCTTACATTTCTGTTTTTGCCTGTAACTTCTTTTTATTGTACAGGCCTAGGGGAGCCTACATCATGTCTGTGAAAGGCCTAGCCTAGGCCCTATTTGTTTATTAGCCTAGGCCTATGTTTTGTGTTTTTACTTAGGCCTACCAAATATTGAAATAATCACTCAATCAATCAGTCAATACAATGGCATTGTTATTTTGTAATAAATGAACGATTCCAAATGGGTGTAGTCTACCAACACACAGCCTACAGTAGGCTCTCTGCACATTCACAGTCTGGGCCTTGGCTAGGATAATTGTGTGACTTGCATAACGTTAGGCGCTACTACTTGTTTGTAGGCCTTTTGCATAGGCTAGTTGTACTAACAGTATTAATGTTAACGTATAGGCCTAACTTAGTGTGTTAGCATATATGGGCGAACGCACAAACGTTTTAAGGCTAAGTTATATGCCCCTAAATGCGTTTCATTTAGTCCACTAACTGACACGACGAATAAAAACAATAACACCCTTCAAGTTCTAAACTTCTAAACGCTTTGCTTACACAAAAGTTCTTCCCATTCTCGAGTTGATTTGTCTGGGAAATGTGGTATGAAGAACGTTGACAAAAGACTCTGCATCCAACAATTCAAGCATCCAACGATTCTCAATTTGAATTCTCGTCGCAAGTTCTGACGTCACCATAATACCTGCCGCAGACCAGCCAATCACATTGTAGAGGATAACAGCGTTATCCGGAAATGTATCAATTTTATCCTCCAAGTATGAAATGATGGTTGCGTTTAAACGGAAACATGCGAAATTCATCCCAAAAGGGATCAGAATATTTTTATCAGGGATCCGGATCGATCCGGCTTGATCCGGCTCGATTAGGAGTGCAGCATATATAACACCACTTGATAGGAAATGGAATTGTCTTTCATATTACACCTTACACGTTTTGAAAGGAGGATGTTTCAAAGTTTTATCGTCAAACATAATGATGCCTACTAAAACATGTCCTGGGCATGACGTTAAACTGCATCCAGGTTGTGGCTTCCGTTTTATTCAGCCAGTCTGGCGCAGGACCACTCAGTGTTTGCCCTTTGGAGGGCGTACTTGTCCATTTGGGACGTTAAGCTCCTTAAGGGAGCAGAACTCCTCCGGGAATAATCGTTTGGTTTTCGCCCCTTGGCTCTTCGCCAGAGAGTCGTGGGGACTTTTAGAAAAAAATGCCTACTAAAACATGGCCACCATTTTGAAAAATGGCCGCCAGACCTACTGGCATGGTGCACGGCAGACTCACATATCTGAACATCCCAGGTGACTCGCTTCATGCTGACATACTTCATTATTGGTACCACGTTCATCTATCCCCAAGAACCTGGGCTGCCGGACTATATTATGTCTTAAACTAATAAGTAAACGTCAAATATCTTAGAGTACAAATGTTTATGGAAATTTCATACTCAATCTTACCTAGACCTCTTACCTAAATGAAATGTTTTTTTCTGTAAATGCTTCCCGTCCAAGAATTACGTTTGAAATATCCTTATGTGGGCTACTGTCACAGTGGTGTAATCCTATGAACTCTAAAGGGGCAAGCTTACCGGGTACCGCGGCAAGGGGCATCCAGTTGGTCTGGAACCTACGATGAGGCTGTAATGGACTTTTGGTAGGGGAAACGTTCCCACAGTTGATGTCATTTGGCAAGGGGTAACCAAACATATGTTACGTGTACATCCCCGTTAGGGCTGTTTGTGTTACTTTGCATTTACTAGTGAGCCGAAGATGTACGAGAGTGATATTGTGACACCGGACAAAAGCTGTGATAATGGAGCTAATGGGCTGTTAACTTAATGAGTTACCCCAGGTACCATGATGTGGGCCACGGCAAATGCACAATATGTCTGTGTCTGTTTCAATAATAACCAACAGAGACGTTGCTTGGGCAAATGCTCAAAACAGCTCAAAACAATACCTTATACGCCCCACTACTTAGCACGTGGTGTATTTACTATTTGGGAAATTTCAGGGGTAAGTTGCACCCTTCCCGGAGAGACGGTGGTACTAGTTATGAACAATTGTTTGACTAAACTGTACCTTACGTCTCACCTCGTTATAGCCTGAGAACACACGTACATTGTGAGTACGGTGGGTAAGTAGGGTGTGTAGGGGTGGGTCGAAATTGTCATTTTCAGATGCCACATGCCAATAGTGTTGCTTTTTGGTGTATTTTATGGATCGATCGTCGGTTAAACAATTATTTTTATGTTTTAATATTACTAATTGGATGTTTTAATTCCAAGACATAGTATCGAAACATGATAATTATCGATGTCGCAAACTTCGTCAACAGGTAAAGGGACTTTTGGATATTTAGATATACATTGATAAATCGACCTACTGTGTCAAAAGAGTTTGTGGTTTTCTGAAGTATTCTCGACTTTCTGGCAAAAAGGCATTCCAAGAAACCAAACGTTAAAATTTACACTATAAAAAACAAAATTTTACAGGGAAAATACTGGAAGCTATGATTCTGGGAAGCGAACGTTATTTCACAGTTCTCATTAGACAGCCATATCTTCAATACTGAACTAGAAGGATTTTACAGTGTTCAGAAGTAAAACTAGTAGCATTTAAGGTACCGTGAATACTCGGTTAACGCACAACTGTTAGTTTACAGGTTGAAAACTGGGATCCCAGCTGCCAGTATTACTGTAAAATAACGATCATATTTTTTAAAAGTATAAACTCTCATATGACAAGCCGTCTTAAAATTAACTTTTCTATTTCGCTTGAGAGAATTACATGTAATACCCACCATGAACGTACGCCAGTCTATTGCAAGTTGATAGCAATTCATTTAACCTATGTGTTGACTCACCATTCTATTTTTAAGTGAAATACAGTAGACTACATTTTAATTAAGTCATATGTATTCCATTTATATAGAATTGAATTCCACCTAAGTAAAATGCATTTCACATTTGTGGACACATACTCGAAAAAGAATTCCCAAGGAAGCTACATCCTAAAAGGACCACAGTGACTTACAAACCTCAACACCTTAAGACCTTTTACGTCACTGGTCTGTCATACGTAGATCCATTTCTTTTTCTAAAGGCCTCCCAACCCTCTGGCAAAGAGCCATTCGGCGAAACCAAACAATAAACTGCTTCCCGAAGAAGCTATTACGTCCACTGAAGGCCAACAAATGACCAACCTCACGACCCTCAGACCATTTACGTCATTGGTCTGTCATGTATGGCTCCATCCTAGACTTTATTGAAAAGAACAGATACTATCAAGGATATGTCTGTGGCAAGTCCCCGATATGATGTTAGCCAAAAGGTTGTGGGTTCTTTCACTTTTTAGCTGACATTGCATTGCAAAAGTAAAGAAATTTTTGCAAGTAAGCTCTCTGCAACATTCTGTATCTTTTAGACCAATGAAGAGTTTGTAACTATAATGACGGGCTACAGAGATGATGCACTAACCGGAGGAAAGAAGCTAAACATCTCCGAACTTTACGGCACCCCTCCAAGAAGAATTGATTGGAGGGATTATGGATACGTCACAAAAGTTAAAACGCAGGTAACACTCATTTAAGGCTTTGTTATTTATCACTCCAGACAATTCCAATACCTCCAACTCACATAGTTCTAATCCTATACCACAACACTGTCTAAAGCTCGTCCTAATCCGGACTCAATCCCGGGACACAATATCCTGGGGAGCATACAAGGCTCTAGCGTGTAATCAGAACCCTGTCAGTGAATGCTGTTTAATATGGGCAACGTGCATTTTTGAAGTTGATGTCAGTTAAAGAGCCGTCCCAATTGAGCATTTCTGTAGACTCCTTGCAAAATTGCAGTTTGGGTGGAGAATGACTTCCATCAAGGTTTTGGAGATGGTCTGTAATCAAACTGACCAACTACTCGGTAGGCTACAGTTGGTGAAAAAATTTACAATTCGTACTTGCAGTTATGTGTTTTACATACCGGCTAAAATTTGGGTCCTTCTGATGGACACGTTTGCACTTTTACTCTCATAGTTTCAATCGTGTTGGCCGATCCTAATCTTTGTTGTTAGGAAAACGTGCATTTGACCGTTCTGTGTCCCTGATGAGAGAGTACTCTCGTCTTAAAGGCCTAATCATCTCCGAGCACTCCAAACAGTTCCAATTCTCCTAACCTATTTACTTAAGCTCCGCCCTCTCATGCCTCGAACACATTCTCATTCAGACATATGTTTATTGCTTCAGGATGAGTATACAAGACCTCAGTGTGCAATCAGAACACTCTCAGTACAGTACCTGTTGTGTAATATAGCTAACACATTAGGCCTACTCCCTATTTTTGAACTTGCTGTCAATCAAAGAACTGTGCCAATTGAGAATTTCTGTGAAGTGCAACAAAACTTGTAGTTTGAAGCGAAAGTTGACCTGCCTTTTAGAATAGTCCATAACGTAATTTATGTTTGATATGGTACAGAGAAACATCCCAAAACAAAACATTGGTCATCAATATGAACCTATGGCATCACCCCTGCTTCCGTCAAGTTCACTATAAAAGGCGTGAAGTTCAAATACCAATGATATTCATACATTAATATATTACCAATATATATTAATATTTATTACAAAGATTTAAAGGCAGCCATTCGTCACCCTAAACTACACTTTCAGTATACATATATCAAAACTCTCAATTGGTACAGCTCGTTGATTGGCATCACATTCAAACAATGCATCCTAGTTAAATTGCACAGCATGGGCACTGAGAGTGTCTTGATTACACATTATGGACTTGTATGGCCACTGGGACAAGCCATGAAGCAATAAACAAGGATTGTGTCTGGATAAAGATGAGTTTTAGATAAATGTGGGAGGGGCTAGAAGTAAGTATGTTGGCAGAATTGGAACTGTTTGGGATGATGAAAATATGCCTTTAAGGACTGATCGTGGGAAATGAATGATAACTACACAATGTTTACAATCCGCGATGTCTCCCTCTTAAAGCGGGAACAAGGGTTTGTTTTAACAATTTTTTCACAATCACTGCAACACATTTTTACATTGATTTAAAACTAACGAAAACGATCAATTGGTCACAGTGTATTGGAGGTTATTTAGATACTGCATTGTATGTTTTTTTTTACCCGACAAATATTCAGAAATTTTCAATCAACACTACTTAACACAAAATTAATGTTTCTTCTAATCTGAAGACTTCGTCAATGCTTCTGTATTCTGGTAATTAATCAATTCAAATGGGGAAAAGGTGTGGTAGAACAAAAGATTGATATTCTCTGTCTAACTTTGATTACTCCTTCATCTTTTCAAACAAAATATTTAGTTCTGTTTAGTTCTATTAATCCTGGTAACTGTACATGCACGTACCCAGAAAAAAAAGCTACTGGAGGGAGAGAAACTGCTTTCAGATGAGAAAATTTTTTATGAGCAAACATATCAACTTCTTTTAAGTTACAGGGAACTGAAAGATGTTTAGGTAGAGAAAAGGTCAGAAAGGAGAAAGTTATGCCGGACAGTTTCGTTCTTGGCATTTGGTCGGTCGGTCGGTTGGATGGTTGGTTGGTCGGTTGGATGGTTGGTTGGTTACTTGGTTGCTTGGTTGGTTACTTGGTTGGTTACTTGGTTGCTTGGTTGGTTACTTGGTTGCTTGGTTGGTTAGTTAGATGGAGTTTTACGGGCCAGTCGAGCTGGCCACGGGCTTTTTTCCAGTTGTGGCTTACTGGCTTGATTTCCCTACTCCATTGCTTACGCGGAACATCACGCACAACGGCAGTAGGTTCCTTTTTTTTAGAGTCTTTGGTATGACTCGACCAGTGGGAAGCGAACCCGGGACTCCCGCGTGAAAGGCGGATGCTCTACCGGCAGGAGCTATGCGGCACTGGGCATAACTTTCTAATAAAACAGATGATAAAAAACACCAGTCATTATGTTAACCTCCGTAGCAGGTGTAGAATATGCAATCCTTTTTTCACTCGGATTATCTATAACGTTTTACGAGTACCGCCAAGTTGGACACAGGAATAAAGCACGCCCTCTACACTGGCGAGCACTCTCTCTACAATGTCAAAGAGTAACATTCAATTTGTGATGATTGCCTTCTGTGGCTTCCACTCTTTGGTCGAGTGGAAATCGAGTGAAAATTCGACTCTGCTTTGAGTGTTAGTTAACTGTAAAAGAGTAAAACTTTCACATTATGGAGAGTGGAATGTCTCTCCAAACACTGTAAACAATCTTTCGGACAGATGTTAATTCTTTGAGACTGGGAGAAGTGTATAATCAGGGGCGTCCCCCTTCTTGGCAATCGAACCTAACATTCCTTACTAAACAGTGCGCATCGCCCCAACATACATGTTTAAATGTACCATATCCCACCATTATTAAGGAGAGCTATGTGAACATTGGTTGCATATTAACATTAATTTTAGGTGTAAATATATATCTATACCCCATTTATAACGTTATATGTAATATCTGTAATCATGCGTGAAGTCTTTCTGATCGTAACAAGAATAAAGTTCCGATAAAGTAAATATTAGCCCTTAATTTCTTCTTGGAACTTCGGACTTGTAACAAAATAATGTCGGTATGGTTAGAGCGCGCAACTTGCAGTCGGGATGTCTGGAGTTCGTCTCCTCGCAGCGTCATACCGCAGACTTTAAATATAGAAACATATTGCCATTGTATTTGGTGTTCGGCGTAAGCAATGGAGTAGGGAAAACAAGCCAGTGAGTCACAATTGGAAAAAAAGGACAGTGGCCGCCACGACTTAAGCCAATTGGTTAGGTAACTGAGCCTTAAAACCGCATCTGTCTAACTCATGTCCCACTAGAAACTGCGACTCGGAAATGTCCTTAAGGTGGGACCCATCCCCCAGGTTTACCCCTCCCCCCCCCCCCTTGTAGAAGGGAATAAATGTGAAGCGATTTTAGTTCTTTCTTTTTAGGGTTACTGCGGATCTTGCTGGGCCTTTGCCGCAACTGGAGCTATGGAAGGGCAACAGTTTAAGAAAACTGGAAAACTTGTTAGCTTGAGTGAGCAAAACTTGGTGGATTGTACTTCACGATTCTTTGGGTGCAATGGTGGGACGAGTACTGCCGCCTTTCAATATGTTATCGAAAACGGGGGCATCGACACAGAGTCGAGTTATCAATATGAAGAACAGGTGAGGTTTTTTTTTTTTCAATTTTATACCTGAGTACAGTGAGTCTTTGTCTACTTTCTGTTTTTAAACGACTAATGCTTATGTTTTTGTGGATATGCTTGCAATAAATTGTGAACGTTGGTGTTTCTCATTAGACGTAAACGATGAAATTCGTTTACTTGGTTCTCAACGAGGAACCTGATCAAATCATATTTATTGTCAGGAAGACGGGGTGTTGTTATACTTGCACACTTGAACACCATATGCTATCCTACGGCTCCCCGACGGAATTCACTATTTCTCGGATGGGCTGGATCATAGCCCTCTACCCAGTGCTGGTACAACCCCACAATGCAGTTCATGTAAAACAAATATCAATCACGTATCAAATTGAGAAGCACACATTGATAAGAAGATATCATCCTAGGACTTAATTAACAATGAGTGTTTTGTCTTACAGAAGGGAAGATGCAGATATAATCCCTACGACGTCGGTGCCAAGATTACCTCATATGCAACATTACCGAGAGCATCTGAAGCTGCTTTGGAAGAGGCAGTTGGATCAGTCGGTCCAATAGCCACAGCTATTGATGCTAAACAACCATCATTTCAATTCTACAAATCAGGCAAGTTATCCACAGTTTTATACTGACACTGCAGTTAGAGGTCACTTGCCCCCTCCCCCCCCCTCACACACACACACACAGTGGCATAACCAATGAGAGTGTGGATTATACCAAAAACACCTATAATAGCGGTTTTTTCTCTCTCCCCTTCGACTTTTCCCTCATGTCGTGCTCCAAACCACGCGTGCACATGCGTTTATACGCACACACACACATACACACAGAAAAAACATGAAGAAAAAGGGACATAAGCTTTTTTATAACAACTCAAGAAAACTCCCAGAACATGAGTTTACAAAACAGAAAACGATTAGATGCAATTCAGAAAGCCTGAGAATTATGTGCCATTCTTCAACCAACTGAGAACAAAAATTTTCTTGGCGCTTTTCACCAAATTGTGATGCGACTAAACTTAGTTTGCCCACAGGTTTCTTCCTCTGGAAAATTGCTGGATACACTTCTGAAAAAAAAAACTCTTTTCTGAAGAGACAGTTTCCCTTGATTTGATCAGCTAAAGGTTTTGTCTCCATGTAAAGCCATGACATCGTACCTGTTTGCTTCAAGTCGATTCAAGGTAGAAATGTGACGACTTTAGTTTCTACTTGAATCTTGACAACCATATCATGGAAATTGAATGAAAATATCACAAGGCTGCAACGAAAGAGTTTTTCTACATTATATAAATAATAAATTTAGGTATGGAACATTCTTTTAATGGTCATTTTGAATCGTTGTTACAATCTATTTGTTAGTTAAATAGATAAAGTTTTACGGCTCAGTCTCTCGCCAGCCTTTAAGTTCCAGTAGTGGCTGACTAGCTTGTATTCCCTACTCCATTGCAAATTTCTTGTTGCTCGTTCTACTCGTCTTTTACGTATTCAAGGTAGCCCGAAGCTATACTTTGCAAAGTCTTTTTCGGTGATATCATTTCCTGACTAATTGTTTATAACTTTTCACCCAATCCCGTGAATGCTCAGATTAAGAAACTACCTGTTCTAGCAAGTGTGTCCTTTCTCTGTGCTTCCAATAACTTAAATGCCCTGTATTCGGTTACAGAAACGCGTCCGCCATATGATGGACAGAGGCTTAAAGAGAAAACATATTAAGGGACAGCCAGTCTGCACAGCCACCAAAAGCCGCTTCTTTTCTAATTTGAGTATGCATGACGTCACAGCCTTTGCATATATAATTAGCAAAAACTTACTGTTTTCAAATCCAAATTTCGACATGAAAAACACAAAATCTTACAAAATCATCATTAAAATTAATAGAGAACACATTTTCCGATAGTTTTGCAACATTTTTGAAGTATTTTATACACAAAGCAATGAATTTGAGACGATTTTTCGAACTCGTAAAAACAGTTTTCATTCTGTTCGGAAAATTTGGTTTTTTCTCGAAAACAAGTTTTTTGGCACGGTATGCCAGAAAGAGGGTACATCAGAAATTTCCTTATACACCTAAAAAATCTAACATTACCATGAAATATTTCTGAATACGGTCAGGTATTCGCAAAGTTTTGAGCAGGTATTGGCACTGCCTTGCACCGTATGTAAAAAGCCCAATTTCCCGTACTGAGGTGTTTGCATTAGTTGCGCGAAAATGGAACTACACCGAGCGAGAAAATATCCTCCACATAAGTATTAATCATGTTAACCTCGTCGAGTCTTCCTTTACGTTTGATTTACATATATATGGCAGGAAAATTACATTGAGAGTCAATTTTTGAAAACCTTGTAACGATTAAGTGGCTACCGATGCAAGGGTTATAGTGACTGTATCTTAGCACGTCAGTACCTTGAGTCGATCACCACAGTGTTATACAAGGTACGGCACGATGTACAACACCTATTAATTGACCGACTCATGGTAACCTTTTGACATACATGGCCATAGACTTTGCACGTTACCACATTATACAATCAGTAAATCACAGTTATTGTACTAGACTCATAAATTATTGCAAACAATAACATGACAGAAAAATTGTGGCATTAAACTAGACAATAAAGAGGTAAAATGGAGGGATATTGGAATGTATAGTTCTCTTGTAAGGCTTGTTAGTGAACTCTGGGGTAATAAACGCTATACAGTCAGTTGATCCTTATAGGTGGTGAGGTCGAAGAAATGACTAAGTCTCTGATCAGAAACACTTTGTTTAGTAATATAAGTTATGAACAGCATGTGGAACTGGGTGGGTCTTAAGTTTTTAGGGAACTGGGTACTCAGTACACAACCCCCACCCCATGCACAACTGGAGACATATCAACTGAGAGTAAGGTAATAACATATGGCCATCAAGTTAATTCAAGTTAGTGACAAAAATTTTGACTGTAATATGCCATTACTATGTGATGGGGCAATTGTTACATTATTCATCTCTCCTCTGCTCAGTTAGTGGTGTAAAATAACAACAGTTTATACTTCAAATGAGAAGGCAGTCTCAGAAGAACATATGAGATTTCATCCATCAGAATTAACAGCTGATGATACAGGACACAAGTGCACAACCAAAATTCTTTAGTCAGTAAATTGGCATTTTGCTTGTGTAGAGAGAAATTGTCCTCTAGGATACACTGACTCAGAATCCCATTTGTGCCATTATACAAGAAAAGGGTACATAGCAATGCAAGCTCTAATCTTGACCTTATCCCCCAAATGGGCCTAGAGCACTAGTAGGTGTAGGCTATAACTAGCAATTAAATTTCAACAGGAACAGGCTGAGAACTAAGGCACAATTAATTCATTTGTGTAGAAATATGATTCAGCACAACAGTACAAAAATAGGGTAAGTAAGAAAACTGAGAACAATGGCCCAGGCAAAATAATAAACAAAAAAATCCTGAAACTGATGGAGCTCTTATGGTGCGCATTCCATGATACTCTAGGTATATTCCTCAAGTCATTTCCCTTTTGAAAATTCTTGACTTTGTCTGGTAAAACCATATGAAAGAACTGACAGGCTGGTAAAGTGTGTGTGTAAATAAATGGCTATAGGGCCTATATCAATTGTTTCATGTAGCCTGCAATACCTGTAAATGTAACACTTATTTGCTTATTTTGGTTCTTCAGCTTCATCGTTGATACTGCAGTACATTGCTCCCGATTCAATTCACAAGGTGCATATGACACAATAATTTTGTGCTACAGGCCTTTTAAAATTTTTTACAAGCTTTTTTCTAAAATGAAAACTCAGCTCATACAGCAAGCAAGGACTAGTAAAGTAGTATCTGTATGATGATCACAGATCATCAGGACACATTCATACATTCACTATGTACCACAGTGTGCAGTCTTAGCATGCATAGGCCAAGGCCTAGTATAGACTAGGCCTGTCTGTAAAATTTTAATGTTATTTGTTAGTGGTTTAAAACCTTAAAAGGGCCTGTCAGTCGTATTAAGATTCACTTTATTACTTGACATAAGGACTAAAATAGTATCCTAGTTAGCAGCCTAGAATCAAAAACACATAACAATAGCTTACCATATGTTACCATATGTTAACCATAACGTTACCGCCTTGTGCGATGCTCTACGTGGCCAAAAAGTGCAAAATTCCAACTTGCAAAAACGTTCATTGCGACTATTTTGTTGTTTTGCTCGTAGTGTAATAGGTATCAGTAGTTAGCTTTATGTCTCAAACACTCGATTTTGGAAGTTTTACACCCCAATGATCCTGAATACGGTCAGGTATTCGCAAAATTTGAGGCCAGTCAAAAAACACCACCAAAAGTTGACCTGTTTTTGATGGAAAATTTCCCTGTGAAATTGCGAAAGAAACAATACCTCACGATATTTTTAGTAAAGAAAACACTTTCAAATTTCAAATGACCAAGGATACAGCAACAAGGAACGCCTTTTTATGCATTATTCAGAAGCTTGAAGTTCCCCCAGCATGTTAGGTACCTATTCTGCGAAACTCATGATTTTCTCTTGTGGGCGGAGTTTCCATTTTAGAGGATGACGTCACAAGCCTCATTAACGCTTACAGCGAGGCTTGACTGGGGAAGAGAAATCATTACAGGTCTTATTAAAGAAAATCGGTTTGGTAAATATTATCCGAGCAGACTCTACAGAGTCTAGTCCGAGCAAGACAAAGCAATGACGGGGACGAACTGAAGAAACGACAGCAAGTGTGTAGAAATGTTTTTAGAAAAAGGAAACTTGAAACTTCCTAGAGGGGTTCAGGAGCGGGCTTCGTCCTTTGCTACAAACCTGATTCTGACACTGACGTCATTCTAAATAACAAAATCAAACAAGTATGCTCCATTTCTCGTAGGTGTTTATTACGACCGAAACTGCAATTCTCAGCGGACAAACCACGGTGTTCTGGTTGTCGGTTACGACATCGACCCCTATGGTTATGAATACTGGATAGTGAAGAACAGGTATGAAATTTCTCTTTTTTAAACTGCGTCGAAATTGAAAGCATGTTCCAGAAGCTTTTCAGAAAAAACTTTATAATGTTAAAATAAACAAAGGAGAAAAAAAAAACATGTCCTCCAAACCCTGTAGCAATTCCCTTTTCGTAACTCAAGATATCTCACTTTGAAGATTGATAATTTTTGACAAAAAGTACCTAAGTAAACTTGTCTTCAAGTTCACAGACTGAACTTTGCAAAGTAGGAACGTTTCCTCAAAATTCTTTTAGTTTCATACTCTCTACAACAGCATCCGGCATCAGTATCGTAATAATGAATGCAATATCAAATTATTGTGTTGCAATACAGTGGCGTAGGAAGCAATTTGAAAGCGAGGGGGAGGAGCAATTTTTGGACTATGCACCTCACCCTACCCCATTGACCAAAAGTTACATTTATATGCTAAATTTTTCGCTCTTTCTACCCGAAAGAATTTTTTTAAAATAAAAAACAGTTGTATGCTTTAAATCATTTTCAAATGAAACTGGGAAATAAAGGGGAGGTAGAATCGTTCGTTTCCCCAGCCATGCCACAGTAGACAACAATTCCAGGCACCAATGCCCTCTGCAAAGTGGAACATTGATAAATTTTAATTCTTGAAGCCTTACTGAAGAATCCATCTACCCATAGAATAATCAACTGACAGGGTTGAACGGTAACTGATTTATATATGAGAGCACTTATGGTAGGCAAATGATTCCCTGCCTGAAGTCTTGCCAGAAACACTATTTAAGCGGAGCACCAGCGTCAGTTGGCGCGGAGCGTGCAGGAAATTTTGAAAAATCGGACCACTCAGACAGTCGAAAATGACATTTTCAGGCCTGAAAGTTGTACCTAGCTAAGTTTCAGAGGGGTAAAAAGACTTCTTCAGGGGGAATTGGGAAGCACCCAAATTTTCCGAGTTTGTTTTTGATGCGTTAACGCCGCTGTATAGGGACGTAATTTGCGGCGCGCGAAGCTAGCCGAAATTTTTCCCCTTTTGAAACTTATATTCGTGGCTATGGAGCTTGTATTGCAGACATTTTTGTGTTCTGGATTTCTCGTATAAAGAAATTTGAAAAGTTGGGAGGTAACTGATCGAAGAATCTGCACTTCCTATAGTGGCAAATCTGAGGATGATTGCACGGTGATCGACTGAATATCCTTGTTGCGACATATTGATCTTGAACGACTACGAACTCAAGCTCTCCAATAAAATTTTAAGTTTCCGAATTTTCTTTTTCATTTGATACAATTTCATATTCAAGAACTTATACTGGAGAAAATTTGGAATTTTATGAAAGAAAATGATTTAAAAATAGCACTGAGGTTGTCGGTGTCACTTGATAATCTGGTGTAACAAATGGCAAATACGATTTTTCTCATTTCTAGAGCTTGAAAAAGTTGATTAAACTAATTCATGGGACAGCACTTACGCATTAGGAATTGCTCATTGACGCGCGCGAAGCGAGGGTAAAATTTTGCTTTTTTGAAACAATGAATTACAAAATGAGCTTGTAATGAAGAGAACTCGGAATTTCATGAGAAAGAAGGGCTAAGAATATTACATAAATGAAAAAGGGTTTTCTGGCCCGGGAAGTGGGTGCGGAAGCATGCTTCCGTCCACCTCATTTTTCACTGGTGGTTGTCCCCCCCCCCCCAGCCTCCCGCTTCCTACGCCTATGTTGCAATAACATTCCAGATTTCCCATAATGAACTTTAACCCAAGAAAAAAAAATTGCATAACGTTGAAAATTTGTATCCTCCAAAAGCTAAAAGCCATCGAGATGCAGTCGGTTTTCACCTTTTGCAAGAGAAAAATCCTCCATAATTTTTCGATGAATCCCTGTAATAGTGACTTTCCTACATTTTTACTGAAGAGATGCACCAAATATTCTCGCTATTGGAACTCGGACTTTCGTCGGAGAAATTTTTTGTAGAGGATAGCAGGTGTGAAGTCAAATGCGCTCCGAAAAGATAGTTATGTATATTGGGTCCACCGGGGCTCTTAGATTAATACAGAAGTTAAGAAGTTGAGACAATAAACTTCAAAGTGCCAAATTAAGCTGCGCATAATACTACCCTAAAATATGGCTACCAATTATAGCTCGACCCCCTAAAAAATTGTATCCCTGAAAACCCTTGGCTGAGGAAAATTAGCCATACTTTTCCCTTTTAATGTCATAGGATTGACCCTCCCTCCCCCATGAAATTTTTTTTCCTTACTTTTGTTGAAATCTTTACAAAATTTATAATAATGATTAAAATTTTGTTAAATGCTTCATATTTTAACATATATCTTCATACTGCCTAACTCTGTGAAAGACTCTAACGTTGATTACCTTTGTAATTTTTGTTAGTGTTTTTGAGACCAAGTTCCCCAATTCTTTTGAGTTTTAGAAAGTGTGTTTAAGGGGATTCACATTAGCTTGAGAAAAGTGTTTTTCTTCAAAGTTCCAAGTTAATACGATGTGGAAATTAGGTTTTACAAGATTTATACAGTGACTTCACCAGCGCTTCTCAACCTTTTTTGTGATAGAGGACCACTTTGACTTTCAGAATTTTATGAGGGCTTTCTTAGGCAAAGTTTATAAGACAGATATGACTCCTAATCGTGGCACAAAAGTATACACAATACACTCTAAAACACAAGCGTTAAGTTATCACTCTCCAATAGAGTGAAAAGTGTGAATTTACTCCTTCAAAGAGTTTAATTTACTCCAATAATGGTGAAATCTACTCCAAGAAGAGCGAAAGCTGTTTAAAGATTGTCTGCAGAGATCACTTTTTTTTAATGGTGGTCCCTGTGTGACTCCATCATGAGTATGTGAAACTTTGCTCTTTTGAAGTTAATGAATTCCCCCTCTTTTGGAGTGAATTTTATAAATTTTACCCTTCTATACTGAGTAAAATTTAATTTTTTTTATTTTTAGAATGTACGAATTGCAAGATATTATACGAACAAAATTGTGTCACTGTCAGTAGGAAACAGTCTAGAATAGAATCAGTCTGGAAGATAACGTAACTTTATTTTTTTCTGGTTTTCGTCAGTTTTTATGGGTTAGTTTGTTAGTTTGTTTTCCTTTGTTTGTTTGTTAGTTAGTTAGTTAGTTTGTTTGTTTGTGTGTTTGTTTGTTTGTTTTTTGTTTGTTTGTTTGTTTGTTTGTTTGTTTGTTTTCATTTTTATGGCCGATATCGTGGCCCACCTGGGAAAGCTTCTCGATCCACTAGTTGAGAAGCGCTGGTTATACAATGTTCATGTATATATAAAATGTTTTATGCCTCTCTCTTTCACCAACTATCTTTACAGTTGGGGTCCTTACTGGGGTCAAGGAGGATACGTATGGATTTTGAAAAACGCAGGCAACCAGTGCGGCATCGCTAACGGAGCATCGTTTCCCATCGTTTAGTTCCGTGTTAACTTTACCATTATACTTACACTCTTAAGCTAAAGGAGTGAAATTCTCTCCAAAAGGAGTTTGCTGACGGGTCATTCTTAGCAAAAGTGAACATCATCCGGAGTGACGTGAAATTAACATTTCATGTTGGTGACGTGTGAATCGTTCCTCCATTCCTAGTGAATTTTGCTGTTACTAAGAGTGATCATTTAGCTCATGCATTTTGGACTATAATTCGCTGTTTGGTGTTAGTTTTTCTCAGTAAAAATGTGTAAAAGCAATTACTCCTCTAAAAGTTTTGAAACAACTGTTAAATTTTATATTTTTCTTCTAATTTCTCTTCCAGGTATCTTTTATACTAAGTCAATACTTAAATACATATAAGGTTAACAGAAAAGTTACTCCTAACAAATTTCACAACTAAGGAGCAAAAATACTTTCACGTGAATCTTAAAATCCAATCATAAAACAGGATAGTCTACCGCACTTAGTCAAGTTAGTGTAACTGCATTTTCGATAAAAGATTAAGGCAATTTCTATTCAGTTGTAAATTAATACCGCCATCTACTTTTTATGGCTCACTTCGTTGATACATCTTTCGTTTTTTTTCCACAAGGAATGTAAAATACTTTGCATAGAGAAAGTAAAGCTTTACGTTTTTACTATCATTACCGTCTTCAGGACTTTGGAAATAGTAGAACTATCTTGATACCCAAAGAGGAAAGAATGCTCTCTCAAATATAGGATTTTCACTTACCTCGCTAGAACTTACTCGTTTATCTGGATTTTTCTGTTCGTAGCACATACTAGGGAGTCGAACAAAGTGGTGCCATTAATGCCGTTTCTAGGTGGTAATTGGCTCAAAGTGAAGCCGGACTTCATTGAAACAATAAATATCGAAAATTAGCCTCCCAAACAACGGCTGAGGCAACATGGACACAGCCTTTATTTTTTTATTTTTATTTTTTATTTTTTTTTGTAGGAAGAACTTTATTTTCATTTTCAATATATATACATACAAAACAGCAAATTAGAGGATAAAAATAATAATATATACAAGTATTTACAGTTGAATAATTTATCTTACATCACACAGCCTTGAAATTAACAACAGTCTTGATCTTGGAGCAGAGCAATTGCCAAATATGCCTATACAGAAAGTTAGAACATCATGGGAGACGACCCCTCGATGTCAGGGAGCAGATTGCACCGTTTTTTACTGCTCCAAATGAGGGCCGGAGCCGAAGCATACATTTTTATCACAGCTCTGGTATCATTGGTCACATGAGGATTCACGAGGTAGCCAGTGCTATTTTTAAATCACACGTATTCCTTAAAAGTGTCCACTAGTTGTACCTACCAGTTAAATAGTGTCGAGTTAGTAAGATGGAGTTTTAAGGCCCAGTTTCCGACCAATTGGTTCAAGTCGAACCGGCCATGCCCTTTTTACCAGCTGTAGCTAATTGACTTCTTTTCCCTACTCCTATAGTTTCGAGAGTGGTTTACAATATGTATCGTTACAAATGCCTATGACTTGAGTTATTCTGAAGAGCTCATATCCCGAATATTTTCAAAGGTTATCAACGATAATGTAACGCGGGGCATTTAGACAGGCACAAAGCTCATGCAGTTACTAAGTTATTTGTTTCGGTACCTTAAGCATCAAATTCAACGAAAAAGCACGTTGGTTTGATCAGAAACGTAGTTCTTTTCTGTAAGCGCTTCCCATTGGCTTAGAATTCACGATATTATGAGATGAGCGTTCTCTTCCTGATTGGTGAACCAACTTTTTTGGTTCTCGAAGTCGCTTTTGTCGATAACTGCTTCCATGACGTCGAGGGGTGTGAAACTGGGTAACCAGTACACTCGACAGAAGGGTTACCCTAAAGCTGAGGGCAGCATCGGTTATATAACTTCCTCACATTGACAAGGAATCAATGGAATGATTGAATGATTTGTTTCCCTTTGTTTTTGGAGACTGTTGAGTTGACCTTAGAGTTACTAGACATAAGAATTCCTCGTGGGGCAGTGGAGAATGTAAAGTTTGTGAAATTCTGATGCTTCTTTTTATGCAACCACATTCTGATAATATGGGGTTGTTGAGAAGAAAATTTGTTACGAAGTTTAAATGGTCAATGCTCTCACCCCAAACTAAAAATTCTAGTGTAGGGGTTTACAGAAATTCTCAATTGGTTCAGCTCTTTGATTGACAACTAATTCAAACAACGCAGAGTACAAAGTCTATATTTATCTGCATGACTGTACTGAGAGCGTTTTGTTTACACAAAATGTGCTTTTCTCAACTCGATACTCGCCCTGAAGCAATAAACTGAGAATGTGTATGCATGAGGATGAATTTTAGACAGTTGTCGGAGAGGCTTGAGAAAGAAGGTTAGGAGAATTGGTAATGTTTGGGGTGAGAGAATTGGGCCTTTAAGGAAAGCAAAACTAGACTGGCCATTTAATGTGAGATATGATGTCGAACGTGCTTACTTAGTTTACTGTTTTCTCTTTATTTTGGAAATGTGAAAATGTTACCTGTTCATATTTTGAGAACCACTCATCGGATTTCAATGCAAACTTTACAGATATTCTAAGAATAAATACCCTTCTTATACATCAAAACTTGATTTGACCTTAAATTAATTTAAATATCTGTCACATGGAAAACGCGAGACAAGTAAAGATCATATACATAACAGAATGACCCGGATGTAGGGGATCTAACATCGTGAAATTATTAAGTTTGGAATGACTCAAGATACAAGAGGCTCATGGATAAGAGACAGTGTGGGCCCAAACCAACTTTCTACGAAACTTTGTCAAGGCCAGTGAGTGGGACCTTGCCATCAGCAAATCCGGAAGAGTGGATGGCACCTGAAAAAATGTCCACTTTGTCTCGACCCGCTTGTTGGATCTCTGGGAATGCATTACTATTAGAAACCATATAAAGAAAATCTGATAAAGGGAGTAATATTTTAAATAATTTCTTTGATTAAGACCCAATCATTAGGATTTTTCTTATAAAGTAGTGTAGCCAGAGTGGGTGAGGATGGCAAGTTTGCAAGGGAATGTAGTTCGCAAATTTCGTCCGTGCGCACTGAGCACACCAGATGGGTAAAATGATCACCAATTCCTGCACTGTAAAAAAATTACCGTAAATTTACAGAACAACAAAATAAAGAGATAAATAAGGATTACAGAATTGTTCTGGAAACTTATTACCAGAACTTTTCTGTAATCTTTATGTTGTTCTTCATATTTTATTCTGTAAATTTACAGCGATTTTGTACCATTTTTTTACAGTGTGCGTGGACACCTATGTGACAAATTGGGAACTTATTCCCAATAATTTGCCTACCAAGTGGTGGGTTACCCCAAAAAGTTGTATCCAGCCTTACTACTAACCTACAAAGTCAGCATTTATTGAACACATTTTACCCAATGTCAGTCTTGTCACCCGAAGCGTCACTACGTGGTATGACAGGTGCTACACCCCAAGAAATCTTAAAAGTGACGTATGGCCGTAAAATTTAAAGCATGGCTGAAAATATCCACAAACCTTCAGAAATTGACTTCACCAAAATTGATAAGGATTGATATGGTAGCAGTAAAATGAACACGGGTGGGCAAGCGCCCCATTAGCATTGTAAACTTTAGCCTGTCTTTCAAGAATTTTTTCATTTTTTTTTTACTTTTTAGCATCCTAAAGGGAAAAGTCGTTTTTGTTCTTGAATTTACAAAGATGATCTTATTTTGAGGGTTACAGGTGCCAGTCGTGGTACTGGTTGGTTTACTGGTTGGTTCACCGTTCACTTGGTAGGTTTCCCGTCTTTGGAAAATATATTGTCCGAAACTGAGACATAATTTAGTCTGGAACAGCGCCCCCTCCCACACACACACACAGACACACACTGATCAAAACATCGACCCCCTAGTTGTCACACGTGGTTAGTTACTGGTGGTCATTTTACTCAGCTATCTTTAGGTTGAATTCACAAATGCGTAGTATTATAGTATAGCCTGCAAGGGCATGGTTAAATGCACTGATTAATTCTCCCTCGCCCCCATCCTCACCGTGACACACTCCAGCTACGTCCGAAATCTGATCCCCCTGTCGGACAAATTTGGCACAACCCCTTTTGGCACCACTCTTGAGTTATTTTGGCCAGAACAACGAGACCAACTCTAAGTATTTTAAAACTTGCCTTCAAACTAAATGAGGCAATTCTCTTCCACTGACTTCGTATTAAAGGACCAGTTCTCTCACCCCAAACAGTACCAATTCTCCTAACCTTCTCACTTAAGCCCCTCCCACAATTGTCTGAAATTCATCCTCATCCAGATACAATCTCAGTTTATTGCTTCTAGGTGGGTACAGACAAACTCAATTTATATTATCAAAACACTCTCAGTACCATTCATGCTGTGTAATGTAAGCTTTGGTACTCTGCATTGTTTGAATTAGCTGTCAGTCAAAGAGCTGAGCCAATTGAGTATTTCAATACCCGGGTTCCAAAATTGCAGTTTGGGGTGAGAGGTTTGGCCCTTTAATGTAAAATATCTGCACCAGTCGGATAAAGGGTTACGTGCACACACGCAGAGACAGTGGCATCAGCTTTGCAGTAAACACACTCCACAGGCTTATTTTAATGTAGAATATCTGTACCGTCGACTAAAGGGTTACGTGCACACACGCAGAGACAGTGGCATCAGCTTTGCAGTAAACACACTCCACAGGCTTATTTTAATGTAAAATATCTGCACCAGTCGGCTAAAGGGTTACGTGCACACACGCAGAGACAGTTGCATCAGCTTTGCAGTAAACACACTCCACAGGCTTATTTTAATGTAAAATATCTGCACCAGTCGGCTAAAGGGTTACGTGCACACACGCAGAGACAGTTGCATCAGCTTTGCAGTAAACACACTCCACAGGCTTATTTTAAAATGGGATGCATGAAGATTTACTCAAGTGTTAAGGTCGCACTAGAACGAACTCGGATCGGATTCGGTTCCAATTTTTACGGTGGGTTTTTGGTAAAATCTTTTCCATATCTGGTCGGAAAGAATAAAAAAAAATCGTCGACCACTTCAAATATATGATTTGGATCTGATGTCTATTAAATAAAATGCCAGTCAACTTTTCGTGACGTCATCCTACATACATTTTTATCGGATATAGCGTAGTCAGATAAAATCTGCCTGCCGATGTGACGCCGAAACAACTATCGTGTGGACTTAATTTTCATAGTCCTACGGTACAACTCATATATTAAAGCAGGTTGGCAAATTTTTGGCTTTTTCCGACGGAAGACGGATAAGATTTATACAAAAACTCGCAAAAATCGGATCGGATTTCCATCCAAATCGGTTGTCGTGTGACCACGGCTTAAGCTCATTTTCTTTATTTTGAACTACTTGGTACAATACTTGCTAGCACTAAAATGTAAATATTTTCTGACTTTCTGATTCACAAAACCCAACGCAAAGAAGGGACACAACATCAATTTATTTGCCTTTTCATATATTTTAATACATTGTGCTAAAATTGTATTTAGATAGTCTTTACACTTAACCAAGCCCTAAACCAAATAGGGGGTCATTGTTGTAGCCAACACCCCTTTACCGGTTATAGAGAATTTCAACGATAAATTTCGCATACATTCACTCTAAAAATTGCAAAATATTGCACCATTTATCATGCTGCCTTGATTATTCCAAAACATCAATGAAACCTTGCATTGACCAAAACTCCAATCCTGGGCGTCTTTCACTTTCAGTAAGTTCTTCGAATGTTTAAGAATACTACCTCGAGTTCCGTTAAAATGAAGAGATGGAGCCCTCGAATGACCCGGACACTAGCCTTTATAACCTTACAAATTGTATTCGTCCAAAGAAAATAGCGTAAGATGACAGATGGAATTCTTGCTAAAGCATGCATCCTCTGAATTCAAAACCATGCATAGTATAAGTGATATAACCTGAAGCTACTAAGTTGAGCAACAGAAGAGCGTTGAACGTAATGAGCTTCATTTTCCTCTGGGGGCTCATATAACTCATACAAAAGTTACAACGTACATGTATTAAAAAAAAGTCACATAAAAGCTTTCCAGTACAAAAATCAAAGTTGTAATAAAGTTACTTGGCTTTCAATATCTTGGGTATGACGTGATTTGCAAAAAAAGTAGAAGAGGGGTGTTGCTTTCAGTGTGTATATTTCTTTGTTAAAATATGCAAATGTTTATTGTTTATTGAGTAATTTTGTTTAGTGCAGTTGCATCTTAGACCAGAGGATAGCTTGCAGCTGTGGCGATACCACACTGGTTGTCCATGTTTCGTGACATCATGATGTAACCTTGCATACCCCAGCTCAAGCCCCAGCTGTTTTTGACGAGCCAGTAATCCTTCCCGTCTTGGGTACCATAACCTACAGCCAATACGCCATGGTCGAGGTGCATGCGGTCGTTTCGGCACATGGGTTCATTGTAGACACCTGTAAAGTATAAAAGAGTGTACAGTTATATTGCGAAGCCATGTTCTATAGACGAATCCAATTAGCGCTTGCATTAAGTGACTGTAGGCAGCCATTAGTGGGGTCCATCGGCCTTTAATCGTCTTCATTTATTGTCTAAATGGATTTTAAACCCTCGTATGCAGTGATATTGAAGGAATCAAGATACAATTTAGTGTACAACCAAGCGCGATACAGATAAGCAAGGAAACAAAGATTAAAAAGGTGATAGACCCTAGTTATGACCGACTGAAATCAGACCATTAGTTACTCTCCGGATCCGTCTATAGAAAATTTTCACTTGACGTCACAATTGGTTAGCCACGCCCTCTGCTCAGTGGGCAAAATCGATGTTATAGTTCAACACGTTCGTCTATCACCTTCATGCTTCTCAGTTAGCTACGCTAAATGCGTACTACACTAAATTTGAGGACGGGCTTGTGACGTAATGAAATGCACCTTATATAGAAATTCCACGTGTACAGGCACACGTGTGAGGTAGAAATATGGATTAAGTACATTTTACAAGCCCCGTAACAAGGTATTTTCAAGGGGAGCACAATAATGACTGATGTGGGAAGGAGTCTACACTCTAAAAACGTTGGGTAAAATATCCGTTGGTTAAAGAAGTTTATGAAATGTGTTGGTAAAACTTTGCACAACTTTGGGGCTAATTGGTGCACTGTTTAAAGGCATATTTTCATCATCCCAAACAGTTTCAATTCTCCCAACCTACTTACTTCTAGCCCCTCCCACATTTATCTAAAACTCATCTTTATCCAGACACAATCATAGTTTATTGCTTCATGGCTTGTCCCAGTGGCCATACAAGTCCATAATGTGTAATCAAGACACTCTCAGTGTCCATGCTGTGTAATTTAGCTATGATGCATTGTTTGAATGTGATGCCAATCAAAGAGCTGTACCAATTGAGAGTTTTGATATATGTATACTGAAACTGTAGTTTGGGGTGACGAATGACTGCCTTTAAACCCTGGGCAAAGTTTTTGTTGAGTAAAAGTAATTGCCTAAGTGTTGGTCAATATTTGCTCACAAAATGGTTAAATTTCCCCTTCCATGCACGCGTATACTGTAATACCCAACTGGCCGGTCAAAATTACGATAAGATTTTATTCTACAGTTGAGCATATTTTCCCTTTACCCACTTGTTGGGTAATTTTTTGCCAATTTGTTGGGTATATTATTGGTTGCAGTGTTTTCACCAAACAACAGTAAACTCGACCCGATTTGTTTCACAATTCTTCTCATAATCAGACATGGTACCATAACCTGAAAATTCTCTTTGGTATCTTTTATATTGGCCAAACAGCTAAACTCGTACATTATTTTAGACCATGAAATCGATCTCTATTTCCATAAAATTCTTTAAATAGTACTACGAACTAAAACACATTTGTATGAGATTCCATGATTCGTATTTGGCGCAAAACTGCTATCCAATGAGAGGTTAGGATCTGGGATATTCTCTTTCACGTCCGAATGAGCCTTTATATATTATTATTCGAACGATTTCGGCATAACAAGAAACCTGTCTCATAACCATGATAACAGTGTATGAAAGCTACGGACCAGTTAATTCTCATGCTGCCGTTGTGTTCACATTTATGCATTGATGAAACTACAAGACTTCATCACATCATTTACACACATCATTTTACAGTGCCTTTTAAAAATACAGTGCCTTTTAAAAATGATAGTTTTGGACGTACTTATACGGAACTCAGTGACAAACCAAATAGGTTATTAAGCCAGGGTTTTTAAACTGGGACCGATGGGTTGCCATAACCAGGGAGCTGCAGTTGCAGCTCCCTGCCATAACCTACAACCTAACATGTAAAGAAAGCACCAACGGTTAAGGAAAAGATGATTTACATATAACCGACATTTGGTTAATGCATTTGCCCAACAGCTTAATAAAAGAAGTGCCCAACAAGTGGGTATGTTTTTAAATGCTAATTTACCAAACAGTTGGGTAATCTCCTGCCCAACAGTTGGGTTCAAACTTTACCAAATTTGGTTGGTTAAAGTTTTGCCCAACTGTTTAGGTTGTTGAATAGATGCCCAGTGTTGGTCAAAAAGTTGGGCAAAATTTGTCCACCTTTTTTAAGAGTGTAAGTGGAGAGGATGTACCCTTGAACATTGGAAGGTCATTTGATGCAATCTGGTGCAATGTTTTGCCAGTTTCATCATTACCATATATTATATTATATTACGATATATTATATTATCAGCAGATTTTTACTTATTTTAATTTATAACATGTTAAAAAAATGAAACAGGAAAAATTTCGACACTAAAAGGGGGAGATATCACCTTGCTACATCCCTAAATCTTACAAAAGAAACGGAATTGTTAAAGAAAGGGATAACGTTGATTTAAAGACCCACACTCTTCTCGCAAAAGAGTGAAAGTGTGGATTCGCTCCACTAGAGTGTTGATTCACTCAGCAAATATCGAAATTTACTCCAAGAAGAGTGAAATTCACCCCAAGAGGAATGAAAGTACGCTCTTTGACGATTGCCTACTTTGATGACTTTTTTATGAGTGATCACTGTAGGCACTTCATGAAGAATGAAATTTCGCTCTTTTAGAGTGAATTTCATTCCTCTTGGAGTGAATTCCACTATTCTTAAAGTGAATTAACAATCTAATGAAGCGAATTCTCAATGTTCATTCTGTTAGAAGGCGAATAATTCCACTGTTTTGCTTTCGGAGTGCATGCAACTGTGGGCGCATCTTATAACCACCGATCTCTTTGAATCCTTTGGGTATTAACTTAACTTGTCATTAACCCCCCCCCCATTGCAATCTTGAAGTTCCAAACTTAGATCTGAGTATGTCTGATTCACGGACTTCCGATACATGGACAGAGCATGCAACACGGTGCACTGTCGCCACCGTACGTGTGAAAAAAGGCGTAGCAAGATGGCTTTTTGTTATGGTTTTGTTTAAAAGTTTGGACTTGCTCAAGTAAATCAACAGATTTTGCAAGAAAGTTAAAATATTTTCGAAATAATACAAGGTAATTTGGTGTAGTATTTGTGCAAATTTTAAAGGAAACACAGCTTTGGACACATTTCCGAAGATTGATGGAGAGGTGAGATTTCGTCTTAAATCCGAAATTTCAATCGATTCTAGTCGACTTCAAAATGGTGGAGGGGCAAACGGAAAATTGTCCCACATAATATTCCATACAGGATTATTACTAAAATCATACCATCTTTGTATAAGTGGAAGGAATTAAGGGCTGCATCGATGGCCACCGATATTGGGCCGACGGTGGCGACAGCTTGCTGGAGGGCCATCTCATCCCCACTGGGAATGTCATTGTACTGAATTACGTCGGCATCATTACAGCTTGTTCTGTACTTGCATGTTGAGTCCTATACGAAAGAAATGAAAAAAAAAATGAAATGAAATTCCTGATAATTATGTGCACAAGCCCTTTACGTGATAGCATGGTGTGTCTGTTACTTATGTAGCCTGCGTAGTGCTTCTGTGCCTTCCGTTTTCTTAAGCTGCAGCTCCTCGTTTTTCAGGGCTGGCTGTTTTGGGGGTTACTGAACGAAAAAACTTCGTCCGCTCCTCGGTGTATTTAGTACCTTGGTTGCTTTCACAGCTCAAGCTATGCAAATCAATACCACACCTACCTTTACTGTCAGAGTAGTTTTCGTATATTTTGAATAGAGAGACGTGAGGGACCAGGAATTTACGCAAATGCCAAACCAGCAGTGTTAGTAGCTTTATGGTCTAAGCACCGTAAGAAATTGTGAAATGCAATTGTTCCAAATAAGATGGCCCTCTTTGCTAACTTTCGTGGACTGCAACAAGAATTTGCAAAGTCGTCTAAGGCTATAAATACCATACGGAACTTTTGTATAGGCCGTTTACTAAACTGTGCATAGGACTCAATTTATTTCACCTCATCAGCAAATGTTTTTTAGTTGTAACAGAGATCCGCACTTGAATATTGGAAGGCAGCTTAAACCCCATAGCCGACTGAGCTCGAGCAAAGAACGTTTTTTCATAGATTCAACGTAAAGGAAAGAAAAATGATATTAACATGTACCGATACATTTATTATACCTGACTGGAACTTCAGAATCGCGATTCTTGGTCAGGAGTCACGACTTTTCTTGAAGTAGAATTTTAAAACTATAAAGACATTCATGAAGAACGTTTTTGTGCTTAAAAGGCCTCATTGAGTTGATATCAATAACTTAAAGAAAGTGTTTAAGGGCGCTGACACATTTAAATGATTATAATTAGCATGATTCGCCAAATTTTCATGTCCAATAATTACGGGAACAATTCAAATTTTTAATTTTTGTGATAACTTGACTTGTAACCCGTTTTGTGCATAATTTTAAAAAATATGTCTGGTCACGAATTTTTGCAAACCAAAATGTGCCATTATGAGCTAAATCATGAAACAGTTATTGTATGTAGGTTACTTGATGAAGTTTTACGGCTCAGTTTCCAACCTATTGGTTCAAGTCGAGCCGGCCTGTTTTCCAGTTGTGACTCACTTGCTTGTTTTCCCTACTCCATTGCTTAAATGCGGAGCATCACGCACAACGGCAGTAGGTTCCATTTTTAGAGTCTTTGGTATGTCTCGACCTGGAAATCGAACCCGGGCCTTCCGCGTTAGAGGCGGATGGTCTACCATTAGATCAAAAAAGCCGCTGTTATCGAATGTATGATAAGGGGATTATCTAAGTTTGATCATTTGTAATTGGTACGTGAAGGAAACCTAACAGGATTGGAAAAAAATGAATTTCATGAACCAAATCAAGGAGACGCTTTGATGGTATGGTACATGTGTAGGCCTATCAATCCTTTAAAGAAATTTAGTACGACCTTTCTACATTTTTGACAACCTAGAGTGTAAGAGAAAGGCCTAATTCTTGTCCTATACAATTATCTATATAATAATTCCTGCGCAAATTATAGGGTACCGTAAGAGCTAACAGGTAGTTATGACGCCATTGAAACTAACACGAAATATAGTCGACACTTATTTCAGAGTCACAACTGTTTTCAGGTAGCCTGTACCCGAATAAAAAATCGAGGTAGCCTAAGCCTAACACTTATATTCTACTTCCCCTTCTAAATGAAGAGGTCTCATCGAACCATTAAACAAGAGGGCAGTCCCTTGGAAAATGGTCGCCCCATAGTATCAAACATTAGTCCTACGTTTACCTCAAGATTTTTATAAATCTTGCCCTTACTTCTAGGAGCCCCCCCCCCCCCTCAGGATATTACTTCGCTCTCCTATCTTCTGTTCATTGGCTGGTTGTATATTTGTGCCTATAGTATTCAAAGGCCTTATAATTGACAGTTTTTGAAACTTCATTGCCCACGTTTAAACATGCACAGTGGTTTTGATTTAGGAAATGGCGTAAATTGGATTTTTGAACAAGTGGGTTCTGAATTGCTACGAACTAGTTTTTACTCCAAATCAAAAGAGTGAACTTAGTCACTATCTAATAAAGTGACAATTGTGAATTTTCACCATTAGAGTGTTAATTCACTCAAAGAAGAGTTGAATTTACTCCACAAACAGTGAAATTCATTCAACTCGAATGTCTGCAATGATCACTCTTTTTTAAGTGTGACCACTATAGGCACTCCATCAAGAGTGAAACTTCGCGCTTTTGGAGGGAATTTCACTCTAATGGAGTGAATTCACACTTTTCACTCTATTAGAGAGTGACTAACTTCACTCTTTTGATTTAAGGGTGTTGGGTACATAATAACCGTCTTCCCCTCCCCCCTTTCTGTAAGGACTATTTAACTAACATAAATTCCACAATAGTCTACATGAGGACACCTGGGGGATAGGCTTGTCGAGGGGCCGGACTAGTCCCACCCCCGACCTACCTCCTGCTCACGTGACCATTGCCAACCAATTATCATCTTGGTTGCCGTACCTATCGATTATACCCATCTTTAAGCCCTCTTCCTACCTTAGAGCCCATAGGATTTAGGCTGGTATACTTTCTGTGCTAAAACCTTCCACTAGAAATTGTAGGAACACTCACAACTGCCATGTACGGGTAACATTGTTCGGTGTCAAGTCCTGAGTTGTCGATGACATACTGGAAAGCTTGGTCCATCAAACCTCCTTCACAGCCATGGTTGCCTTCCTTGGTGGAGCAATCCACGAAATTCTGTTCGCTGAGACTGGGTAGTGTACCTGTCTTGTTAAACATTTGGCCCTCCAGAGATCCAGTGGCGCTGAAAGCCCAGCAGGACCCGCATTGTTTCTGGAAACACAAAGAGGGCCTTAAATATTAAAATGTGAATAAGCACTATCCACTAGACATAGCAACAGAGACATAGGGAAAATCCACATTGCCTCTTCAAGGGCAAGAGCAGTCACCCTAACTTGAATTGAAGGAACGTAGACTGTCCTGTCTTTTTATTAGCTGTTGAGAGTCACGTGACAACATTTTTTTCTCTTCAAATTTGAAATTTTAATGCTTCGTTTACCCTAAACAGCAATTCGAAGTCTAAAATATTTTATTGAACATACTTTGAAAGCAAATGAAAAGAATATTGTGATATTTAACTGTTGCTTCTAAAACGTTTGGGAGGACTGCTCTCGACCTATAAAGCGGCAATCAGATTTTTTCCCACAATTTTTATTCGACACCACATCTATACATTGATATTTGGGTAAACAATCATTTCAGAAGTGATAATCAAGGTGATGGAACAAAAGTTGATATTCTCTGCCAAACTCTGATGTCCTCTTTTAAAGGAAATGTTGCATTTAAAATGCATCAACACGTCACAGAAAGGAAATAGCTTTAGCTTAACAGCCAAACGAAAGCTATACAATGTCAACAGCAATTTTTAGAACAGACTCATCTTATCAAACTATTTTGCATAAGAAGTGTTGCAGAACGGAAGTTGCAGCACTTGAAATTTTGAAAATTTGTGTAAACAAATTATTTTGGAGAAATTTATTTCTTGAAAACAAGCCTACTGTACTGTCTGATCTACTATTCTAAGTCAGTAAATGTTAGTATTTAACATATATTTTTTCGGTAAAAAAAACAAAAAAAGGATTCCACGTTTAGTTTTACAGAATTGGAAGAGCAGAGATACTTAGTAGTGATCCTGGATCCTGCCGTTATATCTACAGTTGGGTGGTATACTCATTTTTCACATCATAAATATTGGCAGTTTTAAAGTTTAATACGCCTTTCCTTGGTGGTTTTAGTATTCTTATAGAAGCTCATTGAGTTGATAACTTAATGAGAGTGTTGAAGGATCACTACCACATGACAATGCTTATAGTTAACATAAACAGTCAATTTTCCTGTCTAATAAATTTCGGTACCCCCGTACCAAAATTGTAGTTTGGAGTGAGAGGTTAAGCCCTTCAACTCATACTTGTTCGGATAATAAACTTTATCAGTTTGTATACAAGTCGTTTTTCCTCGTTAAAGGGTTAATTCTTTCACCCCAAACTAAAATTTTTGCAGTGGTCGACAGAAATTGAGAGCTAGTTCAAAAATGCAGTGCCGTAGCTCACAGTATTCTGCATGTAGTGTACTGTACTGAGAGAGTTCTAAGTTCTTATTGGGGTCAGTCTACTTTCACCCTGAAGCAATAAACTTACTCCCTTAAATAGTAAGATTTAAAATTAGTCTAATAAGGTTAAATAAATCTAATAGAATGGAATTAGTGACCAGTAGAACGTCCGATAGGTCATTAATTCCGCTCTTTTAGATTTAAACTCCAATATTTTAAATCTTACGATTTTATAGAGTAGATTGTGTCTTAGTGAGTTGTGGGAAGGGCTTACGTAAGAAGGTCGGGACAGTTGGAAATGTTTGAAGTGGAAGGAATAGGCCTTTAAATAAGAGAAACACTGTGTGGCTAACACACCTGATCTTTGACCCCAGTGACGTATCCCTTTGTGCGCCAATCAACAGTGTCAGGAAGATCCCTGACGTTTACGTTGGAGAAAACGTAGTTTTTCTTTGCGGTGTCCCACTGAGGGCGAAATCCATTCATAGTGCTGACAAACTCCTCTGTAGTCTGTGAAAATCAAAGGCTTCGTTGGATCAGATCGATTATTTGAAACAGTTGGCCATAAGCAAAATAAAATATATGTAAAATGAAAAATACAGTGTTAATTTAGTCATTCGGTGCAGTGCCAAGTAAACTCGATTCATTACTTTCGTGTCAAGATATACTTAGAAAGCTGTAACCTTTTTCCTTTGAGTAGTTTATGTGGCGTAGAAATACAGTATCCTGCTTCGTCTGCATCTTGGTCATGTCCAGTAGGCCATTCTTTCTATAAGTTTTGCAAGTGGTCACACGTACTACACTCAAAAAATTAAAGGAGTGAAATTCCACTCGTTACAAAATTGTCAATGTGACTGCTACTATCATAAAATACAAAATGAAACCTACCCCCATTGTGCTTGGTGCTCGCCGTAAGCAATTTCTAGTACAGTATAACAAGTCAGTGAGTTACAGGTGGAAAAAGGTCCGTACTAAAAGTTTACCTCAAGTTAAAAATTTTTAAAAATATGTATTTAAACAGCATGAAAAATGAATACAGGACATAATTAAGCAGAGATCTAAAAGTTATTCCCTCAAATTAATATGGTACATTGCGCAATAATTTGTGATGTCATTGTTGTGCTACTCAAATTACAATCTTTGTGTTTCTTTGCTTTTCTGAAAGTTACTTCACCTTGTACCAAGGTGTGATAGCACTCTTACTCTTATGCGGTGATGTAATTAATTAGGTCCACAGTGTGCAACGCTGTTATGTAAGCATAGATGTAGTGTTCAAGGTCATAAAAACATGCTTCATTTTAAAGGGCAACAAAACAGGTTGGGCTTTGTGAATTGTACAATACGAAAGTCACAAACGATTACGCAATGGACTAATTTGCATTAAGTGAATAGATTTCAACATGTCCTTTGAAGATGGGAAATTGACTCTTAGAATTTTTTCTTCCTTTCATGCTGTTTAATATAAAGTTTTGATTTTTTTTGACTTGAGGTACACTTTAAACTGATCTGTTTGAAACTGAGCCGTAAAACTACATTTATCTAACTCATCGCACTGCACCTAAAAACAAGACTGTATCCAAAATCGCGATATATGCGTTTAAACTTCAAAACCTTTTCGAAACTACTCAAATAAAAATCAATCCGATATTTCAGCTTCCAATCTTAATGAATAGATAGTTCTCACTTGATGTCATAGACGCTTTCCACGGGGAGTATTCCAGCCATGTTCGAGGGCAACCCCGGTATATATGTACATGCTTGCCCTCGAACATGGCGGTTGCTAGCGCACATTGGGACGTCAGTGAGAACTATGTATAGTAGGTGATGTGAACAAAAGGGAAAATTACCAAAAAAAATGAAACTTGTCACAGCTTCCGTTTTTATGATTGATGAAATCATAACACATAAATTTTTTTGTAAATAAATCTGTTAACAGCTGTTCACAGAATTCAAGTAACTGGGTGCCGTCAGTCTTGATTATAACCTTTCTTACATTAACATATACTTTTGTACTAATCAATCAGACCCGTCACGTGAGAGATTTGCTACATTCAAGTTGTGTTTATACTTGTACTTTGTACACAGATTACTAAACTGAAACGATTTTCTTAGTACGTGAACTAATTTAGGTCTTACGTCACCGTATCCCAGAACGTCAAGAACTTAAAATCCTACAATAACATTTACATATGTAATCACGTTTTCATTCGTATAGTGCTTCACGTTGATCAATCAAATTCCCCTTACCAGATCTCCATATTTGTTCATGCCAAGTGTGTAAGTATGTTCACCAAGGGATGCTTCCAAGTTGTGACGTTTGATGATGTCCAGGTTCTTCTCCCAAACTCCCCTCCTGAACTGCTCCTCTCCCCAGCTGTCATACTCTTTTTCGTGGACACTTTTAAAAAGTTCCCAGTCGTAGTTCAGCTCTTGGTCGAAGGGTGCGCCCACGGCAAGGACCACCAGGCATGCTAATACGGCGAATCTGAACATGGTTGTATTCTGAAATTGAACATAAAGGGACTTACAAAATGAAATCCAATCCGTCCTTAATCACGGGAAGCACATTAAGTTAGTATTCCATTTACAAAGTTGATTATGTCCACACCTCAGTCCATTGTAATCAGGCGCAGATCCTAGGGAGGGGGGGGGGCTTTTCCGGCCTCAGCCCTCCTTTTTTCGCCACATCAACAATAAAACACACATGAAATTATCAGTGCAACTCCCTCACACCCTGCTTTCTCTTAATTCACCCCCCCCCCCTTTTGGGAATGTATGGATCCGAGCCTGGTAATCATGGAACTCGTTTTCATAATTCACAAATTTGTATCAGCATTAAAGGGGAAGCTTAAGCAAAAGAGGAACAAAATCTACACAGTTTGGTGAAAGTTCCATTCAAATTGGACATGTATTTCTTGAGATATCAGTAAATGAAGTCAGTAGATTTATGTTCAAAAGTGATTTTGAGGGCAGCACAGCTTATATCACTTCCTCACGTTGACAAGGAATGCTTTGTTTTCCAGACTGTTGTGTTGACCTTGAATTTAATAGGAGTATGACCTCCCTGTGGGGGATGCAAAGTTTGTAAAATTCTCATGCCACTTGTGCAATCACATTTTAATAATATGGGATTGTTGAGGAGAAAATCCAGTATAACGTTTAAAGAAAAACAAAAGACTGCCCATTAATGTGGGGATGTGATGTCATGTGTGCTTGCTTCAAGTTCACATTTTGTTGCAATGCAAATTTCACGGAAATGCTCAGAATAAGTATCCCTCTAACATACCAAATCCTGTTGTGACCTTAAACCCTTCTTTTAAAACCTTTGAATATGAGGATAGTATTTTAAATATTGAATATAAATACATTGTATACTTTGCCGTTGGTTGATATTATACAAGAAATGTCGGTATTCACTAAATGACTTCGTAGTATGGAAAAAACGTTTTTGCAATGAAATATTTAAAAAAGGGCTTTTCGTTAAAATCAAAAAATCGGCGGACTATAGTCTGGAACCTAAAGGCAAAATGTTGTCACCCAAAATTTGATTGAGCCTAGTTATTCTATTTTACGAATAGTGTGACGACATTTTTCCTCACTAATTTGTGAAATTCGTGTTTAGAATGACTCCTCGGTTAGCCATGGGTATGCAATAGATATGTTCTGAAATATATGATAGTCACCTGAAGTAAAATATGAGGATATCTGGGCGATTAAGCTGCTGTTTCTTACAAAATCTGGAGCAATAGCAATAATGATGATTTATGGACTCTCGTACTATCAAGAACTCTACAAATTTTAAAAATTCAAAGCTATATTTACCTTTCATAGTTCAAAATTTAGAAATCAAAATCATAAAAGAAAACAACTACAGCCATTAGGGAAGCTTCAATACACTGTAGAGCCCTATTTCTTATAGATCACGGCCCTCTGGATATGATATATGTGACGGAGTAGCTAGGCTACTATAAAAAAGTATTCCTCCGTTCGTCTAGAATAAGGAAGTTGACATTTCAAGTTCAGATTTTTCGTTGCGTTCAAAAACTGATAGTGACTTTTTCATGGGAATATATTTTTACGACGCCTAAAATATTTGGTCATAATTCAGGCAATTCCTGCCGCAAACGAGAGCGGCTGTTTGTGTACTCGATTTTATGTATATTTGAATACAACGTAAAAATCGGTAAGACAGTTTTTATGAACTTTCTGTTGTATTGAAATCTTCACAAATTTACTTAATTTTACGCCATTTATTAATATGGTCGTGGGTTCGCAGTTTGAAGTCGTAAAAACACCGGTTTTAGTATAAGAATTGTCCAAAGTTACCTGAGCATGTGCGACGAATATAGAGGACTAGTTCTACAAACGATCACTGGGGAGCACACGCCCCGAAGTGTTTAGCGCACTTTGTAAACACTTTTGAACGTTTGAACATGTTACGGAATTTAACATTTTGTGTTCATCAATTACACACATTTAAATAAAACATTTGGGGGATTTGACAAATGCGTTTAGTATCTAGCATGAGTGGGTCAAAAAGTGTATAGAAGAGTGTTTAATTTCTAAACACTGTTCTTATATAGCGCTATGGGTGATGTCCCTTTGTATAGTTGAAATGGGAGACATCATTCCAAACGCCTAACATGTTGACGCATGAATAAAACAAGTTGAATGTATCATGCGAATTGTGAAAAAGGAATTTTGAGCAGGAAATAGACGATATATGGCCTCTATACTGCACCTAATCGTGTGTCTTTTGCCCTGAAACCCAAAGGGGGACCTAAGGCCGTCACCTGTACTCTGGTCGATTGCGCAAAACGTTTATGGCCAGACGCCCCAAACCTTACAGTCCCTTTCGTATCTGAAATAACCGCTGTCCTTGCAACTGAGTCATGAATGCAGACTCATACAGACTAATGGAAGTCCACTTTAGACAAAGAGACAGGGTAAAGTGCTCTTGGAATATTTCTCATCACTCATCAGTTAGTTAGCTAGATAGAGTTTTACGGCCCATGTTTCCAACCTATTGGTTCAAGTCGAGCCGGCCACGGCCTTTTTTCCAGTTGTGGCTCACTTACTTGTTTCCCCTACTCCATTGCTTAAATGCGGAGCATCGCGCACGACGGCAGTAGGTTTCTTTTTTAGAGTCTTTGGTATGACTCGACATGGAAATCAAACCCGGGCCTTCAGCGTGAGAGGCGGATGCACTTACCGTTAGCCCAAACACGCGGACCCCTTCTGGGAAAAGCTCCACCAGAGAAGTGTCACTGCTCCAACAGTTAAAAGTAGTGTGACAGGAAAATAGCCAAGTTACGGTATGTAATTGATGTGAAAAGCATTACATACCATGAGAATTGCCCCAATTCACATTAAAAATCCGTCAAAAATTGACTATTTTACAGGGTAATTTCTGATTTGCACTCAATTATGCATAAGCCTGAGCTCAATGTGCAAATCCTGACATGTCCAAGGAGGAACATTGCATTTAGGGCTAATTTAATCCTGTTTTGCGATCTTCTTTTTTAAGGACAGTTGTAACATTAGTTTGTCCAAAGGGTTTTATTTAGAAAGTTTGACTTATGTCCTTGAAAATCGTCAGTATTAATTACCAAATAATACACTACCTGATGAGTGTTTAAGGGGAAGCTTAAGCAAAAAAATAATTTTAATATGTGAAAGAAGAACCAAATCTACACCGTGTGGTGAAAGTTCCATTCAAATCGGGCATGTAATTCTCGAGATATCAGCAAGTGAAGTCAGTTCAATTGTGTTCCAAAGTGAGTTTGAGCGCAGCAGAGCTTATATCACTTCCTCACATTGACAAAGAATGCTTTGTTTCCCTTTGTTTTATCAGTCTGTTGTGTCGACCTTGAAGTTAACAGGAATAAGACCTCCCTAAAGTTCTCATGCCATCATGCCATGTATCAGTGGCGTAGCTAGGATTTTTTCCAGGGGGGGCAAAGGTATGAAATTTCCCCAAAACTTTTCCCGGTCAATGTGTATGTATTTCATATAAAATATGCAAACTTACAAGCATAACAACATTACCATGTCATTTTGTAATATTACCTGCATTTTAATCTTAAAGTAAAACATAGAGCAATCGGAAATAACAAAGTATATTATTTTGGTAAACAATATCTGGTTTATTTGTATGTACTAAGGCAGGATTTCTCTGAAGGGGAGGGGCATGCAGTATGGTCTAAGGGGAGGGGTGTCCGGAAATTTTTTGACGTTTTCAAGGAGCCTAGATGCAAAATGGTGCAAGGTTTTCGACTTTGACAGGAACAGTGTTAAAAGTTGAATCGTGGTGGTTCATGAGGATAAAACTGAAACTTTTGTGTCTTGACATGCATTTCCTTATGCCATTTATGCTACCCTACGAAGTAAAACGTGTCATTAAATTTGCACACTTTTAGGAGCAAAATAAAAGAGCATTGATCAGTATTTGTGGTTTTTCTTGGCCACAAAATGTTATTTTGTCATAAAGATTATCTAAGCGGAGCGCCACCATTGGTTGGCGCGGAGCGTAAAGAAAATTTGGAAAAATCAGACCCCTTAGATGGCCGGAAATAGCATTTTCCAGGCTGATACGAAGAATCTAGCCAGTCTTTTTCTTCTTTTGTCGTTTGCAATAAAATGCTCACTTCAAAATATGTTCGCAAACTGCAAAGTGATCAGAGAGTTAAGAGCTAATTTTACCCCCAAAATGTAATTTTGCCCAAAAGACCGAGCGAAGCGCCACCATTGGTTGGCGCAGAGCGTAAAGAAAATTTCGAAAAATGAGACCCCTCAGATGGTCAAAATAGCGTATTTATGCTTGTAAAGAGAATCTAAACATGTAGTCTTTTTTTATCGATGCCACCAGTGGGAAACAGAGTCTACCTTTTAAAGTAAAATTGGAATTTGACAGAATTTGCCTAGGTCTATTTGTAGGAATTAAAAAAAAATTGGCATCACTGAAAGACCTTGCAGGGACAATCCTTCCCCTTTGAAAATTTTTGAAAATTGGGCGTCCTTATAAGCAATCTGGTGCCACATATGCTATCTTTTGAAGTAAAATCTGTGTAAATAAAGTTAGACTACGTATTTTTAAGAACAAAGAAAAAATGGCATCTGTGAGGGGGGGGGGCATGTCCCAATGGTCTCCCCTTCGCACGCCACTAAGGAGGCCTAATAGTGGCTCGATCACACAGGATATCCTGTTAGAAAAGCAGTCTGTTAAGTGTAGAAGGCTACAAGGTATTCATTGTCCATTTATTGTTACACTCAAAGTGAGCAGAAAGCTATTTTCCGGAACTAGCTTGTAAGCCTCCAAGGATTAGGCTAAGTAACAAAATCTAAGTGTGCCAACGGATCCTGTTAATTCTTATTTCTAGATTAACTTTAAGTTTATCGTTGGCCATGGATTGTTTCAGCCCCATCCATCGTTATTTACACAGAGTAAAATCGTACAGCTACTGCTAGCTTGTAGAAGAACATAACAACCTCGGGGGTCTACCGTAGTGACTTGTCAGTTTTCACATCCTTTTACTGAATTCCCAAAGAATCACCTGAATAACAGCTTCCTGTGCACTGAAATGCACTGATCATAACCCCCGTGCGAATACAAGCACAAGAGAACATTCAATCTGCTACGCGGCGAGGACATTTCTGTGGAACGCGAATTGGGCCGGTTCATGCGACACTGACGAAATTCGAGTTAATTTGTTGCATGAAAATACGAATTATGTATGAAAAATGTCTCACAATTTCTTATTCTAACAAAAATTTTGAGCAATTTTTGTAATAATAAGAAGATTCATCAAATTTCCCCATTTTCATCAAATTTCCCCAAAAATTTTTCCAGGGGGGCAACTTGCCCCCCCCCCTGCCCCCCCCCCCAGTAGCTACGCCACTGCCGTGTATGCAATTAAATTTTAAAAATATGGGATTATTGAGGAGAAAATCGACTCTAAAGTTTAAAGAAAAACAAAAGACTGCGCACTAATATGGGAATATGATATCACGTGCTTGCTTTAACTTAACTTCATGTTAAAAATGTGAAAACGTTACGTCCTCATATCTTTAGAACCACGCATCGGATTTCAATGCAAATTTCACCAAAATGCTTAGAATAAGTACCCCTCTAACATACAAAATCCTCCAACAATGTAACTTTGTCCAACTTGGTGACACTTTATATAACACGTTCGTCTTGCCATCTAAATAACTAACTAAATAACATACCAAATCCTGTTGTCACCTTAAACCCTTCTTTTCAGAGTCTTAAAATTAAGAAAAGAGATGTCAACACCGTGCAACAGTCAACAACATTATTTTAGCATTAGCAAAGGAAGTTGCTCCAGATCGTTCAAACTTTCAATAGGTATATACCTTAATAAGAAGGGTAAAAGATACTGACATAATTCCAACGAATATTTCCATTGGAAAGTTTATTCCTTAACTGCCAAGTGAATTCAGGGATTTCTGCTGACATGTCGCACTACCTTTAAGATTATTCTTTTGTCCATTTAGGGAGGGTGCTAAAATTTGCTATTTAGTTGATTTTGCCGCTTGGCACTTCTGAAATAAATTATTACTATACATACCGTGCTTCTTTTCTGGCAATCTTTACAGTCGTTTATTTTGGTCTTGTATCTTCGGAGGTTACCCTTTGAATACTACTTCTTCACGCCGTGAAGACTAAACTTGCCAAGTCACTAGTAGTCAGGTGATATTTGAATAACTCATGTGATGAACTAGATGCAATAAAAACTAAATACTTGTAAATTTTGACCTTTGCTGCTTGATAAGATAAAACTTCTATAGTCCATTACGGAACTTTATACCCCATCCGTTTGATCAGAGCTGTCTATCTTAATTTATCTATCCATATAAAACGAAAACAAATAGAGAAATACACTTACCTTGTTCTCTTAATTCGTGTTTTGTCCAAGATGTGAGCTACTCTTTCGGAGGCTAATTTGACAATGATTGACTGAGGCCTAGGTACCGTTAACTTACCTCTTAAATGTGCGTCCTCATTTATTACGTACGGTAGCAGGCCTACATATGCATGACAAGGTTTCGGTTGTGCATGTGTTTCCTCAACGACCAATGAAGTTCTCTTAAAGGCAGTCATTCGTCACCCTAAACTAAAGTTTCTGTATACATATATCAAAACTCTCAATTGGTACAGCTCTTTGATTGGCATCACATTCAAACAATGCATCATAGCTAAATTCCACAGCATTGGCACTGAGAGTGTCTTGATTACACATTATGGACTTGAATGCCCACTGGGACAAGCCATGAAGCAATAAACTAGGATTGTGTCTGGATAAAGATGAGTTTTAGATAAATGTGGGAGGGGCTAGAAGTAAGTAGGTTGGGAGAATTGGAACTGTTTGGGGTGATGAAAATATGCCTTTAAAATGAAAGCAAGACCGAAAAATAACTTGACAATGCAATAGACCTAACACACCTATTATCAAAAAGTGATAGAGATGAATCCGGTTAGTGCTTCTGCTTAGTGACTGTAAGCAGCCATTAGTGGGGTCCAGCAACCTTTTTGGAGCTTCATTTATTGTCTACATGAATTTCAAACCCTCATTTTCAGTGAAATTGAGGGAATGAAGAGGCATTTTAATATTTGACCATCCATGGTACAGGTAAGTAGTGAAATTGAAATATTAAAAGGTGATAGACCCTAGATATTGCCGACTATAACCAGACAATCACTTGCTGTCCGGATCCGTCTATTGAAATAGTAGTAAAGTCAACGGAATGATTTCATACATAAGGCTAATGAAAACTTACAACTGGACAGCTCTCATTCTTTCATGCTTCATTCTAAAGCTGCGACAAGCTCGGCTTTTCTTTCACAGGATCACTTTTATTGTCAATTTGGATAGTAAAGCTCCAAATTTCAGTACCGTATATATAAATTATTAATAAAAGCTGCCCAGATTGTACACCCAGATTTTGGAACAGAAAACGAAAAGCAAATTTTTTAGCTTCCAAACATTACCCCAAGGCAGTGGAAGGTAAACCAGAATGCAAGGCATTCATACTCGCGAATGGAGGCGGTCCGACAGTTCTGGTGATATTTGCAGGGCGTTGCTAAATTTAGCTACTCCCTGATACGAATAACAGGTAGTTTAGAAGATGGTTAATCTGTTTTGATGAGGATGTTGCGCATTTCAGAAAAGGAAATCAGTGTTGAAAATTTATACTGGTAAAAGACTAGTAATGAGAGGTGAAGGAAATATAAATGTTTATGCTACAAGCGTGCGGTTTCTTCTTTCTTCAAGAATGACAGTTTTTTAACTTCCTTAGTGTTCTCAATATTGTTCGATGCGGTAGTGTTTATCAGGGAGCTGTGACAGCTCGTTGTTACGGTTCTGCAGTGTAACCGGGTCCCCGTGTGTAAATGCATCACATGATCACCAACAAAGCAGGCATATACTTCCAGATCAGAAGAGATTTAACTTAGCTTTAATCTTGGCTTTCTTTGGTTGGATAAGTACGCAGCTAGTAGGTCTGTTCCGTTACAGTACGGTTGCTAAAAAGAACCGTTTTAAATTTGTCTTACAAGATTGCTCAATCTAAATACGTGCCGCATAATAACGACGTCTTCATTAAGTGCAGCCACTAATGAAATAATCGTATGTGGCAATATTTACAAAATGCATAACAAACAACTTGGGTAGAGGTTAACTAAGTTATTTACATGCGGAAAAGCATAGCCCTGCGCACGGCACATACTTGACTGTCCATTGAAACACATCAAGATCCCGTAATGCCCTTTTAAGTCACAGTGCCAAGTGTATCATATGTTGTTTGGCTGTTCATGTGGTCACCGGCAAAGCAAGCGCCTATTGGCATGGGCGATTCACGTTTCAGTCGAAGTCGAAACTTCTAGGTCAGAAGAAAACTAGGCAGTTAATATTGTGCAATTTTCCCATCCAGGAGACTACATTATCTCATCCGTTCTCTATTCCTAACCCTCTTCAATTCTGAAGGAATCTTCAATTCTGCTCCAGTTATAAAGTGCTTGATTGTGAAAAGAAAGCACATATTTAATGTTTTTCTTATAACAATGCCTAAACTTTTACATCCACAGATTGCTCGGATGTTTCAAACTGTAAGAAAAAAGGGCAACGACCATGTCATAAAGAACCACAGTTGACAAAAACGATAGAAGGGGCTTCTAAGAAACCTTTACCAAAGGCCTACGAGGCGAGGGTGCAGGGGGCACTCGCCCTCCCAATTCGGGCAAAAGCAGTTGGTCTATTCGGGAAAAACGTGGGAAAAGCATGCTAAACGGTAAAATTATTCGGGCAAAACATGCTCACGCCCCCTCCCCACATAGTACATTAACCTCGTACACCTATGACCAATACAGTCGTCCCAAGAACGGTATAATTAAAATATCCTTGAAGGAATATGTCTCAACGTGTAATGGACCAACTGAGACATATTTAAATAAATTACCTGTATTCATGGTAACCGCCTTTTAATCAGGGAGGTGTGATCAGACCTCCCTGCTTTAATCTACAAACACCTACAAATTAACAAAACCAACAAGGCACAGAATGAAAATACTGTAAAAAGTCCATAAAGCGGCCACTATACTTCGCATTCTCTCGTAAAAAATGATTTTCCTTTTTTTAAATTGGTTTGTTTCATTTTTATTTACTTATTTTTTATTATTATTTTTTCTTTTTTGTAAGTGGGGGTTTCCTCTCCAATGAAACAATATTTAATAATGCAAGGTACGGTCAAAATCACTGTACCGGTTTTACAGCAGAAATATTGTTTCCCATTAAAATTTGGAGTTAGTTTAAAGTATTAAAGAGTCGTCGTCAAATCATGCAAGTTAGCTTCACGGAGGCCATCTTGGTGCGCCTTTTCCCAAGTGGTGGCGTCAATCTACGTATAAGATGTGCACGTTACATGTAACGTGTACGTACGTTTTCTGCACACTTTCTTTTCATGTATATAGGAAGTCTGTGGCACTAGCTGATAAAACAGACAACACAAAATGGCATAATGGCATAATAACAAGTACATTTTATCTCACATTTTATCCAGTGAGCCACAACTGGAAAAAGGGTCGTGGTCGGCTCGACTTGAACCAATAGGTTGGAAACTGGGCTGTAAAACTCTAACAGTAACTAACTCACATTTTATCTCACACATCTAGAATAATCTTAAAAAAGTTCTGGTCAAATTTTACTAGAATCTGATCAACTGGGGCGCGAACACGAATCTTGTCAAATCTTTGAATAGATTCGACACAATAAATGAAACGAATAGTTTTTAAACTGTTTCAAATTTGAAACAAACTTTTTCAAATATTTGACAAGATTCCGGTTCTTGCCCCCATTTGATTAGATGTTTTTAGAGTGTTCCCTGTTATACAGATAACTAATGAAGGGATATTTTGCCCTTTGTTACAGAAAATGTTGTTTATAACTCAGATTTGAGTGAAAATCAAAATCAGTGCAAATTCACTTACCAATAAAGGCAACATCGGGGTTTAATTGATTTGCCCGTTAACGGGTAAAGTAGTCGTTCATAAATATGTGTTGAAGAAAACACCAAATACTCTGAACATGGGTACAACCAACAAATCATGAATGGTTTATTCATAAAAGAGACAAAGGTTGCAAATATTTGAGTTATAAGGTAATTAGATTGATTTTACCTCACAGTTTCTAACCACTTGGTTTAATTAAGTCGAGCCGGTCACGACCTTTTTCAGTTGTGGGTCACCGGTTTTGAAGGACACTGGTTTGCACGTGTAGCAGAATATTCCTTTCCAAAACCAGAATAGAGTATTGAAAACTTAAAAGGATCGCCAATAATCCATGTGAACAAGAACATAAATTATTTGAAGACATGTGCAAGAGACGCCCTACAATAATCTGCTTTACATTTATGATCCTTATTAGTAAGGTTATCATCTCCAATGTAATTTTCTTGAGGGGTTGATGACAAAATTTCTGTTCAGTTTACTTTCCTTGAGAAAACCTTCAGTAAGGGAAGGATCTGCCTGTTCAAATGAAGTTTTTGAAGTATTTTCCCCAATGTAAGGCCATTTTGATGAACAGATTAAAAAAATGACTTCACCCATGATTGGAACTGCAGTATCAGAGAAATTTGTGTAGAACAAATCAAAACATTGAGTTACAGGAAAGAAAACATTGAGCTTGAAGTTTGACCAAAAATGTCATGTCACAACTTGGTACCCAAATAAAAAGAATCACATATATAGAAATTAAAAGTTCGACTGATAGCCATCATGGACGTTTTGAATTTAAATAAACCAGGAGGACTTGAACCAATTCTCCTTAACCTTCCTGAATAAACTATTGTTCCATAAACGAAAGCTTAAGTCCACTGCCTGAATAAATAAATGTATTTTGTACTAAAGAATACGTTAATCGAGAACAGACTTTTATCTATAAAGTATTCATAACTATATGCTAATAAAGTTAGCATAGACATTGCCTATCGTAAATACTCCATCAAAATTTATCATGGAATAAGTTTTTTAAGCCAATGACAGGCCAATGATGTAAATGGTCTGAGAACCGTGAGGTTGGTCCAGTGATGTCCTTCAGTGGGCGTATAGCTTCTTTGGGACGGAAGCAGTTTAAAGTTTGGTTTCGCAGAGTGGCCCTTTGCCAGAGGGTTGGGAGGTCTAAAGAAGAGGTTTCTTAAGCCATTTAGCCAACATTTAGAAAAAAATGTACGTTTACCTTTGACAGAGTAGCACAACATCATACACTTTTAGAGGGAAATATTGCGTTTGTTTTACAAGAAAGTTTTATCCTTTTAAAACCAATATTTATTGACACTGAGGGACAAATGTTTAAAAATAATGTAGTATAGTGGTCTCCTATTCAAGAAATACGTTTCCCTCAGATTGAAATTCAGTTATTTGTGTTTCAAGAATAATTTTTTTCACCCAAACTTTCAAAATTTCAAATGATGCAACTTCCCTAGCTCTTCATAATATTTTGTTGAGATGAAGCTGCTGCTTGGGGTCTATGGTTGACAAGGAACGATTTGATAATGTCTTGAGCTATTTTCTTTGAACGCTTTGTTGAAACATTTTAAACGCAATATTTCCCTTTAAGCCTAAATACTCATAATATCATTATCGACCACCATCTAAGCAATCTTGTACAAGCTGATTTCTATAAACACAATCAAGTTTACAGCAAAGAAAAACAACAACTCGAAAGCAACAAATTGACTTTCCGATATCTCCCAAGAAATGGTACAGTCTAAAAGAAAACCCCAGTGTATTTTCACCGTCCAGGTTTTGGACCACGCAAATTCGGAAATCAATAAAACCAGGGACTCATATTCAAATCAAAGAAAAGGTCAAAAACTTTTATTAAAACCAATTGTCCAGTTTATAAGCTTTTTACTTAAAACCTCTTACATCTTTGGTAAAAAAGAAACAAAAATTTGCCATCCTGGGTAAATTTATGATTTGCAACACAGGACTGCGAAATTACAGGTAATACGTATTGTTCCGTGACGTCACATCCGCAAACAGCTTTTATTGATTACGCGTAGTCCGATAATGGCTATTTGTCAATGTGACGTCAAAAAATAAAAAGTTTACATTTCCCTTCCACGTTTCTCCCATACCGATCATACATTTACACAGGATGGCATATTTTGGTTCTTTCGGACTGCCACAATGGATTTAGTGTTCAATAGCTAAACGTGTGTAGAATTGAAACGAGTTTACAAAGTGGGGAAAGTAATTGTCCAATTGCTAAAAACGTTCTCAGTGACTGGGTACAGTTACATTTGACCTCTCTTTCATAGCCCGGAATCAGAATTACAAAAAGGTAGGAAAGCTGCTATATTGGAATTAGAGGTGGGGCCTATTTTTAAAAAGCTAATTGGTACGCATGAACAAGTTCCCTCAATATCCTTCGAAAAAAATCGCGGACAGTCCATGGCCTTAGTAACGAATTTATCCCTTTATTTACAGCAGTGAAGGAGAACGAGGCATATAAAAGTAAAATTCACAACAAAGATTCTTGTAGCCACTAGACACTAGAGGAGCCGAATTTAATTGGAGAAAAGTTTCTCATGGGTTACCCTGCCCACCCACCTACTGCTAGGCCCGCGGCGATAGCGAAACTACTTGGCAATCTTTGGCTGATACTGTATTAGGAATAGGAAGTAGACAAGAAATTATGCCAATGTAAATCCCTACGCAATTATAAAAAATGTTTAAAAATGATTAAGTCGGAGGTGCAGTGTTCGGTGCCATAAACTTTGTTTAACATTAGATTTTGAAGGGTACAAACGTTTTGACGTTTGAGCACCAGCTGAATTAGCTGTGCAGAAGGGTAACTCCTACTATTATTGTTAAATGCAGTCACGCCAATCGTGGCTAGTACCATAGACTTTCCGATTTCATGAATTGCTCTTAAGAACGATGTGGTTTTGTGATATTTATGTCACGTGATATTTTCCTCCCCCAAAAGACATTTTCATGTGTGATATTTATGGTGATATTCTTCTCCCTAAAGTCTGAAATATAAATTGAGTCCCTGCCTGAAGTACTCTTAACACGAGGCCCAAGGTTCATGTCCTGCAATAGAGGCTTTGCAATTGCGTCACGGAACCGCCATGCTGGAGGACATTCATGCCAAATACACGTGGCTTTGTGCCGAACGCACCGCACAGTGTGCACTGTGATATGCACGGTGTGTACACATTCAACGAGCAAGCGCGTCCCGTATGGTTTACTACGTAGTTACATGTACTCCAACATGGCCGCCGGAGAGTATTATGACGTCATTTGAAAAGCCTCTATACATGGACGAGAAACAGGAGGAAATTTGACCGTTGTTTTAAAACAAGTCTGTGCGACTTCTTTTGAACTTAACTTTTCCAACATGTCTACATTTATTTTAACCACATTTATCAAGAGAGAAATGTCATTTTGCTACAAAAATGAAAGATCATATTTTGGTGACAACACAAAGCATTAAGCAAAACAAATTAAAAATTTTGTCCTTCAAGTTTAGTGACCCTTCTGCGCCTATATGAAGGCTTTCGAAACATTTAGGCAGCGGACCGTACACGAAAAAGTGCTTTCGTTTTTAACTTTCGTGACGCACATCTGAGGGTCGGCTTAAAAATTACCCACGACGGTCAATTTTAACCTTTGGAACATAATATCAACTACCACAAGCGAACGAGTTGGCCTACGAAAAGAAATTTGAGGGTGAATTGTTGGCTTTTTCCGGCAAACATTCATTGTATATAATAGTTCCACGAATTTTCTAACACGTACAAAATCTATACGATGCCATGCACAGTGCACAGTGCAAGGGTCATTGAAATTGATAGGGATAAACTTTTATGTCAATTTATTGACGGGAGGGGGGAACAGGGGAGTAGGACGACTTTGCCCTTCTCTGAGGAAAAGGTTGAATAAATCAGGAACAGGAACGAGAAAGAATAGCCAAGGGATTTCGAAGAAGGAAAATGAAATAGAAGAAAACAAGAATAGGAATTTGAAATAGAAAGAGGAAGAAAATAAACACACATGACATGAAAAACAAAAACAGAGAGAAGAGATGCGTCCAGTGAGGATACCAATAGATGATTCACATGATATTGTTCAATCAAGTCTGGTTTGCAGCTGAGTTATGTAAGAGTAAATAACCGACGGCATGTCCAGTGGTTAAAGCATCCGACTTCAGGCGCGGATACAAGGGGGGGCTTATGACCCCAGCCCTCCCTTTTCGCCACATTAACAATAAAACATATGGAAAATTAGCAGTGCAGTTCCCTCACACCTCTGTTTTCTCTTAGGTCAGCCCCTTTTTTTTGAATTTGAGGATCCGCGCCTGGACTTGCAGTTGGGAGTTCGGGAGCTCGAGTCTTGGCCGGGTCATACTGAAGATTGTAAAAACACCTTCTGCCATTGTGCTTTGTGCTCAGCATAAAGCAATTGAGTAGGAAACAAGCCAGTTAGTTACAACTGGGAAAAAGCTAGACCGTGGCGGCTCGACATAAACCAATTGGTTAGAAACTGCCCACGTGGGTCATCACGTAAAAATCCGTCCATCTAACTAACTTGAGGGCATAGGCATAAATGGACAGGCCTTACGGCCAAGCAGTACTTAATTCCCCACTGAGACCTTTTGTCCAAATTAACCAAAAGGTTTCAACGGTTACCAAATGGTAAAGGGTTTTCAAAAAGGGTTTGGTTTATAAAAGGGTATACACTAATTTTTTAATTCCCTTTGAGTTTTGACCAGTTTCCATCATCGACCGAAGGGACTGCTCTTTAAATGCAAAGGGTATTTACAAAAGGTATCACTTGAAACCCTTTGGGTTCAAAGGGTTTAAGGGGGTTCCAAATGGAATTTTTCAGTTGGGCTGCCATAAACTTTTACTACACGTAAAGCTGTAAAGTATAATCTCTCCTAGTGAGCAAGCCTGCATGATTTTGAACCAGCATCGAAACGGTCGAAACTCCATGGAGTCTTAGTCGTTCACTCCAAGTATAGACGAATCCGATTAGCGCTTGTTTTAAGTGTCTGTAGGCAGCCATTAGTAGGGTCCATCAGCCTTTAATCGTCTTTATTTATTGTCAACGTGAATTTCAAATCCTCCTATTCAGTGAAGTTGAGAAAATCAAGATACACTTCAGTGTACAACCATCCATGAAACAGGTTAGGAAGGAAACTTAAAGATTAAAGGTGATAGACCCCAGTAATGGCCGACCAAAATCAGACCATCACAATCTGTCCGAATTCGTCTATAAGTTCAAACCATACGATCTGTCATCAAGGACTCGAACCAGTCTCACATTTCCTGCGAGAAACTTAACATCATGTAGTAAAGCTTATCGCCAGCATCTCTGCCAGGAAAAAGGGAACCGATCGTGGGGTAAAGTTTACAAAATGTGAAAGTACCGACCCGAATGAGAAGTGTATGAATACATTATCTTCTGTCAGGTGGAGAGGGGCCCATTCCTAGAAATATAATCACAACAACCAGTGGTTCGAACCTGCCACTTATTGATTTTGCAGGTGAACATTCCATTTGGAACCCTTTGAGCACAACTGTTTTGAAATGGTAGGCCTACCCTTCAGAAATTTAAAAGAAAATTTTTAAGCATAGGAGTAGGAAGCGGAGGCCTGGGGCAGAAAGCTCCCCCTCCCCAGTGAAAAATGAGGGGACGGAAGCATGCTTCCGCTACCCAACTTCCCGTGTCAGAAACCCCTTCTTTAATTTTCCAAGTCTCAAAAAACAGCGAAATTTCAGGCGCTTTTTGCTCGCCGCATTATGCAACATAAAGTGCACTAGTTCTCACTAATAGATCAGTTTGGTAAACTTTTCTGAGTTCTGGACATAAAAATCGGATATTTACCATTTGTGACACCACATCATTAAGACACACCGGCAGCTATGTTGCTATTTTTGTTACCTGTCTTTCATAAAATTCTAATTTTTCTACAATTAAAGTTCTTGATATTCAGACATTTTGTCTAAAAAGGACAACAAAATTTGGGAAACTTTTGAAATGTCATCGGGGTCTGCGGGTCTGAGGGGTCGCTATTTTTCAAAATTTTATATACGCTCCGCGCCAATTGAAGATAGTCTTTCGAGAAAGACTTCATATTCCAGGCAGGGAAGTCTTTGGCCTACCGTGGTCAAATGTTCTCATACATACCTATCACTTACCTTTCAACCCTTTCAGTTGAGTATTCTGTGTAAATGTATTCTTCCCAATAAAAGCTCCATATTTGTAATATATAAGTTTTAAAAAAAAGGCAAATTTTCCGCGTGCTTTGCGCGCCCTAAACTGAAACCCTTAATGCAGTAAGGGGTGGCTCAAAAGCATTCAGGGGTAAACTTTTCCGAGTCGCTACAGTGCCGTTTACCTAAATTTGTCTTCAATTTGGGCTTTAAAATTTTTGTCTAAGAAAAGCAACAAGTGCAGAAGTGTCGGAAGCTTTTTGAATGTCGCCGAGAACTTGAGCATTAAACCGCACTCCTTAGATAACATTATGTAACAACGATGAACTTAAGTCGACATGCTATCTCAGATATATGCTCATAGGAAACGTAGATTATTCGATTGTCCCCCAAATATTCGAATTTCCTCAAACTTCCTTTCCTTTCTGCAATACAAGCTCCATATTTACAAATGTGTGAAGACACCCAAATTTTCGGCGCGCTCAGCGCCCCCCAAATTACGTTCCTAATACAGTAGTGTTCCAAATTAAGAAAAAACACATTTTTTTATTAAAATAAGTTATTCTTGCTCGCTACAAAAAACAGCATAAAAAATTTACCTTTTGGTCAAAGGGGGTAGGGTGAGGTGCATGGTCCAAAATTGTCCCCCCCCCCCCCCCACACACACACACCTTCACACTTTTATATTGCTACCTATGCCACTGTTTTCAAATTGATGGAAACTGGGCAAATTCTAGACGGTGTAGGTATTACAAAATTATATTTTACTGCTGGCAACACCAAATCTTTTTAGAATTTTTCAAAATTATAAAAATATGGAAACCATTTCAAGTGGAACGTATTCAGTGAAACTTTGGTCAATTGAATTTGGACATTTCTGCTGGGTATACACCTACAAGAGAAGATTGGAATGAGCAATATTTCACATCAGCAACTTTCCATTGTCCCTTGACCACATGCGGGACATCGAAACCGGATTAGCGCTTGCAGTGACCATCCGTATATCTTTGCCGCACCCGCACCAAGTTCAAACGAGTTTCAAGGATTTCATGTTCCGAATTAATTAACATGGAAACACTAAGTTCCTAACAAGTATTGAGCCTATAGGTCCATCACCTTGAAAGGCCTATTTTCAACAGTAAGGCACACCCCTATTCAAAGTTGATCTGGGTTGTGAAAAATAGGTAAATATACACAAAGGCGTACGGGAAGACATCTTTAAGGAGAGGTTGATCCTGTTTGCTGTGAACTGAACCGCATGTCAACACGGTCCGCTACAGGCCGAATTGACTACTACAGGCTATCCCCCTTGCTCTGAAATACATATAAGTGTCAGAGCCCTGAAATAAGCACTTTCCCTGTTCTGGGAGGAGTGCAATCCCCACATCCCACCTAAACAGCTGAACAGGGGTGGCTCCAGCAGGGAGGGGGAGCGGGGACCATGGCCCCCTGTCGGGGAACACTGCCCCCCCCCCCCCGTCGGGAAGGCCGGCGGTTTCGTCGGGGAGGCCTAAAAAATAAAAAAAATAATGAAGAACCCACAATGACTGAAGTTACTGGATGGGCGATCTAGAACATATTTTTTGTTTTGTAATTCTATTTTAATACATATCGAAATCGATTTTATATCTCTTCTTCACTCTGTTAAACCTCATTCTATGTACCTTGTCCTATCTCTTTCCCCGTCGGGGAAGGACGGCAATTTTTCGGGGAGGACTAAACATGAAAAACGTAAAGGACTGAAGGTACTGGATGAATGACCATGGTTTTTTCTTCTTGAACTATTTTCTTTCTTTTGTAAAGATATTTTAATACATATCTGAATCGGTTTTAATCACTTTTTACTAGCTCTTCTACCCCTCATCCCATCTTCAATCCATGTGCGCAAGGTCATGCCTCCGTCGGGGACGGGTTACCCACCCCTGTTCTTGAGAAATTACAATTTCGTCGAGGAGCCTTCATCTTCAGACCCACGATAAAAGACGTGGGTCTGTAGTCACTCGGACGACCTTCTTGATCTTGTTTACTAGAAGACCATATTCTTCAAGGAAACTCACAATTCCGAATTTTCCTTACAAAAACGGACGAGATTTTGTTCATGTGCGTGCGGTACCCAACGGTCTGCCACCTGGCCTGCCTCGACAACCGAACTCTCACAAAGGTAATGAATATCGTCCGTGTCGTTTTCAGCTACACATAATGATGAACAGTGGTGTGAAAAAATCTTCCCATAAGTCTGACTGAGGATTTATTTGAAGGCACCTTGATACGTGACATATTTTCAAATACGATGGGAGTAAAACCATTTATAGTCTGAAGTTCAGGCAGTCACGTTAAACATTTCATCTATTTAGTGGACCTTGCAATTGAATTCAACGAAAATTCTTAATATAGTAAAAAACATTGTAGTATGTTTTCAATTCCGATTCATAATTTCCTCCGAAAAGGGACATGGCCATTACATCTTACTGTAGCAGTACCTCTTATCCGGTTCTTCTCTGGTCATTAGCAAGTTGGGTTTTTTCTCTGTTGAAGTGAAACTTTCATTTAAAGGAAAGCTAGTTACAAGTTTGGGAAATGCCATTCCGGCTGTTTTAGGGGTTAGAATTTTTAACAACTTTCTGTACGCCCCGCGCCAACTGATGGTGGCACTCCGCATATATGGTATTTTAGTCGAATAGATAACTGGACAGAACAATGCGGGTTTGTAAAATACTCTTCATTTGGGGGAAGTATTATGAAGTGAAAATAATTTTATTGCGAACTTCAGAAATAAAGGACTTCTTTAATTCTAGTTACGAGCCCAGAAAATGCCATTTCCTACTGTCCGGGGGTTCTCAGTTTTTCAAAAAATTCTGTGGATTCTGAGGATTACATCTCTTCGGACAAAAGGCAATTTTGCCCCCTCCCAAACTGACACGCTCCCCACGGTACGCCTATGACAATAAATAAAATATATAACTTCAAATATATGAGAAGCCAATTTTTTCATTGTGAGAATGCTCCAATATGGTCCGAGGGCCTAAATCTGCATGATAATATTCAGTAACCTCAACAAAACTACAGATCACCCCCACTTGATATTCCTCATGAGAACGTCAGATGCCTCCATAAAACCCCCAAACTGTTATAAAATTACAATTTTCTCCAACATTAGCTTTAGAATGTTAAAAGTGGCAACATTTTCCAATTTCGATGTGTACTCCGTACAATAAAAAAAGCAAAGCCAACTCTGTTAAATCACCCGGCATACTACCTAATTTTGCTCCTGAAAGGCATAGCAATTAATAAAAGAAACCAAATTTTTCATTAAAACCTTACCAGAAAACCAAATCAAAGTCCAAAATTTCTCCATTACAATAAGCTCTTAATTCCCAAACATTCATTTCAAAAAAGGCGAAAACTCTCCGGGCAAACTTCTTGTCTCGTCTGGAAGCCTTAGTTCGTAGGTCTTGTGCGATTCAATTCGTAACCACAAAAGAATTTCAGCTGTCGCCCATGTAACGTTTTTGATTCTTTCCTTAAAAAGGACAGAATTTTCTATAAACACCCAAACTTTTTATGATACCAACAAAAGCCAAATTTCTTACAAAAGTTTTAATTCTTACTTCAAATAAACTCCAGATTTTAAGTATTTGTTAAAAAGAAAGCCCAACATTTCGGCGCGCTCCGCTCCCTCAAATTCTGTCAACAGGTCAAGTCACGTTCCACCGGGACATAACATCGCTTTTGTCGGGGCCTTAAAATTCTGGCCCCCCTGTCGGGCAAATCCTGGCGCCATCCCTGCACCTGAAAGGCCTGCGCCTAGTAGTATGAAAAATACCAAGGTCTGTTTGCGATTTTCTATTGAATCAAGCCCCGATCAAGCGATCAATAAACAGGAAGTGACGCAATGAACCCGCCTTATCCTCGTAGTTGTCTGAAGGTTTCACTACTCCATTAGAGTAGTGTTCTAGAGCGTCAAGTGCACACCCTCAAAGAAGTAGTCCTTTTAGCTCTGGTTTTGACCAAATTTTGTCAAGATAACCTGCCAGCTGGGTGATGAAAGTCCATGAATATGAAAGAGTACTTGCCAGAGTGTGGATGTTGAAAATTTGGGTAAGATTGATGGTGATTTTGACTGTTTAAAAAATTGATGTCAAATGGCGGAGATTTTCCGTTTTTGTGAAGAGGCTAGAGGTAGGTGTACCCCACAAAAAATTTAAGTCCTTCTAGCTCAAAATCTAAACATTCATGGTATGGAAATTTTGTAGTGCCACGATGAGCAAACTTGTCAGCTATCAAGTGATTGGTGTCTTGAAATAGCTGTGAACTTTGACAAGGCTGCAGCGGCCTCGAAAGGGAGCTAATTTAGTGTGTAAGTCAATGGGGAAATTATTGGGGGTGTGAGACCTGAAAGTGTAAACAACGTCGAGTACATGCACTGTAATTATACACCAATTGCACGAGAGAATCAAACACATTTTACATACTTATTACTGCACTGTACTATCGTTTATTTCTGAATAGGTTGGAATCCATCGTCAAAAAATAGCTTTGAGAAAATTTAAAACACTACCACGGCTCGTTTTCAAAACAACCTTCATCCAAATATGGCACCTAAAGGCGAGCTTAAATAAGCACTGAGTTCTTACTGCATGGTGATCAGCAACTACACCGTCTGTCTCCCGATTATCCGACTGTTGCCAATGAAATGGCTCCACATCTGAAGGATTTACTTTCTAAATAAAGGGTCCCCCAGACCCGGAGTCGGTAGACACAGAGGAAAGGTACAACGATATTTTGTGAGATGCGCTCTTAGCTGCATTACTAACTCTCATGACAAATCCCGCCATTGTGAAAAGGCCACTACTGATGACTTCTGCCGTATTGAGCCAAGAACAAAAAACCGGCTAGTTGGTTTATAAACCAGAATGCAAAAATGCATTGAGGTTTCGATGATACATACATGCTCTTTTCAATAAAATGCTACATTTCTTGTAACAACTGGTGACCCAAAATAGCCTTTGTCTCCACCTGTAAGTGACTGGTTTTTCTTTCATACTGTGCCTTAAGATATTCTGCAAACAAAGTTTTCAGAGTTTGATGCCAGGTGATACCAGATGACCATTGACCTCCACCAAAAACAACAGGTACAGTACTTTCAACTCACCATAACACATCCACATACTAATTGGGAAATCCATCCAAGTTTCCTACCTTGAGATATCCCATTTTGACAAGTTTTTCAAAGTTTGACCGATGATGACCCCAGATGTCCTTTCACCTCCACAAAAAATAACCTTATACAGACCATCTTCTCACCATAATTCATTTACATACTAATTTTGAAATCCATCCACCTTTCATACCTTGAGCTATCCTAAACAAGGTTTTCTGAGTTTGACCCCTATGACCCCAAATGACCTTTGATCTCTACCAAAATCAATAGGGTTCTTCCTCCCATCATAACGCATCAACATATCAAGTTTGAAATCAATCCAAGCTTCCTACCTTGAGATATAGTGTAAACAAGAAGTTCGGGGTTTGACCCCATGTGACCCCAAATGACCTTTGACCTCCACCAAAATTTATTGGGTTATTTCTTACATCATAAGGCATCAACATATCAAGTTTGAAATGAATCAAAGTTTCCTACCTTGAGATATAGTGTAAACCAGGATTTCGGGGTGTGACCCCAAATGACCTTTGACCTCCACGAAAATATATCTGGTTCTTTCTTACATCATAACGCATCAGCCTATCAAGATTGAAATGAATCCAAGTTTCCTACCATAAAGTATCACGTAAACAAGGATTTAGGTTTGACCCCATGTGACCCCAAATGACCTTTGACCTTCACGAAAATAAATTGGGTTCTTTCTTACATCATAACGCATCAGTCTATCAAGATTGAAATGAATCCAAGTTTCCTACCATGATGTATCACGTAAACAAGGATTTCAGGTTTTGACCCCATGTGACCCCAAATGACCTTTGACCTCCACCAAAATCAATAGGGTTCTTCCTCCCATGCTAACGCATCAACATATCAAGTTTGAAATTAATCCAAGTTTTCTACCATGAGATATCGTGTAAACAAGGATTTCGTGGTTTGACCCCATGTGACCCTAAATGACCTTTGACCTCCACCAAAATCAATAGGATTCTTCCTCCCATGCTAACGCATCAACATATCAAGTTTGAAATTAATCCAAGTTTTCTACCATGAGATATCGTGTAAACAAGGATTTCGGGGTTTGACCCCATGTGACCCCAAATGATCTTTGACCTCCACCAAAATCAATAAGGTTTCTTCCTGACATCCTAACGCATCAACATATCAAGTTTGAAATTAATCCAAGTTTTCTACCATGAGATATCGTGTAAACAAGGATTTCGGGGTTTGACCCCACGTGACTCCAAATGACCTTTGACCTCCACCAAAATCAATAGGGTTCTTCCTGACATCATAACGCATCAACATATCAAGTTTGAAATTAATCCAAGTTTTCTACCATGAGATATCGTGTAAACAAGGATTTCGGGGTTTGACCCCACGTGACCCCAAATGACCTTTGACCTCCACCAAAATCAATAGGGTTCTTCCTTACATCATAACGCATCAACATATCAAGTTTGAAATTAATCCAAGTTTCCTGTCTTGAGATATTGTGTAAACAAGGATTTTGGTTTTTGACCCCCTGTGACCCCAGATGACCTTTGACCTCAACCAAAATAAATAGGGTTCTTCCTCTCAGTATGGGGTATCTGTGTACCAAGTTTGAGAACTGTCAGATCTTCCCTTCTTAAGATATCGTGTAAACAAGCAAAGTGTCACAAACACACACACATACACACACACATACACACATACACACACACACACGCACATACACACATACATACACACACACGCCATCATGAATGCATAGGTTTCTCTTTTCATCGAAACCAAAAACCGCTTAAATGTAAATTTGAGAACGACTCATATTCCTCCAAAAGAGTGGAATCTAAAGCTTTTGCTCAAATCATGCATGTATTGACGTGATGGGCGCTAGTCCCGAAAAATAAAGCATTTCACCGACTTGGTAACGTCAGATAGTGAACCGCCTACCCCCACTTCACTTCGCGAAATACAAGACACAGATTGGAAATTTCGAAACCTGTACGGAGATAAAAGAGAAGCAAAGGGATAGATTTTCTCTAAAACACAGTCGGGAAAACTCTCGAGTGAAAATTATTCTTTGAAATTGGAGAAAGACGCTCAAAGTTGAAGCCAATCGCTAACGTCAAAAAGAGTAGCCTATATAGTAGGCCTATGTAGTATGTGTATATACACTGTGTGCACTGCATGCAGTGCAGGCCAGCTTGTACATACCGCCGCTATGCTGTGCAGAGCAACGGTCGTGTATGTTGAAACGGGAAGTTACGTCATAGGTCATGTTGATCTCGGGTCACCTTGATTCTCCGAGCTTCCACACACGGTTTTTTGATCCCCCGCGCGAGATCTGATCTGCCCCGGTGGGTGGATCAAAATATCCGGATCTGATCCTGAGTGCGAGAGCTTTCACACTACAAAGTTGATCTCGAGGGGTGGAATCAGATCCGAATCTGATCCCCTGCTTGAGATCAAGTGTGGGAGCACTCAAAATCAGATCTCGCGCAGGGGATCAAAAAACCGTGTGTGAAAGCTCGGAGGATCAAGGTGACCTGAGATTAACATGACCTATGACTTTCAGAAAACTACGAGGATAAGGCGGGTTCATAGCGTCACTTCCTGTTTGTTGATCGCTTGATCGGGGCTTGATTCACCGCAAGGGATCAAGTGTGAAAGCAAAACTTGATCTCGAGGGGAGGATCTGATCCGGATCTGATTCCTCCTCGAGATTAGCTCTCAAGTGTGAAAGCGGTCAAAGTGTCCTTTTTCTTTCCACATCTTTTACCTTTTTTAATCCCACGTACCAAAATAGCATAAAAATTTGTTTAATTTTTCATAAATATTACATCAAAGCGCATTTCAGATAATTCAAGAGCCTTTAGAAGACCGCTTTCACACCTTTCACCCTTGAGAGCTGATCTCGAGGGGGGGGGGATCAGATCCGGATCAGATCCTCCTCTCGAGCAAAGGTTTTGCTTTCACATTTGATCCCCCGCGGTGAATCAAGCCCCGATCAAGCGATCAACAAACTGGAAGTGACGCAATGAACCCGCCTTATCTTCTTAGTTGTCTGAAAGTCATAGGTCATGTTGATCTCGGGTCACCTTGATCCTCCGAGCTTTCACACACGGTTTTTTGATCCCCCGCGGGTGATCTGATTTGCCCCATTGGGTGGATCGAAATCTCCGGATCTGATCCTGAGTGCGAGAGCTTTTACACTTCAAAGTTGATCTCGAGGGGTGGATCAGGATCCGGATCTGATCCCCTGCTTGAGATCAAGTGTGAAATCACTCCTACATGATCGGAGGCTCGGCTGCAGTTTTAGTACCATTTGACGAAAAGTTCACTTAATACGTGGAAGTTATGTGTCTATCTCACCTTCGTCAGATTTTGTATTTAAAGGAATATTTTTACTTATTTTTTCTTGATCCATTGGCCAACCGGATCGCTTGTGGTAATTGCATGGGTTATTATTTAACCTTTTCCTATCGATTCGTATTTTTTTCAAGCAGACCCTCCGAAGTATGTTACCAAGTAACACGAAAAATCAGGACAGGTCTAAATGTCTACAAACCTTTGCTGCGTTATTTATTGATTAGTGAATAAGTTCTGTTTGAAACTTACTTTACACCGGCTTCAGATTGAGGTAAGTGCCACCTGGAGCCTGTTCCACAAAGAGTTACGCACGATCTTAAGTTTGATTTACTGTTGACTTAAGTATGGGGAATCAAACTTAAGATTGTGCGTAACTCTTTGTGGAATGGGCCCCTGCAATGGTCATTAATGCCACCATGTTTTTTCGATTCCCTAACATGTCTATAAACAGAAAAATTCAGGTATATGGGTATCTTTGGGTGGGTTGGGGAAATATAGCGGGGTATCTGCCAAGAGGCAGGGTGCTGAAAAATCAAAAATTTAAGGGGTTGGGGAAAGTAAAATGGCTATTATTTTTCATCCAGAAACTCGAGAGTAACAAACGACCTCTCAAATTATTCGCAAAGAAATTGTCTTTTAGTTGATGTACAAATTTTGAAGACACGTGATTTTTTGAGGCCATTTAAGGTAAAAAAAGGCACGAAATTTGACATTTGACCTAAATCTTGACTATGCTATTTTAAAATGTAATGGGTAAAGTATATTGATTCATTTGTCCTAGTTTGACCTGAAATGATTTAATTACATGTCTTCAGACAGTTATAGGCTACTAATGTTCCAGGGTTTGTACTTAGGAAGCACCAGTGTCGAACGAAATGTTAACTAGTGAAAAATCTGTTAGAAAAACGTACTTTTCCAGCCCGGAAATGACAATCTATTCATGTTCGGCGAAACCAAACTTTAACTGCTTCCCGAAGGACCTATTACGTCCACCGAAGGACAATACGTGACCAACCTCACGGTCTTCAGATCATCGCGTGGTCATCCCTAAAGTGATAATGCACGTCAAAAGACGAATCCAAAGATGAATGCGGTTTGCATCTAAACCAACTAAAGAAAAAAGTTATCACAGAAGGGAGAACCCCCTTCTCCTTAGGTGTAATTCACGCAGACGTTGGAGGATGAAGTAAGGGTTTCATTATACATATCATTTGTGGTTCCCACCGCCCACGACCCCAATCATCATCCTCTAGTATCACAGTGGTGACATCAAGCACATAGACGAATCCGATCAGCGCTTGTGTTTAGTGACTACAGGCAGCCATGAGTGGGGTCCATCAGCCTTAAATCGTCTTCATTTATTGTCTACATTTCAGTCTGCATTTCAAAGCGCCATATTCCCTGAAATTGAAGGAATCAATATAGAATTTAATGCACAACCATCCATGATACAGTTAAGCAAGGAAATTAAAAGGTTATAAGGTGATAGACCCCAGTTATGGCAGACTAAAATATGCCATTACTTGCTGTCCGGATTCGTCTATAGTCAAGGAGGGGTGAAATGGGAGGGCGCCCTTATTGGGCAGATCTGGTATTTTTATATTTTTGTTTCCGATATTGCTAGTGTGTCCCCTATTTATTTGCTTAAGTGCAACCAAAATTCCTTTCCACTTTAAAGGCATATTTTCATCATCCCACACAGTTCCAATTCTCCCAACCTACTTACTACTAGCCCCTCCCACGTTTATCTAAAACTCATCTTTATCCAGACACAATCCTAGTTTATTGCTTCATGGCTTGTTCCAGTGGCTATACAAGTCCATAATGTGTAATCAAGACACTCTCAGTGCCCATGCTGTGTAATTAAGCTATGATGCATTGTTTGAATGTGATGCCAATCAAAGAGCTGTACCAATTGAGAGTTTTGATATATGTTTACTGAAACTGTATTTTGGGGTGACGAATGACTGCTTTTAAGACGAATCCGGACAGCAGGTGATCTGGTGATGGTCTGATTTCAGTCGGCCATAACTGGGGTCCATCACCTTTAAATCTTTCGATTCCCTTGCTTACCTCTATCATAGATGGTTGTACACTACATTGTATCATAATTCCTTCAATTTCACTGAATATGGGAGTTTGAAACTCATGTAGACGATATATAAAGGGATTCAAGGCTGCTGGATTCTACTAATGGCTGAGCAAAGTCACTCAAAACAAGCGCTGATCGGATTCGTCTATATGGGAAGCATTAACGGCCATAAATTTTCCCGTCCTGGCCAACTGATGGTGGTACTGCGCTTAGATACGTCTTGCCAGGGAGATGCTCTGTTGCGACTCCCCGATCAGATGAAATTAAAATACGCCGATTTATTCTAAATTTAGCTGAACGAAGAAATTGTACATCGAGAGAAGGAGGGTAGCCTATATCAGTAAGAAAATGTCAAAAGAGAAAGAAAGAAAGGAAAAAGAAGAAAAGGAGCACTCAACTTTTGAGTTTGTCCCCCTATCAAAATAACCTGCTGCTGCCTCTGGATAGAGGTCCCTGGTTTAACTTCTTCCTCGGTGGTTCCTCTTTATATTTAAGAGAAAAAAGAGATTGAATTGAAATGGATTTATTGGTTGAATACTCTCACTCATTCAGGATTTTATGTAAGAGATGAAAGCCATAACGGATAATTACATAAACTTTTCAGCACTTTAGATAGTTAGACGGACAGTTTATCTTTTTGAAACTTAGAGAGGATTTAACTCATTAGTGTGATGCCCTTAAAAGTTTGCCAACTTCCGAGTTTGTTCTTTCTGAAGATTTGACACAATCTTACTTTTCAGCAGTTTATTAAACTTTCAGTTTCGTTTTAAGCATTATTCCGTGTATCTTGTTCTTGTTTTTTATCAGGAAACTCCCTGTTCTGATTGCCGAAGTGTACATTTAGCTGATGCGCTCTGTTTCACAAGGAATTTCTTGATTGCCTGTTGTCATTGTATTATATCGATTGAATGCTTTGTTAGGGACTAGTGCACGATCGGTAGCCAGTTAGGAACTTGAATCTAAAATAATTCGCATATATAGACCCATGATATTTGGTGAGAAGAGAGGTAACCAGATGAGAACGCAGCCCTAAACCACCTACCCCCTCTTTTCCCTTCCCCCCATCCCAAAATGAAATTCGAAGGTAAAAGAAAATTATATTTGCCAGGGTGAGTTCAAGACAATTTGTTAAAAATGAAGCATTGAGAGTATGAATTTTTTAGTATAGAAAGAGACTGAGACGAAGACCTCGCATACGAGCTCATTTCCAGTGAGCCAGGACTGGAAAAAAAGGCCGTGGCCGGCTCGCCTTGAACCGATAGGTTTGAAACGGGGCCCCCGCTTCCCCCAAATCGACGCCCATGATCCGTCAAAAAATCCCCTGATCTGATCATTTCAATTTTTCGCAATCCCCTGATTTTTGTTTTCTGCAGACGTTCTCGCTATCATTCCATCAAACTGACCATTTCGAACGAAATAACTGATTTGTCCTTAACTTTCGAATTTATAGAGGTCATTTTAAATAGAGTAATGAAAAAGATTTCAACATGTGGAAGAGGAACTAAATCTTTACATACTGGTGAAAGTTCCTTTCGCGGTTATATTTCTCGAGATATTTTAATCACAAATACTAAGGCTATTTTGGGAGATCGAAACCAATTTAAAACTAGAACGAGAAACGTTATGTGGATTTGGGTTGAATTCTCATTCAATTTTTACCAGACCTCTAATTCTGACATGATCAAAGACCCGTGCAACCAGTTAATTGTTAACAACTCACTGGTGCAACCAGGCAAGGTACAAAAGCGACTACCTGGTCACAAGGGGGAAATATAGTGGTGGGAAGATGTGTAGAAAATGTAATATTATTATACGGAAGAAAATTTTCTAGTAGGACTCCCCGCCCCGTTTCCGTTACGTGGCTACAAACTTTTTTGTACTTTGCAGAGAACTCCATATAAAAACTAGTTTTTAGCCTTAGTTTTAATGGAGGGTGCAGTGATATGAAGAGTCAGGTATAATCCTAGTTCAACTGTTCCAACAGCTATAGAGGGCGTGCAGGTAACGTTATTCCAAAGATATTACAAGCATAGATATCAAACTGAAAATGGCGCAATGAATCCTCATGGAAGCCGAAGGTTTCACAACCCCAATAATTTCCCCATTGACTTACACACTAAATTAGCTCCCTTTCGAGGCCGCTGCAGCCTTGTCAAAGTTCACAGCTATTTCAAGACACCCATCACTTGATAGCTGAAAAATTTGCCCATCGTGGCACTACAAAATTTCCATACCGTGACCCTTTAAATTTTGAGCTAGAAGGCATTATATTTTTTGTAGGGTACACCCACCACTAACCTCTTCACGAAAACGGAAAGTACCATTTGACAGCAATTTTTAAACAGTCTAAATCACCGTCAATCTTACCCAAATTTTCAACATCCACACTCTGGCAATTCTCCTTCATATTCATGGACCTCCATTACCCAGATGGAAGGTTATCCTGACAAAATTTGGTCCAAACCAGAGTTAAAAGGACTACTTCTTTGAGGGTATGCACTTGACACTCTAGAACACTACTCTGATGGAGTAGTGAGACCCGAAACGGAGGCGGAAGTGGTGCTCTCCGTTCCGTCCAGTCGTTTTGTGGGCGAACAGGTAAATTGATATCTTCTGGTAGTATAAATACGTGTGATTCCGAAACATTTCAAATCTTCTAAACGCCGCTCTTCAATAAAGCTTGCTTACAAGGGACAGTTTGTTGCTTCTTCGAGATTTAACACTTAAGAAGACTTAAACATGAACGTGTAGCGATATTTTGTAAGTTCATGGACTTCCTGGTTGGTCAGTTTCTTTCTATGGTATCTTCGCCAGCTCACATCTAGACACGAGTTTATATTTTTGCGCGCTTACGACGAAAATCCATCTAGTGCATTCGTTTTCTAAGCACGAAGAAGTGCCGTACGTATCAATTACCCCGGATTGTACACGGAGATATATATTATGAGTGCAGATCACAGAAAAGAACTGTGCGCACGTCAATTCAACACACTTTCGCCCTCCTCCATTTGAACTCTGTGAGGAGTCAGCGTGTCCAACAGTTAAGAAATATGAGTTTGAAATCTACGCATGTAGACGAATTTAGCCACGGTCACAGTACAACGATTTCGGATCCGATTTTTGTGAGTTTTGTTAAAATCTTCTCCATCTCTCTGGTCAGAAAGTCAGAAAGAGAAAAATTTGCCAATTTGTGTAAACAAAGAATTGTACCACAGAGTATTATATAAATTTAATTTATGCTAATTATTTCGTGACGTCATGTCGATAGACAGGATTTTTTCGGACTACGCTGTCCAATAAAAAATATATGTCGGTGTGACGTCACGAAAAAAATCAGTTGCCATTTTATTTTCATAGACATCAGACGCAAATCAAGTATTTACACCGGGTACAAATGTTTGGCTCTTTTCGACCAGAGATGGAGAAGATTTCAACAAAAGATCGAGAAAATCGGATCGGAATTCGCTCCGAATTTGTTGTAGTACAGTGGACCGCGGCTTTACCCACGTATCTCATTGGTCGACCAATCGTTTGTATTTTCTCTATGTTTTCATTAAGTTGGTTCGTCATTTCTCTAAAAGAGGGCGTACTTTTGGCACTGTGAGTTTGTATTGTCTGATTGTGATACCATATGCATAAGGAAGTCATAGTTGATGTCTAATGTGGCGTCGCAACGCTCGCTGATATGCGGGAATTATATGTGACGCGTTTGATATACATGCTGTGACTATTGGACCAAACACAGGACACATCGTTGGCACGACTTTCAGTTGCAATATTGTATGATATTTAAACCAAAAGTGCTTTTTCAAAGTGACTCGTTTAAAACAAATAGTTTTATATTTTAAAGTTAGTCTTTAACCCTTTACCGTTGTGCTCCGATCGGGGCATATTTGCGCGCCTCGGGAGTGGGCGGAAAAGCGGACGTAGCCCGCCCCGCATCGGCTTCCGTAGGCCATTGACCCCATGACCTTAAACTATTGTCTCTCTCGTTGTTGTGGCCGAATTTTCGGGTAGCTACTCACAGTTTCGAGCTCCGCGTGAAACAGTAAAGATGGGTGACAGCCGAGCTCTCCGCATGGGTCCAAAAGGACCCAAACAACGGTAAAGGGTTAAACTTCTGATAATGCCTTTTAAAGGCATGTTCTGGAGACAAAATTCGTTAACTTCAAAATAAACAGAAAAATTTTCTCTTTCAAAAGGTGAAAATTGCATATCAATAGCTTATAGCATTTGGAAGATACAAATTTTTAAAATACTGCAAATTTTTCTTGGGATTTGATGCATCATGGGAAATCTGTGATGTCATTGTGGCACATTAATTTGACGCTGCATTCAATTTATTTATAATTATGATGCCGCTGCAGACAATATCAAGGAACATTGTTGGTTGCGCTCTACATATGGTGAAGGGTAATGCTAGAACTACAGAAAAAGATATTCAAACATTCCAGCAGTATCAAATTTCAAGGACAAACAGGGTGTTAAATTATAAAGAAAAACAAAAGGAATTTGAAGCAATGTGCCCACATTACATAACTTTCTGTGGCTTTGTTGAAGAGCAGAGGTATTTTTTAACAGAAATAACCCATCTTTAAAGTGAGATATCTTGAGTTAGGAAAATGGTATTGTGATAGGGTTTGAAGGACATGGTGTGGAATATTTTTGTTTTTCTTACAAGACAAAGGCAAAAAGCCACCAGAACATGACTTTAATTATACTGTCTCGTGACGAGGCAGAATGAAGCACTTGAAACTGATAGCAGAAATAAACTGTTATAGTCAGACAACTAATAAACGATAGTATGAAGAGAGTATAGTTCAAAATTCAAAGTACAAAATACGATCATTCATGAAGTTCGTCACGAGGTGTTTCTCGTGACAAAATCAATAAGACTGGTAATTATGCACGGAGACGGTAGACCACTAAATAAACGATATAACTTGCAACTGTCATATGGGCAAGTAGGACTTAATTACCAATATGACATTCATGATGAAACATTCCTTCTTACTTTCTGTTACAACTTCCTTCTTTGCCTTAAAAGAATGGTTTAAGGTCACAGCAGGATTTGGTATGTTAGAGGGATACTTATTCTGGGCATTCCCGTGAAATTTGCATTGAAATCCGATGCGTGGTTCCCAAAATATGAGCACGTCAAGTTTTCACATTTTCAACAAAATGTGAACTGGAAGAAAGCACATATGACATCACTTTCCCACATTAATGGGCAGTCTTTTGTTTTTCTTTCAACTTTATACTGGATTTTCTCCTCAACAATCTCATATTATTAAAATGTGATTGCATAAGTGGCATGAGAATTTTACAAACTTTGAATCCCCCACAGGGAGGTCATACTCCTATTAGCTTCAAGGTCAACACAACAGTCTGATAAAACAAAGGGAAACAAAGCATTCCTTGTCAATGTGAGGAAGTGATACAAGCTCTGCTGCCCTCAAACTCACTTTTGAACACACATCTACTGGCGTCATTTACTGATGTCTCAAGAAATACATGTCCGATTTGAATGAAACTTTCACCACACTGTGTAGATTTTGTTCCTCTTTCACATGTGAAAATTAAAATTTTGCTGAAACTTCCCCTTTAACACCTCCTTTGGATTCAGGGAAGAATTAAAGCTCACTTCATGCACGCTTGATATGGTCACATTTCACATCTGATTAATTGATTGACAGTAACAAATATATTAAAATACACAAAAAGTTACGTAATATTTGGGTTTAGCTAACAGGCCAAACAAGCGTGTGTTAATTGCCTTTCACACAGTGTGAACACAATGAAAGCATAGCTCATTTGAGGGATCAGATCATGTAACAAAGTCAGATACCAGTTATACCCCACACCGCCTTTGATCTACTGGGGTGTCTATGTTGCTTTCTCAAGCTCAAGGGTCGGTGGTATGTTGGAGTTATACACCTTGACTTCTAACCTTAACGGTCAAAAGCAGCCAACCCTCCCCAACTTGAAGTAGCGTAGTAGACTATCCTGTTTCGTGATTGGCTCTTGAGAGTCATGTCACAAAATTTCTTTCTTCTCAAATGTAAAATTTACTAGAAGTAACTGGCAGTGCTTGATTTACCCTGAATATGCAATACTGCATGAAATCCCTAAATATCATGAAAGATACTTCAAAGAGAAGTAAGAAGAAAATTGTGATATTTAGCTGGTGCTTTATGCAAAATATACGCTTGGAGGACTGCTCTTGACCTTTAACTGTTTTTTAATCTAGCGGTGTATATGCCCTACAAAGTGACGTCGCATGACGTTAAAGAATAACGGTCTTAACCCTATGATGTTACTTAATTTTATCTTTCCATGGAATTACTTAGATAAGAAATGATGACAAATTAAAACTACTTAATTAGAGATGTATTGACAAATATCATTCGATCAAATAATCAAGACTTCAGATTATAATACACAGAGTATACAGATTGAACGTCTAAAGATGACTAATCACAAGCTAGCCTGTCTTGCACATGTGTAGGTCAACTTATCCTTTTAGCGCGGTGGTGAAATGTCATTCACTTATACACCACTGGATGACACAGGCATGAAGCCAAGAGTCAGAAGCGGGCAGGCAGCCGATCTCCAATTTTCCAATAAAAGGTCTTGCACTGAAGGATTTAATATAGCTTACTAGACCTCATAACTACTGTACACCTTCAAGATAAATTCTGTCGAAGTCGAAAATCTCGCACAAATTTTTTTATATCACTTAATGAAAAAGGCACACTAGCCCCTTCAACCCCAAACCAGCCCTGTAGAAATCTAGCATTAACGTTCCGTGCCCCCCCCCCTCCCTCAGTTACTCTGGTTGGGAAGTTGTTCAAGACGCACTGCTGCAACGATCCTAATCCCTTTGGATTAGCTCCTAATCTGTCTACGAACCTGCTGAGTGTGTCATGGCGGGCAGTTGCGGGGAGTTGCATCCAGTTACATTCAACAATTAAAATAACTTTTGTTTGGGGGGGGCAGGAAAAGTTTGAATCTAGGCAGGATGACTACGACTATTCTAAATCAGCGGCAGCTAGGCGCGTAGGGAGTGCAGTGGAGGTTGGGGGCTAAGCCCCCTCCCTGTCAGAACAGACCGGATACATGATCAAGACTGGATCACCCGGGAAGTTAAGTTCGATTCCCAGATCTAGTCATAAACCAAAGACTTTACCGCTGTATGATAGGTTAGGTTAGATGGAGCTTTAGGGTCCAGTTTCTAACCAGTTGGTTTAAGTCGAGCCTGTCACGGCCTTTCTCAAGTCGTGGCTCATTGGCTTATTTCCCTACTCCATTGCTTGTGCTGAGCACCAATCACAATGGCAGTAGGTTCGTTTTTAAAGTCTTCGGTATGACCCGGAGAGGACTCGAACTCCCGACCTTCCAACTGCAAGTCTGATATTCTAACCACTTGGCAGTCGGTATGCCGTTGTGGTTGATGCTGCTCATAAACAATGGAGTCGGGAAAGCGTTAGTTCAGAGACCCACGATTGGAAAAGGGCTGTCGGCGACGCTAAATTAAACTGAAAGGTTATAACATGAACCGCAAACTTTAACAAACCAAATCGCATCCCGCTAGAACAGACGACCATGCGACACGTTTAACGAACTAGTAACCTGTAGTGGAAAGAAACCCCCACAAACACGGACAGAAGACTTAGAGAAAAAATAAAAATAAACAGATAATATTCTCCTTGTTATCGATGTCCATCACTTCAACCCACCCATTTATCTGCCCCTGAGTAGTTGCCATGTATGCTAATTGATTAAATACGGATACATCTAGTTCATATTCGTTTCTACCTCGCCTATTCCATTCATTACGGAATTCCATGAGATTGCAAGATTGACTGGCCAAGCTGAGTGCTTGGATTTGACTCAAAAGAACGGATGTATTTTGCACCATACTAGAGAATGTCGATCGAAACTAAAAAGTTTAGCTTTTTGGTGTAAAACGAAAACGAAACGGGCACGAAAGAAAACAAACCCACCTATTTATCTGTCACCCGAGTAGTTTCCATGTATGTTCATTGATTCAAATACGGGTACGGTAGAGCAACAGTTTATATTCGTAGATACCGCGCGCATAGACCTACTGGAAAATCTCGAAACTGATAGTTTAGCTTTTTGGGATAAAACGAGAACAAATTAACGAGCACGAAAGAAAACAGAACACCTATTATCTGTCACCTGAGTAGTTGCCATGTATGTTCACTGATTCAAAAACGGATACCGCTATATTATTTTCATATATAATGCATACTCGAAAGCAATAGTTTAGATTTTTGGTGCAAAACGAAAACAAAAACGAGCACAAAAGAAAACGAAACGTAAAGCAATTAACAAAGCGCATGTATGTCTTACAAATAGATACCTAAACATGGAGTTGTTATTAGACCCTGATCGAAAAATACATATCCCAGAATTGTGTCTCCGTTTCTAGTTAAGACTTATCACTAAATGTGGATTCGATATGCGAGCTAATCAAGGGCTACGCTCCTGGATCAAAAAAGTGAACTTATAGTCACTCTCTTACAGAGTGTAAAGCGTGAATTCACTCAATTAGAGTTTTAATTCACCCAAAGAAGAGTGAAATTCACCCTTCGACGAGCACCGGTAGTGATCACTCTTTTTTAAGAGTGATCACTCTAGGCACTCCATTAAAAGTGGAAGTTTTTTTTCGAGTGAAATTCGCTGTTCTTGGAGTGAATAAACACTCCAACAGAGTGAATTCTCACTTTTCACTCTATTAGAGAGGGACTAATTTCACTCTTTTGATTATAGAGTGTACGTCATTGGTGACGTCAAATCTCAATTCTGAAACCTTGCTTACCTGGACTCATTCAGACTGGCACATCAAAGATCCTGGATGTGCCACTTCGGCCATATTAACTTCAATAATTCCAGTCTTTTCTGCCAGTATTCAAAAACCAAACGGTAAATGCGAGCTTAAAAACCTAGCGTGGATGTAATGTTATTGAATAACTTCGGTGTCGAAGGAAGCGGGACACTCAATCCTCCATGAAAAAGTAGCCAGGCTGATCCCCTTTCCCCCACCCATCTTCCAAGTTTTCCATGACTAGGAACCTCGGGGAAAATTTGAAGAGGGTGCTTCTCATTTATTTTCTTGATCAGTCCGATGCACTTGCAGCATAGAACAAGCGGGAAGAACCGTGTCTGGCCATCCTGTGGTTCATTGTAAAGCCAAACAAATTTTGTGCGGTCGTGCTCATTTTGTACTGATTTGCATGGCGCTTTGCATAGATCGTCTTGTTGACGCTCAATCCTCTTCAGAGATGCTTTTTTATTGGGGGACTTTTTATTTTTTCTATCGACAAATAAAAAAGGGGAGTTCATTCTCGCATTAGCTTTTCGGGGTGTTACAGCCACTGTAATCTCCTAAATCCGCACCTTAATCCGACCATTGATCCATGTACCCTTCATCCAAAATTTATCGCGGTGATACGCACTGTACGGTTTAAGAAGAAATTTCCTAACCATCTGAACATAGTGCTAATTCCTTACCTAATCCCTAACGCTAACATACAGTCGATACAATAAAATGTCAAACAGTCAATTAAGAACCTCCGTGTGGTAATGTTTTCAAAGAAGACGATTGAAATATATATATATTGTTCGTTCGAGCTATTTAAAATATTTATCAGGGATTAAAAATATAGGAGAAATGCCTGCCCTACCACCACTGTGACCCCGCCCCTGATTGAGATCCTTTTCTGAGTCTACCGCTGAGGTCCGAACTCCACGCATGGACAATGTCTGATTTTGACACAAAAACTGTGTCGGTCAATTAAAGATCCTTAGAGCAATTGCTAACTCTTCAAGATATCACTTAAGTGCCGGTTACAATCTTCAAAATCGGCAATCGACTTTGGTACTTAAATATTTACTATTTACGTATTGAATTAGTTGCAAGATTTTTTTTCTTAAATGAAGCTTAAACTAAACGAACGCTCTGGCCGTGAATAAATAGTACAGTGACCCCATTAATACAGTAACACTACTGTAACAATTAAAAATTTTCCGCCTGCTATCATGTAGTGACGGGTGTGTTGCGATTTGCCATCTAAATTTCAACTTTTCCATTTAAAATTGTGACGATGAGGACTTTCGTGGTATTCTTGCTTTCGTCCCTGGTCAATACTTTAACAACATATGGCGAAGTTCAAGTGGAAACCACCCTGGGAACTGTCATAGGACAGACGCTTCCATTTCAGTACAGCGACAATCTTTTGACCATTGATACTACCGTTGACACCTTCTACAGTATCCCCTTTGCAGAGCCACCGGTCGGAGATCTGCGATTTTCAAAAACTAAACCAAAGGAGCCGTGGACATCCCCTTGGAATGCTACATATAAACGACCAAGATGTTGGCAATTTGTCACTGACGTTCTCCAATCGGAAGATTGCTTGTTCCTTCACGTCTGGACTCCAAGCATCAAGGTAGGTTGACTATTTCTAATGGCTTACGTAGCAGCGATATATAGGTCATACCCCCCCCCCCCCATTCGACAAAAAAATATTTATCTAGGAACCTTAATTCAATTTATTTATGCACACATAGCCGTAATAAAATTCGGGGCAAAATGTCCGCACCCACAGCCCTCCACCCTCTCTCCCGTTTTCTATGGTTTCAATATTTCATTACATCAGCCTTTTGAGACATGTAGTTTCTAAAACCTGAATTACAATTAGACAACTTACTTTCCAGTTACTCTTCAGCCACCAGCATAGCGCAAAGGCGGGAAGAGGTGGCATAATGCCCCACCCCAAATTTTTCAAAATCTGAAATTCGAGCAAGAGCCTGAAAAAATTTGAGCAGCCATTTCAGTCTTAAAAATATATGGAATGTCATGTTTTTAATAACACAAAAGTCTTCTTCAAATTCTTAAAAAATCTCAGAAAAATAAAACCTATCGTAGTCAGGGTGATATTTTCATAAATATTATTAATATAATTTTTTTTAAAGTTCTGGACACTTTCGGGCATCTAATGCAAAACAATTGTTCCACGAGCCTCACTTCATAGTCTTGGGTATACCCAAGCCCGAAATGGGACCGAATGTCAAAATTCTGTCAAACTTTTGTCGAAAAATAAATTGTGATCTAAATTATTCTTTATAATTTCATAAAATGAAAGGAAATACAAAAATTAGCGAAACATTCATTCTGCCTATTAATATTTCTCAGCATAGTCTTGCATGAAACAACGCCCGAAGTGCTTAAATATGGATGAATCCGACCAACGCTTGTTTTTAGTGACTGTAGGCAGACATAAGTGGTGTCCATCAGCCTTAAATGGTCTTCATTTATTATCTATGTGAATTTCAAACTCTCATATTCAAAAATTGAGGAAATCAAGATACAATTTAGTGTAACAGGCACGGATACAAGGGGGGGGGGGATCTTATACTACCCAAGCCCCCCTTTTCGGGACATCAACAATAAAACGTGGGAAAATAGCAGTGCAACTCCTTCCCACCCCTGTTTCTCTTAGGTCAGCCTCCCCCGCCCCTTTTGGGATGTCTGGGTCCGCGCCTGCGTACAACCATCCATGATACAGGTAAGCAAAAAAAAATGAAAAATTAAAGTGGTGATAGACCCTGCCTATTCGTCTGTACAAATTCTTCCGAAAAGATAAAAAAGGCAGCCTGTCATAAGTACAAGGGAGATTTCATGAAAAGTCAAAAGAATACCAAAAACTTGCAACACATCCTTTTCCTCCGTCCCACTTTATGCTCTTGAAACAAATTTTGCCCCCAATATTAGAATATTCTAGCAAAAATTTTGGAATGTTTTTAATGTGCAGATTACAGACAGTGTGTGGGTGAATGGGTGTAGGTATATCCAGTGCCCAACATTTTCGCCAAACACAATCTTCTAGTGACGAATCATGTTTATTAATGAAATTTCTCCCCTTATACCCTTCCCCGAGGATGACTGTCAAGAACGGAGAAGATCGTTCAAATCTGTCCCTTCTTCACACCAAATATGGCTATCCTGCCTTTTATTAATTAACTAAGCAAATTTCTGGTGACTTTGTTCTTTTTTCATTTTTTTATCGATAAAACATTTCACTAGAAAAAGAATGCTCAAAATAACGACTGCTTAGATTCTGCTTACAAGCTTGAGAAGGGTTGTTCCTGAAAACCCCCATACCCCTGCACCCACAACTTACAACCCACAACCTTGGTCGAGGGACGTGGGGGTTTAAGCAATGTTTATTTGGTTATTACTAAAACCCACGACCCACGACCTTGCACCAGGCCTTTAAATTTGCTTTTGCGTAAGTGGTTGTGGGTTGTGGGGGTTTTAATAATAACCATATATACATTACTAAAAACCCTCGACCAACGACCTATGAGTCAACCAAGGGTGTAGGTTGTGGGTTGTGGGTGTGGGTGTGGAGGCTGTGAAGGTTTTAGAAACAACCCTTGAGAAGCACCATTTCCGGCTGTCTGAGGGGTTGATAATTTTCAATAATTTCTCTGTGCTCTGCATCAACCGCAGGTTGCGCTCTGCTTAGTTCGTCTATCGGGCAGGATAACAAAAGAAAAACTGCTTCGATTTCGCTTACAAACCTGAGGAATTCCATTTCCGGTTGTTTGAGGGGTGGCGATTTAAAAAATCTGTGCGGTTCTTGCCAACCGATGGCAACGCTTAGGTTACACTCTAAAACAGTTGGACACACATGCCCCTTGCTAAACTGTTGGTAAAAAAACCCTAACTCGCTGGATAAATTTTACTAAACAGGGGGTGCCTTAGTAACTAACTTGGGAAAGTTTTTACCCAAATGTCTAGCAGCGGGCACACGTGCCCAACCTTCGTAAAGTTTACCCAACTGTTTTTAAAGTGTAGGTACTCTTTCGGGCAGGATAACATTTTTGGTCAGAGATTCTTCACCCTTTCCCTAAAGTCAAATTTTCCCGTACGCATATGGGCACAGTAGTAGTGAATAATAAGCAACAATAGATATGTAACCAATTCTGTATTCTTGGTCACAATACATCGAAATATTTTGACAGCCGATAAAAAATTAATATTAGGTGCCTCACTGATTTTATGGGAAGTTAATAGGAAGAATTGTGCAACTTTTGCATTGGATTTACTGTTTACACGTGATAATTACTCCTATACAGAGAAGTGGTCTCCCGGTGATGTTATGGATCCATGGGGGTGCCTACCTCCTTGGTTCTAGCAACTTTCCTGAATATGACGGAACTGCCCTTGCAGCAATAAATGACGTCATTGTCGTTGGAATCAACTATAGATTAGCTGCGTTTGGATTTCTTTACGCAGGTACCTTGTTTAATTTTTACAATCATTTATCCGTCAGTTGAAGTGTACCTCAAGTCTAAAATTTAAAAGATAAATATTAAAGTGCACGAAAATAATAAATCTATTCAAGCAGTCGAACTACCATCTTCATAGGACATCCCTTAGCCGACTGAGATATAAAATGTTGAAGATGATTCATTCAATTAAAAATGGTATATTTCGCAATAATTTGTAATGTTATTGCTGTACTATTCAAATGAAAGTCTTTGTATTTCTTTGTTTTTCTGAAAGCTACTGCATCTTTTGCCAACATGTGATAGCACTCTTACTCTTACGGGTTAGTGTAATTAATTGAGCCATCTCTGTGCAACATGATATGGAAGCAAACAGGAAGCGTTCATGGCTATAAAAACATTTTTAATTTCAAATTTAAACAAAACAGGTAATATCAGTTGTAAAACAAGAAAACTACAAATTATTGCGCAATGGACTTTTTTGTTTTAGGTGAATAAATTTCAACATTTGCTATCTCAACAATGTAATGGGCGATGAACAATGGGAGTGGAGTCGGATGAATAAGATTCATTTGAAACCACCAAAATACACTATTTTTTAAGTCTGCACTTGAGATCCACTTTAATTTAAGAAGCCGTCATCTTCTCTATCTTGGCGTAGACAAAGTTTTTGTTTGAGGTGACCAACTCCAGGAGGTGAAGGGGAGGAGTCTGAAATTTTTGAAATATTTTATTACCCTCAGATGAAACCTCGTGCAACATTTAACATGAATTTGAAGTCATTCGTTCCACTTCATTTAAAAAAATTGATTGGGGCCATATCCTCACCCCTGCTTTTCCAAACTTCCTGTTTGAGCCAGTGCTCCTTCGTTTATTTTAACAAGATTTCACAGCATCGATGTTTAAAACAAAATGAGTTGCAGGGTTATGTTAAATGGAGTTTAACAGCCCAGTTTCTAACCAAAAAGTTGTAGACAATTTCGTGAAGTATGGAAAAACCTGGATTTCACAGCAGCGGTCAGTAATTGAACAAGAGTAATGAACTAGTTAAGGGCCTTGGTTACCAATCGAGGGTACCAGCTAACACCATAGAAGGGTGCCGGGAAGCCTTTTAGATAATACAACAACACAGTGACAATCAATTATCAAATTAGGTGACCAGGGAAACCTATTTAGGGTAATTACACCAGTCTATGTTTCGATTTCCTTATGCTGAGCCAAGAGGTACCATGAAGTAAGGTTACAAGTTAGGTGTTGGTAAACACTTCTATAGGGTGCTTGTTTCTCGACCATGTTTTCCATATTTCGGTCGTTGAGATTTCAAGAAGTACACCCCACCCATTCCCATCTCCAGCCTTCCCCCACCCAATCATAAACTAACAGGTTCGTGTATTCACAGCATTAATCTAATATCACTGAAAAGGTTAAAATAAATTTAAATTTAAAGATGTTCTTCATGAAAGGCATGTTTAAGTTAAAATAAAATGGATTGAAAAAAATAAACAAGCCACTTAGATAATGAAATATATAACTATTATCAGTATGTCCATTTTGTAATGCCCAAGTTTCACTCTTGGAGGGACATTTTATGCAATTATCTCTTTAATATTCATGATTGAACAGGTGATGCTGCAAAGGGGAACTACGCTCTGTGGGATCAACACGAAGCTATAAAATGGACATATACCCACATTGCAGGTGAGATATTTTTCATACTTCACTCTGAAAACAAAAGAGTGAAATTCACTCAAAAAGAGCGATTTATCCATCCATGTCTGTGAGATGTCGCTCTTTTTGGAGTGAATTTTACTCTTACAAGAAGCAGTCAACCAATACACTCATTGAGTTTGACTCCTTCGTATTGATAATGCAATGTTACGAATAATGATTAAAGATATTTGTGTAATCTGGGAGTTTTTACCTAAATAACAACTTAACTACCGTGTACTCTTTAAAGAGTGACAAATCAGAGGTTTAGAGAGAATTTGGAGACCAAATTAAGAGTGGAAAGTTCAATTGTTCCAAACTCGTTATGATTCTTTTAGAGAGAATACTTAGTCTTACTTTAAGATCGTCCATAATTCTACTCTCTTGGATTTAAAGAGTATGTTGCCTCGGTTAAAATGGCATTTACTTTTCATCTCACACTTGCTATTTTTTTTTTTTTGAACTGCTCAAATGTAGATTGCTTCGTCTTCTGGTGGCTACAAACTATAATGACGTATGAACGACCTCCTGCAAGATATATGGAGGGCGTATTTAAAAGAAAACATTGCGTTTAATATGCTTCAACATCACCAACGTGGAAAATATCGCTACACATAATCAAACCAGTCAGTCGCAACAATAAAACAAAGTTATTGTTTCATGTTCTTAAATATTATGCGCAGGAAGAGTTACGGAAGTTCCATTGCTTGAAATTTTTAAAGTTTTGGGTGAACAAATTACTATTGATCAACAAATAACTTAATTTCTATCGATGGAAAGATATTTCTTGACATTGATGCTCCCACGGTGCCGCATTTGTTAAAAATCTATCACTCTGTCAACAATTATTAATTTAAAAGGATTCTCTTCCTGGAAAACAAACACTGTACTAGTATTACAGCAAGACTTTTAACGATGTTTTACAAGCGTTCTTTTCGAGGCCTAATGCTCTGACCCTTAACAGTTTCAATTCTTCTACCCTCCCACAACTGTCTAAAATTTATCCTTATCCAGACGCAATCTCAGTTTAATGCTTCAGGTGAGTATACAAGACCCAAACGTGTAATCAAAACACGCCCAGAACACAACATATGCTGTGTAATGATAAGATTCGGTACTCTGCACATTTCCTGTCAATCAAACAACTCAGCCAATAGAGAATTTCTGTATACTACTATTTGTAGAGTTTGGGGTGAAAGGATTAGTCCTTTAAATGCCATGGGACGTCACTGCCCCTTAATCCATGTGCTCATTTCCACCTTATTCAAGGAAAACAATGGTAATTAAATGTTTCAATTTATTCATTTAACAGCTTTTGGTGGTGACCCTAACCGAATCACAATATTTGGTCAGAGTGCTGGAGGTGGCAGTGTTGGACATCAGTTAATTACCTCACAAAACAGGGATTATTTTCAACGGGCAATTCTTATGGTGAGATGGAGGAATATTAGAAAATCATGCGCAGTAAATTTAACCAGTTTTAATAGGAAAAATTCTTTCGGTCCTTGCTTTGGGTACGTCCCCAACAACTTTTCTGGGAGAGGAAAGATGTACCCCCTTCAAAATTGAAAAATGTATGTGTAAATCGATACGTTCTTGACTTTGAAGACTGTTCTTAATTTGAGAGTCGAATCTTTCCTAACTGTTGATGTATTGTCTCTCCTAGTAGATTAACAATATCATGGGGTACAGGAAGAAACCTATATACACTGATAAGTTTTATGAATTAAAATGATATCTAATCTAACCAATTTCACAGTCCTATTCAGTGTGTTTGTCTAAATATGTTGGTTGGCTTACTTCTCCATAACAGAGTGGCGGCATGGTCCATCCATGGGCCATTGAACTCGACTACGAGAAAGCCCGCTCCGATGCTTACCTTGTCGGGGAACAGAGTGGTTGCCGTAATATTGAGAGTGACCAAGAATTGGTTGATTGCTTGAGAGGAAAAGACGCTCAAAGAATTACATTAGCAGTAAACAGGGTACTGTCAAAACGATTTTTATGTATTCCATTAAATATTCAGGTTTCTTTAGATGAGAAGAATGTTCCTTTACTAATATCGAGTGAGTCAAAACCTAGATGCCGCAGTCATGGGTGATAAAACTCGGTGAGGGGTAATATGTGATCATATATATATATATATATATATATATAATTATATATATATATATATATATATATATATATATATATATATATATATATATATATATATATATATATATATATATATATAATTATATCTCCACCACCTGACCACTGTTCGCAAGTCTGTGCAGAATTTTTCGTTTTCTCCCTTTCTTCCTCTAAATTAAAAATACAATAACATTAATAAGAACAAATAAAGATAAGTATTGTTTTGTGTAAAATAGCCCATTCCTTATTGTTTCAGTTATAAAGAAAGATCTAGCAAACAGCTACTTCCTTGCTTGTGCCATTCGGACAACTTTTTCGACCATTCCTTCCCCTACCGACAATTTCCACCCCACAATCAATCCCCTGGGTAGTTCTAATTTTTTCAGAAAGGGAGTGGTCTAATGTGTTTTTTACTATGAGTGGGAATTGGTAAATTTTCCAACTCGGAATTTTCCGGGTGGGACATGACCCGTGAGGAGTTGTTCAGGGGGATTATCGTAGGGAGCTGTACAGTTATGAGTTAATAGGTGATTTATGCTGAGTTATATGTTCAAACAACAGGTGATTGTCCAAACTCTGACTGTGGTGATACCTCTGATACCGGTTGTAGATGGCGAATTTATCACCAACGACCCCCACATCCTCATGGACCAGGGAAATTTCAAACAATGTGACGTCATGATGGGCACCACCACTGACGATGGTACTTTAATGGGCGCTAGGGCGTATTTTTGGGACATCAACAATCCGGATCCTTACTCAGATTATCAAGATTTCCACAACAGGATTAAAAACTATACCTACACTTACCGTAATGACATCATCCTTGCTGGTATCGAACAACAGTATCTTGATTGGTCCAACGTTGATGACGTAACTTTCAACCATTTTGACACCTACAATGAAATCCTGACCGACGAAGCGTTCGGATGTCCTACTGATAAGATGGCCCGAATTTATTCGGAACATGGTAACAGTGTGTACGCATACCTCTTTAACCATCTACCCGATAATACATTTTATGACATACCAGGGATATCGTGGCCATGGAAGGGCATTGCGCATGCGGAAGACATACCATTCGTCTTTGGAATACCCTTCAAAGATCTGATCAGGCAAAACCGAACATATTCAGACGAAGAGAAGAAGTTGTCCCTTGATATGATGCGGTATTACACCAATTTCGTCAAGACAGGGTTCGTATATCTACAATTTCCAATTTATCATCTTTCACAAAATAACTTATGGCGCAGACAGCTTCGCAATAGTTTATTTTCAATTTGTGTATTCTCGAGAAATTTTTTCCTCTGGTTGCCAGTTTTTTGGAACCTTTTTAGACCTTCTAGACAAAAGTCTTGTTACCCCCCCCCCCTTGCACGCATAGTCGTTTCATTTTACTGGACCTAATAGGTTACTGATATTGTATTGTTGTTTCGTTGTGTAGTCCTTACCTTAAAGGCTCTAAAATCTTTCAACTTAGATGATATCGGCTCCTCTCTAATTTCAAAAACACACATGATCAGAACAGCAGGGAATTGTCAGCTTGTACAGCTTGCCTCCAGAAAAGGTGCTAACCGTAGCTTTCATTAACTTTGAATAAGCAAGTTCGGTAATTTGATTTGGGGTCTACACATGCACGCATCCTCCAAATCTTCGGGAAAAACAAACCAATCCCGCACCTCCGCACCTACAACGCCTGTTCCAAAATTTGACTTTATTTAAATGTTTGGTGAAATCATTCTTTTTTCAATCCATCCATAACACAGTGGCGGAGCTTCAACATGGTCAGGGGGCCGGTCGCCCCTCCCCCCCCCCCCCCCCCGTCCCCGACGGACCAAAATCGTCTGTCGGCGCCCTTTTTACTTAGGTTTTTAACATACTTTACTCTCGAACCATTTTTTTGCAAAAGACATAATTTAATAGCGTATTGTAAGGCCCAGATAATAAAATGTCCAAAGAGCCACCAGTAACTATACTATCTGCCCTTTATTCTGAGTGATGATAAGGGCCATCTTCTGTAATATATATAGATACAGGTTTTGCCGAAATGTATCTTCATGCTTTATACGCACTAATGAATGTTGTCGCTGTGCGTAGTTCATTGCTTCCACACCAAGCGTGATTATAAGGTTACAAAATACACAGACTAACATTAAATTAAGCCTCCCGGCCAATAAAGATGTTGCAAAGGGCGCAACAATAATTGTAGAGCAAATAGCCCTCTTGTTATCGGGGATTATTGTCAACATGGACAATAAAAAGAGTTTATAAAGATACCAAAATAGATTCCACTACATTTCTCACGATCATTTGAAGAGAACATTCAGGTTAAAATAGAATAAAACTGTTATCATTGTGGTAATGGTTTAAGAGTTTTAATGAGCAATTCTCTTCGTTCTTGTGATAAATGGCTATTTCTGACACTGCACGAAAATCCCATGAAAATATTTATTTCTCTACTTACGTGGTCTCAAAAGCCAGAAAATTGCATCGAATAACCTTAAGTTTAGGCTACTTTTATTTATTATGAATTCGGTATCTAGAGAGCCAAGTAGACCTCTTGTCTTGGCTATTTCTTTAAACGTACTTAATTAATGTCTATTTCAGAGTGGTCACATGATATAAATTACGTCAATTAATGTTTCTTCGTGCACTTATCTTGATTTCAAGATGCCAAAAATGTACACTAAACGGTGATTAATTTCCATAACTTTTTTCCTTTGTAAGATTGCTTGCTATTTAGCTCTAGCAGGTTTAATCTTTATCTTCACAAAGCAGCCCATTATTACATTAAAATCTTAAATCGAGACCTGACAATAACACGCAAACTATAATGACTGCCTTCATACTAGAATGTGAAAGAGAGGGATAGAAACGTGCGCGTCCGCAAATAGGAGCAAGGGGGGAACTTGCCCTCCCCTGAAAAATAAAAAAAACCTGGAAAAACGAAGAAAACATAAAGAAAAAAAGAAAAATTAACATCAATATTTCTTAACAGTTCACTCAGTGTTTCCCCTATTTATTTATATGCGGTAAAAGGGCTTTAGAAATGTCTTTTCCAGCCATCTGAGAGGCATTTTGGGCAAAAATTTTCTTGCGCTCCGCGCCAACTCACGGTGGCACGGAGCTTTCCCCCCTGAAAGAATTTAGTCCCACCCCCGAATTTTCTTCCGCGTAGGCCCATGGATAGAAAATTTAAACATATTTTCATAGAAAAACTTGCTGAGGAAAAATGTCAAAGTAGTCTTTCTACCAGGTGCGGAAATCAAATGGAAAGTCTGAAAAGCCGTGGCTTCGATCGTGCTGAAGCTCAGGGTATGTACTCCTTCGAAGCGCCCCTGCAGACCATTTTCGCCCCCTCTGACCGAAATCTCTAGCACCGCCACTGCCATAACATAAGGGGGAATCTTAACTGTGGGTTTTGTGCAGTGGACTGTCTACATTAATTTTTCGTGTATAAATTTGCATTTTAGTATGGAATTAACTAGGATTGAGATCTCTATATCCGTTCGGGTTGGCTAAACACTTAGATTTTATTCTTAGTGTCTCACAACCCCAATAATTTCCCCATTGAATTTCACACTAAATTAGCTCCCTTTCGAGGTCCCTGCAACCTTGTCAAAGTTTACAGCTATTTCAAGACACCCATCACTTGATAGCTGGTAAGTTTGCCCGCCATGGCACTACAAATTTTCCATACCATGACTGTTTAGATTTTGAGCTAGAAGGACTTAAACTTTAAAGTTTTTGTATGGTACACCCACCTCTAGCCTCTTCACAAAAACGGAAAATCTCCGCCATTTGAAAGCAATTTTCAACAGTCTAAATCACCATTAATCTTACCCAAATTTTCAACATCCACACTCTGGCAAGTTCTCTTTCATGTTCAGGAACTTTCATTACCCAGCTGGCAGGTTATCCTGACAAAATTGGGTCCAAACCAGAGTTAAAAGGACTACTTCTTTGAGGGTATGCACTTGAGACTCTAGAACACTACTGTAATGGAGTAGTGAGACCTTGGTGCTATATGTACGTGCTGAACGAAAACAAGGAAACGCTGTACACTATGTATATATTTCCCACGTTGTGCCCCACAATTCCGTGCTCAAAGGAATTACCGAATTAGTCGATTATGTTAAACTGACAAACCCAAATCCACATCATTACATGTGTGACCTTAGGAACACAACCGACGGCCTACGTCATCATGGACAAACCCGAGTGAAGCTTCTGTTTAAAATGTCAAAGTGCAGTCACGAGTTTTGCTTAGAGATATGATCACATTCCTAATCTGTTTGTGGCGGAAATTAGCTTCATTCGCTAAAACTGTTCCCCCTAGAGAATAAGTGCCCCAAAATATTTTAGGATGACATTTTGGGTCTTTTGTGAACAGGTTTATCATTGCTTTCATGTTGTTTGTTTGCATCTAACGGAGGAAAGTCAAAAGTATAAACAGGGTGAGTTTCATGACAATCGGTGAACGTTTTCACAATTTCCGAAGTTTCAAGTTAAAATCTGGACGACTGGGTTTTTCGCATATGCGTACGGGAAGACATTTCACAGGGGCGGAGGGTGTTTGCCCTGAAAATTCTGCGCACTCTAGTGCACCCTTGCTCTGAAAATACAAGTGTCAGTGCGGCCCTGAAATAAGCATTTCCCCTGCCTTTAGGAGGGTTGCAGCTCCTCAGACCCCGCACCTCATACGCCTATGGTTTTTCGAGCGAGAACGACAAGGCGAAGGTTGCAAGGCTGTTTTGATTCTTGGTCCAAGTGAAAATTTTTCGCGAGAAAACACAGTTTAGTCCCCCTCTGCTGAGGTGAAAAACCCTCAATGTCCATCCCGATTCTTATTGCTAAAAAGGAAAAGTCCCTTCAAGAAACTTTTTAAAGGTAAAAATCACTGTGAGCATTTGCAAACCGTGCAACATATAATCCACCAATGCTCTGATTGTCATTTGCTGAATTTTCCCCAGTGGCTGCAAGTCTCCCTAAATTCCCTCTTCGAAAAAAGAAAACTGTAAAAAATGGAATTTCAAACAGTCGACACGTCCATGCCTGTACAGTCGAAATATTTTTGAAAGCTTTTTAAATCTACACAAAATGACGGAGCTCTTCTTTCTTTATCTCAATTAGTAACAAAGAGCGAAGGTAGCAGGCTATTACTACAAAAGTGATTACGTTTATCTTTGTAATTGTGTTTATTTTAGCCGTGTAACGAAACTGTGCAGTGCTATATTAGAATCGACCTTTGCTCAAATCAAACCAAACATATAGGCCATGGATCTGACAGGGGATCCGTGCCAAAACATTGACCGTGGATCAATGACGCCCTCTCTAATTTAGTTCGGTACAACATAGACAACGCTGTCCTTGACAAACTGAAGTTCCACTTTCCAAATCGCCACTGGGATGGGTGTTGAGGATAAAAACATTCTTGAATCTTTTTAAAAGGAATGAACGAAATTTGCTTCTGATGTTAAAATTAAATTTTGTACTGTTTGCCTTCTAACTTTCTTACCTTTCAAAGGATATATTTCACAGTGAAGCCACGGTCCCACAACGAAGAATTTGGGTCGGCTTCCTATTCAATTTCTGTGAATTTTTATTAAAATCTTCTCCAATGATTCCTGGTCAGAAGGGGCCAAAAATTTGCTAACCATTAAAATCGATACACGGTTTTCATCAGAGAGTAATGTTGACTGATTTGTACCTGACGGCACGCCGACAAACAGCTTTTATCGGACACGCGCAGTCCGATGAATATTGTCTGTCGAAGTGAATTCATGAAATGGTTTTTTTTTTTAATTTTAGTATTCTTCAGTTGAAATAAACATTACATATTTGCACAGGTTGGCAAATTTGGGGGTCTTTCTGACCAGACATGGGGAGATTTCAATAAAAACACAAAATTCGGATCGGAGTCCGATCCGAAATCGTTGTATTGCGACCGCGGCTTAAAACGGAAATTACCTAAATTTCTTCACTACCTTTTTAGAGTTTGCTTTCTCTTTAAAGTTTTGAACTATTACGGAAATCGAATCGTTCCGATAAAGGGTCGTTGACTATACTTTCGAGCGATTTTGAATATTTTGAAAGGAACCTAAATTTTCACAAAAACATCACGTTAAAACATACCATAATGCCCAGTGTTGAATATCATTTTGCTTTACAATTGCTGTGAAACAAAATGCTCTGCTTGTTGAGAGTGATGTCGAAACTGCCTAAATTTAAAGTTGCAAAATGAGTGAATAATGAGAAGGTAATTTTTTTTTACTTTCCAAGTACCAAGTACCAAACCTTACTTTTCTCAGCCAAGCAGATTTGAAACGAGCCATGTGTCACTCTTTTTCTACCATCAGACCATGCATTTTTTTCTGGTGAAAGATATGGAAAAATTGACCTGGGTAACTACATATATTCAGGGAGCATAATACTTATTTCAAAAAGAAAATTTTCGATACAAATGGATTTTTGATCCATCATATCAAATTATAAACATGTCTTCACAATGATAGCAATCGAGTTCGGTAATTTGTTTTGGGTGGCTATGCACATTTGTACGTCTTCCAAATCGTCGAGATAAGTAAACCAATCCCGCACTTAACAATACGTATTCTAAAATTGGAGTTTACATGAAAATTTGGTTACGTTATTCTTTCATGACTCGTCAAAAGCATAGGGTGTTTTGGTCAGTGGACGGTGTCTAACTTGCCTTTGTGTTGTAAAAATTTGCATTTTAACTTGATCTTGCGTAACGAAAAGCTGAAACCCCCACTTTCGTTCGGGTTTGTTAAACATTTAGATTTATCCCTAACTAGTTGAATGCATGTACTGCACAATAACCAAAGCACGCCTTACACTATGTACTGCCAGTGGGCCACAACTGGATAAAGGCCGTTTTGAACCAATTGGTTGGAAACTGGGCGGTAAAAACACCATCTAACCTAACCTACACTATGTACCAGTGTACTGAGCTAGTCGGTTTGTATATGCCCCACGCTGTGTCCAACAATTCCATGCGGCACCAAATTACCAAACGATTTCGAACTCTCTCATTTGAGTAATTTCCATATTTTTGGAAAGCATTTGATACTCTAGTTCAAAATAATATATGAACTCTAGCTGTGTAGGCACGTGTGACGTAAAGGGCAAAAGCAGTCACCCACGGACTTATATACATGGACAGAGTATGTAACGTGTACGTCGTATCCGTAGATTGTCCCGACCGACTGGGACAAAAAAGGCGCACCAAGATGGCCGCCTTGGAGCTATAAATCGTCTGATTTGACAACAACTCTGTAATATTTTAAACGAAAGTTACCCTTAAATGGGAACGAATATCATATTCCTCCAATACGTGAAGTAATTTTGACCTTACCTTGTATTATTTCGAAAATATTTCAACTTTCTTGCAAAATGTGGGAACTGATTTAAGCAAGTCCAAACTTTTACACAAAACCATAGCAGACGGCCATCTTGGTGCGCTTTTTCGCTCACGCACGGTATCGACAATATACAGTGCAGTATGCTCTGTCTATGTATAGGGAATCCGTGCAGTCACCTCAACTTGAAGTAGTGTAGTAGGCTGTCCCGTTTCATGATTGTCTGTTGAGAGTCATGTGACAAAATTTTCCTCGTCAAATAAGAAATTTACTAGAAGTTACTTATTGGTTACCTTGGATATGCAATATTGAAGTCCTAAGTATGATTGGAGATATTCTGAAGAGAAATAAAATGAAAATTATTATATTTAGCTGTTGTTTTAAAAATAAGTTTAAAACGACTGATCTTGACCTTCAATTCGTATTCGCTATTCGTATCTTTGATTTGTCTTTGACATTCCGTGTAATATACAATTCGGGTCTGTCTGCTGAATGGTCAATTGGAGAATCTCATGGGATGCCGACGTCTGTGTGATGAAGAGGCAGAATATTCTGTCTCTTATAATAAATGAATAATATGGAATATATTGAAAAGGCTCATTACAAAATATGTCATTTTTCCAAATGTGTGGTTAAGTTTCGTTGTTTTCCTCTAAACATTATTGAAAAGGAAACATCATTGAATAAAATTACCTAAAGAACAAAAATTCATGATAACATCATTTTCCCATATGCTTTTATTAATTTTACTTTAAAATCTTAACTGCACTTTTCCCAAAACTATTCTTGGCGACATGTCCACGATATTTGAAGAATGGGCCGTATTTTTTTTATAATCCGATAGAAACCCCAACGACAACGGTACGAACACGTGCCAAACAGGTGGATCATGTGAATGGAGAAACTTTAAGATTTCGGATCAGGTCCGGAAGTCCTTCGAAATTCCCCTTCAAGACAAAGATTCCTATCGAGCTGATTACTGCCACTTTTGGAACAACTACCTGCCCAAACGACTCGTTCCTTTTACAGGTAAGCCGATTTTATATATACCTCATGTGTATTCCTATGTAAAGGACAACGGTTCTGATGGTCATTTGCTTGGAACTCATGATATGCACCAGCCTGAGACTCCCAGGCAGAGCAACCATCACCACAGGAGTATCATCGGCCTGGGAGGTCTAAAAGGGGTTAGTTTCACTCTTCCCTGGGGAAGTTTAAGATTTTTAAGAATCCTTGATGTAAATTTATGTGCAATTTTCTGCCGGTTGCATGGCAAAATAAGTTTTGAATATTTTATTGTGGTAAATTATCTGGGGTTAGTATTTATTTCATCCCTCTGTACAACTAAGCATTTTATTGTAATATCTTGGGCACATTCCACTCCCGTCCTCCGTGGCTACGGAATCTTCTATGAACAATTCTATGTTTTCTGCAGCAAAAGAAAATCGAAATCTTGTCTTTATTTTACTTTTTTGTCATTTATGGTTTTTCTTTTCTTTGTTAAATCTGCCCGCTGGTTCTGATCTGCTATATTAGTAAGTTCCTCCCTTCCACAAAATTCGACGGCGGCACACTTGAAGTAGTAATTTTACGAATGCCTACGCTGCTTCCAGAGTATTATAGATAGAGTGATCGGTTCGAGAATTATATGGTCGTATATATTTGTTCACGAGAAGATATTTTCATGTCATTGTAATAGAGAAAACAGGCTGAAAAGTATGTATACAGTGCGTTTAAAGTCCTTTATCGCACGTGATCTACTATCGTAATTTGTAGTAAATACACATGTTATAGCCAGTCGTCAATAATTCCCTATATAAGGTCCTAAGACACAATCTATTCATAATCGGGATTCTTCGACCAGCACACCGCTGGTAGCAATTGATTTCTTTTTATAACAAATTTTGAAATCTTTATTTACTATCGTAACTTCCCTCTTCCAAATTTTGCACAAAATATTGCTAATGTTTTCAAGTTGATCTTTTGGAGCCTCTTATCTGAAATTTGAAATAAAATCGTTCTCTTGGCAACTTGCGAAAATCATTATTATTTGTTTTGCCCTTTCGTATTGCCCACACAAGAGTGCGTATAGTATTCGAGTACGGATAGTATTCGAGTGCGGGTAGTATTCGAGTACGGATAGAATTCGAGTAAGGATGGTATTCGTTCATTTTTATTCTCCTCAATCCTCCTTTATCTCTTGACGAATGTAGACAATAAAAAAAAAATTCAAACATTTCTTTCAAAATCATGGTTGGAGTTAGTTAATTCCTTAAAAATCTGGGATCGTAATGTCACAAAAGTGTCTGAAAGCTGTCATTTTCGAATAAGAGGTGTGACTTTTCGAATTAGAGTTGTGACCTATTTCCAAGAAGCTTTTTCGTCCATCAGCATGAATTGTCCTGCAATTTGACCTGCAATAGGAAAAACTAAACATTCTGGGAAAGTTTAATGTGTAAACACTCGTATATCGACATGTTTCATGCAGGGGGACCTTCTCTACTTTTTACGAGTGTGAGCACATGTAGGCAAATCTATGAGTTTTAGTTGACAAAATTTAATTTCAACGGTTTACCCAGCTCCCCTATTACCCAATAAACGCCCGTTTCATATCCAACATTAACATCCATTATTTTCACATTCACAGCTGACATGTCAGAGTTAGAAAGACAATGGGAGGCAGAGTTTAACCGATGGAAGGAAGATGACATCACTCACTGGAGATCGGAATTTGCTAACTATGGAGAACTCGTTGAACAATGTTAGAGTAAAAGAACCTTATAAAATGAACGGAGTAAATGTCATGTTGAAACGAATGTCATAATTATTTGAATCACAGTCATGAATATTCAGTTCTCAAAGTACTTGGGTGCAGCTTCATGTGTGCGGATGACATATTTTGACGGTATAATACCATGGAGCTGTGCATTGACAAAGTATTAGCTCAATGATAATTTACCATTCCAATGGCAAGGTACAAAACTGAATACCCATATTAGCAAAGGCAAACGCTGGAGCCCACCACCAATACCGTCGTCATCATCACCGTCACCTCCACCGACAAACCACCATAACCGTTTCTTAATCACGCCACTCTGGAAACTGGCTAACTATCATTCCTTTTTCCATTGTAACATAATGCAAAAGAACGTAAAATAATCGTTTAAGTGATATATTGGCGCTTTGTGTATGTCAGTATCCCTAATTTACAAAACTTGACCTTTAAAATTGATGTCATCGAAGTTGTGTCCATTCGATGCCGTATTGGAGGACCACATTTAAAAAATTACCATCAGACACGCCCATTCGGCGCATAGTCGACAGTGTACGAAGATATTTATTTTTATGTAAGTTTATGGAACAAATATCACCTTTTCGAATTACTTAACCATTTATTATAAAGGTGCTTACTTTTAATGTTATTCACTTCCTTGCAATAAGGCCTACACTTAAAGGGTCAAGCAGTCTCCTTAATTTTGTCTGAAAACAGCTGTGCCTCATACTTTTCTTCTCATCGTTTCTGTTCCAAGTATCTCATTTATATTTAGGACTTAAATATTTTAAATTCAAGGTAAATCAGTGGGAGTGTTTCCATCAATCATGATGACAAATATCGCATGATTTTCAAAAGCCATTCATAAAACAGGCATGATAGTCCGCTACATTGATTCATGTTGGAGGTGACTGAATTTTCCAGATCACATGATGAAAATTTATATTTTTTAGTAACCTGTACATTTTCCTGGCTCATCATATTAGTAAGTTGATTGTACGGAACCATTTACTCGTGAACCAGAACTAATAACAATGATGACATGTAAATAATAATGAAACATACATTTTTGGACTCAGCTTGATTCTAGAGCTAGATAGGGTGAACCCATTTGGGCCAGTTTCACTGTTTCAATGCCCCCCCCCCCCCCCTCCTGAAGAGAGCCAATTCTAATTCCGAAAAAACAGGCTCGAATAATACTCTGAACTTCTGTCAGGGGTCTGGGAGTGGTACAGGGATTAAGTTAATAAACGAGAATAGGCCGGGGGCTGAAGAACCCAAGTCAAGAATGTGGTGTGGCAAAGTGTATCTATTTTACTGACGACTTTTTCTCTCTTTGAAGAAAATAGAAAAGAACTGAATTTGTGGCTTTTCTTACAATTTCGTCTATATTTTGCACCACTCATAATGTAAATACCTTCAATTTTCTCAAACCCAAGCTTTTTAAGAGGAAGGAAAATACGTCTGTCTTCTTAGATCCCGATGACATCATCTAATAAGACTTTTCGTTCCAGAGTTTCATTTGAAATACTGTTGGATTTTGAAACCTCGGTCTGAGAGGCAGACTGATGAGCGAATTGAGCTCTGACGCCTTCAATGCACAAGCTTTCAGGCAAATCTCACAATTTTCTTCTTGTTTCTCTTTAAAGTGTCTTTTATAATATTTTTAAGACTCCAGGCTGGCATATTGAAGGTAAACCAAGCACTCAATACTACTAAAATTCCATATTTAAGGAGCAATATATATTGTAAATGACTACGAAAGCCAATCATGAAACCTGACGTTCCGAAATTCTCACTTCAAGATGATGAGGCGACTGCCCTTGCCCTTTTCAAGTTCAGTTAAAGTTGACAGGCGCCCTCACTCAAAGGTGTCATCGTATAAATTTACAACCGTGATGTCAAAATGCATGCTATCTTCGAAGTGTTGACATTTGATTGACGGCTTGAAGATTATCAAAGAGATCTGAGAAAATCGTTACGCACTGAAAGTAAAATCGGTATTCATGAAACCCAGTCATCCACGTGCCGGGATGTAGAAAGAGTATGGTAGCATTGGAAGAATCGTAGAAGGTTGGAACTAATGTCCTGATTTTCAGTGCACGGTAAATCTGGTTGAAAATCACGTCGTGGCTATTGACCCGGACGCGTCCGGCTCCATTACCGAATGAAATTGATAATTGTCCCGGACGTAGACTATTAGCTGTGCGTAAGATGTATACATAGGATATGTAGTGTGTACTACAGTACTTTAACGTTACACTTGCAAGTTACTTGCAGGCAGCTTGCACAGTACACAGTGTAGGCTTAGCTGAAGTGGTCTAACTTCTAAGTGGAGGAACCATGATTCAGTGGAATGAGTTATCCAAAAGCAAACAACCCTTGCATGTATCAATGGACATTGTAAAACAGTTATGCTGCAAATGAAAGACTGAGAAAGTGCCTTAAAATTTCACTTATCTAGATCAAGGCACTAACGTTACACACATTACGTCCGGTTTGTGTTGGAGTAAATGTTTAAGTACAGGGTCAAAGTAGTGGCGCTCTTCCAAAATGAGAAGTTACGTCCGGGTCAATAAGACAAAATCTCTCACAATAGAGCCGGACGTCCGGGTAAATAGGCCCCACCTTGAAATCAACGCTTGTCTTTTCGCGAAACTGGTACTAGCACTTAACCTAGTCTATATAAAGGTCCAAGAACAAAACAACAACTCGCATAGCCTACACCAACGTTATGCCTACTTAAATTATCGTTAGGCCTAACGTTATAACTTATAGCTAGTTTGAACTTAAATTACAGTTGAGTTTTTTGCAGCTGGCACAAAACAAAGTCTCCAAAAACTTCCTTAGGAGCACTACAGTTGGAGCCAGTCATATCAACCACCTAGGCCTAGGCCCCTTACTCCTTTCACAGAACGTTGTGACTATTCACACGAAAATTTTCGTGTAAATAAGAGTACTTGCAGTCACAAATCATACGAAAATTTTCGTGTAAATAAGAGTAGCCTACTTGTAGTCACAATTCACACGATAATTTTCAGGTAAATAAGAGTAGGCCTACCTGTAGTCATATTTCACACGAAAAAATTTGAGCCGATTGGAGGCGCTAGCACTTGTATATGGACAGAGCCAAAATAAAGGCCTCTCTTTATATGGCCATTGACGGCTCTGTATATGGCTCTGCATACATGTACAACTTGCGTACTGTATCTACCGTTTGCGCGTACACGTGTACGTAATAGTAAGATAAAGATATATGGTATGATATCGATGCATATGTGGGTGTACGTGGCTTTGGCCAATGCCCTGTGCAATGTGCATAGCCTACCCTTGGCCTTACGACCTTAGTAATACTAGTAGGGCCTAGCCTATGCTAGGCTAGAACTGCCCAAGGAACAAGTAGGCCTAGCCAATGACTGGACCGACCATGTAGACTAAATAACTGTTTCTGTTATAAACATGGAAGATATAGGAGTGACAGGGTTGAAAGGCTTATTCCTCCCCCTAGACTGGCCGTCCACCAACGAACAGGTTAGAGGTGGGACCCGCATCTAGCCTCTTGCAAGTTGGAGCTATACACGCATAGTATGTCTGCTGTACACCTTACATTGCAGACAGGTCCCTTAATTCGTACTGGCTGCTTACAACAAATGTTATTGAAACCAAAATTTTCGTATGAATAGTGCTTCCACTGTCCTTTATTGTTCCGAAAATTCTCGTATGATACTGCCCTTTATTCATACAAAAATCTTCATATGAATAGTGCCTTCCACGTGCTATTGTTCGGACAAAAATTTTCGTGTGAAAGGTGCTTCCACATGCCCTTATTCACACGAAAATTGAATAGTGCTTCCACATACCCTTATTCACACGTAAATTTTCGTGTGAATAGTGCTTTCACATGTCCTTATTCACACGTAAATTTTCGTGTGAATAGTGCTTTCACATGTCCTTATTCACACGTAAATTTTCGTGTGAATAGTGCTTTCACATGTCCTTATTCACACGAAAATTTTCGTGTGAATAGTGCTTCCACATACCCTTATTCACACGTAAATTTTCGTGTGAATAGTGCTTTCACATGTCCTTATTCACACGTAAATTTTCGTGTGAATAGTGCTTCCACATGCCCTTATTCACACGAAAATTTTCGTGTGAATAGTGCTTCCACATACCCTTATTCACACGTAAATTTTTGTGTGAATAGTGCTTTCACATGTCCTTATTCACACGAAAATTTTCGTGTAAATAGTGCTTCCACATGTCCTTATTCACACGAAATTTTCGTGTAAATAGGCCCCACCTTCACAGAAAGATCTTGGGCGTACGGAAATGTACGCCAACAAATCTGGCGTACTGCATACACCGCTGCTACACAGAAAATTGCAACAGTTGGCATACAATTGCAACAATTGGTGTGGCATATAGGCCTAATTCCAAACACCTCCACCATGGCATGATTCTTTGGCATATGGCAAATGTACTTTCCGGTGTGGCCTAGGCCTAAGTCCGGGTCCATTAGTTTCCGCCCTAGCTAGTGTCCACCTGTTACTTTCCGCCCCTAAAAACCTTAGGGCGAGCAGTAATGTTTCAACATACACCTGTGTTTAACAACTTTTAATTTTTAATTTCAAATCCAAGTACAAAACAACAATGAAATTTGTTGATAGGCCTAGGCCTAAACCATTTTCAGAATTCTTGTCGAAAAGAATGAATTGTAAGAGCTTTTTGTTCACATCAAGTATCGTCACAGACCTCTATTATTTTTATGTATAAGTAGTCCGTGTGTCCATAGGTAGACAATATGCTAAATGTGTGAACAATTGTTCACAACACTGAATAACGTATACCTGTACGTAAGTACGTATTAGTATACTAAAGTCTACAGTGAGAATGTTGCTCAGACAGACATCAACATGGCAGTGACGGGTGCCGCGTTGAATAGTAAAAGACATCGATGAAGTTTGAAACTTTAAGGAAAAGTTGATGGAAACTTCATTTGACAATATTAACACTGATATCACATTTTATTCCATTACTTTCTGCCCCTCAAAAAGATATTTTCTGCTAAAAATGAAAGGGGTGGAAAACACTGTTTGGAGGGGTGGAAATTAGCAAGGGTGGAAACCTAACTGTAACTGCCTAAGCCTACATTAGGCTCTAGTGAAACATAAGATAACATAACAGGTTGAAGGGCAAAGGAGGGCCAAGGCCCCATAAGATGCCCTGAAGTCCAAACCCTAATCAAAAGTCAAACCATCAAACCTAGACAAAAGCCCCAAACAATCAGATTCTACCACAGTCATGGAAGAACTTGTCAATATTAACCTTTAAGCAGTGTACTGATGGGGAGTTAACTACCCAATCTTGCAGACAATTCCACTTTTTAACAACTCTATGGGAGAAACTTAACTTCCTAATGTCAAGCCTTGCCAAATGCTTTTCCAGTTTTTTACAGTACAATGCCAACCAACCTGAGAATTACTTTGAACCCTTAGGGGGATTCCTTTCAGAAAGAAACTTGTAAACCTGGAGCATGTCCCCCCTAATCCTTTGCAGCTCCAATGTGGTAAGCCCAAGATGTTTAAGCCTAGCATGATAAGGTTAATTTTTCACCTCAGGTATAAGTCAAGTTGCTCACCTCTGAACTTGCTCTAAAAGAAACTTGTCCTTTTCATAGAAGGGGGTCCAAGCTTGAGCGGCATAGTCAAGATGGGGTCTTACCAACTGCTTAGGCCTATACAAATTAAGTACAATATCCTTACTAAAATTGATGAAATTCCTCTTGATCAATCCAATCACTCCCTTTGCAGCAGTGGCTGCACACTGCTTTGATGACTTTAAATCATGTCGTGACATGTCTCCTACCCCATGGAATTTTTTTTGATGGATGCCCATGTGTACAGATATGTTGCAAATGTATCAGATACCTAGTATGGATATATGTATCATTATATATACAAGATTTAAATCTAAAATTAAACAATCTGACAGACATTGTATAATATTTGTCAATGATTCCACCAGAAACTCAGAAAAGGGGGGGGGGGGGTGAGATTTATCACTTCCAAATGACAAGTACAGTACAAATTGATGCTACCCTTGGCCAAAGTTGCACAAGCAGTTAGGTTCCTTTGCCCCTGCAGCCTTTATACCATTAAAGAGAAGAAAAGTAACTCTACATTTTATTGGAGGGAAGAGATCGCTGAGAATAATCTTTCTTTACCATTTTTGGGCTTAAAACATTGGTGACATGAATAAAATGGGTTCCAGAAATATCTGCACTTGCTTCCAGGTATCATTTTGTAGCTTTTTTTATGATCTTTCCCTTTTTGAAGAAAAAAAATGAATTTTTGCTCAGCCCCGATGCATGCTTGATTTTAAAGAAACAGTCCATTAATCTCCACCTTCATCTATTGTACTGAGCCACAGACATTCATATGGTTATGTATGAGCCTATTGTTAAGCTTAGCAGGGATTTCCGCCAATATGCTTACGTACAGTACTGCGTTGTAAATATCTGTGCCTGCAATGCCGATGTATGGTTAGTGAATCGTGTACTTATGTATGTGTACGTATGCACGTATATGGATTGCTACTGTATAGAGTAGACGGTGTGTAAGCAGGCTATGTGTGACTTGTTATTGCATTGTATGTTCACAAAAGGCAAGCTATCCTGACACAGACATGTGATCACTGATTGTCTTGCCCAGTTACATTGCATATTCATGCCAGCACATCTGGGGTACATGACACAGTGTTGAATAATCAGAGCGTCTGAGGGAGCAGTAAAGATGTTGTTTTTTACCAACTTTTGCATGCAGAATGTAACACTGCAGCATACAGCAATTTGGAGAAATCAGTAGGATTATGGAGACATAAAATCTGTTAAATTTTGAAAAGTACTGATTGGATTTTTGCAAAATTGGGTATGGTTGCTTAGAAAAAGGCACTTAACAGGCTTGGGGTAATCATAATCAGTACTCGTAATCTATTGCAATTGATTACACATTTTGAAGTAGTTGTAATCGCAATCGATTACTTTTGTGAAAATCGCAAAGTAACTGCAATCGTAATCGATTACAATGCCAAAGTAATCGCAATCGTGGTTTCATTTCTGATTACATTGAAGTTGAATTGAACACAGAAGTAAAGTTACTAAACAATTTTTTCAGCTCTTGGTTCTTCTGTTGGAATGACAAAATTTAATTGTCCCTCTTTCTTGGATGTTCCAGCTTAAAATGAGTGAGAAGTGCATGGGTTCAATAATCTCTACATTGGGAGGACTGTCCGGACTTATCTAGAGCAATGTCCATGGCCTTTTTTCCTGTTGTGGGCACTGGATTGTTTTGCCTACTACATTGATTATGTGGAAAGAAAATGTAATCACGATTGCAATCATGATTACATTGCAATTTAAGCGCAATTGTAATCAATTACTTTCAATTTTAGCTGTAATCGTAATCAAAATCGCAATTGTAAAATATGAAGTAATCGCAATGGTAATCGATTACAGTGAGATGTAATCGCCCCAAGCCTGCTTAACAATGGGAATCACTCAAATTCTTGAAGTTTGATATTTTTCGGGTTGTCATATTTTTAGTGCAACAACCCTAGTAATACAAACACTTTTTTGTGAATTTTTTAAGAAAGTTGATTAGGGGATTTTACCCTGCTTCTTCTGGAAAGGGGGACTTAATTCCCCTTTACCCTCCTTGACATAAAACCTGTATATATACATCAACGGCAGTGACAAGGCTGTATCGAGCTCACCGGGCAGTTCTATTTGCTCATATATAAACAGAACATCAGATCTCCTCTCCTTAATCTCTCCTTAATTCAGTGGTGTTCAGACTTCTTTCGTGTTTCTTGTACAGTCACTAGACTTTCATTTCTTCATGGCTTATACCAATCTACAATGAGTTGATCTTTCTGTGCAAAGTTTGCATACTGAATTAATTGCATTCTTTAGAAATAAATAGTCTTATTTTCTCTTACCTTTCACACAAGGATCAATAACTTAATTCCAGTATCCACATGTTTGGTAAAGGGGGATTTGCCCTCCTCTTCCCCCCCCCCCCCCCATTCCAGAAGAAGGAAGGTAAAAATTGTGTCTTGGTTTCATATAAGAAAAGGACAATTTGCAGCAATGTTCAGAATTACATAAAATAACCTTTAAATTCCTACAACTAATACTTGCCTTGAATCAAGCTCCCCCCACCCCCAAAAACCCCATTGTAACTTTGGTCAAGGGCCCCATCAGTGTGGGCTTACAGTAAGGTTTGGCAGTAATAAATCCCAACATTTTGAGTTTCTGGCACAATCTCTGATAAGACAGGAAAAAATGTGTTTGGGAGCAAGTTTTATGGTCTTATTAATAAAGATTAATGGGTATGTTAGAGCAGTATGCTTGTTCTAAACATTTCAGTGAAATTTGCTTTCAAATACAATGTGTGGTTCTCAAGATATGAGAAGCTGAAGTTGTCTAATTCTTAACAAAAGTGAACTTGAAGCAAGTATGTATGACATCATATCCTAACATTAATGGACAGTCTTTTGTTTCTTGAAAATTTACAAATAACAGCCAATTTTCTCCTCAGCAATTCCATATTTTCACTTATGCAATATGATTGCATAAGTGGCATGGGAACTTAACAAACTTTGTATTCCCTATAGAGGGGTTGCATTCCTATCAAATTCAAGGTCAACACAATTGTCTGAAAAAGGAAAACAAAGCATTCCTTGTCAATGTGAGGAAGTGATATAACCTCTGCTGCTCTCAAGCTTAATTTGGAACACAAATCTAGTGACTTCATTTGCTGTTACAGTATCTGGAGAAATGATGTCTGATTTGAATGGAAGTTTCACCACTCTATGTTGATTTGGTTCCTCTTTCACATATAAAAATCAAATTTTTGTTTACGCTTCCCCTTTAAGGAAAGACTTTTTTTCCAGTTACACCATAACATTTTGATCCAAGTGACACTTATTACATGCAACTCCTGTTACCACTGGAAATGTATGTTTTGATCTTTATTGATTTTTGGATTATTTCAGATTTGGATGTCACTCAGAGGGCCGATAGTGACCACTGACACTTCAGAAAATCTGCCTGCATGTAATATCTGACATGTCAGGTAATATTCAGTCATTAGCTTTGCCACATACTAAGAAAAATGCTAAACCAGAAGACGATTTAAAGAAGATTACGAAGCAGGATCATGTCCAGGAAAATGGGGGCAGTAAAACAATTCCTAGTGAAGATGAATCCAAACAAGAAACTGTTCAAGACAAAAGTCTTTCAGGAAATGAAAGTCAAAATGTATTCTCGGAGGAGAGCAAAGACGAAAAAGTGGAAGTAAAGAAAAGTGAGGATGGCAGTGAAGTGGATGTTGGGAAACCAACCAATATTCTGGAAAATATCCCAGTTTGGTTGAAAGAACTTGAGACGATGGAAACTTTTTCAACACCTAGAGCTCTGGAGATACTCAAAGAAATTGCAAACTATCACTGGCAAAATGCTGACATGAGGGAAGAAATTTCCTCTGTAGTGGATCAAAATGATGGTGCTGGTAAGATATTTGTCTCAAAAAAAGCGTTGAAATTAACTTTGGCCTTCTTTTTTCATCTTTTGTAGGTGTATTTTAAGGAATGTGAACCTTTGGAGATCTGGGTAGTAAGTTTTTTTTATTTATTTGGGGGGGGGGTCCAGAAATATAAAGGGGAGGAAAGATCATCTTTAAGATTTAGGAGGTTAAAGCAATCAATGGAATCTAATTAAGTGAGTACCACTGGAAAGATTGGCAATGATTAGACACTTTGACTTTCTGTCTCCTCACCCCTTCTTCTTTTAATACGTCTTCCCCTGAGACCCCTCACCCCAACACAATGGAACAGGAAGCTGGAGAAGGTAGTAGTATGCTCACATTACAACTGTATGTTGTGTACAATGTCTTGTAAAAGCTCCCTGCATGAGATACTGGTATTTAATCAAATATATCAAGATAACCACCATTGGTTTAACACTGGTAATCATTCTTGCAATACTGAACTTACTTTAGCAAGGTTTCCAAGAACTTGAAAAGGGGTAAAAGTGCATAATTTAGAAATGGTAAACCCCATTTTCTTTTCTCATACCTCAACGAACGACAAACACACTGGTAAGACATTTTACTGTAGAGGAAGATTTATGTTTGTGTTAAATGTTCTGAACTTTCACCAGTGAGGGACCCTTCAGACCCATGAAGGTTGGGTCAGGTTTATGGGGTTTGATGCCTTAATTTAAGCCTTCTGGTTTAATTTAGCAATGCCACAGCTTTTTCCCAGTCGTGGAGCACTAAATTGTTATTCTAACTTCACTGCTTATGCGTCACATCACACAAAACACCAATATTTTCTATTTCTAAGGTCTTTGGTATGGCCGGCCTGGGAATTGAATCCTGAGCCCTCCAAGTGAGAGTGGGATCCTCTACAAAGTAATAGACTGCTGTAAGCAGGCTATTGTTTGGGCATTTCATTAGATTCTACTTCATTCAAAAATCAAAAATCCTACTTTCGCTACTATAAATAATACTATATGAGTCTTTCAAACGCCTCATTTCTGAGCAGTTGACATTTCCAACTTAGTTACATGACATTCATTCGGTATACAATAGCCTGCCAACTTTCTATCGAATTTCATTTATGACCACCAAAAGTGACATCATGACAAAAATTAAAATACTGAATTATATCTCCCATAATAGGTAATATTAATGTATCGAACGTATGGCATGGTATACATTTTCCACGTACAAAAGTAACTAGGTTGTTTGCCGTTTGTTGTATCAGTTGTATGTACAAAAATACACTATTCATACTTGTTTCGTGTACCACGTGACTTTCTCATGTTTGCTAATTTTTCCCTCAAAATTTGGGTTTCCTGTAAACGGAAACTGGGTGAAGGTTTGCAGACTCTGTATATTATCCTGTTTAGACACCTGGATGTATTATGATTTCTCGGGAGCGCCATCTTTCGGCTACCGCACAGTCTTCTCCACAGGCTACTACTAACTAAACTACATTCTCAGGTGCAAACCCATCAAAGTAGTAATGCAGCATAGACCTACCTGTATTTCCAAATAGCAATTGCAAAGGATTGTGAGATAGAGTTTTGGGTGTGTGTCATTTTTGTCAATGGCATTTTACTGTGGTGAAAATTTACATATACCCAAAACGTATCCCACAATGCATTGTAATTGCTATTTGGAAATAGGTCTATGTGTGGGCTTTGAAGCAACCCCCATCCCTTTGAAACATGTTGAACCTTTGGCCCAGGACAGCTTGCCTTGGGAATGTTATCATAGCAATGATAAATCTCTTTCTGTTAAAACTTCCTATCAAAATTCTTGGTGGCTTCTGTTCATGCCGTTGAGGCTGGTTTTGTGTGTTGTGATACTACTCCTTTGCCTAAGCCATTTGTACTTTCCATCTCTAATCAAAATCTTTTTCTCATTTTGCAATTTTCAGATATCTTTCTAAAGATTTTAAAGTCTCTAAGCAAGCAAGGGTTGTTTAAATCAAACAGTGTCTGGTATCCAGCTAACTACTGCTACAATGTTGTGTGGAACCTGAGTGATGGAAACAGTGGACTTGCAGTAAGTCTAGGTAAATGTGGAATGATCAACCTGTGTGCTACAAACATTGCCCATAAACCTTACATTGACCATCTTAATAGGAAGGTGAGTTCTGTTTCTTTAAAGAATTTTTTTCATCAGTAAGAAAACGTTTAAATCTTTTTGCAATAGATTCGTAGTCTTAACAATATGTACCATCTGTTGGCTGAAAACTGGTAACTTTCAAGCAGCTTTAGGTTGGGGCATGTGCATTGGCAAGGAATATTAACCCCCTCCTTTCCCCCTTCATGGTATCTTTCAGGTCTTTAGCTAGCTATCAGTCACAGGCAAAACTTAAATGTGGATGGCCAGAATTAGAAGGGACAGCTTCAGAGACAGGTCTTTAAAAGTGACCATCAAAATAGACTTGCTGATAAAAATTAAGTTTCATGCAGGTAGACTGCTCTGCACATTTATGCCAAAAGCATGATTCTTGCGTTTGACAGTATGCTCAACAAGGCTTAACTTCCAGGATACTTTGACTTCTGGACCCTCATGAGGGAGGGTTCCTGAGATAGCAGCGGAGACTCCCAAAATTTAAATCATGGCTAATGTAAAGGAAGGATGTGTTTTGCACAAAGAAGTTGAAATTGTATCATGTATCAGAAAAGTTGACATATATTCGACAAGGAACCTCATCAAAGAATTTCAAAAAGAAGCATTTGGATGTTTGAACAAACCTATACGTGACCTTATTGTATCAGTAATGAAAGAGGTTTCATGCAGTTTGTACATCATGAAATAATGCATGCAAGGATTTTCCAGAGACTTCAAAAATTGCAGAAAAATTCCCCTCAGGAGGTGAAAACTGCAGTGGTATCATTACAGAGTTTGTGCGAGTTATATGTATGATGCACTGTCATTCTATTATAATTGCATGACAAGCCTGCATACATGTGGTGAATCCATTACAAGATGAGACCTCTGTTCCATTTAAGCACTAACAGTAAAAAACAGTATGTAAACACTGCACTGTGTACGAAGTCCCATGTGCATGCATATCGAGTGCTAGATGGCATGCATGTTCTCTGCAGGCCCTTGTTCATTTTATATGCAGCCTACATGTGGCACTAGTCCTGAATGCATTGTATGGGGGACGTACAGCATGGCAAATGTACAAAATGTACTGTACAGGCTGGTCTGATTCTTCGAATGTATCTTAATGAAAGTTTTTCTTACTCTTTTGTTATCACCTTTCAAATGTGCATATAAGAAGTTGTTTGTGCAGGTAAAATATTGAAGTTACATGCACAAGTGCATGTAACTTCTTTCTACATTGAACACTGGGATACTTATAGTTTCCCTGGGGGCTAAAAGAGGGCAATGAAACAGCAGAGAATACAAGAAGGTTGATAGACATGTGATACAGACTGCAATCAGTAACTTTGGCAGCCATCATAAAGAAATTTTGCAAATGCTGCTGTACAACCAAGGCCATTGGAAGGCCTTAAAGTAGAATTACAATGACAGAAACAAAAACCTCTCATTCTTACACAGATTGTAGTTCAATTGTTACTTAACAACATCCTTTTTGATTTTTGTAAATAACTCCTCACAAAGTCACAAACGAAGGGAATAAAAACGTGGGTTTTCTCCTACTCAACACAACCGAATTCACTCAATTTGAGAACACCGATATGACCTCGAATAGCACACGGGTCAGTGCGTGACGTCATTGTGAAGAGTCGAGCTCTCTGCCTGTTGGTGCAAAGAATCATACACATCTGGGTTGAGTTACTACGATCACTGTGCAAGATTTCAGGTGACTTCGAATCAATGTCCAGGCTGTTGGCAACCCGCGGGTTGCGGGCAGATTATGAAAATCATGTTATTCATGTTCATATCAAAATCTGCAAATATAGGCTACCTCTTGGCAACGATAATACCACTTTCACCTTTTCGGTTCCAATACCGCTAGCTAGATAATGCAAGTCCCTGCATAGAATAGGCTGGGGCAGTTCGCCAATACCTCAGTTTCACAGTTAAGCTTCACGGGTTATAGGAGCTACTTTCTGTAGAATGTTCGCAAATGTCGACTTAGACTAATTAGGCCTAATTTATCAATTGAATGAGAAGAACACATTGACAACAGTGCCCTGCCTGCTTGGTTCGTTCACACAATGGCTACCGGAAATCACACAAGTGGCCTGAGTCACAGTGAACGAAATCGTGACAGTCAACTTACCACATATCTGAGAAAGGTATTAAACCCATATAAACATCCAGAAAACAAAAAACCAAACGAAATAGAAAACCCTTTCAATCCATAACAAAGTGAATAAACTTCCATAGTCCCTGGAGAAGGCTACGAGAGAACAACTGTGCTGATCCAATACACAAAAGCATACAAGTAGGCAATGCAAGCTACGCTGTTTACTGCAGTGATGTCCCGCTTGTACGGTCCCGATATTTCGGTAACAGTGCTAATTATACTGCGTGCTAAGTTTCACTGAAGTCATAACCCTGAAAATGAAAATTAGAACGGGAAACAAAACAAGCTCACCAAGTGTTTGGATAGTCCCGTATATATAGGAGAACTCACCTTCAAGTCTAGATCTGCTAACCATGATCGACATTCCGCGGTCAGAATGGCCTCCAACCAACCAGACCCCGAGGTCGAAGAAGAACCAGCTGAGGGATATGTTGAATTAGAATGTGTGGATTCTCCATTTAGTGATTCATCATCATCTTCAGAGGAAATTTGATGAATCAGAAAATGATGAATATGATGACATTGGTCTTGAGGGAGGAGAGGATGGAGCGGAAGGTCATGTACCCAGAATGGGAGTTAACCCTTACATGTTTGAACCTGTCCTTGCTGAGGGAGCTCAACCCAGAGAAGAACAAACTGCCGCGAACCCTGCCAATCAGGGCCGTCTGCAAGTTCTAGACTGGTCGGTTTTTCCTTTCTTATCTCTCTCTCTCTCTCTCTCTCCTTTTTTTAATTTTAAGTAAAATATATACTGTACGTAGGTACTTAGAAGAGTCTGTGTATGATGAATGAAGTTCAAAAAAGTTTCTTGTTCTCTGTGAAAGGCGCGCTTTGAAATTCGTATAGGCTACGAAAACGTTTAATAAGTGTTTTACGTAGTGGATGGAATGAAGAAGAGACACCCATTTAATCCCCTAAAAATCACTTTTAATCACTTCTCACTGGTCAAATTGTAAGAGAGCGGTATCGGCAATGTTCTACACGGTAGTCACCCCCTCCCCTCCTGGGCTAGGGTTTAGGGATTTAATTGTTTGAAACCGTATTGAAAGAGTATTTTCCGAGCATATGTGGCCTCACCACTATAGGAATACACAAAATTTCGAAGGGGGGGGGGTTGTATTAAAACTTATGAGGGTGGCACCACTAACCACCCGACATGCACCTTCCCCTCACCAAACCCGCCCTTCCTCTTAACGTCCCTAATGTGTGATAACATTTTTCAGACATCTAAAGGAGTTTAATTTCTTCCTATCATCATTATCCTTTAGTGAAGGGGTCTGTTATGTCCATTTGTTTGCAGCTTTTCTTTTCCCATTTCATAGCTACATTTGACAGTAGAAATTTTAGCTCAAAACCTTTTCCCACTATGATATGGGTATTGGCACCGGTGAGGCTAAGGAAGAAGGCTCAAGGAGTTCGTCTAAAAGTAAATTTGGGCGGAGGGCGTGAGAAATGGTGAGTTGTGACTGTCCGAAAGACCATAGCGGAGCGCTTCCACCCCATCAGTTGGCAGGGAGCGTTGAGAAAATATTGGAAAATCGCGACCCCTTGCTGGAAATGGCATTTCCTAGGCTTGTTAGTAGAATCTAAACCTTCGATAGTCGCCTGATGAGCTTTTTTCAATAGAAGTTTCATTCTAGTAAAAACTGAGTAAATTGTAAAATGATGAGGAAATTACGAGATATACCACTGCCAAGTTGGGGAAATGGAAAGTAATAACTGGAAATGAGTCTGTATGCACGGTTGTACATAAATTAACACTAAGCTCAGCGAGGGATCCGCACTTGTTCTGGTGCATCCCCCAACAACACAATTTCTTGGCATTTTGCGTCAATTCGTAGTTCTAGTCCAACAGCGAAACCTTTTTGGTTTGATGTGATTCACGTTGCATGCTGTACTGTACATCCACAACTAACGCTAGCTTGCATATACTTTGCACGTGTGTATGTATACACTGCACTTCACCATGTAAGCAAGCTTAGGTCACGATAAGAATGAGTCTTCACAGTGACGTCACGGGTCAACTTGGAACACGTGACTACTGCAGTTCTTTCCGTGAAATGTTCGATTTCTATCATGAAAAATGGGCTGTTTTATCCCCAAATTAATACCATTTCCTGTCATTAGTTTTACTTCATATTTGGCACACTTCAAAAGTAAGCCTTAAGGAATACTGGAGAGAAAACTTGGGCTGTTTTCTTTGATGGCAAATGCCATTGTAATTCTACTTTAAGTATTGGAGGAAAATAGGACATTGGAAGTTATTTCTAAAATTTTGCAATGTCTCAGGTAAGTTTGGTTCTCCTCAGGCACAACTTAAGATAACTTCCTTGAAAAACAACCCTCATACATAAATATTGAGAAGCCCCATCAGTCAACAACCCCAACACTAACAGTAAACACCTGATTGAAGTTGACATCCCTGCTGTCAAGCATTTTCCAGATGGCAATTGCAAAGAATTGTGGGACAGGGTTTTGGCATGCATCATTTGTCAAGTTGGAAATGCTGCTTTTGTTTTTGAAGGAAAATTTATCCTTTTAAAACCAATATTCATTGACACAGGTTGACAGATTATCAAAAATAAGGCAGTATGGTAGCCTTCTCTCCAAGAAATAAGTGTCACACCGATAGAAATTCAGTTGTTTGTTGCTCAAGAATAATTTGTTCACCCAAACTTTCAATATTTCAAATGATGCAATGTCCAGGGCTCTTCTTGCATATAGTATTTTGAAGAGATGTAGCTATTGCTGGGGTTTATGATTAAGACTGAATTGTTGGATAGTGCCTGAGCCATTTTCTTTGTACACTTTGTTGGAGCATTAATAAACACAATATTTCCCTTTAATTTTGGCAAAAAATGACACATACCAACATTCTATCACACAATTCTTTGTATATAGCTCTTTAGGAAGGTCTCTCCCTAGAATGGTTTATATCAAAAATATGGTTATGGCTATCTTATCTCTTAACAGAACATACTTTTCCTGGTGAAAGCCTCTTTGAGCATCCTTCACAATCTTTCAAAAGTGGAGTCCAACCGACACCAATTCAGGGATGAAGGATTGGTTGATAAGCTGCTGCCATACACCACCACAGACCAGAAGTACCTTAAAGCTTTATGTATGCTGATACTAGCAAACATTGTTGATGAAGATCAGGAAAGCTTACTGGATGAAAAAGGTTTGTTCTTGTAAAGAGTTCAGATGTTCTGTATCCATTAAAAAACTCAGTTATGTATCTTTTAAAAAAAGATGTTCCAACATGTATCATACTGTAGTTTTAGAAAGCTGTTGGATCATCCCAAGGTTTTCCTCCTATCCATGCGACATGGTTCTTTTTAAACTGACCACCTCATGTAGCTTATTCTAGTGTGAGACAAACGGTCAATTGAGATGTTTTTAAGTATAAACATGTATTAAAATCAGAAGGCATTACTTGTTTGTCTTTAAGTTTAAAGTCATTTAGTGTCAAAATTAGCTTTCAATCAAGACCTGAGTTTACACATATTTTTCATAATTTTTGCCTTTTCAGGTACAATAGAATTTCTAGTACAACTCTTGAAAGAAGCTCAGGAAAGCGAGGATCGCCGAGCCCAAGGTCTTTCATGTTCTGAGCTGGCCAATGGACTTGGACGGCTAGCTGTAAATGATGCAAATAAATCAAAGGTTTGTTTCTTTTAGTAAAGACTCTGCTCTGATCAAACCCTTAGGTAGGGTTTTTGGAGAGCTCTAGATTGCTACAACACAGTACATCCCCCCTGAATAATATTGGATTCAATTTTGGAATGAAAAGACTGTGAAAACATGCCATGAACACACAGAGAGTGGATATTTACCTATTAAATACACCAGGTGTTATTATGTATATGATATCAGTACTTAAAGGAGAATGCTGGGTTTGCTTGACAGGAAAACTTCATCTATTTAAATCCAATCTTCATATAGGCAAAATTATGGATTTACTCATTAGTAAGGCAGTGTGGTGTTCCTCTTTTTCAGAAAAGTCACTGGCTTTCACAGATAAAATTTCAGCCATAAAAACTTTCTAAAATTTAAATGACGCCACCTCTTTTTAGGCAGTCATCTCTCACCCCAAACTACAATTTTTGTAGCCTACAGAAATTCTCAATTGGCAGAGCACTTTGATTGACAGCAAATTTAAAGAATACCACATGTGTTGGTTCATGTTGAACAACATAAATTTTGCTGAGAGTGTTCTGATAACACCCTAGGTCTTGTATACTCACCCTGAAGCAATAAACTGAGATTTTGTCTGGAGGATGATGAGTTCAACACAGTGAGATGATTTTGGCCCTTTGCTCTTGTACTGTATAATAATTTGAGGAGATGATAGACCTATTTATTGTTGAAACTTAAAGTGTACCTCAAGTCAAAAAATTCAAAAATGTGTATTCAAAGTCATGAAAAGTGAATTCTAACAGTCCAACTCCTGTTTTCATAGCACATTCCTGAGCTGAGATAGAAAATGTTGAAATTTATTCACTTAAAACAAATTGTCCCATTGTGCAATAATTTGTAACTTTCTTGTTGTACAACTCACATAAACTTTTTTGTTTCCCTTCAAAATTAAAAATGGTTTTATGACCTTTGACACATCCTGTTTGCTTGAATAGCATGTTGCACAGAGAGGGCTCAATTGATTACATCACCTCATAAGAGTAAGAGTACTATCACACCTTGGTACATAGTGCAGTAACATTCAGAAAAACAAAGAAATGCAAAGATTGTAATTTGAGTAGTACAACAATGACATCACAAATTATTGCACAATACATCATTTTAAGTTGAGTTAATAAATTTCAACATTTTATATCTCAGCTGGGGAATGTCCTATGAAGATGTGAGTTGGACTGTTAGAACTCATTTTTCATGTGTTTTAATACATATTTTTGAATTTTTTGACTCAAGGTACACTTGCATGTTTTTATTATGATGAAAGCTATTTTCATCATATATCACAGGTGGTGCATTGTAAATATGATATTTAATTTAGTCAGCAATGGAAAAGCATTGCAAATCTTGAATCATTTTTTCATTATCCTGTAACTTTATTATCTGGCAATTTAGCCGTATTTTCAGTTAAATTTTCTATATCAACACTATAGGTAGTACACTTTCCTTTAAGATTTTCCTAAAACGTCCTAAACTTAACTTTTAAAACATCTCGGACCAATTTTCAGTGCTTAAATGTTAGGTAATGGTGAAAATATTCCAATTGTCCTGCAGATCCAGTCAGCCAATGGCCTGCCTCCATTCATCAATATGCTGGACAGTGAGGATATACTGGAGCAAGAGGCAGCTACTCAGGCTCTTTGGAGTTTATCTTTTGAATCATCAATATGCAAGTTACTTTCCACCAATGACAAGGCTCTAAACAGTTTAAAAGCATTACAGTCTAGTAAAAACAAAGCTGTAGAAATGTCAGCTAAGGGTACAATGTGGATGTTGAGACAGGCACGGAAGAGTCTTGAGGACGATAGCAGTGTGGACGGCAAAAGTGAGTCACATTCATATTACTAGTTGTATATTACTCAGGCACGGATCCAGGTGGTGGTGCACTTGGCACATGCCCAACCATTCTGCTTTGAAGACAAAAGGTTTTCTTTTTAGATATGGAAAATGTGCTTACCAGATTCTGGGAAGTCGCCTCTAGAAGTCACGTTAGCTTCCTTATTGGACTTGGGCTGATGATGATGCATACACCCCCTTTCTCAAAATCCTGAATCTCTTACTCCACAGGGATGAGAGACTTTTTTATACTCTATGGTTGAGCTGTCACTGACCGTTAGTAATGCTCCCATATTCACCAGAAGTACTATACTGTGCCCAACCTGACAAATTTATTTGAACAGACAGATCCTTCCCTTATTCTGGGCTTTCTCAAGGCAAATTAATGGTAAAGGAAATTTCACATAACTCCTGCATTTGCCTCAACATGTCAGTGAAATTTGACCCCATCAGTAACACTTGTTTAAACAAATTTATCTTACCCAAACTTTGCACTCTTGGTGACACTTTCAAAAAAGAGTGTGGCAACCTGTGTCATATATCATGCATAATGACCTGTGAAAAACAAAGGGAACCACACATGTTCCTAGGTGACAAACTTGTGTTTTTGGAACCCTATTGACACAGGTTTGGCACAGGTTTACACATCTTTTTGTAGATTTTATTTGAAGCCACAGGTTTATACTTAAAAAAATCTTTGTTTTAATTGCCACAAGTTTTGCTAATCAAACCTGTGGTAAAGCTGTGATGAACCTGCAGCAAAGTGAGACAACTGGCAAACCTGTATCAATTTCACAGGAACACACAGGTTTTTATGGAAATCTCTGCAAAAACCAGTGGCAGAAACATTTAAAAACCTGTGGATTTCAGACTAATTGACACACCTTTATTTGTTAGGGTAAAAACCAAGTCAAAATAAGTCCAGTCCCGTAGGCTTCTTATTTTTTTCAAGTAAAAAGTTTCTCATTGCTGAAAATTTAGTTAATGTTTCCTGCCTGCTCAGGAATTACTTGGTTACCCAAGCTTACAAAATTTCAAATGATACAACATCTGTAACTCTGCTAATATTTTGAGAAGATATTAAGAAAGACAGAAAATGTTTAAAAACGATTAATTTCCTTTTTTCCTATTCTATGTCAGTGCATTTTGAACACAATATTGCTCTTTCAAATTCACATTTGAAGGTCTTTTTAAGCATTGATGCTGACTTTTTTCCATCCCTGCAAAGAAAACGAGTGTGTTTTGTGGTACTGATGTAGCCTGAGAATATTTAACATTTACTAGAAGCATTTCTGTTTTCTCTGCCACAGAACGAGAGAGACCAAAAAGCTCGAGACAGAGCAGTTTACGTCGCATTCATGTCATGATCAGCTACCAGTGGAACTCTCAAAGAACCGTTTTGAAAATCCGAGATGCTTTAGTGGTGGGTTTGCATTCACCTGTTTTATCACATTATCAAGTTGTATTAAGTTGAATCTGAAGTCATGCTGAGTCATAGTCTAAATAGCATCAAATGTTTTCCCTCCATTTGAGTGGAGTGAAATTAACCCTTTTGCTATGGAGAGGGTTCCATTCAACCATTTTGAACTATATTAATGTACTGGTCCTACAAATATGCAGTTTCATGCTGTAAAATTGAATAAGACGTTTTAACCAATGTTACCGAGAAATAGGCATTTTCTGTGATAAAGCTTGTCTCTGTAATTGCGGCAGTTAACCCGGTTTAAACCAACCTTGTTGCTCTACTGAGCAAATAGCCTTTGAAGGGGGCAAGTGCTAATAGCTTTATTGATCTCAAGGTACCTAAACAGAAAGTTCTCTGATAGATTCTGGATTATTAGTTGCCAGCTTGAGATGGCTAGAACTTGCTATTTGCTTCTAGCATCATGTTTGTCTGGAGGCCACCATACTTGCAATCGCTATAACCCAAGAGAATGTACATTTGTAAAAACATCTCCTCTTCATGCCAATTCCATGTTCAAAACACGTCTGCACACAGAAGGTTTATATCAAGTCCTTGAACAGGACCATGTACTATGCTTATTGGTAGGACCTACTCGGTACACAGTCCTTGGTCATAGTGTGCACAACAAGCACAACGTACAACTCCTAACCTCCTCACAGCTCACAGCTGATGGAGCCTGAATGTAAAAAATCACATTCACAGTAGCAGTGCAAGGGGGTACAAATGTCATATCCTTGTAAATTTTTGGACTTTAGAGAAAGAAAAATGTGTGCAACTGAAGAAAATGATTTTAACATCTGTTAACATGAAAGTGGGACAAAATTTATGGAAATTCTGAAATTTGTTCTAGGAAAGTAAACTTTAAAATGTGGTAATGCTACAAAGCCATAACATCAGGATCTCTCGTGCACTGTGGCCAAGGACTCCAGTGCTGAAGTAAAACAAATTTGAGGTAGCATTGAGTCCTGTTCAAGGACTAGTTTACAGGGAGCTATTGCAGGATGCAATTTTGCAATGGTTTTGCCCCAAAACCCTGCATATATTGCATTGCTACATAATTTAGAGGGTCTCAGCAAAACCTGCCAAGTGAAGGGTTTAAGTCCTTTGCTTGGAGTTACCCAAAGTCAAAGCAAAGGTTAAACACATTCATGTTCTTGATAGTCTTTTTTCTTGTCAGGTCTAAACATTTATATATATATATATATATAGAATTTGAAACCATTTCATGCAGTCTGTCTGTTTTTTCAGTATAGCCTAATTTTTGAAACCAAATGTAGGCAAATAAAGTTTAATAGGTTGCAATGTTATGCTAATATGATTGAGAAAATATTCCAAGAAGTACTGTAGCAATGGTAAAGACTATTTTGAAAATAAGTTCCACTTCCTTGTCTTTATATCGTAATAAGTCAGATTCCAGTATACTGACATTTTGCACTGGAAAAAGAACTCTTCGTCATAGACCCTTGTGGAAAAAGCAACTAGAAAGGCTTGTGAGATAGGGTTTTGGTATGCATAATATCAATTTTTGGTATTTTACATCAGTAAAAGATAATGTAGCATGGATGGGTGGAAGTTCCCGCATGCAGCTTTAAAAATTAGAAATATTCCAGAATTGAAGATAATATGCCCCTTAAAGCTACATATGCTGAATCTGTAATGTCCTAACTTGAATCCTTTCAAATTTCAATCAAATATCTACAGCACTTCGCTTTAAATTAGTGATTATCGAGTTGACTTGAACAACTTTTGTTGTTAGTTGTAAAACTGCCAAATTTTGTGCATTAAGTGGAGATCCCAAGCAACCACAGAGAAAGTGCAAAATATATTATGACTTCTGATATCATAATGATTGCAGTAGTCAACCACTGAGATAGCTTGCACGCTCCCGCTAACAATAGTCAGGATAAATAGAGCAAAAACTGTGAGTTTCCCTGACCTTAATTCAAGAATCAACCGTTAGCAACAGTGAGGATTTAACGCAACTAATTTTGGTAAAGATGAAAATGTACCAAACTGTTTTTGGCTTCATTGTGGACAAAAACGATGCATTTGGTTTGATAAATCATTCCCCAGCTTAGGGTGGTGCTTTGATTCAGTGAAAGGGAAGAATTTCCACTGTGGTGATCATGAAAGGTCTGCTAACATAAGGCAAACCACCACAGCCCTGTCCATACTATGCGACTTCATGCGACGCAACGCATTGCAACAAGATTGTTCAGACGCATTGCAAAGTGTGGAATGCTTGCAACTAGTTGCAAGCAGACACTCTACCCAGTTACATGCGACCGAACATGTTTGGTCACATGAAGCTGAAATGTGCAAGCGACAACAATGACAGACTTCTGAAATGAAGCCCCCGGAGTTCAGTCAATCAAAATGGGACAGAACTCATTCCTGCCTCTTCAACGTAACAAATGAAGAGTGTGTTATACATTAGAATTTTGTGTGAATTCCTTCATGGACATGCCGCTTGTTGCATAACGTGAACACTATGCTCTTAAAACTAGTTATTCCTCAGTCACTCACTACTTAATGACCGTCTTGTTGCAATAAGTCGTGTCACATAGTGAGGACTGGGCTTAACAAATACAAAGAACAAACTGAAAGGGGAAATGCAGTCATCCCAAATTGAAGAAGCAAAGAACTCTGTCCTGTTTCATGATTGGCTCTTGAAAGTCATATGACAGTTGGTTTTCTTCTTAAATGTGAAATTTACCAGGCAGGAGTTACTTCTTGGTTTATTTTTTTTTGAAATATTCAAGTCCTAAATTATTGTAAAAAGTCTCTTTGAAGGGAAATAAGAAGATACTCGTGAGATTTAACTGTTGCTTGTTTCAACATTAGTTTGGAATAACTGCTCTTTCCCTTTAAAATGTCATCTCTTGTAGTCTAAGAGTATTGTACTTCATGTGCCAATGAAATTTATATGAGACACTGTAGAGGCTTTTCATATGATATCATAATACTGGCGGTCATGTTGAAGCACATGTAAGTATGAGTGTACATGAGTGGCATGTGTGTCCTCCAGCAGGGCATATAAATGATGTAATTGCAAGACTCTTTATATTCTTCAACCTGCACTCCCTGACAAAAGTAAATGAAACAAGTCACCTTCCCAGCTCTCTCTTTCACCTTCCCTGCCCACCCCCACCCCACCCCCGCTTCGAAGTGGAGTTGGAGATATTTTGATTGCATTTTGTCGCTGTATCAGTGATTTTGTTTCATATGTTTTATTGGGGACTGTAGGTGCTTTCTTTGTTTTGCAAGTATCATGTACATACACTATGAAGACACACCCCTTCTCCACTTGCAAACTGGTGGATGAAAAAAATAAAAGGTTCTGCTCAACTTGTTATCCCTGTCATTCAGTTATCAATCGTCTCTCTAAAGGCTGCAGGTTATACAGTCTGGGTAGATGTGGACAAAATGTGTGGTTCAACCCTGCAAGCAATGGCAGAAGCTGTGGAGAAGGCAGCAGCTGTCATCATCTGTGTGTCTGAGGGATATAAGATGAGTCCTAATTGTAGAACAGGTGAGTGGCACATTTTAAGTAAACATCAGCTGTATCAAACTCCTTGATCTCAGCCTGTTTTAAGAGAACAGTGTTACAGTGAGTAGATCACAAAGAATGAGTTCAGAAAAAGTTCTTGCTTCCAAATCTCATTCTATGTTCTTCTGTTGTAGGAATGTTCTGGAACAGTGAAGAACAGTGCCAAATGAGGCAAATATTGCTAGCTTGTAGGACTATAATGCAACCTGTGGTCTACCCAAAGGCTATAGTAGTCCACCAAAAAGCCTGCACTTTGTTGAGATGTTTTCATAGGAAGTCTCCATATCTTTCGATCGATAAAACCATTTCCCTGTGCCAAAAAAAGGTACAATAACATATACATTAACAATAGATAACGAATATGCAATATTACCACCAGTTTTGAACCCTTTTCATTACACAATTTAGCAATAAAAGTCCTCTTTTGTAATCAACTAAATATGGTTCTGTAATCTCTTTTCATAATTTGCATAGATTCAGTTTGTAAAAGTTAATTTTTGTTGTGTGAAGTGGGATTCCATACTGTAGTTTCCTGTGGGTAGGAGGTGCAGAATATGCCCACGGTATTTCCCGCCTGTCATAAGAGGCAACTTAAAGGACAGGAGCAGTCATCCCAAATTGAAGAAGTGTAGTAGACTGTCCAGTTTCATGATTGGCTGTTGGGAGTCATGTGACAATGTTTTTTCTCTTCAAATGTGAAGTTTACCAGAAATAACTGCTTGGTTTACCTTGAACATGCAATAGTAAAGTCATAAAATGTAATTAAAGACACTTTGAAGAGAAATAAGATGAAAATTGTGTTATTTAGTTTTTTCTTCAAAATAAGTTTGGGGGGACTGCTCTTTACCTTTAACGGTTGAACATGAACCCTGTCATCTAGATGACACTATGTTACACATTTGTGTTGGTGTGTCATTAAATCTCATCTTAATAACAAATCCACACTGCAATATTTGAAGATAATATGGAGCTTAAAGGGGTCTTGGAATTTGGTTGACCCAAATCAATTTAAAATTACACTATAATTATGAGAAGTTACTTAGTTATCACATATTTGCATTTGTTCAACATTTTCATGTGAGTTTTTTTCTTCTTTAGATTTTGTGGCTTTTTGATTACTTGATGTAGTCAGAGGAATCTGGTGGTACAGTATATGTGTGTGTGTATATGTGTATGTGACACTTGCTTGTAAACATGATATCCCAAGAAGGACAAGTGAGGCTAATCTCATATACACTGTATAGTATGTGGGTTGGTCATATTGATTAAATGATACCTATTGTTTCTGGTGGAAGTCAAAGGTCATTTGAGGTCATGAGAGGTCAGTTTGTCAAAACCTTGTAAACATCATATCTGAAGGGTACATGGAACTGTTTCATGTGTGGGTTAGCAATATTAAGTATAGATGCTTCCTATCAATTTTGGTGGATTTTTCCATAAGAAAACAGTATCACTACACCTAATGCCCAAAATCTTGATGACATGAGGAGTTTGAAAACCACAGATCTAGTGTTTTAAAGATTATTTCCTAAGGTTTTCTACATATCCATATGTTTAAGATGGAATATTGCCCTCTTTATGCCATTCCAGAGGCAGAATATGCGTATCAGCTTCAGAAGTGGATCATTCCTTTGATGATGGACATGTACTATGAGCCAGACGGATGGTTAGGTCTCATCCTTGGAGCCAAGTATTACATGGATTTCTCGGGAGTTACTCGATTTGAAGACAGTGCTCAGAAACTGATTAAAGAGTTGGACAGCTCAAAGAGTTCCTTTGATGGTATGGAGGAATTTGAATTAGTCTTAAAATTATCACTTTGTAATGTGGAACGAGTGATTGGTATATTTCAAAGAATTGTGGATCATTTTTTGTGAACTCCCATGATTTTAGGGAAGCTTATCTTGTCAAAAGTAGCATTTCCTCTAAAGAGTGCTATAGAAACCAGTTAACTGCATATAGTAATTATTCCTGTACTCCATGTTATGTCTGATAAATGTATCTGTTTTGCTTGAAAAGTCAATTTCTCAGCGGGATGCAAGTTCCAAGATTTTAGTTCCTAGTGAAAAAATAATAAATAATTTGTTATAATTGTGATAGGTATTCCTACACAAAAAATATGTTATATAAGCTCCAAGTCTTGGATATTTAACCAGGGTTTTCTCAGAAGCAGCTTACTCCATCTTGCCCTAAATCCTCCTGTACCTAACAGATAAAGTGCCCTCAAAATTCACTTAACTTCCTAAATTTGTTTCATTTTATTTTTGACATAGGTGTACGGGGATAATTTTGTGTGAGGGGGCAAGAGCATTTTTTGCTTGAATGTCACCCTTTATCATGTTGTGCACATGTTTTGCCCAAATAGACCAACTGCTTTTGCCTGAATTGGGAGGGCAAGTGCTCCACACAGCTCTGTCCCATATGCCTATGATTTTTGACAACAGTTATATGTAGGTAGCAGGAACCAGCTCTAAGCCAGTTGTTATTTTTCAACACCATTCATGCTAATTTGATGGTGTCATACTTGAAAAGAATCAGTTCTTTTCAAACCCTGTGTACATAAATGCCAAACACAAAAACTAGAAAGAAAAATGCAAATTGTTAATATGTTTCAAATAAAGGAAAAATAATGTCAAGTTACTTTTGACACCATAGTGAATGCAGAAAAGCAGAACAATAATTCTTTCTGTAACTTTGTTATCACTTAGATGAGTTTTATCAACAATTTTACCAAATTTACTGCGAGTACTAGTAATTCCAAAATACCTGAAAGTCCTGCTGCCCTTGTTTTCTTTTAGCCCCAGATTCAGTGTTTAATGAAGAGAGTATTCAACCAATCATTACCAAATCCACTGAGCTCACTTGCAATTCATCCCTTGGAATAATGAATTGGACAGAAGAAGATGTGCTCAGTTGGCTTGTTGATCATCAGCTTGAAAAGTAAGTTTTGTTTTTCTTAATCCTCCATTTAAGGACACACCAACACAAACAAATAGCATTTGCTTGATAAAAAAAAGTGAATTTCAAATAGGGTCAAATGACCTTCGAGTTTGAAGGGCAAGAGCAGTTGTCCCAAACTTATTTTTAAGCAATGGCTAAATCTCAGAATTTTCTCCTCACTTCTCTTCAAAGTATCTTTTATAATATTTTAGGACTTCACTATTGAATATTCAAGGTAAACCAAGCAGCACCTGCCAGTAAATTTCACATTTAAGAAGAAAAATATTGTCACATGAGCCTGAAGAGCCAATCATGAAACAGGACAATGTATTAAACTACTTCAAGTTGGGAAGACTGCTCTTGCCCTTTAAGTTCAGTTTTAAATACTTTTCAAGTCCTCCCCAGCAGTTGCTTCTCATGACAAATGGAGAATTCCATGGGCATATTCTATAGACACCTGCCCATAGTGGACCTAAATCCTCATAGAAGAGAAATGAAGGCATTGCAGCTTTTTCAGTTTCCTGAATGCATAAGCAAGGGAGACTCAGCTCACCTCAATATCTCCCCCCCCCCCCCCACTTCTCCCCCTCCATCCCTCTCTCTGTGATTTTGGATCATGGAAGAAAATTTTGTAATACTGCATTTGACTCCCTGGATAATATGAACCAGGCTGAAATTTGCAATATTCTATCTCTGTGCCCTGTTAAAACTTTGCTTGTACGGTACAAAATATTGAAAATAGAAATTCCACATCTTCCATTTCCCCTTCTTGTGAGATTTTTTTCTTAAATTTCTGTGGAGGATCTTTTTCTACACTCCCTAATGCCCTCCCATCATCCCAAAAAGTAATTTGAAAATTTTGTGTACCTCATTGAAGAGGTTAGCTTTAAGATGTCCAAAACACTTAAATTACAATTTTAAGAAGTTCGAATAATATTTCAGATATCAGCATTGCTTTCCTCCACCATGTCCTAATTTTATCTTCCCAAAGCAGCATGCAAAACTATCCATAGTGGGTGAAAATTCAGGTTTGGAATTTTTCAAGTTAAATATTTGTTACACTTTGGAATCGACCTTCCCAAATGTATCACCATGTTTTCTTTAGATACAAAGCTTCATTTGAAGAATGCAACGGCAGACTCTTACAAAGATTGAAAGCGTTAAGACATGAGGCTCCAGAATTCTTCTACAAGAGTCTGAAAGAAGATCTTGGCATAAACAAATTGTTTGATATTTTGAGATTCACTGAGGCTTTGGAAGGAATCAGATGATGGATCTGAATTAAAGGTTTGTTCAGTAATTTGTAAAAGCTGCATCTGTTAATTTGTAAGGTTGATTGATTATGAAGAAATTCAGAGCTGAATATATTCCCATCAGGTAGCTATTATCAGTTTACACAATTATCTGCCCCATTCAAATCCCAGTGGAACCACTCTAAAATTTTGGGGGGACTTAAGTTTTTTGGTCGGCATGACTGTAAGCCAGGGATCTTGGTGAATTTTGATTGTGTATTTGGTTGGCTGTTTGCCCAACTTGGGAAGTTATCCCTTTCAGGAATTTGACTGCTTCAGTCAGTTTGGCTGTAGATGATGAGAGGCAGAACCAGGAACCTCCACCCATACCAACCTTTGGTAAGATGGCTAAGGACTGTGGGTGTGCTCATGTGTTCTGAATTGGGATGTTCAATTAGGTTAGATGGAGTTTTACGGCCCAGTTTCCAACAAATTGATTCTAGTCGAGGCGGCCACGGCCTTTCTTTCAGTTGCGGCTCACTGACTTGTTTTCCCTACTCCATTGCTCATGCGGAGCTTTGCACACAACAGCAGTAGGTTAAATTAGGAGTTGTTATTACAGCTTGCCTTGTTAACCTCTGAGCATTAGTTGAAAAGGGACGGCAAATATTACTACTGTTCATCCATGCCCACTCTGGCATACTGCAGGGTCTTCAATGATTCAGTTGACTCCCTGGTTTCTCAAGTTACTTATCATGTTAAATAGACCTGTTTCCAAATAGCAATTACAAAGGATTGTGGGATAGAGTTTTGGTGTTGGTCATTTTTGTCAATGGCATTTTACTGTGGTGAAAATTGACGCACACCCAAAACTCTATCCCACGATTCATTGTAATTGCTATTTGGAAATAGGTCTATAGGGTTGCCCTTCTTTTAAAAAAAATCAGGGTGTTAAAAAATTATATGTGAATATATAGTCAGATGTTGATGTGGACAGAAAAATTTGTTCAATACTTCTTTCAAATGGCATCATGTTATTTACATACTTGTTTTGGTCAAATAATTTGAAAGTAAGATAGGTAATACTTTTTAAAAAGAACATTTCATCTTGATGAAGCTGAGATGATGAGAATCATAATGAAAATAAATCGTGACAACATGAAATTATTAAACATATCAAAAAATGTTTTACATGTTTTCCAACCGTCACAGAAGAAATGGATAAAACAATACTGTAGAATGCAGTATTTAATATGTGTTGAGTATTGTCAATATTTCTTCATAAAGTAATGTCAATTTTGTAACAAAAACTGATGAAGATAGAATAAAATTCTTTGGAATCCTAGGAGGACATTTTCATAGTGATTTGCGTATTCATTTTTATTTCCAGATCACATTGAAGCGTCCATCACATGACCTGCCTCGTTGACGGTGTGTGACTGTAACCCCTCTGATGCTGCCTATTTCTGTTCATCTGTTTGTTACTTCAGGGGAAAGTCTTTCTGTGTTCCAGAATATTGAATGCAAATAAGTGGAGGAATGAATTACAATAGACAGGTTTGCCAGTTTTTGTTGACAGTCAAATATTTTAAGGTTTTTGAGAAATCTGAAAATCTGGTTGCTCAGCCTTGGGAGTAACATAGGGCTTTGCTTTGTTCTCGCTTTTTCTTGTTTTTCTTATCTATTCCAGGACTTTTTCTAATAACCTTTTTCCTGCACCACAAAAACTGCTCCAGGCTCAAGAAAGCCCTTAAGAACAGTGTCTTTACCATTTTTTTTTTTTATTTAAATAAGATTTATAACCATATCACTCAATTTGTGGCAACTCAGGCCAACAAGAGTGGTTGTAGTAACTCAAGTAGAGTCACTGACTCAAGTCACTCTGTTTTTCCAATGGAAGAAGCATGCTGGAAATTCTCACAGTCACATAATTTTGTAAGCTGTGACTAAAGTTTGACATGATTTTTATGCCAGAATTTGAAGAAATTTGTCTAATTGAAGCTTTTTTAAAGAGCCAAACACTGCAGATTTTCATAGTAATTCTTTGTGTGTTGTGTTTTATTTTCATACAGTTAAACTGAATAATCTATTGTCAAACTTTCCACATATACAGTGTCTGCGTCCATTTTTTGTGCAAATGTTAGTGCAATAAAAGTTGTAGCAAAACAGTAAATATGTATAGTTTACATGTCCATAGCTATGTTATTTATTGATGAAATAGTTTAGTCTCTTTGATTTTATTTTTGTATTTCAGTTTATCAATTCTGCCAAAGCACTGTATTCATTTGATGTATTTCAATTAAATCAGGAAAAGTAAGAGTGTATGTAGAATTGGAGTGGAAAATTATTTAGTTGCCCATATAGTAAAGATTTACACATATCGGTCACCAAGTGATCTCTAGATTTATAGGCGTTATACTGTCTATGTTACACTAACATTAGGCCTGCCATTATTGCTGTCATGTTTGAGAGAAGATTTTGATGCCCCAAAATGTGTTTTATCTCCAAATCTTTGTCAAATAAATCAGAAAAATTGTTCGCTCCCTTACTCTTACCAGTTTTGCCAACATTTCCCAAACTACCTGTAAATACTGAAGATTGCTAAACTTTGATTTTAAATATCTTAAGAAGGTTGTTAGTTTGTTTTCAAGCCTAACCAACCCTACGTTTTGAAGTGTCTTGAAATAGTGCCACCACCTTTATTTTATTTATTTCCAGAGTTTTTATGTGGTGAATAGGTGGAGGGTGTGAATGTGTTGATGGCACTTGCTTGAAGTGCAGGGAGTCTAAAAGTCAGTTGCGAAAACATGTAAATGCATGTGATTAGTGGACTGCGAAATTATAAATGTACATCCTTAGGTGGGAAGGGGTGAAAACAGATGGATCCCTGCAATTTCTTGCCGTTACTAGACTGCCAGATTTGCCTACAAAATGTTCTGGACTAGGGTTTATGGGAGTAGAGAGTAACGTTTGTAGTTAGGCAGATCGAGTTTACGGCCCAGTTTCCAACCTATTGGTTCAAGTTAAGCTGGCCACAGCCTGTTTTCAGGTGTGGCTCACTGGCTTGTTTTTCCTACTCCATTGTGCAGAGTATCACGCAAAACAGCAAAAGGTTCCATCTTCAGAGTCTTCCATATGACTCAACCTGGGAATAGAACCTGGGCCTCCGAGTGAGAGGCAGATGCTCATACCATTATACCAAACACGCTTCCGAGTAAAGATTGCAATTATGGTAGGTGTTGTATTGGTTTGCGACGCAATGGCAATCATTCCATATCATTGTGAATGCTTTGACATCATAGTGTACTTTCATCTACAATACTGGACGATATTATTGGCACGCCTCTCGACCTTTCACATATTTAGGGTTCCCACTATAATGGAAAGACTCGAAAAGGCATGAAATTCTGGAAAATTGAATTGGGCTGAAAAAGTCTTGAAAGTCTTGAAATATTGCTTAAGTCCAGAAAAGTTTTACAAACTGACATTGTTCTATTAAGTTACAACATCAAAAGGTAGCCTATTCTCACTCATAATATCAAAAATTTAATATTCTCTTCACCTCAGAATTGATGTAGTGTTTTTGATAGCATATCTTTCCCTCCACCTCGAAACACATGTATAGAAAATGTAGGACATGCGTATTCCTGCAGTGGGCAACTTAAATTCACTCTCAGTATATCAACATTGAGATAAAATGTTGAGATTTGTTCAGATGATTTTGTTCAGGATTGTAGCAGCACTTTTAACTAAAGATAATGAATATTCTTGTATTTGTTTTTGTTTCCTTTACTTAAAACATTCTATTTGCAGAATAATAATTTCCATGTCAACCTTCCGTCAGTAATAATATGTTTACACAAAAGCTATGCATATGATTTTATAATTTGTTTATGTCCAGATATGGTATTTCATCTGTATATTTTAGATAATATCATTAGCCTGTGGTGGTGCACTGTTATAGATAGTTCAGTCATACAGTTAGCAGGTTGTGAAAGTTGGAATGCAGCGTGAATGTTATTGCCTCAATACTGAGTTTTCTGGATTTATCTTAAAAATGGTGTTATTTGAAATGTAAATATGTAAGCATTGTCTTGCCAAATGTTTGTAACATAAGTGCAATATCTAGAGTGAGATTTTGGAGAACGATGTTACTAATTGGGTGCTGTGGTAATGGAATAGTTGTACCAAATTTAAATGTACGTAACAAGTTACGAATATTCTCTTACAGAAAAAGAGGGTGACAAAGTTAAATATGAAACAATATTAACCCTTTACCATTGTTTGGGTCCTTTTGGACCCATACGGAGAGTGCGGCTGTCACCCATCTTCACTGTATCACGTGGAGCTCGAAACTACGGGTACCTACCGAAAAATTAGGCCACAACAACGAGAGGGACAATAGTTTAAGGTCACGGGGTCAATAACCTACGGAAGCTGATGCGGGGCGTGCTACGTCCGCTTTTCCGCCCACTCCCGATGCCCGCAAATATGCTCCGATTGGAGCACAACGGTAAAGGGTTAATGCTGGGAAGCAGAGCAAGGTTGTGCAGTTTGTATAGGTTTCCCAAACACAAAGCTTAGCTCCAAGGTGCCTAATATGCCAAAAAGGAAAATATTTATGGTCCCAAAATTTTTTAAATTGAGAAAGGAGGTATAGTCCCAGTCTTATGAACTTGAAGCAAATTGCAAATAGCAGGAAACAAACTTATAGCTTTTAATACAATTTGGCAACATCTGTTAAATGTGTGCCTGTGAGGAATCCCCCTGCCATTCCTCTGTCCCACATTGGTGCAGTGGTTTTCACTTACAGTGGCTTCATTTTCATGAAGATGTTTGTGTGACTACTGCTGTTTGTATTTGATATCAATGCCAAATTTTTAGACTAAGCACCTACCCTGTGAGGCAGGAGTGGCTGCCCAAGGGAAGCATGAAACAAAACGACAGAAGTTTCATATGGAATTTATTCATGAGTGGTACAAATAGTGGGGTGACTTGAAAATGGCATGTCAGCTGTGTTTGATTTGTGTAAACAAATTTTTTTTGAGAGGTATGCCTAGAAAGAACTCAAAAAACTCCAGAAATTGTGCTTATTTGTAACCATGGTGACTAAAATATGAAATGCATGTGGAATCAACATTAGATTTAATTGTTAGTGCAACTATCCGTTAGGTTGGGAGAAGAGGTAAGATTGAACTGGTAACAGTTTTAGGGGGAAAGGGGGAGTAGGGGCTCTCTACCTATACATAGATTGGTTCTATCATTAACTAATTATTTGGAAGATAACTCAAAAACTCCAGAAATTGCTTTTTTATTACCATGGTCACTTAAATATGAAGTGCTTGTGGAGTTAATGTACATTAGATTTAATTGCTAGTGTAATATCTTTTAGGCTAGGAGAAGAGTTAAGATCCAATCGATATCAGTTTCAGGGGGATTATGGGAGTACGGGGTATACATTTTTCATGAACTGAGCAGAATTACTCTAGCTGTAAAATCTGTATGTTTATTGTTTCCTGTCAAAAAGCCAATGCAATACATTATTTTGCATCTTTAAATGTTACTTATTTAGGGGGGAAGATTTTTAAATAATTTAAATGTTACTAAGTGATTAGTTTTGATTATAAGACCTACTCATGAAGATGTACCTTATACTTATTACTGTAATGAGTTAAATAAAAGAGAGTTGAAATCTCTTTACAATAGATTTGGTTTTTTGTATAACTTTGGTGCACACTACTCTTGACAGAGAACTTCCATATATTTGCGGAAGGTGTTTATAAGGGTTGCCATTCACCATGCTTTCCACTGCACATTCCAGATTTTACAGATTGTCTGCTGTTTGGGTTCATTTTTGGGTCATAAATATTTTATGCTCTCATAATCTATTTTCAGAGATATGTTCATTTTCATACACAACTTCCAAATTTCTTGACTCTTCCAAACAGCTAAGAACATGGGAAAAAAGCAGTTGCCAGCCATCTGAGGGAGTTTGTGTGCACAAAAATTTTGAGTCCTTCAAGCCTGCTAAAAAATATGATTGCTTCTGTTTCTACTCTGAGACTTCAGAGTGACTCATTCCAGGATTTAAATCCAAGCTAAGTGGGATGCTTTAGAGATTCCTACATCTGCACCTATTGGTTATTCCAACTACACTATTCTTTAAAGGAACATTAATTACATAGGATTTGGATATCCACCGAAGTTAAACAGTTAAAAATACCACAAGTTGTGATGTGTCAGGAGGTCTGGAGTTTGGACTCCTTTTAAGGTCATAACAAAGACTTAAAAAATGGAACCTACTGTCATTGTGCTTGGTGCTCAGCATATATGCAGTGGAGTAGGGAAATCAAGCCAGTGAGTCTCAATTTAAAAAAGGGTGTGGCCTACCTGACTAAAACAAGTACAGTAGGTTAGAAACAGAGCTCCATCTAACTAACTTTACAAAAGCATTAGGGTGCTAATAGGTTGCTGTCATGTTGTTTTACTCAGACCTTTAGTGGTAAGCATCTACTTTTTAAAATCTCTGCAAACAGTCTTTGCTTTCCATAGAAGTTCCTTTTACACAAACTTTTAACTGAAGAAAGATTACAGATTGAAAATATGCCATTACATCACAGCCCTGCAATCCTCTTTAAGCAACTTAGGAAGGATTACTTGTAGTACAAAGAAACACCAAAAAAAATCATAGAAATATGCCACAAAAGCTACAATTATGAAATATTTATTTTGCTTGTCAAATCCTCATTTGTAATTTATAAATAAGAAACAAAATATTTTACTTATTCTGTCCTCTTTGAAGTTTTCCAAGATAAGCTCTTAATTCATATTTTGACAATGCAAAATTATCTCTTCATGTCCATTATTAGTTGTAGCAAGAAAGGATTAATGTTGGATCTGCCCAACCTTGACAGGATTATCACAGCCAATGATGTACATGCTTTGTGATAAACAGATGCTGTTTATACTCTGGCTAAATAACCTGGATTAAACATGCCAGACTGCACTTTACCAGGAATTTCCAAAATGGATGATGTCATGAATAATAATAAAGGCAGATTGTTTTCTTATGAATATTACAGTTATAACTGACAACCAGGCTGAGGTGGGATTTACAAAAAAGTACTTTTTGCACAAAAACTTGGCCATCTGATTTATGCAAATTTTTATTCACTGTCTTTCTTTATTTTTATTTACCTAGGTGGATAAAGTTCATAAATGTAAGCTAGACTTTACAAAATCTTCAAGAGTTGTTCTATTAAGAACAGAATGCTGTGGCAACACATACAAATGCACCTGGTACCCAGAAGAAGGGCATTAATTAGGACCATGTGTGATATCACAGAAGACTGTACATTACTCCAAAGATGAGACAGTTTAATTGGCCTAAACTTTGATAAAAGAAAGATTCAGCCACACACTTGATCAGCTAATATGTATTTGTTTGCAGTTACATTCTACATATGTACAAACTGAGCAAGTGGTTTTCCTGAATACTGCCTAAGAAAATTATTATGCATTTTCTTAAAGAGGCTCTTAATGAAAGTGTTTAATTATTGGTTATTGGTGCTATCACATGAAAATGCTTATAATTAGCATGATAAGTCAAGTTCCATGTATCCAATAATTACAAAAAAAGTAAAAAATTTTTGATTTTGTGGTGTCCTGTCTTGTTACGGTGTCTTGCATAATTTGAAAAAGTGTCTGGTTACAAATTTTTCAAAACTGAATTAAGCTGTTGATTACTCACTCATAAAACAGTTATTTGCATGTAGGATATGGGGATTGTCTAAGTTTGACCATTTGACATTGGTGGACAGAGAAAAAAACTAAACAGCTTCAGAAAATTTTGTTTAATTTCATGAATCAGATCTATGAGCCCCTTTAAGTATCTTGACTTCAACAAAAACCAATACCAAAAATAGTGAATCCAATCTCTTACAGTTGAAGAAGTCATCACCTTGATAAAATTTTTCTCACATTTGCATAGATTTTGATGAAAGCACTCACATGGAAGAAATTCAAATGTTCTGTTCAGGTAGAGTTATATAGTTATCTACAAAACTTGTGGTAACATGCAATACCAGTAGAGTTCAAACATGAATGAGAATTATTTTATCAATGTAGGAACATTAGAAAATATCATGATTCAATAGTACAGCTGAGATCAGAATAAAAAAAATTACAAAACTCATGATTTATGGGATAATTATGAAATTCTGCCACAAATCCATCCCTCTCAGTTTTGAATTTCAACTTTGCTTCACTGTTCCCAAGGCATGTTGCCAGTTGAGTTACAAATGGAAGGGGGGGGGGGGTAAATTCCTGTAGGAGTTTTGCCAGCTTTGGGGAGGGATACAAAAAAACAGGGTATTCTCTTCCCCTTTGACAGTTATTTGCCCTTCTACACAGTGTGGAATCTTTTAAAAGTTGATCATGATGGTCTTATGATGATTTTTCTGGGTAGACTCCTACAGTAAAAACTTTTCCAAAATTTGAGGGGGCATGGAGACCCCCCCCAAAAAAAAAGTTTCAGGTCAATTACCAGATACAACCAAACTCCACTAGCCCCAGTCACCATGGTGATAAGACTTAAATTATACTCCATTCTAGATTGCGTAATATACACTGCTCTTGAAGGTCGAGATACGGTGACAGTTTTAATGAAGGATATTTAGTGAGTGGGTGATCTGGGATCAACTCCAAATGGAGATGGCATCTGTCTTAGCCAGGGTGTATTCCTCCTGTACCCAAACTGCCCATGGTATCCAAAATTAGGTCTTGCATCTGACATAAATTGTCCATGGCCATCGACTTGATCTGCTGAATGTCCAGCTATGTAGCAACAAAATTAAAAAAGAAAGAGTTGAAATAGAATAAGTAGAAAAAATTTTTATTGACAATCTATAAATTGATTGATGTTTATCCGCCACCTATTATTTTTTCATTGTTCAATTTTTTTTCAATGTACATTGCCTATATGACAGTCTTTACTGTTGGGAAGTTTGGATTACATTTCACCTGGTTGAACTTTTCAAACTTGAATAAATGTTCTGTGAGGAAAGGGAACCACAACAGGTCATACATATGTAAAACATTTTCATGCCATCCTGTGCATGTGTGAGACTTAATTTCATTTCTCTTCGAATTTGGAAGGGATGGCTTACTTATAACCTATTCACAAATAATTTGGAACTGAGAATTTTAAACAAACCAGCCTGTCAATGAGCTGTAAGTTACAATTTCATGCATGTAGAGAGAACCCTACTGAAATGATTGCTTTGACTTGCACATTTTTTTCCTAGGCTATGCAATTCACACTACATACTGTAGTGCCATTAACACAAATGGGATATTTTGTAATGTTTAAAATGTACCATTCAAGGCAAAGCAGCAAAATTTCTACATGATGATAGTATATGTGGACTATATTCTAACTAAAGGATTGTGTTGCTTCTTTCTTCAATGGCATACTTCATCACTGACATGAAATTTTGAAAAAAAAATTTGTACTTACAACTTATTTTCCACATTTGCCAAACTGCTCTTCAAAAATTTACAGGCAAGTTGGCAGTGAGGGAATTAATCCTGTTTCACGAATATGCAGTTCTTTCCAGTAGCTTACATTTGCTGCATACAACTCATGAGCACTGCAATTATTGATCTGAACCATGAACCACAAAATTCTGCAGAGTAACAGGATCTGAAAGCAAAGACCAATTTGAAATACCAAGTTCCAGGGGTGGCTATATCCGAGGGGTACCACCAATATCTGAGTCACTCTTTTGGATAATTTGGTGATGTGCCTCCCTCCCCCCCCCTCACATATTGAGAACAAATCACTGCCTTTGAGGAGGCTACTGGAAGAAGCTGACACTTTTAAAGTCCAAAGAGCAAATTTTTTGTAAATCTTTGTGAACAAACCTTTAGCTGCTCTTGGTGCTGCATTCCTTGCATGCAAGTATCTGTAGCCAGCTCCAGACTCGATGAATCTGTCAATCACAGGACCATCAATAGAACAGCCACCTTTATCCTATAGAAAAGTGAAAATAATATTCATTAAAGAATGTGGTCATAGGGGTGTGGGTCACAAACAAGCCACAAGTGGTATATACCAGGTAACTGTTTTGCAGCCAGCAAAGTCTAATACATCACCACAAAAAACAATTTTTTTTTATTTTCCTGGCATTAATATTAATGAAACTCACTCTGCTTATTATCATCATGCTATTGTGATCAGCTGTTTAGTATCCAACTTTTGCTTAAAATGTCTTGAGAAATGAATGTTTTGAATCAAGCCGGTCATTGGTCACATGCCCGGCCAATTTTTTACTCTGTAAATCTGGCCCAGTCGTACAAAGGTTTTTCTCACCTGCATTATAGTAATTGAGCATTACATTGTCAAGGTGTTTACAGTTCTTTTGCAATTTATGGCAACTTTGTAAATTACCTTGTTTTTGTTATACATAAAAAAAAACTTACTTCAATTCACATGAATTACGAAGCACAAGAAAAATAAATATTGGGTTTCATAACTTTTATTCTAGATCAAAACAGCTTCAAATGGCCAGATGCAGGGAATAATTTATCCAGTATCGCATCGCAATTTGCTACACAAACAGGCCAAGCTGCTACACAAATGAAAAATTGTGTAGCAACTTTTTTGTGTGCATAACCCTTGCATTTTTACAAACAATGTGTGAAAGACCTCAAAAATCTTCAAAACTGCTACACAAAAGTTGACTGCTAAATTATTCCCTAAGATGCTGATGTTTATGTTGAAAACTTCTTGGGCAAAGGAGGCAATGACTTGTTGAATATAGTATCAAATGGATTCATTAGAAAGTTAAGATTCGATATACAAACTCATGAGGATATTCAAAGCCTTGACTATACATACACAAAGTGATCTGAGATCCGCATGCTTGCTACTGCATGCACACAACACAAAAACAATGAGGACAATCACAAGAGAGTTCAAACTACAGTATTATACATTAAAAAAAGAAAGTTAAAACATCTCCATACAGATTCATTCAAGTTTACAAAAAAAAACTGATGACCAGCTAGCTGGAAAAGTGTTGATATAAAGATGCACTTAAACACATTTTCATTACTTGTAATGAAAACTACAGTACCAGATTCATAAAGTGGCCTTTGTTGTAACCCAGGGCTCTCTTGCTCAAAGCATATCTTGAGAATTCCTCAGTACATTTCGTTAGCAGGGGCAACACCAAAAGGGGGCATGGGGGGGCAAATGCCCCCCAGTCAGAGACTTTGCCCCTCCCCCTCCCACTGAGCTCCTGAAGTATAGTGTCCTTTCAGGAGTTTTCAAGGCAAAATAATTCACAAATAATTGCTAATAAGTAGCTTTTAAACATATTGTCACTTTCCAACTTTTCATGTTGTCAGCTAAGGAGAATAATAGTCAAATAAGCCTAGCTTGGATTAAAATCATTTGGAATCTTTGCTTTGGATGATGCATTATGGACCAAAATACACCTATCCTGAGACTTAATTTTTTACCAAGAGATTTGCTAAAACCTCAGAGCCTCCGTGGGCTTTGCCCCCTGGACCCCCACCAGTGCCCCTGGACCCCACCCGGAAAATATCGCCCTCCACGCTCAATTTCGCGCTGCGCACAAAAATTTTTTGCCTCCCCAACATTTTCTTTTGCCTCCATTTGCCCCCCCCACTTTTCAAATCCTGGTGCCGCCACTGTTCGTTAGTCAATTTCTAGGTTAGGTACAAAATTTTTGGCAAATACACAGAGTATGACATACTGTGCGTGACCCTTCTCATGGTGCCATGAATGCTACTGAATACCTAACATGCTTGCACACTGTACTACTGCGTTCCTGCTCATGATCTAAGTCATCCCGTGACATGCTAAACTGTATATGGTCCAAAAGAATATTCTGATGAACAAAAGGTACAGTGGGCTAGTGAGGGTATGCTTCTGGTCACCAAAAACGGGTGTGAAGCTTACAGTTCATTGGCCCCTCTGCAAATTCACCCCAAAGCAGTTCATAAGGCTGCCAAATGCAGAAGTCATCATTTTCAATTTACTTGCACCAAATGTTACAAAAAAGATTTACAGTGACAATATACTGTATAGGAAAGAACCACGGGACATATTAAAACATGACACCCTAACCACTGCAGCAAAACCAACGTTGTAACGACTTGAGTCAAAGACGTGACTTAGAAGTCGCGATTTCAAAGACTCTGATCTGACCCCAGTCATCATTTGCTAAAGACTCAACTTGACTCAAGTCGCCATTTAAGAAATTTCCAAAGACTTAACATGACTCCAGTCACAAAACTTATTGACTCAACATGACTCAAGTCATTATCAACTGCTGTTGACTGGATTCATCTCTTATGCAACTCAGATCACACCCCAACAGTGTATCACAGGACAACAATATTTAAACATCTTTTTCACCACAGGCCCAAAGCGTGATGGCTCCAATCAACGAGTTCCATGTATCTGTACAGCACAGAGTGCACAGTACATGCCCATTGTTTTCCCTGCCATCATGGTCACCCTGCCAAAGGAAAACATTTTTTACATAAGAAATTTTCATCTACATTACACCAGATTTAACCTGACTACATGTGACAATGGATGCATGTGAAGTGCATGAACTAGATGGGGAATGACTCTCCAAAAACTCAGTGACCTGTTCACGTATAACTAGTGTAAATGCTATGTGAAAGGGTACCAATGGTCACGGATAAAGCCCTTGAGTCATCAGAAAAGGCGATAAATGGTGGATGGTATATCTGGGCTGAATTTCAGATTACATTTGAAATTAATTTAACTTGAATGAAATTAATTAAAATTTTAACATTAACTATGACTTTAAGTGACTCGACTTGAACTGAGAGAAGACATGTGATGACTTAATACAACTCATGTAGAAAAGACTCAAGCTGACTTGAGATTTGTCACCTTGTGACTCAGTATTTAATGACTCGATTAAAACACTGCCAAAACAACATTGCAATAATACTAAGTTAGTGAGGAAATGCCTGTGGTAGTGTCCCCATTTACTGGTGGTGACTTCCAGTGAAATCTTTTGGGATTACTTTAGGGCAAATTGGCATTTGGGGGCGAGTGGTATAACTATAAGGGGCAAAACAACCATAAAACTTTTTTGCCTAGGCTAGGCCTATAGGTCAAATACTGTGCACCATATCCTTGGCCTGGGCTCACTGGCCTAATTCAACAGACACAGTATCCTAGCCTAGGACTTTAGAAATAATGAAATGCATACTTGTCCTGTTTCTCTAAGGGTAACATCCACTGCATCACGTCGAAAATAAGCCTTCACATGTTTGTCCTTCTGTGAGTTATAGGGAGGAATTGCAGGACCCATCTTTGGCTGAGAATGTGAATAGTCTTTGCAAATTGTATCTACTGCTATGCAGTCCAATAAAAAGTTCTTTTCTAATACGTCTAGCTGATGTGGGGAAGGGGTCCGTGGACCCCTGTGTGGTTTTACTTTCTTTTTCTTCCCCTTTGAGTTTGGCGTTCTTGATACTGGCCTGTCTTCCTCCGCCGCGGAATCATTGGCTTGTTCTTCCTCTTGATTTTCTTGTGGGGTGTCCTGCCTTTCCTCGTTGTCAGACATAGCTACTGAGTTTTCGACTTGATTTTAAAAATTGCTCAAGCCTCAAGGAAAAAGAGTGTCGATTTTATTTGGACAGTGCACAGCTAGCACCAGGATGGGATGAAAAAATTACTTCGCAATTGTATCTCTCAGTCACTTTGCACTGTTACTAGGCCTAGTTGGTGTACGTGTAAAGCTAAAGTGTGGGCCGTTACTGATTTTGTGTACACGTCCACATATACATGTGCATGTATTGGTAGCTACTGTTGTTTACAAACATCATGTGTACGGTGTACAGTTGGCACAATACATGGCTTCACAGGTGGTTGATCGGATCGCTTTTCTGGGTTGCTAGGAAACGATTGTTTCTTGTACTTCGTGAACTTTCTGGTTAGTTGTTAATAAACAGTCGTTTCATGTAAAACTTTCTGTTTACTTTTGTGTTCTTTTCTTTTGAGGTGCGTCATACCAGACTAAGTGCACGGACCTTCAACTCCGTAAGTCAATAGGCATGTATTGTTATTCAATTAAAGGAAAACGATCGTTTTTCGAAGGGTGTCGCTGAAATAACGTCATAATCAATTAATTGAGCACAATGTTTTCTTAGAGGATGCAAAGTCAATGATGAAGAATCATTATCACCTTGACCCGTAAAACTAGTACATCTGTTGATGCCTTCATTAATTAAGGTAAAAAAGATGTAATTGATTTTTTAAGATACCAAAGCAGGGGTATTACTTTGCCCGTCTACTTCTCTTAGATACTTAGCAGGGCAACAATGGTAAATAATTAAGTTTCTTTTCAGTAAACGTAGACCCATACAGTTAAATACTAGTTCATGTGACATACGATATGAGTGCATGGCAGTGAAACTAACTTGAGCGACATAGACCTACTCATGAAAATGCGTCTCTATCTGTTTTAAGTTTTTTCTACCATAGTTCCAGTTTCTTCTTTACATTGGAGTAGCCACGGGGAGGGTTTGGGGGCTAAACACCCCTCCCCCACCCCTTAACCCAAATTTGCAATGCAAAAAACACCAAAAATAACGGGTTTTTTTTCTCTCTGTCCTTAGATCTTTCCTCATATCGTGCCTCAACCCCCCCCCCCCCCCATGACACCAAAACCCTCCCCCATGAAAAAATCTTGACTACGCGCCTGGCTCTTTATCATTTTCACTCTTTTCTTTCTTTAAAGGGCAAGAGCAGTCACCCCAAATCGGTAGTAGTGTATAGCAGACTGTCTTGTTTCATGATTGGCTCTTTGTGGTCATGTGACATAATCTTTTCTCCTGAAATGTGAAATTTACCAGGAGTAACTTCTTGGTTCACCTTGAATATGCTATATTAAGGTCCTAAAATATTCAAAAAGTTAGTTAGTTTGATGGAGTTTTTTCGTCCCAGTTTCCAGCCTAGTCGAGCCGACCAAGGCCTTTTTTCCAGTTGTGGCTCACTGGCTTCAGTGTTTTCCCTACCCCATTGCTTATGCGGAGTATCACGCACAACGGCAGTAGGTTCGTTTTTTAGAGAAAATATTATGAAAGATACCTTGAAGAGAAATAAGCTGTTGCTTTAAAGTTAGTTTGGGGAGACTGCTCTTGACCTTGGATACATTGATTTGTTTCGGGAAGAAAATATTGTTTTTCCAAATCTGGCAAAGTCTTCTTCACATATTAATGGCAAATCTTTAGAGCGAGACAATCATCACATATCCTACATGGCTGGAAATAAATGCCTTGTAAATTAGTAATTCACGGTTCAATTCGTGACCGGACATTTTTTCTTCAAAATTTTGCACATAATTTGACAAGCATGACTCAACTTACAAATTCAAAATTTCCACCTTCCCCTTAAATTTTGGATTCGAAATTTGTTCATGAGGTAGACCCTCCAACAATCTTTTTGGGTTATTCATTTTAATACCTCTCTATCTGACTGACCCCTCCACCCCTCGCCTCCAAAAAAAGAGGAATTTGCAAATTTTGTCTTACGACCGATTTTGCCACAGTCGAAGAGACTTATAGAGCCACGGTAAATACTACAATGATTTGGATCCGATTTTTGTGAGCTTTTGCAATATAATATTCTCTATCTGTGGTCGGAAAGGGCCAGAAATTTTCCAATCTGTATAAATATATGAGTTATACCGCAGGACTATAACATTAAATTTGTGTATGTTATTTCGTGACGTCAGATCGATACACTGATTTTATCGGACTACGCTGTTGGAAAAAAATATATATATGTCGGTGTGACTTCACGAAAAAAATCAGTTAGCCTTTCCTTTTCAAAGACATCAAATGCAAATCATACATTTACACTGGTTGACAAATTTTTAGCTCTTCCGACCAGAGATGTAGAAGATGTTAACAAAAAAAACGAGAAAAATCGCATAGGAATCCGATTCGAATCCGTTCTAGTGTGACCGCGGCTTAACGGCGAATTCGACACACACACACTTTCGTGTGGTCGCGAATTTCGTCTTCGATCTGTTTACAATGGTTCAGATAATGTCAACCCAAGTGGAAGGTGGTTAGTTGGATGAAATTTGGGGTCCCAAAATATTGCGACGCAGGCTGAACTAGAAACTGGAATAAGTAAGTAATGACCAGGTCATGTCCCAGCCCTGCCTGTCTCACACATCAAACACATCAAAATTCGGGCAGGAATTTGGAAAAACATTCAGCCCGACACTTTATAAGTTTTAAAATTTGGCACAGGTTTTCAGTGAACTCCTAAGCGTGTCCGAAATCCTAAAAAAAGATGTCAGAATCAGCAAGAATACAAAATACAGTATAATATAGCTTAAGTTCACAGTCTTTTCACAACGCAATGCCTGAAATGGTAGAATATCCGGATTCAAGTTTACCATTCGCCTGAGAAATAGAAAAGTATCAAAGCCCGAGTAAAATATTAACGATCAATCAAACAGAAAAAAATTAACCGCGACACATTTGGAAAGCCTGTTGCCTCAAACTGTCAAAGAAACAAACACTTTCAGCCTGTTTTTAAATATTGTGCTGTTGTGCATCATAATGCCTGTATTTTTAATACAGGTATTTGATTAATTTCAAATCTTTGCAGGAAAAACAGAAATGCTCTATTCAAAGTAAAATTTTCATAGAAAATAAAATGACAACAAAGATTTGCGACACGTTGAGGAAGCTTGTGAAAATATATTTTCCTCAGTCCCACCGTATATGGTCTTGCAAAAACTTTGCCCGAAATGGTAAAATATTCGGGGAAGTTTGAAACTGCTGGGGCCTTTTCAATTGTCAAATTAATTACACGGAAAGACGTGGGTGTTGGAGGTGCAATGCCTAACAGTTTGCTATCTATCCTGCACCTAGATCCGAATTCGGACAAACAGACAAACATAATGAAAATCGGGTGATTTTTTGTTTAATACCTTAATGATATGTGCATGTGAGAATGTCCTCCCATGAGTCTCCTTGAAACTTCATTTAAATTCACCTCGTAGCGTGACATTTTTCAAAAGATGTTAGAAGTTAGATCATGTATAGTCGGGAGATTTTTTGAATTTTTTTCACTTTAATAGATCTTTAATTTAGCAAACAGTCGAATTATATAGAGTAAGGAGGATTAGCATGTTTTTCATTCCATTTTATAGTTTTTCCCCGAAATGGCAGTGGTACTTTTCTGATCATTAAGCAAGTTGCTGATGTTTTTTGGTCTCTCGTTCCAAACGAAAGCTCAAAAAAGACTTATAAGCCTACGAAATTCCATTCCCGGCCATTTGAGAGGTCGCGGTATTTGAATTATCTGTGCCCTGCGCAAAGATTGTCTTCCTGGCAGAATTACATTTTTCGGGCGGAGCAAATTTTTGATTTCTTTCTTGCAGTTTGCTAATTTAGTTTGAATAAACCTTTTTTCTGCAAACAAAAACGCAAAATAGCGACTGAGTTTATCTTCCTTAAGTTATAAGCATAGGAGATGCCATTTCCGGTTGTTTGAAGTCGATTCTTCAACATTTTCTGCACGCTCCTTACCAGCTGACTGTGGCGCTCCGGGCTGAATTAATTTTTTTTTTTCGGCCCAAAAATGTATGTTGGTATCCGTCCCCGAGCTACTAACTTGATATGTTTTTCACCAGAAAGCGAAATACTTTCCCTTGGTCCAGTGGCATCACTCATGTGGTGTAACTTCTTATCGATATACATTCGGGCCAGTGGCGTAGCCAATGGGGGGGGGGGCAGGGCGGGGTAAGTTGCCCCACCTGGAAAATATTTTGGGGAAATTTGTGGAATTTGGAAAAAATTCAAGTTGACGAAATAATACCTACTTTTCCTATTTCTTTAAAGTTTTCTCACTATAAGTAATCGTGAAACATTTCTCATGCATATATAGCTCGAATTTCCATGCAACGTATTTCCCCAGATCTCATCTGTGTCACTGCAGCATGAAGCGCGCTTGACTTGCGTTCCGCAGAAATGCCCTCTCTATCTGCAGCAGCGTGAATGTTCTCTGGTACACATGCAGGGTATTTTGATCAGTTCAGAGTATACTGCGCAATTCTGACAAGTGAAGAGCTATAAGACCGGAGCATAGGATACCATCATCGAGCTAGTTCCCTACGTGTTGTTGAGCTAATGTTATGTTCATCAACTTGATGCACTATTGGATAATACGTTGCTAATAAATAGTAACATAATCATAGCCTCGTGAACGAAATATTCCCTCAACAATTATCACAATTTCCGTTGTTTTTTTTTTTCGTTCCACAACCATTATATTTATATTCGATTTAAGGCTGTCATCATTACATACCAGTAGGCCTTAGAGTTTCCAATTTTTCCTTTTTATGTATATTGTGAACAAATTGTCTCCTTAAAAGTTTCCAGGACAAGAAAAATGTGGCATATTAAGCATGCAGTAATGCGGCACAGGGAGTGTCATTTCCTGTAAAGCTAGGGGTGTTTTTAGCTAACTTTTCCCTGGCGGGACGCTCCTCGCGAACCGATGGTCGCCCTCCGCTTATCACTCTCACCCGTCACTTAAGTTGACAACGCCCTGGGTTAGGTTAGGTTAGGTTAGGCGAGGTTTAACAGCCCAGTTTCCAACCTATTGGTTGACAACGCCCTGGGTTAAGTTTAAGCATTTAATGACCTCTCATATATAAGCCAGTGCCGGGCAGGTTATAGACTGATCTTACTCTGTGTTTGACAATGGATGGAGCTAAAAACAATAGCTTAACGTTGTCTAGACATAATAATCTTGCAAACCTGGAAAAACGTATGATGTTTACCTTATTTTTTAAGGACTAGTTCGGAAAATTAATCTATTTATTCTGTTCGGAAAATAAATCTAATTAAACACTGGGGATGGGATGACAACTGGCCATGATGACATTGTCTTAATCCTATGTATATAGTAGGCAGCTTCAGGATATTGTAGGCCATGTATTAAATAAGGTAAAAATACATGACGTCATGATAATCTTGTTATTATCATAAATTTACGTATTTTGTATAATACATGCACATTGACCTTAAAAATACACTGAAACTGAAAAGTTTTGGGGAAATTTTCGAGCTTTGTCCCCCCCCCCCCCCGGAAAATATCCTATCTACGCCACTGATTCGAGTGATCTCATCCCATCCCCCCTAAAATCACTATATATACAGTTATATTTTTGTATTGTGCAGTCAGCGAAAATTGACAACATGGGTTTAACCTTGTGATGTCGGGAGAGAGGTACCCGATGGCTAATATTATCCTTCATTGTTACAACCTTCATTTGAAGGACAGTTGTAACATTACTATGTCACCCATTGTGTTATTTGGAACTTGAAATTGTCCTTGAAAACCAAACCATAAACTAAATTATGAGTAACTAAGATTTAGTTAATACAAGTTTAACAGTAGAAATATCAACACTGTGCAACAATCCATATGGTTGTTTTTGCATAGGCAACCAGTCGCTCCGGGAACCATCCGCACTCGCATCCGGGAACACTCAAATCCTGAGGAGGTACATCTCAAGAACGGTAAAGATTTTAGCATAATTCAACAAATTTTTCATTGCTTCTTACTATTTAACAGCAAAGAACGTCAGGACACTTCACAGGTATGTCACAATACCTTGTTAAATTATTTTCGTAAACCACATAAAAATAAAGGAACCTTGCGTAAAGAATATTCCAAAATAAGGTAATGCCTAGGGAGACTTATCGTCAAGTATGAATGAACCAGTGGCGTAGCCAGGATGGAATTTTAAGGGGGGGGGGGGCTAGGTAACAAGTGGGGGGCTGGTTCCTCCTAGGGTCAGGCGCGGCAAGACTAACTAAGCGGAGCGCCACCATCAGTTGGCGCGGAGCGTACAAGAAAATTTTAGGCTTTACAAACCCTCCAGATGGCCGGAAAGGAACTCCCCAACGTGTTTTAAGCTGCATGTACCCAGCCTTGAAATATGAATCTCATGTCTGCCACACTTCTCAAATAATGAGAATAAAAAATTAATCTTTGAAAAATGGTAATACATACACTTTTCAGGGACCCCAAAACTGGGCATTTCTGATCTGTGGCCTGGGGAATGAGACTAAAGGGAACCGGTATCTCCCTTTCTCTTGAGAAAAATTGTAAACTTCAGGCGTCAGGAGGACGTATATCGCAAATGCGGCAATATTTGAGTGGATTTCAGCTTTAATAGGAAAACCAAAAGTAGTTGTGTCCCCCTCTGAGAAACTTTCTTTGCGATAGATTTCCTGGATGCAGCAAAATGGTGCTATGTTTGGCAAAACTTTGAACTGATTATAGGTCTACGTTTTAGGATTTTCCTTTTTGAAGAGCATGAAAAAAATTCAAAGTACTCATTTTTAGTCTTTGTAGAGATTTTACAAGTGACACACATACTGTCGGAGGAACAATTTTTCCGGTTTCTAGTGGCGTCTAGATGCAAAATGGTGCAGCATTTGTTCAGTCATGGGAACATTACGTAGTCAAAATCAAAATTCTACGAGTAAATCTCTCAGAGTATTTAAATCGCAAAGCAGACACTGGCATCCGGTATGGATCATGTGGGAAACACATAAAATCCGGACCTTGCAGACATTTTACAAATCCGCCCGGATACCAGTGTCAACTAGTAAAAAGAGGACTTGTCGAAAAAATCGTTCTACAGTGGCACTTGTCATGGACAGGAATGAGGCACGACATAGGCCTACTTTTTAAGGATGGCAGGGAAGAATTATTCGAAGTCAGTACCTTACCCTTACGGCATATTTTGTGTATGATAAAGTATAGGAATGGTGGTGTTACAATGGTCTCCAGTGTATGATTGCCTTGTTTTCAGTAAATCAACCAGCCACTCGAAAATCAGAGAGAATCTTAACCTAAAGTCACATTTGAGTTTGTCGTCGAGCCGTTCGTTCCAAGTGAAATGCAATAAACGACAATGCAGATTATATACGGTATCCAATTTAGCAGTTTAGTGAAAACAGGCATTTTGAATTTATTACTTGATTTCATAAGTGCGCACAAGATGTATTTTACACACATTCATGCATGTTTTCTTAATTGTTGCACATTTTATTTATTTACCGTTTTTGAAGGAAATACTTCAAAGTTTACTTCCGTTCAAACATTTTATTTTTTCTCAATTACTTTATCAGGACGCAAAAAAATCTGGGGCCCTGAAGAAAATCTGGAGGCCAAGGTCCCTCCCCCCATGCCCCGTGGCTACGCCACTGGAATGAACATACATTCGTTCACTCTAATAATATATGGTATGAAAATTTAATAATGTAATGAAAGATTGGAGTAATTAGTAAATAAAAATAAAAATGTATTTATTTGAAGTTTTAAGTGCGCAAACTAGCTTACCCTAACTTTTGGATGGATACCGCTAGGCATTGTTTTTGAGAGGAGTTTTTTCACATCTGTTTTGTTGAAATATTTGGTGGAGTGGTTATCGACGAGGGCGTTGTATGGGTCGATGAGGGGCTTATCTTTCGTAACCTGTAGCAAAAGAAAAATTAACAACACTGGAATTATCATTTACATGTAGAATCCTTCTGAATAGTCGGCTTGAAATTAACACAACTTAGACTTGAGGACATCAGCAGTCACACTAAAGTTATTTTGAAGCCAGTTGCTGGGGTGAGATAATAATGAAGTGCAAAGGTATATGGAGAATATAGTCAATGTACCGTCTCTTTGGCAAAGGCAGGGACCGCGGAGACGGGGGGGGGGGGGGCTAGGGGTGCTTTAGCCCCCGCACTTTTTCGCTGTGGGCATTTTGGGCCGCCTTAGACTGCACTTACTTTATTGGACATATTGGGCCGCTTCGATGATTAGCCCCCGCACTTTTTCGCTGTGGGCATTTTGGGCCGCCTTAAACTTCATTTACTTTATTGGACATATTGGGCCGCTTCGATGATTAGCCCCCGCGCTTCAAAATGAGCTCCGCGGCCTCTGAAAGGACCATCAGTTTAATTAATTACATAGGGTTTAGGGTTCAGTCTCCGATTGTATATTTCAACTATCAATCATGTTGAAATTTCAACGATTAATTTCATGTTAAAATCTGAAGAGTTGTGATTGAATGTTAAAAGCAAAAGTTTGCATAATTTAAGTTTTTAGAACCAACAAAACTACCATTTATGCTAAGACCTAGGGTTTAAGAGATCGATCCCGTTAAGTCTTATCGTCCCTCGGAGGCAGAAGTGAAACATTTTTTTTTTCGTAGAATAGCAATGGAAGATCCATTCCAATAGACCAGGTACTTGAAAACTGATCACAACCCAAATTAAAAACCCAGCTTTTTGACCCCTTATTGTAATTCTGACACCGAATTACGAAAAAAAAAAACAATCCAAATATTCCTCATCCAAGTTATTAATTTAACCAGGTGTAACCCTTTTTGAAAAAAGACACCAACTTTGAAGCAGCAGAATTTGCATTATCCTACGAATAAAAATTAGCGAGCAGCAATCTCAGAGAGTTAAGTTTGGTCGCCGAAAAGGTGCTAATTCTTCTACGCTCTAAAAATAAAAAAGAGTGAACTTAAGTCACTCTTTAATAGATTGAAAAGTGTGAATACACTCCATTAGAACTATAATGGCCAAGTTTCACTCTTGATCGAGTGCCTACAGTGATCACTCTTCACAAAAGAGTGCAGATCATTGGAGGCACTCGTGGAAAAGTGAATTTTCCCTCATAGTAAATTTCACTCTTCTTGGAGTGGATTTCACTACTACAAGAGTGAATTAACATTCTAATGGAGTGAATTCACACTTTTCAATTTCACTCTATAAGAGAGTGATCCAGTTCTATCTTTTGATTTAAAAGTGTAGTGCACATTGATATATCGTTAACTCCCTCACAGGAAAAATACATATGCAGTAGTATATAGAACAGGCACGTAGCCACGGGGGGGGGGGGGGCACGTGCCTGTGCCCCTCCCCCCCCCCCAAAAAAAAATAGGGAGAAAAAATTCAAAGTATGTGTTGAAATTTTATTGCTATGGAAAAATGGAACATACAAAAAATAACTTGAGCAACCTACAGGTACCGCATATATCTTATCATGCCACTGTGTCATCTGTAACAGCGTCCACCATTTTGTATCTTTGTAGGATAGGCAGAAATTTTCCAATTTTCCCCCTCCCCTTAGACCCCTCTCCCAGGACGACGATCACTAATCCGTTGCCCCCCCCCCCCCCCCAAACGCTGCGCCCTCGATACGGTCCTGGTATAGAAAACTATTACTAATGCTGAATTTCAACTTATTCCTAGCGTCCATTATACTCTTTTTAATTATGTGTGACTTAATCCTATCAATTCCTGTTTTATCTCTTGGTTTTTCTTCTTTGATAAAACAAAAATGCCTTGGTATGTAAACGACTTTTTCCTTATTGTAAGATTTGGCGAAATAATCTAGCCTAAAATGACGTAATCTCTTTAGCCAATTATATGGCCAACGAATTAAGTGAGGTCACCAGTAATCTTTTTCAAAGTACAATAAAATAGCTTTCTACCAACTTGACTGCAAATCACAAACAAAAGTTAACTACTTTTATCGGTTCATGAGTGGAGAATAGAAAAAATTTACGGTCGTTTGGTAATTGAACAACGACGGCGGATTTCTTTCGTTAGAAATTCGGGAGAAATTTTCAAACAACCTATACACTGTAAAAAGAAATATTATTTTACCGTGAAAGTGCTAGCAGCTAGGATTCCAGGTAGTGAATGTTATTTTACAGTTTTGCATGAGAGCTATATCTAATAGTGACTGCATGTATGTAACCATTGTCCCCCTGAATACTACACTTGAAGGTCATTTTAGTGTTTAGAAATAAAATTGGCTTCGCATAGGTACCGTTAATATTGGATTTACGCACAGTGACTGTATACAGGTCGAACACCGGAATCCCAGCTGCCAGTGTTACTATAAAATTGCGACATTTTCGCATGCTTCCGCAGATTTTGCTATATTGGTTTGTCAAAAAAGTCTGTAGAATACAAAACAATATATAAATAAATACGAACAAATTACAAAGAAGGAGTTAAAAACTTTTGAAACTTATTTCTCATCTTATTTTTCTCTTGTTCTGTAAGTTTACAGCAATATTTAACAGCATATCATAAAAATCACGTTGTAAAGTTTAAAGGTGAAAAAACAATGTTTTCGCACTAAGTAGCTCCACCTTTTGTGTAAATGACACCTATGAATTGGGTACGAAAGTGTGTTTATTTACTAGTCCTCCCCCCCCCCCCTTTTTTTTACATAAAAACACCAATGATACGTGATACGCATGTGTCCTTGGTCAGACATGAAATGCCTTTTCTGGTGATGCAGAAAGCATTTTCGGAAAACAATTACCGCTGCGCCCCGCGCCAGCTGATGGCGACGCTCCGGCCATTGACATAGGGTAAAGACCATATAGGATCTTTAACATATTGCAGTATGCGATCTATTCACAGGACCATTGCCGCACCCCTTGCTGTGTATAACAGTGCTGAAAGTTTTGCCCGAAAATGGAAGTGGAACATCGCATCGGATAATTTTCTTATCATTCTTCTTACCATGTTTTATTAAAGAGACCATTTTTTTCCAAACAAACGCTATAACTAACGACTGTTAATACCAGGGAGCTGTCTGATTCTACTTACAAGCTTCGGGAATGTCATTTCCGACTGTCCTATGAAGGTCGCGATTTTAATTTTTTTCTACAGACGAATCCGGACAGATTCTGATTTTCTGATTTTAGACGGCCATTACTGGAGTCCATCACGTTTAATCTTTAAACTCTCTTCCTTACCTGTTCCATGGATGGTTGTACACTGAAGTGTATCTTGATTTTTTCATCTTCACTTAATATGAGGATTTGAAATTCACGTAGACAATAAATGAAGACGATTTTAAAAGACTGATGGACTCCGCAAATGGCTGCCTAGAGTCACTAAAAACAAGCGCTAATCTTATTCGTCTATATCGATAGGCTACGTGTCAACTGATGGAGTATCTTCGTTTATATAGTCTTTCTACAGAGTTCTGTTTCAGCTCCCTGCTTTCGAGAAGCATAAAACTCTTTCTTGCTCCAACCTAAAATATCAGTCCCCCTTTTAAACTATACATGAACCAGACGCTGGATCCGCCCGTGTGAGGACTCCTCTTGAACATTGGGGAATCTATTTCATAAAAACGCTGGAAATCGACCATCGTGAAGTCCCTCCCCTCAAACCGGCCATCTGGCCAAAAAGATACCCTAACTCTGATATTTACCTGATTTGTAAGAAAAACGTGATTGTTGACAAAGTTGACCCGTTTCTCTTCCAATTGCTTTTCTGTCTTTTCGGGGGGTAGCCTCCTCCTACCGGATAAAGTTAGTTTGTCGAGTTGCGGACGACGAAATGGAAATAGTTTTACTGGAGAAGAGGCCGTATGCCTAAGTTGAATCGACTGTAAAGGGGAAAAAATGAAGATTTTACAACCGATGGCAGTATATATTACACCTAAAATTGAGAGAAGTGAACCTTCCCGTTTACAAATAATACTGCTCGTCTTCTTCTGACTGCTTTTCGTTAAAACATAACAACTTCCAATTTCAAAATGCATTTCCAATATTCACATCTCCTCGCCATTTTTATCAAATTTGTCGGTTTTCTTTGGAATTCATACCGACAATACCACGAGAGAGTGCCACTTTGCCAAAACCCCAACTATTTGTCAAACGTGCCACAAGTATTTAGTCCGTTCATTCCAACTACTATACCGACTACTTAATGTTTCGTCACCTCTGTTCCGACAAAAAAAATGTACTTTGTCGCCAATAAAAAGTGTACTATGGCCTCTCAACAAAAAGTACTTTGGCGCCGAGAAAAGTGACTGTACTTCGGCACCTGGAAAATGTACTTGAGCTCCGGTAATAATGAACTTTGGCACCGAGATCTTCATATTTGCATTTGTTTTAAGTGCCGCAGGAAACTTTTCTTGGCGCCAAAGTACATTTTCCTCGATGCCGCAGTATGTTCCGTCGTAACCAAAGTACATTATTCTCGGCGCCCAAGTACATTTTTGGTGCGGCGCCAAAGTTCACTTTTTCTTGGCGACAAAGTATTTTTTCCGAACAAAGGGATGTCGGGACATAAAGATGTCCGAATTTGGGGTCGTCGGAACATTGGGATATCCCCTTAATTCCCGACTCCTAGTCGCACATATGTACATGTCAATAGACGTAAGTCTATTTTCCCGCCGAATAACGAATTAGGATTTCTTATTGGATTTCAATTTATGTAAAAGGAGCTGTCCGTTCAGAAATAGAAAAGTCATTTTGAAAATGGTACTTGTTACACGCAAAAAACTTAAGTCCACTATCTTCTGATCTTGGGGGTGGTGTGTCTCTAGCAATTTCGTGCTATGACACACGTTGAATTGGCTAATGGACCCACTGTATATTGGTATAGTCCAGTAGTTAGAGCATCAGACTTGCAGTCGGGAAGTTGGGACTTCGAGTCCTAGCCGGGTCATATCGAAGGCTAAAATCGGAACCTACTGCCATTGTGCTTGGTGCTTAGCATAAGCGATGGAGTAGGGAAAACAAGCAGGTGAGTCACAATTGGAAAAAAGGCCATGGCTGGCTCGTCTTGAACCAGTTGGTTGGAAACTGGGCCGTCAAAACTCCTCTTACTAACTGAATTGGTTAATTAATGAAACACCTGTAACAGTGCTGAAACCAGGGAGGATCAAACACACACCTCTGCTTTGCAGCTAGTGGCCTAGCTACCAGCAAAAGTCTCTTCCAATTGAAGACATCTGGAGTTCTAGTCCTGGCCGGGTCGCACCGAAGACTTAAATGGAACCTACTTTCATTGTGTTTGATACGATACCCAGAGTAAGCAATGGAATAGGGAAAACAAGCCAAGAAGCCACAAGTGGAAGAAGCCGAGTCCAACTCGACTGAAATTAATTGGTTAGGAACTGGACCGTAAAACACCATCTAACTAACTGGCTAACTCCAAGAATACTCTCCTTACCTGCTTACTGGAAGGTTCAAGACTGAAAGTGTGCATGTATATGAGTAGTATGGTTATTCCAAGATGAAACCTTCCGTCATAAATAGTAGCGGCACCAAGCTGGGGAGACATGCATGTATGAATTGAAAGATGATGCTTTCCTCCTGATACACCCACTCAAGCCCGAACCAAACCTATTATCTTTACTTATCCTAGTATTAATTTTTCATCCAGAGATATTCTAAAACTCCATTGCTTCCGGGGAGTCGCCCTCTGGTCCCTCTACAGAGGCTTCGCCCCGTGTGGACCACCCGTGATGGTTCGCTGACTCTATGACATCATTAGAGCTATGGCAAAGTATATTTGTCCTGAAACTACTTTTTTCTTACAGCCAAATATACCAAAACCTCATTGCATGTGGGGACTCCAATAATTTCTTTTGTCCCCGTTTTGAACAAACATTTTTCACTCTGACTGTGCAGCTAAAATTTTATCTAATTCCATGCATCTTCACGCCCCGATAAAGGCTAGAGATCCATAATATTCGGGCCAAGTCATGGGAATTGCAGCCTACCACACCGGGGTTAACCTGTAGTACCCCGGGGTACTACATGTCAATAATTATTAACCTGGACCTTCTTCTGGGGAAGGCCCCATTTTCAAAATAAAAATCAAAGCAGTATGGGATAGTTTGGGATGTGCCCTCCTTTTCTAAGCAGTCTAATGCCACCGAGAGAGAGAGAGGGAGAGAGTACGCAAATGCTACCGCGATCTTTGTAACCACCATTTAGAAAATAAAATCTAAGAAGTACCCTTCTTGACGGGATCTTCCAACACACAAACTGAGTCACTAAACTCTAGAGGTCATGGCGATCATGACATATCAAATGTAAACCATACAGCAACTTAATTGCTTTGTGTGAATGCAAAAACAACATTACTTACCAAACAAACTATTTTGAAAAGCCAAGTTACGGTACCGTAGTAAAACATGACTGGGAAATGGGCCATTGATATTAAAGGCAGTTTTTCGTCACCCTATAGAACAGTTTTGCTAGTAGTCTACAGAAATTTTCAATTGACACAGCTATTTGACTGACATCAAAGGTTAAAATGTAAAGTACCGGTAGCTCATATTACCGACACAGTATGTGCTGAGAGTGTTAACACTAGAGTGTTGTATATTCGCCAGGGTATGTCCTGAAGCAATTGACTGGGATTGTACTTGAATGAGGTAGAGGTTTAGACAATCATGGGAGGGGTCAACGTAAGTAAGTAGTTCGATAAAATTAGAACTGCCTTTAAGTGATACAAATTTCTCTCTGTCTGTAGTAAACAGAACGTCGACGTGAAAGTGCTTGATAATGCTTGATACATCATATAAGTGACATTCAAAATTGTTAAAAATTTGTCATAAAATGATATTTTATGAACTTTGTGAAGAAAAGCAACAAATCCCCAAGGTCTCGTGTTCTTACGACACCATTATATCTTCAGGATTTCGAGGCGCCAAGATTACGAGGGCGTCCTTCATGATCCTTTTCACACTTTGGTGAGAATGTCTGAAAATCTTTAGCGACAGTTTAGCAACAAATACATTGACATGAACACAAGACGAGAGGGTTCTCTTCACATATTTGAGAAGGGATTACTTCATGAATGGGATTGACACAATTCTGTTTGCAGATGCATTAGTTAGGTAAACTTATTATGTGCTTGAGTCATTTTAACTTGGTAACATCAAACAGCTTGCTGGATTTTACTTCACACAACCAATGAAAATTGAAATTGCCATTTGCAAGTCGGAAATAATGTGAGCTGTAAATGTTGTAACTTCGAACGTCGTGCACGCTTTCGTTAAATTCAAAGTCAAAATGAAAGAGACACGGGGTAGTAGTTTTTGTATTTTATGATATTAAAGGGCAAGAACACTCATCCCAGTTTGAATAAGAAATAGTAGTCTATCCTATTTTATGAATTGCTCTTGAGAACCATGTGACAATATTTCCCTCACTAAATTGTGCAAGTTTTAAAGAGTACTAGCTCATTGCTATCGCTTGAATTGTACATTCGCCAAATGCTGTGATTATAAAGGGTAGTCTACTTTAAAGTAAGAAGTACCCGAAAATTAGTGAGAATAGGCTGTCGTTACAATATACATCATCACTGAGGGTCGACTATTCTAGTTTAACCCGGAAAACTGAAAATATATAATGTACCAGGAATGTTCAAATGGTGCACAAAGAATAATTTTCAAATATTATCATGCATGGGAAAGTGAACATGAGCTGAACATAAGAATTTAAAACGTTTGGAGGATTTCATGCAGGACTCCCGGTACTGAGGGCGGGAATTTATGATTTCCGAACGTTTCCAAAAGATTCTTTCAGACCGCAATACCGCGTTTCCTACATGGTCCATTTTCCTTGCCCTAATAACCCCAAAATATCATCGGGCATACCAAGTGGATTTCTCTTTTTACACTCTGACACACAGAAAAATCACAATCAGTCATATTTGCTCGGCCCGGCTATTGCTGTTATTGCCGCAGAGCAGTTGGAACTAACAGCGGCGGTCAAGGCAGGTCGTAACAAGCACGATTTTCCTCTGTTTGCCGCAATGCGTATTTAAATATTCTTCAAACCGGGTCAAATACATCCTCTTTGACCCCAGGACAGAGAGCAACCAACACTTGCGTATCTTTCTTCCCGCAACTCCCTGAATACACTCCCTGGATTTATATCTCCTCGCTGAATATTAATTAAGAACCAAACATACCCTTCAAAGCAAGACTTTCCCTAATGTACCATTGATTTTCTGGTGAGCCAAAGAGTGAAACCAGAATGTTGGCACTCCCGAAAGGGTCCCCCTCCCCCACCACCTCAACCTTCATAAAAAAAAATCATCCACAATGGAGAGGACAACACAACAAAGCAAGAACACTATGACAAATTAGTTCACGATGCCTGTATATGCTGTCAGACTGCATCGCATTTGAGAAAGTCTTACACTTAGTAGATGTAATCATTTCTTTCGCACGCCTAGCGTCATAAAAATTGGACATAAATTTACTTGAATGTCACATAAATTTTCTTCCCACACTTTATACGACTCGTATCCATCCATTTAAAGATAAAACTCTCAAATTTATCAGAATTGCTAATCTCAACATGGTTTCCTGTGTCCTATTTATTTCGAAATCAACCACTAAAGTCAATTATATATACTTAGATTGATATGTTTACATATTTATGGATATTCCCTATTCTGTTTGTCATTTCGTCGATACCGGTATCGAAATCATCATCGTCGTTATCTAGTGTTTATGTTGTAAAACTGCACAATCTTTCGTCGTATACAACTTATTTGGGTTACGCCGTATTGGTTTTGACGAGCCTATAGATTGGACCAGATATGACATTTTGGTTGAGCCTATGAAAATCGAGAAAAGACGAGTGGAAGAAACAGATGTTGCGGGTATCCTCGACAATCTGCCATGATTCCAAATATGACAATTTTTGAGATGGGATTTGTTTTCGTATTATATCGGGTTCATTCCGATATTTCAAACACTGTATGGTTTCACACAGTTTCATTTCAAATGGTCGAATGACGTCGTAACAGTTTAATCTAGAATTTTTGTGGGAGGTGATAAATGAGTATAGTTCACCTTTCATGGAAAATGTCGTCTTTTTAGTTGTATCATAAAGTATTGCAATCTGATTAATAAATTGAAATCGCTATATACGTACAGCCCTATTTCTATACCCAACACTTCCGACTGCGTGGTCAATTGCTTACAGCATCCGACTTACAGCCCGGAAGTCGGGAGTTCTTAGGAGGACTTAAACGAATTGGTTACAAAATGAGCAGTAAACTGGTAAAACCTCATAAGTGCAACTTACCGCACCCAAAGCTAACAACTCAAATTTATACCGGTAGTCATCACTCATCGGGTCTGATATGCGCTCAGTAGCCTGGCGCTAAATAATGCAGTCCCATTGAGGTATAAGTCTGACAAGTTTTTGGTAATAAATATGTTAATTTTTGACACTCTGGTAACATTTTAACATACATCAAATTTTGAGGAGTGGGGAAAAGTAAAATTTCGGAATAAATTTAAATAATTACCTGCGCCCAAAGGTTTCATGCTTCCAACACGACTGCTGCCTGACTTTCTCTTCTCTTCAAGTAAGCTAACTTTAACGGAAATTGCAGTCACCCCCATATGGATTACTTTTGAACTGCAGTTTAATATTTCATGACTTCCTCTTGACGATTATAAGACAATTATTTTCTCACTGAAATTTGGATTTTATGAGAATTAAACCCTTGGTTTTGTTGGGTATGTAATATTTTATAGGTCCCGATATATCATGCAAGATGTTTGGAAGAGACATACAAATTTTTATAAAAACTGCTGGTTTTTCTAGTAAGCTGGTAAGTATTGGCAAAATTGCTTACGCCCTTTAAAAGGTTTAACTGAGAACCTCTTCAGTGTATAGTGGCGTAGCAAGACCCTTTGAGCCCATGAGATACAGCAATTATTCCTAGCAAACCAAGGCTATGATCTCCTAATCTCCATGGCTGTACAAGGTAAGAAGATACCTTGCACGTAACAATTTCGGGTTGGTTGTGGGGCCTGAACCCCTCGATGATGCCCCTGAACATTGTCCACTCTTTCCACACTGTAAGAAGGTGCTTATTAAGCGTTTTCTAAACACATTTTCCCCACTTTGTAAAAACGTTTAGATGTCAAACACACGTGTCTTATGCCTAAACATTTCTCTCTTACGCACTTTTAATTGTTGAATATTTAGCGTTTTATTACTTAGGCCTATCATTTTAAATAGCGTGTTCACAAAGTGGGGGCAAATAAATGCTCGATTGATGAACACCAGTGGCGTAGCCACCGGGTGGTTTTGGGGGTAAGAACCCCCTCCCCCATGACCAAACCTTGCAATGAAAAAAACACCTAAAACAGCGTTTTTATCTCTATCTCTAGACTTCTTTCTCATGTCGTGCCCCAACTGCCCCCCGATGACACCGACCCCCATCCCCCTCATGACACGATTCTGGCTACGCCACTGATGAACACGATTGTAGAGTGCACCTACTTGCTATACGTCGTTGATGAATGTGTACATGTCATACATATCACATAAATAAGAAATTATAATCCTGGTCATTACCTGAGGTAGTGTTTTACGAAGGAGAAGTTTGACGGTGGGAGACTTGAAGTAAGAAGCGGCATGATGATCAAACCGAGCGTCATATTTAGGAATAATGTCAGGTGACCACTTATAACGAAGTTTCTCCGTGATGATGCAATCCAGGATAAAGTCGTCTTCCATCTTTCTAAGCTGCTCCTTGGTGGGGTTTGGCCTGATCATATGGCTGATCCTGTCCACGTGAACCAGGGGGCTCCCATATATGACATGGGGGTGTGACATTTTTCGCACTTGTTAGGCAATGATTGTTTATATTTGTCAACTCTGAGAAGAAAAAATCAGTGATAAGTGAAGGTGCACACTAGACAGCGGTTTGAGTATCGTACTGAGCTAATCATCCTGCATGGGTGGCTTAGGTAGTGTTCTCCTTCTCCCCGCTTCAGAATGTTTTCAAATCACAAACTTATATATTTTAACGTTTGTTATGACACATCAGTCAATTTTATTACGAGGGCATAGAACTTAACACAACCTATTCTGCAAAGAAATTTTGATCTTGTTGGGATAGAATCCCCTTTTTTATAAGTAACCTTGCCCGTCGTGCCCCCCCCCCCCCCCCACAAAATCACATTATTACATAGATTTTCAATTGTTCTACAAAGGGTTCGTAACTTCAAGGCATTCAGTGACTGACGTCCTTCCCGATATCAGATAACCTCCAATCAGTTTTTTTTTTTCTGTTTCAATCGTTAACCCGATCGAATACCATACATGCATCTCCGTGTTTAAAACACGACCGTTTCCAAACATGAAACAGATGGCTAATTCCCTCCCCTCTGCTATTGGAACTTCCTCGGATATCACATTATTGGGGTCAGGGGTCCAGTATAACAACACATTCCATTGCTGGTAATTAACAAGTACAGTGGGACGCAAAATATGGATTTGCTTGGAAAGAAATTTTGTGGCCAAAAATAGAAGATGTCAAATATTTGAGAGAAAGTGGAGGAAAAAATAACGAGTAGCATTAGCCCCTTTGACAAATTGAGCGTAGAATGACATCAGATACGGGCAGTTGTTCAGCATGGGGCGCAAGTAGAGTCTTCTGCACCCCCTACACCCACCTGTTGTGACGCCACTGAACAAGTATAGGTCAAGTACTTAGCTAGACTGGAAACTGCCGTTTGTGAAAACTGTATCTACTGTAAGTCAATGTTGCATAACGCTGAATGTTTCTTAAAGGGAAAGAGCAGTCATCCCAACTCATGTTGAAGAAGTGTAAGAGACTGTCCTGTTTCATAATTAGCTCTTTAGAGTCATATGATAATATTTTTCTCTTTAGATGTAAAATTTACTATTAGTAACTGATTGGTTTACTTGAATATGCAATACTGAAGACCTACTATTTTAAAAGATACTCTAAAGAGAAATGAGAAGAAAATTGTGAGATTTGGCTGTTGTTTCAAAATAAGTTTGGGCGACTGCTCTTTCCCTTTAAATCCAGAGTCGATCAGAGTCGAAACTTCAAACCGACATACCGTACATGCAAGTAGCTTTTAGTCGGAACACGGGCTTCACACGCAAACTTGCTCTTTGCCAATGGGTAGGGGCTACCTACCCGACTTCAAGTGTAGGTGTAGCTCTTATCCCCAGAATTAAAAACCTCTAATGCCTTCAAATTACAGTAATACCATTTAGAATATGTCCCTGATATATTTTCACCCCTTGAAAGTTATCTCGCCCTCGTCCGTACCTTGTCGGTCTGGCTAAGGGCTGATTACTTGATCAGCCCTACGCTAATAAGCGCTTGTTAATTATCTTGAGGGAAATTGGAACTGTCGTCTCTAAAATGCAATAATAACGCTCAATATTGGGAGGGAAACAAGTTGACAATGTGACCCTAGACCTTAGACAGTGGCATCTAATGGTCAAAACCAGTCACCATTGACCTACAATCTTAGACAAAACTCATTGGGACTAACCCGCTTCACTTCCATTGCCCCCGTGTTGTTAACGGCACGATGCCCCTCCTTCGACGTAACATTGAGAGGGGACCGGGAGTTTCATGTTAGCGTATTTAATAGAGATTTACGAATACTATGACAAAGTGTCTCAAGTTTTGTCAACTTGTAGGTGTGTATAAATCATGAAAAGTGCCGATTCTGGAAGCATGTGTCATTTAGAAGAAATGATGCATATTCAAATCTTCTTCACTTTTTAAATCCCCTCTATCAATTTGCATTTTCTTTAAAACCAATAAAATACATTCTTATTAATGTTAGCACCTCTTCAAAAAGCGACCCGCTTAAGTTTCATGACAACCCATATGTTTGCTTTCGAATTCCAATACATACTCCCGCCACACTCATTTTCTCTTGGTTTTGAATCTTTGCACACTAAACTAGACGGAACTGATGATTGTAACCATTCTTCAGTACATTAATAAACTTCGTTCTATTCAGAGCTGAACTGATCCAATTTATTCTTTCATTCAATTTGACGAGTTCATTAAACAAAGGTCTATGTCGTCATGGGTTACACGCCCAGGCCTAACCATTCATAACTACAGATTAGCCACTCTATTCGGCAACTTTGTGTTTGATCTTGACTTTGTAATCCTTCTACTTAATCTCGAATCATTTTACCAGCCTAAAGAATCACATTACCACAGGACCAGCTTAAGCCTTTGTAAAGAGTTCATCCGAGTCTATGTATTGTGTGTACAATAAAGAACGTTTTAATTAACCCATTGAAATGACAAGAATCTATGCCGGGAGTTCATTGACAAGTATTATACATAAACAACTTAGGACATCCACCTCCTCAGTTTGCTCCTCACTTTGACTTGCCAAAGGAAATGACGTAGTCCCTGCAAGGCTTTAGATTCGCCCAACCTAAAAATAAGACAACATAGTATCTAGAAAATCCGCCAAATCCATTGTTGCACGTGATAGTCCAATAGGCTGCATTACTATTTTGTAAAACAGAAATCTGACATTTGAAAGTCTATATGTACAATTGCATTTTTTGGCTTAAAAAGACATGACTGACTAGAGAGATAATTACCTAGTGCTTCAAATTATACTCACAGCAAACTAAATTATGTTACTAAAACCTCGGTACTTCTAAACATTTTTGTTACATAATTAGAGACACCCAATCGCTTCAACAGCCATGCGAATTGCGAAAGAAATATGGAATATTGGTGTTGTACACACTCTAAGATCCATTGGTTAAAATGTCCATAAACCGCTGATCAATTATGTGACAATGCTGGAATTTGTAATTTTTTGCAATCATTTTCAGCCAAGTGGTATGTTACGCAGCCACCTAATTCACCAGTAAATTTAACAATTTTGGAGAAGTATTTCCCAATTTCAGTATTGTCGCATACGTGGCCAGTGCGTCTACCCAACTGTTGAAGAGTGTAGCTAGGCTGAACATAGTAGAAAGATTGAACACACATCCATACAATCGTGCCAAAGGAGTGAATGAAAAAGGGACATATAGCCCCGGCTACGTCCAAAATATCATACCCAAAAGTGCACTAAGAATTGTAGTGAAATTTCCAAATTACTTGTACACAGATGGACCCATGGAAAGAAAACTGAGAAAACGTTTAAGAAGGTTAAAATTTATAATAAACCATTTGCAACTACACCGTCCTGGCAATACTGCTGTCTTTAAAAATATTTCAAAAAAATTAGTCATGGCAGATGCAATTAAAATACTGTTATTATGAACCTATGGTAAGAATTTCTCAGTCAAATTGGTTCCATAAATTAGTAAGGTTAGTATTTGAAAATATAAGTGAACCGGGAATGGATATGATAAAACTTAAATCAGTATATTTTAATATGACATTACCTGCTATTATATTAACCTTATTGTTGTCCTGGCGATGTCTTCCTCGTCTCTATCCTCAGTTTTTCGCTGTTTGTCACATTTATTTCTAATCAAGAGCCAACTTAGTTTTAGGTCGTTAGTAATTTGAGTTCGGATATCCAAACTGTTTATGTATCACGTTGAATGAAATGTTATAACGCTTTGTCCAAAGGTAAAAAGAATGATCTTAACATGCGAGTGACTGCCATAGTCTGCGTTACTGACATGTTATTGTCATGGGCTGAAAACAAACCATGTTACGCTCTCAATGTTACCATTACAAAAGATTTTCTATAAACATATTGATCGCGTTTCACGCAGATTAATTCTTTAACAGTTCTTAGCGGTGCCTAATGCAAGTTTGCTGGTAACGAGATCTGTTACACTTGCCCCTAGTCTTATTTCTCTTTGCGTTTCTACGACGTCTTTTTGTATACCTTTCTGTTGATATTTGTTTAAGAAGAAATGCACTCTCTTTGCTTATACTAACGTCGTTTCTACCCCCTTCTATGCCCTTATTCTTTTCAAATGAAACTCGATGACGCAGATTCAGAAACAGCGAAAGTTGTAAATAAATCAACGGAAAAGCTAACCTGAATAAATTTCTTTTATTTTCCCATTTTTCCCTAAAAGAAAATTTCAAAATGTCGGCTATCGCTCTTAAAAAATTAGCAAATTTTGATAAGAAATCAAGTAACTATTTGCACAATTTGTGTTTGTCAATCAAAATTTGGAGGCGAGGCTTCCAGAAGTCTTCAAGAGAAGCCATGGAGATGTACCTGCAACGCGGGCTATTGGTGAGCTTTCTAAGAGTTCAGAGACATGATTGAATAAGAAATATGATGCCGTGCAGTCTGCTACGTAGGCAATCTCAGGTATTGCTCCCTAGTATTGATTTTTGGTCTGTCACCGTTCCCGACCTTTATTGTTCGTATATGAAGGTCTCTAAAATGAACTTATCTCACCTGTTTGACATTGATCTTTTAATCCCAATCTTTTGTTGTTAAATGATACAAAGACATTCATGACTTACGGCAAGGGATTCAACAATATGTTTTCGGGTATATTACCCGGTTGCCATGGGCACTGCTTTACATGAATGTGACTGCCATCCAATGTCTCTTCCAAACAACTGTTGGTCTAGACTGGTAATCCATGCGTGTATTTGATTGACTGTACCGTTAATATTGACAGGGGTCAAGCTTAACAATGATAGTATCTTGCCCCTTCCGCTCGACTTCGACCGTTGCGAAGCTACTCCCTTTTGGAAATCTTTTTCGAAAGTAAAGATGAATTTAAATATCTTTATTAAGCATTATCCATGTTGTCATTGTCCCTGTTAAGTAAAGGGATATTGGTGGGCCAGGGTGCAATCTTAAAGGGGCTCATTGAGTTGATATTGATAACTTAATGAGAGTGATAAATGGTCACTACAACATGACAATGCTTAAAGATAGCATAATAAGTCAATTTCCATATCCAATAGTTACGGGAAAAGCTAAAATTTTGAATTTTGAAATGTCCTGACTTGTAACGGTTTTGTGCACAATTTGAAAAAGTGTCTGGTCACAAATTTTTGAAAACCGAATTGAACCGTTAAGTACTCACACATAAAACTGTTATTTGTTTGTAGGATATAGGGGTTGTCTAAGATTTGCCATTTGCCATTGGTATGTGAAGAAAACTTAACAGGTTTGGAAAAACTTGTGGAATTTTATGAACCAACTCAATGAGCCGCTTTAATGGCTAAGGGAAACACGTAGCCTTTTCACACCCTGCCTATACCGAAGACTTTAAAAAACGGAACGCACTGCCATTGTGCTTTGCATAAGCAATGGAATAGGAAAAACAAGCCAGTGAGCCGTCTCGACTTGAACCAATTGTTTGGAAACTGGGCCATAAAACTCCATCTAACTAACTTCTACACAAAAACCCAAAGTTTTTTTAAATTTCTTCAATAAAAACTACATTTTCTCAAATTTTGACGTAAAACAAGATAAAAAATTTCCTTTGTCCATCGTATTTGTTTGTAATTCTGGTTATTGCCCCTCCCCATCCGGAAGCTTGGTCCCTACAGCACAAATCTTGGAGCTCTCCCGGCGGAATCCTGACACTATCTCTTCCTTCAAAGACCTAACTGTGGGTTCCTGGGAAATGCTTTATTTACAGCATTTTCCAGCTGGAATTAATTGAAACACTTCGGGGCGATGTGCACTGTTGAACAAGAAATTTTCTAACTGGCTAGTGAAAGCCCTAATCCCTAACCCGAACAAAGAATACAATCGATACAACACAATGGCAACAACTAATCAAGAAATAACTTGTTAAACATTGCGCATCTACCTAACACTCCACTCCACGTGCATGGTTCCTTTAAATATCAAAATCATTTTCATGATTATGAATTTATTTTTTTTACACATGTACCGTGCTGTGTTTCGTATTCTTGTTTATAAGTGTTAACACTTAACACCATCAACATAAAAATATGTACCGTAGCAGATAGGCCTGTCTATAAATGAAGCCAGAAACTAATTAGATATTGCGGTTTGCTGGCGGAACGCGGCATTTTATCTTAGGTGGAATAGCGAAAATTTCGTACACAGGTAAATTTTCAAAAATCGCTCTTACTGTGTTAAGATGGAAAAAAATCGTTTTGCCGACGGAAAAACTCAACAAATCAGGATTTTTGTGAGTCAGACGTAGGCATGGTCAAATTTCTAATGCGCGCAGTTACAGGCACTTTTTCGGCGCACCCACCACCGTTACGCACCTATGGTACCGTTAGAAAACATCCCAACCATGAAACACACACACCAGTAATTTTAGCACAAGTGACTAGGAGACCTCAATGTAAATAAGTTGAAGTGCAAAATGTTGTTATCTTCGGAAAATGTTCCGAACTTATTCCATCTATACATATTCTCGTTTTAAAGTGACTATTTCTTATACTTCTTGGCTGCGTTAACTTGAGGGAACGGTATGGTGTTAGGAAGGAGATTGACGCTCATGTCACGCCTCGGGAAATATTGTTTCATTAAAACTATAAAAATGAAAATTGTGCTCCCTTTACTAAAGGTTTCAATGGTATGTTGAGTGAATGTTGTTTTGTTGGCAGGATTAATAGGCCATAGATGAAAACCAAGTTGCAAAAATTGCTTACTTATTTATTTATATTAATGATCGTTTAAAATTGTAGCGGATCCACGTGGTGTCGTGGGGGCACATGTGCACCCCGCCCCTGCCCCCCCCCCCCACACACACACACAAAAAATCTTTACGGACCCGAGACTGTTAACCATACTCCGAAAATTCAACTGTCACAAACTAATACACCTTTTCGTACCAAATGGACTTGTCCTATAGTGTTGCCTTCATTATTTGCCTTTGTGCGTGATGCTCCGCATGAGCAATGGACAGATGGAGTAGGGAAATCAAGCCAGTGAGCCACAACTGGAAAAAAGGCAGTGGTCGGCTTGACTTGAACCAATAGGTTGGAAACTTGGCCGTTAAACTCCATCTAACTAACTTCATTATTTCAAACCCCGCCCAGCGTGACGATGAGCTATCTTAATTCTTATCCCGAACAAAAATGAATCTTGGGTCCTTCCTAAGTTTAAAGCTCGTAGGCAGCCGCCTAAATATTGATTTGAAATAACAGCTAAAATTGAACATATTTAAAAATTTCTTCTTACTGTCTTATTTCTTTTGTCTAAATACCCTTTATGATATTTCATGAATATTGCATATTCAAAGTGAACAAAGCAGTTACTTCTACTAAATTTTATAAGTGGATGAAAAAATACTGTCATATCATCGCATTATTAAAAAAAATATGAAATAGGATAGGATAATATATGTACACTAATTCAAATTGGGGTGACCGCATTTTCCTTTAAAATGTTAAATGATGGTTTCATTTATGGTCAAATAGCATTTACAGCGACGATAAGAAGCTTATGTGTTTAATGGTTTCTTTCTCTTTTCCATGGTATGGTTGCAATGTCACATTCAAAGTCACAAAGAATACAGTTTTACCAATAACCTTCTTGCCGAAAGTTCTTCATACATTGCAAGATATGGTACCTTTTAAAGGAATTCATGTTACAGCATCGAAACAGTTTTAATTTTGAGATTTCAAATGCAGTCAAAAATTTAGACTTCTGGAAGGAAAACTTCGGGAAAACGTATTCATAATAAGAACATTTTAGAAGGAAAAAAGACCTAATATTATTTTACAAATTCATTGAAGTAATTATGGGAATGAAGTCATATGGACAATTTTGTAAGAGTGTGCCGGACAACGAAGAGAAACCCCTCCTAAATTTGTTAGCTACATGAAATTTAACAACACACCATCAAAAATGTGTTGTATAGTGTCAATTAGATAAAAAGGGTAAGTTGGAGTAAAGTTTCAATGGGTGCAAGTTCTAGTTTGGTTTCAAGTAAGGTGCAAATCAGTCATTCTAGTCTCCCCTTACGACAAGCGGGAAATACCGAGAGTGCGACATTCTGCAACCACCAGTCCACAGGGAGAAGTAGCCCAGGTAAAGGACTATGGCCTACGTATCTGTGGAACAATACCGTAAGGGGAAGAGGGCTGATAGTGCAGGATATCCTCCCCCGTGCTAGGAAGCCGTATCCCATAGAGAATTTTAGAATGTTCATTATATAGTCCTGTATAGTTGTAGGCAATTCAGACAATGTGTCCCCAAGAAAGGTTAATGACACACCCTACCCCCCCCCCCCTCTTTGCTCTTTAAATTGTGGCCAAGCCACTGACGAGGTATCCTGTAAAACATGCAGTTATAATTAATGCAACAATGTGGACGGATCCGTATTCAAGTTGCACTGCGCGCGGACTGTGTTTTCTCGGTTCCTCGGCTTCCTAAGGATATGACTGAACAAGGAATATTTCCTACAGCCTACTACGCAGGTAATATTTAAGGAAGAACCCCATTCGTGCATGGAGAGCTTTATTGTTTATAAGCACACGTCTCATTGGGTACAGAGGGCCGAAATTCTTTTATGAATTTAAAGAAAAGGGGGTCCTAGCATGGGTGCAGTTTTCAAGGCCCTGAATTCATTTAAATTATCACTGGAAAAGTGAGCTTAAAAGAATAGCCCAGAACGAAATTTATACTTGATATGTTAAAGAGGGAAAATTCTACGCGTTTCTGTTTAAAGTTTCATTCGTGTCCCATGTTCGGTTCGTGCGATATTGGCAATTAAAGTTGTCACACTTTTACTAAAAAAGTGCATTTTAAGCCAGAGGGTGTGATGCCATGAATTCTTTTTTTTTTTTTTTTTTTTTTTTTTTTTAACTCCTTTTATTGGATCTCTGTCTTTTTAAATAAAAATAACAGTGCTATTTGGCACAAATCAAACAGTATGTATATATGTACATTACAACATAAACATTATATACAAAATTTTTTAAGGTGGTGTTACAATCACACAAATTGAAATCACTTTAATTTAATACAGTATACAAAAACAAAATACGAAATTGCAAAATACAAATTTAATGCTAGGGTACAAGGCTCAATGGTTCAAAAATTTATTCTGTAAACAAATTAGGACACGACGCAAAAGCCTCTCTTAAGGCCGTAATTCTCACATTACCTTTCTTTGCATTTTTCCTGTGCTGTTCTACTTTAAGAACATATTTAAATTTGTAAAAAAATTCATTAACATCTGGTCGTTTCTTTTGACGTTTGCAATCGAAAATGAACTGTTTCATATAGAGAGCTAAATAGTTGTATGGGTGATTTACATTTCTATAACTAAAGAAGAAGTCACGCTTAGAAAATACAAACTGATTACAAAGGATCAACCTTGAACCACATTAATTCACATTGTTGGCAAATGTTTTTTTTTTATTTGTTTTTTGTTTGTTTTCTTTTATTTTTCCTTTATTCTGACCTTGTACTGATAAAGGATAACCAGATAACCTAGCCCTAAGGTCATATAAAGTTAAACTTCCGTTGCTCGTGATTCACTTATGTTATCAATATATCAGCAGTGGCGGAGCTACCATATAGTCAGAGGAGCGGACGGACTCAAATTGCCTGTCAGCGCCCTTTTTACTCTTTTTACCGTATTGAGGCATATGTATCTACCTACATAAAAGCGCCACTATAGCCTATTTTTCTCCCTCTCTGAACAAAAATTCTTGCCCTTCAAACTTTGAAGCGTCCCTACAGGTCATTTTTGCCCCTCTGACTGAATTCCCTTTCTCCGCCATTGTATATCAGTACTTTATTTGCATACAAGTGGCAGTAAATTATGAAAAAATAAAACATTGGTAATCACGTGGGTCCATGACACGTCTACTTGCTTCAAGTTCATTCTACGTAGAAAATTTGTCACATTCATTTGCTCATATCTCGAGAACCGAAAGAGAAAGTTAACAAAAATGTCACCAGAATATTTAAAGTACATTTTACTTAACATTTCAAAGATAAATTTGGTACTGGACTTTATATTAAGCAGTCCCATTAACTTATTTGCTGAATTCAAGGAGAAATGATATTCCTTGCTTTATTTTTGTTTTTACTTTTTACTTTTTTCCTTTTGTTCAGAGGCAGCTTCAATTTTACTTCAAAGGTTAATACAAGAAGTTTGCAAGATTTGCTAATATTTTCTTCCGCAGTTTTGGGAAGATTGGATTCGCCTTTTAGAGAAGTGTTTTTTAGTACAAAACTTACAGGCACTGCAATAAATCGAAAAAGAAATACCCGAGTAAAGAGAAGCGCTTGATTATGTGGTCACATGCTAAGGCGACTAAAAGGAGACTACGGTATCGTCGCGATTGGAGTCAAAAGGGCGCAGGGGGCAACCACTCCCCTCCCCTGAGCAAAATTTTGCCATTTCCTTATTTTCCTTCTACAATATTGCTAGTGTATTCCTTACTATTATGCTGTAAATAGACCTCCAAAATGTCCATTTCAGTGATCGAAGAGGCATTTGGACATACATTTTATCGCATTTAGCGCCAACACATACGAGAACTAACAGCATACTTGACAACAATAAAGACACCGCAAATAGACCATATCAGGCACACTTGGTACATAGTGGTATGTCCATGTACAAAAGCAACGCCTCTTTTTTGTTAGAAGCTTTGTTTGATACTGCATACTTGTAGAATGATAATTTTTTTGGCCAGCAACATGTGGGTAATTTTATTTTCGTATGTTTTTCCTATAAAATAGTGAATTAAATACATAATACTACCTCTTTAAGCATGCAAATACCCTAAAAAGCATATATCAAATCACACTTAAAAGTGGCGGGTAACCCTCTCCCCCTCAATATATGCCAAGTGCTCCAAGAAGTGGGTGGGGATCGTGGGGGTGATTTCGAAGTGGGTACTGAACGTATTTTTATCGTTCCGATGCATATGCATCTGACAATAATACTCGGGTATGTCGTTTCCAGCCATTTAATGGATAGTTTACAACAATTTCTTGTGCCCTCCGCACAATGCTAGCATTCAGTCCCCCCTCCCCCTCCTCCTCAATTTTTTTCCTCCAAGTCGCGGTGTCTGGACGACACCAAATCAATCATAAATATTGTCATTCTCATGTGTCCTTGTATTGCTACCAAATGATGACTTCAGACCCATGTTAGTAAACATGTTTACCTTGCGCCCCTAACAAGAATATCTTGCGCTAGTATTTATAACGATTTTACCCTCTTCTCTGCATCCGCCTCGAGAGGTTCCAACGATTTCTCTATTTAAAAGGATTATCTACGGCTCAACATGCCAATTAACTTCATACCCTCTTAGCATTCATAACCAAATTAGCATGTATATGTTTTGTTGCTCACTTAAGGAAGCATCGATCGTAATCGAGTAAGACCTGCTCTGATTGGCTGATAGCCCATATCATAAACGGCTAGATAAGTGGTTTTACGAAGGCCCATCTACGGAGTTAATGAGACATAGCTGACTTTCCTTAGCTGCTCTTTTGAATGCGTTAGTACAAATCAATAGTTGTATCCAGTGATGGCTATTGTTAACTACCCGTGATAACTCCCTTGGGTACACTTCTCGGCGGCAACCAGAAAGGTTAGGGCCAAAAGGACTTTGGAGATAACCCAATTTGTGTCTTTAGAGATGGTAATTGCTACTATGGCCCTCAGAGTTGCCGACTTGCATTGTAATCCTGATGTGTTGGCCCAGTGTTCGGAAGCACGCGCTATTGTTATCTTTGTCCTGTTTTCATTCATAGCAATTACAACTATCTTTGGTCAATGTGACGCGAGTTGTTGCGCTAAAGTCTATTGTTACACACGACCGTCTCAATAGAACGCCCAAAAAGAAACCCTTGCGTACCGCAAAGATACGTAATCATCCTCTGATTAAGATGTCTTTTACGGCTGACTTTTGGAAGAGTCCACTTTGAAAATTTGGGGCATACTTTCCTTTCAAAACTTATTTTATCAAGCTGAACTATGATTGTGAGGAGCACAAAGTGAAAGAGTTAATTGCTTTTGGATTTTCTACGTGCGAAGATGGAAATAGCCAAATTAAATCAGAATTTTTAATGGAAGTTTCAGCTTCCTCACCTGTGATTCAAATGGACTCGCCTTTGATGAATATTAAGCACGACATTATCACGATCACGGTCGCATCATAAGGCGTGCCGAATTCCATACAAACTTTTTGGTTGTATAGAAATCCCAAAGAGATTAGAGTAATTGATAAAGTACGCAGTAAAAGATTTTTAGGTTGTACTTGCTCAGTTGGACACAACACTTCGGTATTGCCACTCGGAAAATAAAGACAGCTTAACAGATGGAAACATTTTTTGCAAAAGACTTAATTTTTAGGAGCGTTTCGATCGTATAAGTTACTTGAACTTAATTTACAGGTTGTATCGGATATTGTAAATTTAACTTGTATTTACTTCAGGTGTACTTGGGTAAGCCTTCAAAGTTGTTGGACCAGTATGACAGACATGTTGTTCCGCTCACCAGAACGTTTAGCCATTCCTAGTGTCGCAACCCACCAGGAACCGGCGTTACCAAATGGCAGCGATGGCACCAGTGTGACTTACCACTATCCTCATTTACCAGCTTACCTACCATCGTCCTGGCGGTACCCTAATCTCACCAATCGCCCAGGGAGCGACACCATTAAAGGGGACACCTTAGGTAGGAAGTCGCCCGTCAGTTCCAGCTCACCATCGTCCGTCCTGTCGGTACCAAGTGGTCTCGTCAATCAACCGGATCCGGTCCTTATAGGCGGAAAAAGATCGTTCGAAACTGTGACGGAAGAGGACAAGCCCGTGGAAGCAATCGAAAACAGCACCAGTCCACCGAAGAGATTAAAAGTTGAAGAGGACACGAGACTGAATAAGACGGATTCGCCTCCCATCGTTCACAAATCGTCACCCGAAGGGAGTCCATTGTCCGCATATGAAAATCACGGTATTTTAGGTAAGTTCCAAGTGCGTTGTGTAAAAGTGTTACACGTAGTTTTCTTATTTTTTAACTATATTTTGTAGACTTGAATTTAGTGCATTCTTGCTGCCATAACATAACTTATTTATAAATATAGCATATTTAGTTTCAATAGTTTAACCATTTAGGAACAAACAAAGCAAAAATCTCTTGTTGTACGGCAAAACAAATGTACTATAAAACTTAAGCTGGTCGTATTCCACCCGTGTTTACGTATGCAGTACAAAATGTGCAAGAAATGTCTGTGCATTAAACTTTGTTCAAAATAACTATAAATTGCAAATTATTCGTGCGACTGGGAATTAAATTCATAACGGGTATATCCAGTATGGTATAAGTTAAGTAATTTTCAAAACTATAGCTTACCCAAGGTTTCAGTAATTTCCCCCTATATTTTTGTTAATGTATTACAGTTCCTACAAAATTACAAATGTTAAAATTTCAAAGTTATGCTACTTCTTAGCTTGTGACCCGTAATCCCGGGGACATTTGTTTCCTTTCCAAATAAAAGTTTACCCCCCCCCCCCCTCCCCAGCAGTAACAATATTTCATCTCTTTCAGTTTAGATGACTGAGTGCACGTTTTCATACTAAATATGTTTTGGGGGCTGTGAGAGAGACTTTGTGCTCTAGTGCAGCTGTTTAAATATTTTAAGAGATATTTCGTCCCCCCCCCCCCCCTCCTTGCCTGGTGCATCCTCAAACTTTCAACATAAGTGAATAGGTCTAAATGTAGACAGCGGGACTGACTATAGATACTAGGTGGGTTAGATGGAGTTTTATGGCCCATTTTCCAACCAATTGGTTCAAGTCGAGCCGGGCACGGCTTTTTCCAGTTGTAGCTCACTAACTTGTTTTCCCTACTCCATTGCTTATGCTGAACACCAAACACAATGGCAGTCGTCGGTATGACTGGACCGGGACTCGACCTCCCTACAGACGATTGTAATCACGCGTATTTAAGGTCTATGATAGTATGAAGTTTTTTGTGTACATTGACGTATACTTTCCACAGAAACTGAAACTGAAAATAAAAGCAAAGAACAATAGATGTAATAAACCATTCCTAATTGAAATGAATCTAGCATCATTTAATTAAACATTAATGGCTTAATCAACTTTTAGTAATGATACTTCCCTTATTTTAGCGGAGAAAAAAAAAGTTTCACGTGATGCTGTTTTTGAATGTAACCATCTAAGTGTTAGCAAAACTTTGTAACTGTTTTATATATATAAGCTCAAAAATCTTTCTGTAAATACTAAATCATCAATGAAACACCTTAAAAACGGAAAAACAAAAAATAGAAGAAACCAAGTGGAGAAAGGACTTCTCTTTGGAGAAAAACTATAACCGGGACGCCAACCTTTCATTTATGGGAATAAATGTCAACTTTTCTTTTTACCGTCTTTGCTACTAGTTGATAGGTTTTATTAGCTTCGAAATCTATTGAAAAATGCAAATTTATGAAAGCAATATTCACTCAGATTTCTTTAATGTATCGTTTTACTTTATGAATTGATTTATTGCCACTGCTTACCAAAATATAAACAGATGCTTCCGAACCTAATGGAAATAAGACTATCTAAGTAAACATCTGATCGAATTTAAGAAAAGTTTAAAAAATTTCATAGAGAATGATTTTTCATGTGTTGTTTTCATTTTTGGTAGGGAGGAGGGGGAGTTAGACGGTTAGATTAAATCAGATTTTTCTCAAATTACAACAACTATTAGCTTATGCGTTCAATGTCCGAACAGAAGGATCTTATTCGTTTTACTTGTTTATGATATATTCTGCGTACCAAATTTTGTAAAATCAGTATATTTTTGGTCGTGGGATGTTAAAAAGTCGCTGCTTGCTTAATGCTTATTTTAAACTAAATGTGACGATATCATAATAATTTTAATTAATAGGGAATACGTTCTTAATTTTACTGCAATCACTACTGCACTAGGGCATTTGAATCAATCAGAAAATGAAAAAGTTTTCCCTCTAATATAGCAGAGTTTTATCCCAAACTCCTTTAAGAAATCGATTTTTAATTACTTACTTCAAAATATTAAAAAGTGCGTTGTTTTAATATTACATTTACCTGCTCAAGAAACAAAGCATTTCCTGAATATTTCAAACCACAGCTATTTGAAAAAAAAATGAAATTGTTTTCTTTGTAACAAGATAACAGGTTGAAAAAGGGTTAAGCATTTTGTGGTGAAAAATTTTTTGTCAGAGGTTTCTTTTACTTTAGAGTATCGTAATTATAGCTTTTGAGGATAATTTTTCATTTTTCAAAAATAAGAAGGGTCGAAAATGAGAAGATGGTTCAAGTTGTGATATTATCTTTTAAGTGTTAGTTAAAAAGGGGAAAAATATTGAAATTTTTCGCATAAAGCCTAAACAAACAAAAAAATGTGAATAACAGTTAGAGTATAACGTTGCATTCTTTGTTCTTTATCCTTGGCCAGACGGAGGTGACAATAGTCAGATAAGACGGTATCGTACTGCTTTCACACGGGAACAGATCGGCAGACTGGAAGAAGAGTTTCTTCGCGAAAACTACGTTTCCAGACCAAAGCGGTGTGAACTGGCTGCTTCGTTGAATTTACCAGAATCTACTATTAAGGTGAGTGAGTGAAAAAGTTTCAACAGTGGGGGCGCAAGGTTTGAAAGGTCTCTTCCCGGGGGAGAGCGAAGAGGCGTCCCACCTCCTCTTTAGAAGTGGTAACTTTTGGTGGAGGGATGAGATTTAAAATGGTGCTATATTTTACACATTTGTTTTGCATCAATTTTTTTCTAGTCACGTGACGGCCTTTAGAGTAGGCGCGTCCCTGTTTCGGGCTGCCAAGATTCGATGGCTTATTTCCTAACTTTCTCTCAAAATGTTAAAGAAACATTTTACACACTCAAACAGGCATCTGATACCGCAACATTTCAAAAAATAAAAATTAAAAAGAAATCATTGTCTTTATAGTTATTGATTTAAGTAGCGGAAAATTTTTTATTTATTAACAAAAAAAAAAAAAGACTTGCCAAAGAAGAAAGAAAAGAATAAAATTTAACGGTGGTTAATATTTTGTTTGCATCATCTTCTTCCTTTCAACGTCTACTGGATATTTGTGACGCATTTATGTTCAACAAAAATACCAATTTTTGTTTAATAAGCAATATGTACATTAATGTATTTCAAGAGGGTAAGCAGTAACAAAAAAAACCTTAAAATGGTTACGTTTTGGTTTAATTAAAACTATGTTAGTCGCGATTATTTAAGGAAGTGCAAAAATTTTATACCTACCAGTTTGTTATTATTTTTGATATAACTTTAGCAATAATGTTTATGCTCAAAACGTGTCCTTTCAATTTCCTTATCGCTTGTGACAGTTGAATAATATTATTCTGAAAAAAACTTTTAACAATCATACACGTAAATATACATTAAAAAGGGGTTGAAATTGGGAAAAGGCGATTACATACGTGTCAAAAATTGTCCCAAGATGAAGAGGGTTTTTGTAAATATCTAAAAATCATAAAATGCAAACATTTAACCGGTAGTTAAAAATATTGGCATCATCACGATTCCCTTGCCCCACACGTCCCAAAAGAGAATTTCTCTCACACCCGTGTTAAAAGTGTGTTTACAACAGAGTTGAAATTTTGGGCGGGACATGGAATTTTTTATTTTAGTTTAGTAGGGAAAATTTATTACAAAAAATCCAAGAATTTCCACCCCCCTTTTGTCATATAATGAAATGTCTGCGTCCCTCCAGCACATTAAGGCTTTGGTGTGAAATCACCTTAACCTTTGCCACTTTTTCTAATCGTAAAAGATTACTTATAGTTTTGGAGACAAAGGTTTCTTGCATTTCCCGCACATTTCAACTCAATTCAGTAAAAAATAAAACAAGACCACTATTTGTTGTAATTTTCCTGCCTTCTATCACTAAATAACCAACCAGTATTAGTCGAGTTTCTTTTAACATAGTGTAACACTGATTACGTCAATTACAAGCAACTAACATAAACTTTTTATACAAAAAGGAAACCTTTACACATCATTTTTATCTTCTTAATTTCCATGCTCCTAAATTGCCCTGGTATTGGGAAAAGTGTCACCTTTAAAAGTACCCTTGATCTAATAACGGCAAAATTTCTTTTTATGACATTATGACATTACGCTCACATCCGATGAACTTTTTTGACCAACTTTTACGATGTTTTAATCAGAGAGCTGGGTAAACTAGTATGAAAAGAAAAGAAAAACAAGTTAAAAGCGCTCTCTGCTCAAAGAGGGTCGGGCGAGGTAACTTCATCTTTTCTTTCTGATAAACTCTCTGTTCATCCTCTGTCAGCTGTTACTACTCTGGGTCTCCTAAAAAAGACTGGTATTTTATTTGCTGACGAAACTTATTCTTCTTCTCCTTTTCCTACTTAGAAATCGTTATTAGAATTGTCATATACACCTTCAACCCTTCGTAGTACAGTAACTTTAACATGTGGTTGAAGATTGCCTTAGATAACACTAATGGGCCATTTAATGCAAACTGCGACATTAAAGTCGAGATAACACTCTCCGTGTGCCTAACCTTTTTAGACGCACAGCTGAAATGTCTTTTAATGCCCCATAATTGTAAAATATTCCTTTGTATCTCAACCCGAACCGTTTATTCGTTTTGAAACGACTTCGTTCGATAAAATTATCGTCGTGGGTTCTGTTTATATACGCGTAATGGTAACGAGAACAAATCACTCGCTTCTGGAGGAATCTAATTGATATTTTGAGATGCGAGCTTTCATATAGCTCTTTATTACTACCTTTTAATGTGTTTATCGTTATTTCATTTTTTTCCTCTGTCTATCTCGCGATGAACAGAGTTTGGCTTTATGATAGTTAAATAGGCTGATTATGTAAACAATCACCCTTCTTCAAGGCACAAAGTGAGATAAGATGAGTTCGGTTTGGAGGAGAGCAGAAGCAAAAAGAGAAAAAAATGATGGGGGAAAAAGGAAGATAACTGGTCGTTTAAAACTCATAAAGAAGCGCTCTTATTAGCAGATTAACCGTGTCAGATTGTTGCCCGACTTTATAAAAGAAGGGGGTTTGCCCTAAACAGTTTGGCAGAGGGGGAAGAAAATTAGTGATTGTAAATACATACATGTAGGTAGAATATCGGCGATTACCGGCTGTCAATTTGAATTAAATCTTACAATTTTAAGTGAAATTTTCAGATTCGTCGGTGTTCTTTGGGGGTTGAAAAGTGGACCCGTGGGATTTTAACACTGCGATGTTAAAATGGTGCCGTCTGAAAAGGTGACGAACTTAATCAGTAAATGAGGTTAGATCTAAACCTCGCGTTCATTCAGGGTGAGGAACTTATTCCTGAATAATTGTTTATCATTTCTAAGGGAATCGGATTACTTTGTTAGATTTAAAAGAAGCGTGGAAATCAGTTAGCAGATTTGTTAAGGAAAAATTTTCTCTCTCTCTATGTCTTTTCAGGTTTGGTTTCAAAATCGACGAATGAAAGATAAGAGACAGCGGATGTCGCTGGCAGCGTGTCATTGGCCTCATCACTTACCTCCCATCGATCCTCACTTTTACTCTCTCCTTCTCTCCGGACGGATCCCGTACCCATGTCACTCGGCCGTGTCTCCTCATCTTAATTACTACCCACAACCTTTGCCAGGGACAGCCAACCCAGGTTACACCGCCATGGACGCCTACGCACTGCAGCTTCGAGAACGGGCCGAACTTGTCCGTGCGTTGTCAACACATCCCTACCCACCAGGAGCCATTCCACTTGGAACTGACGTAATCGCCACTCCGACAGCATACCGGGCCAACCCCGCCCTGTCGCTCTCCAGCGGTACCCACACCTGCTCTTGCCACCACGCCCATCTGCCGCACACACACTCGATGCCAGCACACTCAACTCATTCGACTTCAACGCAACATTCTTGTCATCCGGTGACGTCATCAGTCTCTAGCGACAGTCGCCCCACAGTGGCAGCAGGCTTGCCCTCTCTCTCCTCTACGCACGTGGCACATGCCCATTCATCGGTGATACCACTCCACGCCACTTACTGAGTTACGAAGCAATGCTGAGCCTGTCTAGCAGCGGAACCAACTTGGGGAGGAACAAAATGTTGAAAGTTAATTGGTAAATTGTGCAATGCTCTGTAAATTCCTTTGTCAAATTATTTAAGTAATCAGAAACTTTGAGAACGATGCCATGATATTGTTGAGAAAAAAGTGGATTTTCTTTCCAGATGCAGATATTTTTCGTTAATATATATGTTCTTACTGTGTGAAGACAATTTTTTACTCGTTGTGTGTTACTCATAATGAAAATATCCAGCTGTGATATTAATCGTTAGAATAGTTTTCGTAAACTCTTACAATCAACATAAAGAGCCATATGCTGGGCAGAACATTTGACAGCAGGTCAAACACTGCCTACGTGTTAAAAGCATTATCACTTAAGCACAAAGTGTGATTGAAATCTGGGCGTTTCCCCCATGCGATCCGCAGCCTGCAGCGACCCTGGTGTAAAAGGCTGCTTCGGATCTGGAATTCATTTACAAGTAATCAAACGCTCATCCAACCTTTTTAAGAAAATCGCTCGTTTTCATAACCTTGTGACCTACGTCATCCTAATATTATTTCAAAACAAAAGAAGGGTGTGGACGCTGGCTGTACACACCAAAATAGATGTTAATGATATCAATTTCATTTTTCACCCGGTTTTTTCTGTTGAGATAAATTATGTGGTGTATACACGGACTTCTCATGGACAGAGCATACTGTACGGTACATTGTCGCTACCGTACGTGAGAGAAAAAAGCGCACCAAGATGGCTGTCTGCTAGGGTTTTGTGTGAAAGTTTGGACTTGCTCAAGTATACTCCAGATTTTGCAACAAGGTTGAAATATTTTTGAAATTTGGCAAGTTAAGACCCAAATCACTTCACGCATTGCAGGAACATGATTTATCTTTTACTTAAAATATTACAGAATCGTCGTGAAATCAGACGATTTATAGCTTCACGGCGGCCATCTTGGTGCGCCTTTTTTGTCCCAGCCCGTGGCGACCATCTACGGATAGCACGTATACGTTGCATGTATATACGTCCGTGGGTGTATACCATACGCTAAGTATGGAACACCTGAAAGTGTTAATCTTGGAGGGGTAGTGGTACTAAGAGACAATTCTGCCATTGTATCGTAATTTTAAACATTTAATATCCTTATACTACTGTAATGATTATTCAACCAACGGATTTTTTTTCATGTAGATACATGTTTGTAAATAAAAGGAACACTAAGAAAATTATTTCTTTCCAACTTAAAAAATGGTCTCTACTCTCTTTATCATTTTGCTTGTAACACGGGGAATATTTTAAGAAGCGGCGGGATACATGTATTCCTCTCGCTAGCGCTTTGTTTATAGACTCATTCACGCTTACGTCACAGGTTGACATTGGTCAGCATAGAGCGTTCGCAGGAAAATTTGCGCGCATGTTAGGTGTTGCGCGTGCAGCGAACTCGCAATTCCACGCAGAATGAAGACGAATTAGAATCTACATTTCATTGTAGCGAAAATGTAAGCGCACCTCATCAACTCTGTTGCCAAGCAACCGTGACGCCATTTGTTTGTAAACATGAATGAGTCTAAAGAGACATCTTATTTTATGATTCTCGATTTCGAAGTTTTACTTGCATTTGAAGTTGTAACCCCTGTCTGCAAAGGCAGCGATTTGTTCTCAATGTTTTCGGGAGACACAACCTTATTTTTAAAAATAAAACAAAATTCTGTAAAAAATTAAAGTCAATAGGCAATTGTACAAATACTGGGGCAATGGCTCCTGTTGTCCATGGATCGACGTTCATGCCTTCCTTTCCGCCACCCCTTCCCCCAAACACACTTTTATGTACGATAAAGTACGTAGATTTTTATACCTCTTTGCCTTCTTTAAAACAAGTAAAGTAAACCATAAAGTTTCCAGGATACGTCGACCTTGGCAACCGTGGTCCTAAATTGAATTGAATGAACCAGTTTTTCAAGTGTATCCCAAGTCAAAAAATTCAAATATATATATTTATAAAATACCATGAAAAATGAATTCTAAAAGTTCAATTCTCATCTTCATAGGACACCCCTGAACTGAAATATAAAATGTTGAAGTCTACTTACTCTACCAAAATGGTACATTGCGCAACAGTTTGTGATGTCATTGTTGTACAAATTACATTTTTTGTATTTCTCTGTTTTTCTGAAAATTACTGCACCTTTTACCAAGGTGCGATAGCACTCCTACTCTTACGATGTGATCTAATTGATTAAACCCCCTCTGTGCAGCATGCTATCCAAACAAACAGGAAGTGCTCATGCTCATAAAAAATTTAATTTTAAAGGGAATTGCAGGTAATGGGAGTTGTACCCCAAGAAAGTCAGAAATTATTGGGCAATGGACCAATTTGTTTTAAGCGAATAAATTTCTTCAACATTTTATATCTCAGCTCAGGAATGTCCTATGAAGATGGGAGTTGGGTTGTTGGAATTCATTTTTCATGCTCTTTGAAATATGTTTTTGAACTTTTTGACTTAAGGTACACTTTAAACCTCATGAAGAACTTCCTCCACACTCTACTTATGATATTACTTCTCCCGACTCCTCTTGCTGAGATGCAGTAAAACCAACAGCAGTCCGATTAGTGATAATTGCTTGCGATTCCTTGGAGTCTGCTACGAAAAGTGGAAGATCGTCCAGTGAGATAGCTTTTTTCTAAAAATCCCCACGACTCTCTGGCGAAGAGCCAAGGGGCGAAAGCCAAACGATTACTCCCGGAGGAGTTCTGCTCCCTTAAGGAGCTTAACGTCCCAAATGGACAAGTACGCCCTCCAAAGGGCAAACACTGAGTGGTCCTGCTCTAGACTGGCTGAATAGGACAGAAGCCACAACCTGGATGCAGTTTAACGTCATGCCCAGTGAGAGAGCTTTTGCGCAGCTGAACGCAACCTTATCGCAAAGTTGAAAACACGTTCTAAACAGTTGGGTAAACTTGTACTCTTTGTGGGGTTCATATGCCATCCCCTAAACTGCTAAACTGCCGAGTCAGGAACTACCCAACGTTAGTCAAAAGATATCATGCTTGGGTGATATATTCTTCAGGAAAGTTTATTTTGTAACCAATTGGGCACTTTTTTGCCTAACAATTTACAGATTTAGGTGATGGTATACGGACTCAATCAAGGGCGAAAGTTTACTAAATTGACTTTTAGAGTCACACCGTGTTTAAAAAATATGAGAGATCTTGCGACGAGTTGCGAGCATTTATTTTTCCACTACGCGACCTTCCCGAGTCCACACGGGAAGGTAAAGTTTCCTGTGCTGATAGAAACAGACACTGTCAGTATCAGCCATCGGACTAAGCCCCTAGCTTCTAAAAATACATAAAATATTTGAACAGAAATTTTACTTCAAAAGGTTGCACATGCGTAACCAGATTACGTATGAGGATACACATTTCTTCCAAACTTTCACTTGAAGGGAGAGTGGGCACTCCGACGATTGCATGGCATACTGCATTCCCGCCCTCCCCGCGAGAAATACAGAGTTTGAAATTAACAGTGATCAGTAACCGTAATTGCTCAATTGATGTTCACTAGCTTTTGTTTGTCAAATATGCACTTCCAATAATAAAGTTCCAAGACTGGCCTTTTCAAGCAGAGCGTGCACTAAATCGTTGACCGTTAACTGAGCAGAGAGTAAACACACCACTGTTGGAATATGTCTTCTTGGCTCAAAGCCCAAATCGTTGGCCAGAAATAATTCAACATGAAAAAACGAGAACATGGGTAATTCATTCCCTGTACAGGCAGGCTGTAATCAAATCATAATTAGTGACTTCAGTCACCAGCAATTAGTTTTACAAGATTTAATGTTGGTAGTAGTCTATAAACATCAAATACTGCGTTTGGGTTTTTAAATAAGAAACAATGACTTTAAAGGGAGAAACCCCCCGTCCTAAACTTATACTGAAACAACAACCACGTCTCACAATTTTCTTCTTATTTCTCTTCAACTTAAGATTCAAAATGTTTCGGGAAAGGTGGAGGTAGTTAAGCCAAGCAAGCCCTTCTCGAATTTCACAGTCGATGAGAAGGCAACATATTAATTATTATCACATAATCCTCAAGAGCCAATCAGGAAACAGGATAGTCTAGTATACTAATTCAATTTCATGTGACTGCACTTTACTTTCGAAGACAATTGTTTGTTTATTTCGTTATATATTCTATACATGTAACCAGAATGTACTCATACCTACTCGAGTACCCGTGCTTTGTAGCTTTAGATTCGTGTTCAAAGAGTTTGAATATCAGTTACTCATACACACAGACTTAGTACTCGTACTCGAGGCCTCATACTGGGAAGTTTTTACTTGTTCAGAAAGTCTGCTTGGGTTTTTATGACAATTTTAATTGAAAAGTCGACATTTCCATTTTAGCCGTTGGAGGGACTAACCCCGCCCCTTCATCAGACTAATGTGAGTTTTGGATAAAAATCAATTCCTCGGGCAGACAAACTCATGTACGGTAATTTTGTATGGAAATAAAGGTTTTTATCTGGATCATTCTACAATATATTTATCACATAGGGGGGCTTGAGCTCTTCAACATCGGAAGTATTGCAACAGAAGTTTGGATTGTAATGATACAGAAATGTGCATGACGAGTTGTATTTAAATACATATCTGTGAAACCTTTGAGCTAACTTAAGAAAATAGCTGTACTGTGGAGGCAGGCAAAAAGTGTATGGGGTGATGTTGCAGCCATATAATCTGACAGACAATTGTTGTTGCTTTTTCTGTTTGCTGGAAAATGTTTATGTTTTTTAGGGGAAAACGTGCGAGTGCAAGGAATTAGGCAGACATTAGAAATTGGTCCTGTAGCCTACAGTGAAAGATTTAAGGAAAAAGGTCAAGTCAACAGTTTGAGACAATTAGACCCATACACCTTTCCAGAAAGGTTTGGCGGAATGGGAGGGGTTTTTTTTTGGGGGGGGGGGGGAGCGACCCCTTAGCCCAAACCAAACATAAAGCAAGTGAGCAGAGGGTCTTACAGGCCAGGGGTAACCCTTCCCAATTCCAATTTTTTTTTCTGTTTTCATGGACGAAAATAAAGATTCTGAAGCATGTCTCATGTTAATACGTTAAATAATTATTAATTTCTATTTGAAACATTTTTGAAGCATATATGTAAACCAGCTTAGCAACATATACAGGATGTGTGAGACTGTTGAGTCCGTTCCTGTTCCAACCACTGTACAACTTTTAAAAAATTTTGACGGTTAGGGAGATCACTGGCAGTTAAGTCGTAAGTAATGTGTGCTTTCTGGGACGCAACTCACTCCACCGCGATAAAAAAAAAAAACAGTCGGGTAAAAATTTAACCAACACCTTGTAACAAATGTGACAATACTGAAATCGGGTAAATAATTGGTCAGCCAAGTGATGGGATACCCAAAAGACCGGTATTAAAACACGTAAATCACCCGTAATTTCAACAATTTTTGGCCAGCTTTACCAATTCCAATAATGCCACATACGTTACCAGTGGTGGTGATTATTTTAACCAACTGTTGTGAGAGTGTGGCATATGTAAAGGCGAACCTAGAAAGACTTTACAAATTAAGACGTAAAACAACATCAATTGAATTGTTGCCCATTTAACCAAGTTCGTAGACAATCTTTCGGTTGAACAGTTGAGCCTCATTCTTCTTGTCGGCGCCAATTTCTGGGTCAATGTGCCTCTTTCAGTCCTTCTTATCCCCTTATTTTTTCATTCGGTCAAATTACCCCTTCTCACTAAAAGAAAATATAAGGCTTCATATTTGTACATTTACGGAGTTGTAAATGTTGATGTTTATGATAACACGATATTAATGACAGTTAAAAGTAAGGTACCCAAACATAAAAAATGTTTAAAGGATACCACTCAGAATTAAAACTTAAAGTATCTTATTAAACCATATCGTCATTTCAGAAGTTGTGGCCCTTTTTATGACTTGTTCGGTAATTTCGGTCAATTTCCACAAATGTAGGCTAAGTCGAGTGCAAAAATGAAACGACGGTTGAATATTTTCAAAGCATGCATGCACGCGACCAAAATTTTTTTTAAGATGAGGACTGAGACATATTGCGTTAATTGATGATGTCGAAAGTCCCGTCCCTCTTCCTCCTCAGTACGTTCACCTAACAACCCCTCTTCTTTGAGAGGACGTTATTACAGTCACTGACGTCAATCCTTGGGACAAGAGACATGTATACCCCCATATTTTGGAAACGAATCCATTGAATTAAAATTTTTACACAAAAATTTTTTAACGGAAGTGGACATTTTTTCAGTGTAATGTGAACATAATAGCATGTATTGAAGTTTAAGGTGTTCCTCGAATCGTTGTAGAAATTTTCTGGTCGTAATGTCACCATGGAAACTTACCCAGGTTCTACCCCTCTCCTTGCCCCCCTCTCTCCTGTTGATAAAGTATATTTTAAGGCATCATTTAAAAGCTGTGACCCTAAACTTGTTCGGTATAATTTCGGTCAATTTCGACAAGTGTGAACTGAGTCACTACAAAAGTTTAAAGCAACGATTAAATATTTACAAAGTATGGACACGAACAAAATCACTATCAAAATGGCGTGTTTCATGTTTATGACGTACTCTTCGACTTTTGGCTTCCATGCGTAGATCCAAGGAGGAGGGGACTTTAACGGCCTCAGCCTCCTCCCTTTCTCCTTTTTCACCACATCAACAAAAAACATTAGCAGTGCAACTTCCTCACACCCTTGCTTTCTCTTCAGCCCCCCCCCCCCCCCGAATGTCTGGATTCGCGTCTGACTGCCAAAGTTTAAGGTAATGCATAGCATTTTTTCAGAAATGTGGGTGGGGCTGGTATTCCTAATATTTCACAAAACGAAGTATTTTCTGGTGTATACACTCATTTTTTCAGAGACGGGGTGATGTGTACCGACAACCTTCTACCTAATGGACAATTAATGTATATGCCTATTGACAGATATCGCCCCTTAGACTGTTCAAATAGATAGTTAACACCACAAACGTTACCTGGTTACATAAAAGACGATTTTTTTTAGTGAGAAAGAATAATGATCAAGACCAACGGACCCACGGTTAAAATGGAATGACTAATCGCCACGGCATCGTACCTATAGAAGTGTTATATACAGCATGATATCCTACAACACCATGCACTTCCCCTTTTTATATGAAAAACAGGTCAATCATTTTAGAACTATACAATATATATGACTAAAGCGCAAGACAAATGGCGCCAGATTATTACAGCATCAACACATAAAACTGTGATGTTGAAAATAAGAAAATGTTTCAAGACTTGTCACTTAAGACGAAACTGGGTAAAAACGATTGCAAATTTACAATTGCTTGGTCTTCTTGTTTTTTTTTTTTTGTTTTTTTTTTTTGTTTTTTTTTGTTTTTTTTTGTTTTGTGTTGTTTTCTTTTTTTTATTCTTGGAACATTTTAATTTTTGTGCACCTTTTTTCGATTAGCGCCCTTGCAGAATATATTCTTTTGTCGTACAGTTAAAAACTTAGAAGCGCAATTCGAATATTTTCCCCTTTTGGGGGACCTGCCTATACCTATATTGACCTGTTGAATGTACTCGTTGGAGTGTGTAAGACCACATTACGACACCTGCCATGAAGGTATATTTTTCTATTGTCATACAGCGTCAAGATGTGGCAACAATTTTTGGACTAAAGGACGTAAAGGACTCTTATCTTTAGAGTATAAGGCGCCAATCACCTCAAAAATCTTCCAGTCTCTATTTATTTTTTCAAAAAGAGATGAAACAGATGGGAAAATACAAATTTGGAAAAAGTAGGGGAAATATGACACGATTTAACATGTTTATCCAAGAATTAATTGGCAATAAACTTAAGTAGTGTAGGCAGCACATTTTTATATCCATATAATTAATTGTAAGTTTTATTCAATGTCAACAAAAAACAAGTGACGTAATTGTGACGTTGAGCAATAAATCCATCGAACTGAAAATTATTCAGGAGTAAACATAACCTGAACTCTTATAACAAGTACTCATGTAACCATTCTGACATTTAATAAAATATATCCTAATGGCATCCCACACTCTCAGAAAAATTCATCCTGTATTTTTAGAAGATAATTTTGACGAGCTTTGCTTCCTCCTCAAATTACCTTGCCGTGTGTATGATTGATGAAAAATATCGTAACATATCTTTCTGAACAAACAGAAAAGCCTGACAAATTGGACAACTTGCATCAGAATTGACGTGAGATATCATTTGTCTCGCGTGGGATCTCTTCTGGAGTCCCGTAAATTATTTTAATTATGTTCGATGACTCTTGTATAAATCATCGCCTCGAATTATCTCTCCTCCGAAAAGTCCACAGATTTCCGAGTCTGTTTCAGCTTCTAAGCCGTCTGTATCATTTACTAAAATCCTTTACAAGATTTCAGGTTTTAGTAGGATCTACGAAAACCATTAAGACCAGAATCATTTTCTTGTTGTCACCCGGCGTCCGTCATCTTAACTTAACCATTTTCAACGAGGGTGTATTAAGGTGCCATTACGCCAAAATCGTTCTCCCTAATATATCCTTCCTAATTGTTATCATTTTTCAACGAAACTAAGACGCGTCGACTACCCCTTTCTTCTTTTTCCCTTTCTCCGGAACGACGATTTTCTCAAAACGTCGTCAGTCCTGACTTCTGGCGGATTTAAATCATACGGTTCTTAAAAGCATGTATTTTAAATGACCTCTTAGCAGAGGCTGTACGAATGGGTACGATTCAATAAATGGATTTTTAATACCTCTTCTCCAGTTTTCCAACGGCAGTTAAAATCCTTCTACAATAACTAAAGGAAAAAACTTCTCCGATCTAACTTTCTAACTCGATTTTTAAACTGGCAAAATATATCACCTTTCTACTTTATTTTTGTGTTAAATCTACACAAGTTGAAGATGAAAAACCCCTCTGCCTATGATAGTATGAATAATGGATATAATAGTCGGTACAATGTGAAGCATCATTAGCTTTTTATCAGATCCGCAAGCGCGGCGCGAGTTTCCGTCGATGTCGAATGGGACAGTCTTTGGGGAAATCCGCGAGTCGCTTTCAGGATTTCCTGTGAATGCAGGCAGCTATTATCTCACCCCGTTTCGCACTCGTGTAAGAAAAGAAGCATAAAAAAGATATTCTTTGGAACTGTGTCGCGCAGAAAGAAATTCGCTAGAAATGGATTTAATAGAATTCGTATTCCCAAGACGCCATTTTGATCTTCAGTTTAAAAGACCCACAAAGTATAAAACGAGTATAGGAATTATTGTTGTAGAAGCACTTGTGCGGTATTTTACCAGTCTCTATTTTTGCAACGCTTTCAATTTTTTTCTTTGACGGCTGACCATTGAGTAACAAAAGTAACGAATCATATCGTCTGTTTTTGTAACCATTTTGGCGGGAAATTAAATCATGCAGCCGCAAGGACAATTTTTAAGCATTACGTTTCAGTGGTCACCGAACGGCTGTCCTGCAAGTTTGCGGCGGAAGTCGATCCGATTCAAAAAACTTGTCACGATGGCAACACGGTAGGCTCCCTTTGAGAGAAATGGCTGGAAGATAAAACAAAAAATGACTCTTATCACGCGGACTTACACGGTTCTTACAGCATGAAGCACTAATTGTGAGATGTTTTACACTCACCCCTGCGCAATCGGGATTTTTTTTTACATTGGAACTTAATTTTTTTACATTGGAACTTAAAGGGGAAATGTGGTAGTTATTTGGATTAGTACAGCAGTACATCGTGCTTCATGATTGGTCATTGAGAATCATGTTACAACCTTCTTTTCACTAAATTATGGAATTTAGGAGAGAAACTCGTTGGTTTGCTTTCAATATGAAACATGTAAGGCATCTAAGATACATGGAAGCTAAAAAAGAAGGTGATGGTTGTTTCAAACAGCCCGTAGTTTGGGGAGATAGATATTGTCCTTTAAGCATACCGGCTATCATATTATAACGTAGGAGACAAGAATCAACTCTCGGCTCGGAATGTTTTGAAAACATCATGAGCTGTACACGCTTTTCAAGTCGCAACTTGCTTTTCCCATGTTGAGGATAATTCGATAATTCGTTACCGCATCGGAACTATATGGAAATCACGCTAGATACTCCAACTATCTGCGTGCAGGACAGGCTAGTTTACCACTAATCGCGTTAACCTCTAAGCAGCCTAACTGCGCGAAAATAGGGTCTCAACGTTACTTCACGGCAGATTAAAATGCTCCATTTTTCTAAAACCCTCCCTGTTGCAACTCCCTGCTTCATGTAGAGTGCCACCATTCCTTCGCACTTAGCACGTGGCGTATTTACGATGTTGGAACCCCGTGGGAAGGTTTCCCCGTCGCCCTGCTATGCCCTCACGGATCACGGTGCTGAGTTTTGACACTAAAATGCATCAAACAGTCAAGAGATATACGTAAAAACTCAAACTTAAAAATTCGGGATCAGTTAAAAAGAATTATTTGATTACTTTCTCAAGTGAACTCAAATTATTGCAGACGTGTTGAACTGGTGTGGGAGTTTTGTTTATTCCGACGATTTGAAAAAAATGTACGCATGTGCAGACGAATGACAACACTCGACTATTCCAATCGCCATATCCTGGGGTTCATGTTCAAATGCAAGCACTGGTATGTTTATCCAAAGATTTTCAGAGATTTTGAGCGATAAAACTGATTAAGCTTTTTTCCTCCTCTTCCCATGAAAGAGACACCGAGGTTGCAGGCTCCATACGAGCCTGACCAGGGTAACAACGGTTCTTTTATTCAGGGAGCAACCCCCTCCCCATCGTGGCCGGGGAATCGAAAACGCCCACGATGTTTTTCGCCTGTCGTAAGAGGCGGCTAAAAGAAGAACCTGCACCGTGTTTTTACTTTGAAACTGAATTTGAACTTTTACCATATTTGAAACAGGCTTTAAAAGGCAAGAGCAGCCACCCCAACTTGAAGTAGTGTAGTGCACTATCATGTTTTATGATTGTCTGTGGAGATTCGTGTGACAATATTTTTTCTCTTCAAATGTGAAATTTACTTTAGAGTAACTGCTTGGTTTACCGTCAAGTTGAATATGCGATATTGAAGTCCTACGGCATTATGAAAGAATTTAAATAGGAATAAGGAGAAATTGTGAGATTTATAGCTCTTTCTTCAAAATACGTTTGGGACGACTGTTCTTGCCCTTAAATCTTTTTTTATACTACTATATAGGTACTACAAGCACATCTGTGTAGTCTCATCTCAATCAGGGAGCACACCACGGTTAGCATGGTGATCTTCCCCAGGGAAGTTTTTTTTTTCTTTCTAAGAGTCCCCTCGACTCTCTGACGAAGAGCCAAGGGGCGAAAACCAAACATTCACTTCCGGAGGAGTTCTGCTCCCTTAAGGAGATAAACGTCCCAAATGGACGCCCTCTAAAGGGCAAACATGTGTGGTCCTGCTCTAGACTGCAGAAGCCACACCCACCAAAGCAAAACTTCCCCAGGGAAGTGTGCTTTTGAAGCACACCGTCAATTTTAGGTCCAATTTGCATGCGAACTGCTCATGTTATAGGTTAATCAGCTGTTGCTTATTTTTCGTGGATATGAAAAAAGGGGATAGTAATGTGTGGGTGATACCAAATTGAGATGGATTGAAGGTGGTTTAGACCATTTCAGTAATGGGTGTGAAAAGGGTGTATCTCGATTTGGGGCTTCCTTACAAGTGGGGCCCGAGGCAACGGGTTCCCTTGATCCCCCTGTCTTTCCTACACTGTAAAAAATGTCTGCAATGTCACTAAATTTTTGTACAATTACAGAAGAAAAAAGAAAGGCATTCAAAAAGGATACATAAAAGTGCTGTCAATGAGTTGACAGCACTTTTTATGTAATCTTTTGTTTTTCTTTATTTTCTTTTCTGCAAATGTACAGACATTTTTTACAGTGTAGTTGCACCACTTATATTGTCAAAAAGAGTTGTCGTCGTACTTTCTTAAATGACACCATCACAGATTTCGCTTCCGGTACCATTTAATCTCAGCACTTCTTTTCTATGAAAGGAAATAAAATCCTTATATTTGTCTACGAAACACTATTAAATAACGCTAAAGCTACTTTGTACACGAAAGTGGATGGATTCCGAAGGTTTGGAATATTAGAGAATCAGAGGAATTGTCAGTGAGCGTGTAAGACGATTAAGATCCTTATGATCAGCTATATCTTGTATAAAAATTATTGACACTGGAGTAATGCTGAATTGGATTTAGGCGGTAAATCTGCCACGGAAGTCGTAAAAAACGCAACTTTAAAAATTAAATGGCACGGAAGATTTTTTGTTGCAGGAAATAAAACTATCATAACTCGGGTAAAGACAACTGCAGGGTCCAAGCTATCCTTACAATTCAAGCATGAAACTATCCTTAATGCTTTTCCAAGGGTCCCAGTTCATTCAAATGGCGAGAAAATTTACGATAGTCAAAATCACATCCTTTAAGACCGGACCGGAAGTTCTAACGTTAAAGGGCAATTCTTGTTATCCCAGACATTTCCAGTTCTCCCGAGAGTGCAATTTGTCATAGCTCCTGCAATAAAGGCAAAGAGCACATCCTTATGCAGTCACAAACCTATGTCCTGGTGAGCATTAAATTATATAATGTGTTATCCACCCCCACCCCACCCCCCTTCTCTATATTGTTTTGGAATGTAAGCTACTCAGCATCTTTGGAATTTTTAAATTTCCTGCCAATCAAAGAGCACTAACTAACTTAAGATTTTTCATACCCTATACTTGAAATATTTTTTGCGGTACCTATGATGATAAAATGACAAAATGCTAAAGAATCCGAATGTGTTGCTTAAGTAGCCTATAGAGAGTACATTTTTTAAAGACCTCCCTTGTCCATACACCATTTTCCAAATAAAAATTATGGGCTGCAATGTAGAAAGGGTTCGTAGACGGATGGAGCTGTAACAAAAGAAAGGCATTTATGAGGCTCTTTTTAAAGATTTGACAAATTTTTACTCGCACTTAGCACCTACATTTTTGGGTTTGCAGTTTCGAAATTGTATTTCAGTACTAATTTTTCTTTATACTAAAGAAGATCAGATTAAATGTTCTGAGAGAAAAAATGACCAGAAATATGAAATGAGAAAAACTGTTTAATAGGACTATGTGGCTTCATGGGTAACAAATGAATAGATAGTTATGTGCCCCTGCCTGCAAGTTTGTCTTGCCTTTTATCTTTATTCTATGCCTTTTACTGTTGCCACGTACCGTTTATGTCTATAGGCTGTTTGCCCGCTACGGCGGCCTCTGACTTCGTCACTTTACAAATTTATAGAATAACCGTTATTTGTAACAGTCTTTAGTTTGCTTTGAGCTATATTATGTACCGTGCATACATCAATGTAAAAAAATGGTTCAAATTCTCTGTAAATTTACAGAATAAAAAAATAAAGAGAAACGTAAAGATTACAGAAAAGTTCTGGTAATGAGTTTCCAAAACTTCTCTGTAATCCGTATTTACTTCTTTATTTTGATGTTTCTAATTCTACCGGATTTTTTAACAGTGTATCATAAGTAAAATGGAATCAACTCTGTCCGAGATATTGTGGTAAGGTCATTATTTCTTCTGAAGTTTGCTCGTTTGTATCTATTAATACAAGATGACAATGTTTTGCCATTTGTTCTTAAACGAGGCTTTATATCAACCGCCTACAAAAACGAACGAATTTATCCTTTCAAATTTTCATTCGTGATTTGACTTATTCACCTAACTTGTATAAGTAATTTATCAACACAACTATATTTACAACCGCACAGCAGGATAATCTAAGCCTTTCAGTGTGGCCAATCTTGTAAATAATGAATTATACCCAATACGGTACTTAGATTAATTTTTAATAAAAATCAATGGCATGTATAAGCATTTATTACCTCTATTTTAAGAAATACTACCTCTCTATATAGGGGGCTTAGTAATCCTCATCGAAAATCGCAGTTTATATATTATCTCAAAAATATTACTGGAGTAGAATTATCATGAGGATGTAATTAAAACGGTTGGTAATCTTGCTATAACAACAAAATATATACTTTGTTTACCGTAACTGAAGTTGCTACTAAATATATTTCTAAGTTAACAAACAAGGCAAAAACAGGTCAAAGACTTATTGTACATTTTTTGTGGTTTTCAAAGATCCATAGAAATGATTACGTGTGCACCGTGCGCCGATATATACGTGAATGCCACATCAATATAAACAAAATAATTATACGAATGTAAAGGTATGTATTTCAAAATAAGATGTTTCTGTCATCTTACCAATTTGTGTGATCAACCTGACTGTTTGAGCTAGCCTCCCGTTAATACTACATGTGAATACTTTCTGTTAAGGGGCGGTAGGACTTTCCGACAGTGGGATTTTCATTCTTTGTCCAATATCAATTACTGGAATTAAACTGTAAAATGACATTTTCGCCCTAGAACCAATCATGGTTTCTCACTGGGGTCCTCGCATATACTGCTGACATCCTCTTCGCAGTTTCTCTGTTCAACGAGTCCAAATCCATCATTAACGGTCAAGTGTAGTCCCCCTCAAACCTTGTTTTCTAAACAGGTAAATATCACAAATTTCCCTTTATTTCTCTTCAAAGTATCTTCCATCACACGGTGTGACTGCGATATTGCAAAGTAAACCAAACAGTTACTTTAAGAAAATTTCACATCTTAGGATTAAAATTGTTGTCACGTGACTCTCAATAGCCAGTCCTGAAACAGGACAGTCTACTACACAACTGCACCTGTCCTTTAACTCGATGAAATTTCCTGAAGACAATCAGTGTTTGTTTGTTTTTTTAACGTAAAATATTCATTCCGCGGTTTCAAAAGTCATTGTCAAATGTGCATGTTTTTTTTTTCATATTTTGTCATAATAATTAAACTTATTCTCAGAGATGAAGCAATGATTTCAAACGTAAGGGAGGGGAATGACAGGAAAAGGAAAATGTTACGCAGAAAAATTTTCGCCGAGGGCGAAGCACGAGTTTTTACTGGTAGGGTCCAGAGGTCATTTTAGGACCCTTGTTGGGGTCAATGCGGAAAGCCCAGTTGGGGCTCCAGAGTGAAGTCCCCGGAAGTTCTGAGGTCTGAGTATATCTCTTTGTGTTGAAAAGTATGTCCAAGGATTGGGGGGGGGGGGCAACGGAGGGCGGCAATGTGTTATTGAAGTGATGAAAACTTATTGAACTTGGTTGCAGGCCTGGTTGGCTGGTATGCCATTAATTCATTTATCAATACCAAACAGATTGCGGCGCAAGCTGGTATGATGTAAGTAAAACTAACGAACTGTTTGATGTGAAGAAGGAATGTTAGATTAATGTTTTTTAACAGATTCTGGCTGCATTCAATCTAGGCTATGATTTATAATATCCTGAATTTCTAACAAAACTATGAAATGCATATAGTGATGTTTGAGAGCGGATACGTATAAACACCAGCCACCTAGCTAAAGGAGGGGTCCGGGGCTTGCACCCCATGACTCATGCCTCAAAAACAAAATTATAGCAAAATGGAAAGGAAGAACCACTTTTATACTGTACTTACCTTTACGTAAGGGGCACAATTTTGCATTTACAATCCTCAACAAAAATGATGAGACAAACTTCAAGCAGAACAAGCAACGAGTAAATCGCCATCCCCATATCTTCTCCAACTCCCCTATTCAATGCTGCAACAGCCTATACTTCAGTACTTTGGGTCTTATGAAACTTCAACATTGATCATGTAATAGTTAATGAATAATTCCCATCGAAAATATAAAATATTGACCCTTTTCAGACTTTTCAGATGTTTTCTGTTTCACACTTTTATCATGAATAAACATGATTTAAAGATGATGCATGAATAAACAAATGGTGAGAGGTTTAAATGTGTGACATCAAAAATGGATCTACCAAATGGTCAATGCGGATACCAACTTTTCCAAACTCCAGTGTAAAGACAACTTGGGTGTAGTACCCCGTGGGTTTATTTTGGAAGTTAAGTTGTCTGTTTCAATGAAAAATGTTTTTATTACTCTCCAAAATATTTACTATTTGATGAGCAATTAAGAAATTTCGGTAAATTATGTAACATTAGCAAAACAAATTTACAATTTTTGTGCAACACTTCAAATCAACACGGGGCTTTTATTTTTCTTTCAACGGAAAATGAAGATGTCTATATTACTGTCCAAAATATTAATTAGTTGATGAGCAATTAAGAAATTTCGGTAAATTATATAACATAAGCAAAACAAATTTACATTTTTTGTGCAACACTTCACATCAATGGGGGTTTTAATTTTCCTTTCAACGGAAAATGAAATACCCAGAAGCATTCGAACTCTAAATTGGATTAACCTTGAAAACTGTATACAGTATTTGAAGAGTTCTAACTGATATTTTATTGGATAGGCTTCTTACTTTTCATTAACTGCCAGGTTAAATAATTAATTTTGATGCAATTTCGCCATATATACTTATCCTAACAACGCCCACCACCACCACCAAAACGAAAATGTTAAAAAACCTGGCAAGATGAATATACGGTTTGTGACACACTTTGGCTGTACTAGTCCTGAATTTGTTTCTAAAGGCTATTCTTTTAAAATTATAAATGTGGAAGTTACACCCAAGTGAACACGAACTGATGAATGCGCTGTTGAGATGTTGAGATTTCCATACCCCTTTTAAAGCAAATTAGATCAGAAATTTTAATAGAACCGTTGTCTTAAATGAATAACTGTCAAAACAAAAAGAAATTTATCTTCGTACCGGAATGTATTGCCAACTAGCGTTTGTAAATGATTTTTCATTCATACTTGAAAATAATCCTTATTTTTTATTGGTCCATTAAGGTCAGGTGACAGTGTATAATCCCGCCATTAACCCTTCTCGGGCTATTCCATTTTACCCAGGGTTATGCTTAAAGAGGAAGTTTAAACAAAAAATTAATTTTCACAAGTGAAAGAGGACTTAAATCTACATAGTGTGGTCATACTCCATTCAAGTCAGACGTCTATTTCTCGAGATATGCAATCACATTCTAATAACATGGGCTTGTTGAGGAGAAAATTTGCGGTAAATTTTAAAGAAAAACAGAGGACAGTTTATTAATGTGACGATATGATGTCACATCCGCCGCAAAAAAGTTCACCTTTTTTTTTGAAAATGTGACAACTTTACCTGCTCAGATCTTGAGAACCACACATCGGATTTCAATGCAAATTTCACCGAAATGCTTAGAATACTTAACCCTCTAGCATTTAAGAACTTGATATGACCTTAAACCCTTCTTTTAACTGTTTAATGTAGTTATTCACAAAAAAATGTACTTCTCTTTCCTCTTTTTAATCAAAGTATTTTTCTTCTTGGTGTGATAATATATCTTTTCTGTAATTTTTTATAGTTTTTCTGTCCTTATTCATAACATAAACTCAATAAATTTGCACGTAACAAATAATTAAATCAATGATCTGAGAATCCTTAAGGAAGAGTATACAAAGTTTGCATGATCAATGCCTTGAGTACCAATAGTGGCGGATTAAATTATTTTAACTTTAGATCTGGAATAGAAACGACCAAAACAAAGAGACACACTCTAAAATCAAAAGAGGGAACTTAGTCACTCTTTGATATAGTGAAAAATGTGAATTCACTCCATTAGAGTGATAATTCACTTAAGAAAGATTGAAATTCCCTCTAAACGAGCGAGGTTTCACTCTTGATGGGGTGCCTACCGTGATCACTCTTAAAAAAGAGTGATCATCGCAGCCACTCGTGGAAGCGTGAATTTTTCCTCTTCCTGTAATGAATTTCACTGTGTTAGAGTGAATGATCACTCTTATGAAGTCAATTGACACTTTTCACTCTGTCAAAGAATGATTAAGTTTACTCTTTTGATGTAAGGGTGCAAATATAAACCTACCTTCTTAGAATCAAAAAGGATACATTACTCAAACAGTATACTGAAAGCTTTTTCAAGCTCAGTAAAACTAATATTCGTATGTCTTGTGTTACTTCTTACAAAAATAACAATTGCGCTTTTCGACGTTTAAAGAGCATGCAGTTACAAGTTGGAATAGTTTAGTAGTCTTATTCCATCAAATGACTCTTGACAATCATGTGGTAATATATTTTTCATTGATATAGGTAAAATTAATTGGTGTAACTCATTAGTTTACGAACTTCCAGTATTTAACCCTTGGAATGTAATAAAAGGTACATGTAAGAGAAATAAGGAGATGTTGGTGAGAATTTGTGACTGTTTTTTTTGGGGGGGGGGGGGGGCGACGGCTCTAGCCCTTCGGGTGAATAGTCCAAAGTCATATTTATGTTTGATATGTTGGAGAGGAAAATATTTTAAGTAGTCTGCTTAAAGTTTTATTCATTTCCAATGTTCGGTTCTGAAGATTTCAGCAATTGAAAGAGACGAATTTTCCAAAAAGTGTACTTGAAACAAGCAGGTGTGATGTCATGGATTCACACTGTTGGTCAATGTTTTGTCATTCTTTTTTATTTTTCCTGCTATAAATTAAACATTGAATTTATTAGGGATGTTATCTTGCCCTTGGGGCATATAACATCCATTGCTCAGGACGCACCTATAGGGTATCAATAGATCAAAGTTTAGTTGCATGAAATTGGTGCAGTAAATATATTAAAAAAAAAATGGACAAGAATGTGAAACCATTAAATCACACCTGCTCACTTCAAGTTCATTCTGTGTAGCAAATTTGTCCCATTCAATTGCTAATATTTTGAAAACCGACCAACGTGGGAAATGAACAAAAAATTCATCAGAATATTCTTTTATGGGTAAATTTAAATATTTCTTAGAACTGGGATACATTTGGACGATCTCTTCTAACGATACCGGCCAGGGCTGGCAATACCGGCTATCTGAGGTCCTTGTTTACTTATTTACTGACTGCCTCGTTTTATCTGGTCCACCCGAAGCTGCTTCAGAAGGCCCAAAGGTCCTTGGTTTTGTATGTATATACATAGGGCTCTATAACCAACGGTGTACGTGTACCCGCTGTCAGAGATCAAAGGGGAGCGACAATCGGTGTTATCCTAATACGTTTTGTTGAACACTAATCGAGCAGCGCAGAAAGCCAGACAACTCGTCTAGGAACAGTTTCTGAACAAAAGCCGAAATATGTTTAGACGAATGAGGTAGCGATACTTAAGGGGTTTCGGGACTTTTGCCCAAAGAAGACAATTATGGCGTACTTAGCGATCTCGATGCGTCTGCATCGATCACATGAAGAGTTGCAGATAAGAGGAGAAAGATGGAAGGAAAGACGGACAACAGGTTCGCTTTAATTGAGGAACAAGCCATTTATTGTGCAATGAAACTGATACCGCAACGAACAATAGGAAGGTTACACAGGTAACCTACGGACAGGACAATAGGGGCCTAAGTAGCAGATAAGAGTTGGACGGCGTTATTTTGTTAAAAGCATAATGGGATGGGTACAGAGTCTTGTTGGGATAGAAATCAAAATAAGAGATTTAGTAGAAAAATACTTAATGTAGAAGTAAGGGTGTTTACGGAAAGTGGGGAGTGCAAGGGGAGGACGAGATGGCGATTATGTTCAAGTTTGTCGATAAATTCTTTTCTTAGAATTCGAATCATCTTACGGTGCCCTGAGAGGTGCAGGATTAATTTAAATTAAATTTGTAAATTCTAGCCTTGGGATATGCTGGCAATGAAAGTTAGAAGTGTAAAATTAAGAATGATTTACACACTTACACCGAGTAGTACTCTCCATAGATTGGAGGGTCTTGGTCCTTTTTCTGTGTTGAAAGTTTGCCTATAGGCACCATTCCCCTCCCACTTCAACAGGCTAGGTGTATATTCTGTCCAAATCAAACGGGGTTTTGGCCGTCAGTCCCTCCTGCTACTTTCTGGATTCCAAATCATTGTTGCCAGCTTTTCTTAGTCACAAACCCTTCCGCGTATGGTAACACATGTCAAGATCTCAGGATAAACAAATACATCACTCAGAAGGGCATGAGTCGTCGTGCGTATACTTATTTTATTATATTTTTCATTGTATTTTTCACAGTATGGTGCACAATAAATGCTTGTGTAACTGCATAATTGGCCCAAATTATGCAATGAGAGCGTCATAACAATTGTAATTTGTCTAATTTCTCCGATTAGAATCGAGTGAAATTGGAGGAAATAATTCTGTTATATGCTTCTTTAAAAGAAAAATAAAAACGCGAGAAAAACGCCAAATCCCGTTTTTGCGTCCCATTCAAAAATCTTTCCACCAAGCATTTCCGAAAAAGTCTAAATTCTCCTTTTTGGTGTAAAACCCCAAACTGGCAACTCTGTTCCAATGCGGGGAAACACTCAACGATGGATTTAAAGATGTTGTGTGAACTCGAAAAAATTGACAATGACTCTTTCTCGATTGAAAATTTTCACTCCGAATTTTGATTGGCTCCTATAATTTATCCTAAAAGATTATTTTTCACTTCTAATGGTTTCAGAGAGTATTTCTGTCAATTGATTTTAAGATAGAAGAGCGAAAGGTACTTAGCAAAAGGGATATAAAGTTTATCCAAGCAAAATAGCAAAAATCATATCATGAAGTTAATTTATAAATAAATGTATAACTACGTACGTAATTATGTAATTATTTTACCTCATGACGTCAAAAAAGTAAATAAATAAAATATCACTGAAGAAAATTCGTATCAAATTTATGTATACATAAATATATTTGTACGTATGCACAATTATATTATCCCAATAGATTAACGGTCGAAATATCATTGAAGGAAAACTTCCCCTCACTCAAAAGAAAGTTACATGTCATACATTATTTTGTACTTTGGTAACTCTAGAACAAAAACTAAAAAGCAAGTTCGTTCCCAGGGGTAAATTAATAGTACGTGGAAACTGTTCGAAATGATAAAGTGACAGCCTATATTTTTTGGAACAGTTAAAGCGGTAATAAAAAATTGTTGTTTGAATTTTTTCACAAATTTATTTTGTCATCACATTTTTACATTCAAGTTGAAGTGAAAACCAACATCGTGCAAAATGATCTCACGGTGATGACAGTCTAACGGTACTGAGTCCGAGTTGCAGTGCAGTGGAGACATGTCTGGTCTTGCATCTGTGTGGAGTTTTTACCCGGTTAAATATTCAGAAATTTTCATTTTAGAGTAATTAACACAGAATTAACGGGTTTTTTTTAACCTGGAAACCTTCTTCAATGTTTTAACATTCTAGTAAACAATCAGCAGGGAAAACGAGAAGCTAGAACTAAAGGTTAACACTCCCTGTCAAACTCTTATTTTCCATTTAAATGTGTGTATTCAGTGCACCATCATAGCAAAGGCAGAACTTCGTTTAAATCATGAACACACCTTTTAGACGCACCAATAAACTCACGAAATGATGTTTTCATAAAAACAAAAAGCAATTCAAAATTAAAGGCATATTTTCATCATCCCAAACAGTTCCAATTCTCCCAACCTACTTACCTCTAGCCCCACTCACATTTATCTAAAACTCATCTTTATCCAGACACAATCCTTGTTTATTGCTTCATGGCTTGTCCCAGTGGCCATACAAGTCCATAATGTGTAATCAAGACACTCTCAGTGCCCATGCTGTGTAATTTAGCTATGATGCATTGTTTGAATGTGATGCCAATCAAAGAGCTGTACCAATTGAGAGTTTTGATATATGTATGCTGAAACTGTAGTTTAGGGTGACGAATGACTGCCTTTAAGGATATTTCAGTGTGAAATACTGGACAGCTTGAGTGAAAGAATGATTGTCTATATTAATGGTGCATGAACGAGTCTCCGTGTGAAAACATTTCTGTCTCAAAACTAGAGTTACTGTGCAAATTTTATTTTGAATTATAAACACAAAAAAGACCGTGACCTTGAACCAATTGGTTGGAAACTGGGGCCCCAAAACTCAATCTAACTAACTACCTATAAACACAAATTAGTCAAAACGATGTCTGAATTGATCAATCACGTTTGTCAACGACATGTAACTAATTGGCTTAGGTTCTGACCAATTTTAAACCTTGTTTACTAAGTTTTCGACAATAATTTGTAGTCCATTACTGATGTTACATTAGTCAAATATGAGTGACAATATGAGGTTAGTCAGTTGATCGGAGACATGGTTTTGACGAGTTTGTGTTTACAGTGATATCGATTGCCGGAATTCTGTGTCTGTAACCATGTAGAACTTACCATTTCACATTTAATTAAAACTTTTCTAAACACTTTTTGCACTACATTTAGATGCTAAAAACACATTAAATTGCTAAACGTTTAGTGTTTAACAGCTAAACATGTTTAGAATAATAACGTGTTTACAATGTGGGGGAAAACAAGTAGTTAGTTGCTTAACACATTTTAAGTGCAGGCTTATGAGTTTCGCCAAGGATCAGCATGGTTATCTCAGTGTGTGTGCGTTTGAGGGTGCGTTGGTGTATGCGTGTGTTTTGGTGTGGGGGATGATCCACCCATTTAGGTAACAAGGATACTTGTTCACTTAGTTTTGCCGAGCTACGTTATTAAAGATGACCTATCTTCTCTTGAAAATACAATAAAATTATGCAGGATTTTGGATGACGTCACAAATAACACGTGTCCTATCTTCGATTGGCGAACCAATTCGGTACAGTATCGATAATGTCACATCAGTGGCAACTTATCATGAAAACGTTAGCATTATTGACGGTGCATCCAATCAGTTCAAAATCGAAGTTAAAACAAGGTTATTTTGTGACCTCGTCCAGAATTCAGCATAGTGTTTAATACATTTTCATGAGCCGATAGGTCATCTTTAAGCAAGCATCGCCGGTAGACATTTTATTATTACTTTTTCTACGTACCGCATTCCCAGTGTTGACGATTTTTTTATTTTCAGAGTGATGCTCCTTACAAACACCTTTTCACAAATTTATAGATTAGGAAAGGCCATCAAGAGGCAATTAAAGATTTTTCTCGTCATATCATCTTGAATGGTCTCAGAGAATCAAAACAATTAATAAATAGCTATATAGATTTAAAAATATCTTCGTTTCGATTCCAAACAATAAAAACACTATCAACCAGAATGGGCTATTGTATCGATAAATAAACATATCGAATTGACTGGACTAAATGATCAATTAACCATTTAAAATCGACCCACTTCAAAGCTGAGCGAATTTGATTAGTAGGAAGGGAACAACCAGAATCGGCGACAGACGGTGGTAAAATTAACCGAACGTGCACTAATCCATGATAGCATGTATTCAAACCTTTTACACCGGTACGGTATTCTTTTCATGTAACAGAACCATTCTAAGATAATGTCACTGAATAGCTCTTATCGATTACTTTAGCGAATTTTTGGTTTTGTATGAAACTGAGGGAAGTACACACAACTTTAATTGAGTCCATCTGCGGTGAATGTACTTTCTGTTCCCTTTCATACCTTAGTGGCTGTTTTTCAGTAGCAAACAAACCCAGGGAGCTCCCTGGTAAACCTTTCGTTCCAAGAAATGTGCTTAGGCTGCGTATATGGTCTAGGGTAATGAAAATTTCTGTGGTCGATTCCAATTAGAAGGCAGGTAATAAAAGTGTTTTGTTTAGATGGGTTAAGAATTTATTTACTTATATGATTAATTGCCAAAAGTTCATTAAATTTGTGTTCTACGCAGTGGCAATGTCGGGAGCATTAGGTACGTGCAAGAGTTTGGGATATTTGTTTCCAATGGTCCGCTGCGTTGAGATGGTTGTCAGAACCGGAATTTTCATGTTATATTATGTAACCCCGTTGTATATTTTATGCGACGCTTAGCCAATAAACTCAAAGAAAAGTTTCCAAAGAGTATATTAACACAACGACCACCTTGTGGGCAAATTGAAAAGTCTCTATTTACAAATAGGCCTATTGCCCACAGGTGAAATCACAGTTCCCAAGAACTAAAGGACGGTGTATCAATTTATTACTGAAGCGATAATTTGCAACCGTCTATTTTGTTATTCACTATTTTTTTTCAAGAAATTTTACGTTTTGATCCTTTTTTTTTGGGGGGGGGGGGGCATTTTCACACAAACCTTTATTACACAAAAATGTTCTTTACTTTCAGGAACATCTTACCATGAATTAGGTTTCCCCGAAATTTGGGGTGCTGTGGGCGGTGGTTTCATCACTGGACCCACCTTTAACGCCTAAGTTTGCTTCGGTATAAAAAGTTTGGGAGGTTCACATTCGATATCTGTTCTTTTTATCCAGTCTAGTTATTCAGTTAGATAGAGTTTTACGGCTCAGTCTCCAACCTTTTGGTTCAAGTCGCCAAGTCAAGAATTTAGCCATACATGACAGACCAATAATATAAATGGTCTGAGGGCCGAGGTTGGTCAAGTGTTGTCCTTCAGGGGACGTAATAGCTTCTTCGGTAAGCAGTTTAAATTTTGGTTTTGAAATGCCCTTTGTCAGAGGGTCTCGAGGACTTTAGAAAAAGGAGGCTCATATTTGGAATGAAAATATCTTTGGAATGGTAAAATATTCTTTTTCATCCATTCTTGGTACCGTAATAATTCTAAACTTTCATTGGCCCACTGCGATCAGGTGACCGCGCCTTTATCCAGTCATAAATACTCCCTTTTACTGGGGTTGTGTTGTTTTAAAAAATGTGGTTATTTAAAAAAGAAATTTTCCGCCCCTTCCTCATTTTTAAAACAAAATATTTTTGTGCATGAAAGAACCGCAAGGTTTAATTCTTACCTCAAGTCAAAAAATTCAAAAATATATATTAAAAAGCTTTGAAAATGAATTTCCATCTTCATAGGATATTATTGAGCCGAGATATAAAATGTTGAAATTTATTCACTTAAAAAGGTTAGTCTGTTGCACAATAATTTGTGATTTTCTTCTTATAAAACTCACACTACCTACTTTAATTCCCTTGAAAATTAGAAATGTTTGTGTGACCTTGCACACTTCCTATTTGCCTACATAGCAAGGTGCAGAAAGAGGGCTTAAAGGACCAATCCTCTCACCCCAAACGGCAATTTTGGTAGGGGTGTACCGAAATCCTCAATTGGCTCAGCTCTTTGATTGACAGCTAATTCAAACAATGCAAAGTGCCACAGCTTGTATTACACAGCATGAATTGTACTGAGAGTGTTTTGGTTATACACATTGAGCCTTATAATACTCACCCTGAAGCAATAAACTCAGACTGTGTCTGGATGAGGATGAATTTCAAATAATTGTGGGAGGGGCTTAAATAAGAAGGTTAGGAAAATTGGAACGGTTTGGGGGTGAGAGAATTGGGCCTTTAATTCAATACATCGCCCCTCAAGAGTAAGAGCGCTATCACACTTTCATATGGGTGCAATAACTTTCAGAAAAACAAAGCAATACAAAGAATGTAATCTTGAATACTGCAACAATGACATTACAAATTGTTGCGCAATGTACCATTTCGATTTCAGTGAGATAAACTTCAACATTTCATATCTCGGCTCAAGAATGTCCTATGAAGATGAAAGTTGGACTGTTATAGAATACATTATCATGCTGTTTAATATTTACTTTTTGAATCTTTTAACTTGAGGTATACTTGAACAACTTTGGACCTGTACAATGTGGAATGGATTTTCAAGAGAGTAATGGTACCGCCGATTGCAATTCTGGTGCGCCACCGAAAATCACTTTCATAAATTCCGATCATGCATAATCCTACGCCATAATGCACGGTCCTTCGTTCTTTAAAGAGAAATATTGCGTTTTAAAATGCTCCAACATAGCATTAAAAGTGAATAGATCTAGTCATTTTCAAATCATTCGGTCTCATCAATAGACCCCAGCAATAGCTTCATCTCCTCAAAATATTACTCACAAGAGGAGTTACGGAGGCTGCATCTTTTGAAATGTTGAAAGTTTGGGTGAACAAATTATTTTTAAGCAACAAACAACTGAATTTCAATCTGAGGGAAACTTGTTTCTTGAAAAGAAGGCTACCATACTGCCTTATCTGTGATTATGATTCACTCTTTCCCAGTAAATATTGGTTTTAAAAGTATGAAATTTCCTTGTAAAACAAAGTTGCAGTATTTCCTTTTAATGCAAAAACTTGCCAAGGGCGACTAACTATACAAGTTTGCTGCCCCCACAACAAAAGCAAATTTCATCTTTGTCTTTCCTTAATTTAATAAGTTTGAAATTACCTTATCATCTATATAAATTTCGAAAAAAACACTTTCCCTATTGTTGCAATTTTCGTGCAACTGCCCGCGAAAGACATTACCTTTTTACAAATTCATAAGTGGTTTTAGAGTCGCGGTTCCATGAACACAAAAGACCATCAAAACATTTAACTTCCGGTTTGGTGAATTATGCCATCAACTTTTTGTCATTCTTCCTCTAAACAGATGGCCAACAAACCCAAGCGATTTCCATTTTATCTTCTTTTCTTACTTCCAACAAAACAACCCATGGATCACCAATACATTTTTATACATTTGTTACAAAGAAAACAATACCAAAAGTTGAACGCCTTGTTTATTTTATTTTTTCATTCATCCGACCTTGGTGTCCTCCGTCGTCGGTTAGCTCGCATTCAATTCTTCATCATCAACACCGCAGCAAAGAAAACAACTTTTAATATCTGTCAAAACATGACGGCCATTTGTCGCCAATTATCATTCCTTCTTAACTTGTCGTTGCTTTTATTAGCGTCCTGAGGAGGCTTATAATGACCTACTGTTACTTCAAAGGCACACAGTTGCGCAGTGGACATAGTCCGCGGCTTGTAGTCTGCGGAGCGTCTATAGCTGCCGTCCCTCTGCGCTGCCAGACAGATTGTTTTGCTTTGTTTTGTTTTCTTTTTTTCGAAGCAATCAGCTGAACCAAAAAACTTCGTCCGCTCCGCGGGGTGGAGAAGTTTTAGCTCTGATCTCCGCATTTTCAAACTTTTGAAATAAAATATTTTGATCCAAAAAAAGGTTGGAGTGTCCTAGGGCTGGAGTTAAAGTTTCTTATTTGAAATATTTTTATTAACAGAAGTCATGATTTTGAATTCAGCACTTACCGTATAGGTATGGAAAGTATAATAACGTAAAAATACTCAGTATATAAAAGAAATCTTCGGCCCTAATGCACTTAATTTTTAAGAGGACGCTCATGAGCGCCGTTTATCTTTTCCAAATCCTATCTGGTGACACTTATGTCCAAACGAAGGTATTAATATCCTAGAAGGAGATATGTCACAGTTATATATCTATATGTGTTAATATATGTGGTAGACTAAACTAAGCTTTGTTTTGTATAATTGTTCCGTTTTCTTTTCTTTTCTTTTCTTTTCTTTTCTTTTCTGTTCTTTCCTTTCCTTTCCAGTTTCTTTTCTTTTATTTTCTTTTATTTCAAGTTCTTTTCTTTTCTTTTCTTTTCTTTCCTGTCAGGGGTGGCGCCAGCGAGGGGGGGGCATGGCCCCCCATCGGGGAATACTGGCCCCCGTCGGGGAAGGTCGGCGGTTTCGCAGGGGAGGCTAAAAAATAAACAGCAGTGGCGGAGCTGTCATATGGTCAGGGGGCGGTCGCCCCCCCCCCTGACGGACCAAAATCGTTTGTCGGCGCCCTTTTGGGGTTTTCAACATACTTTACTCTTGCACCATTTTTGGCAAAAGACAAAATTTAATAGCGTTGTTTTAAGGCCCAGATAACAAAATGCTCAAACAGCCACCAATAAATGTACTAACTGCACTTCATTCTGATGAAAAAGGTCAACTTCTGTAATTTAGGGATAGGTTTTGCCGCAAACGTATCTTCATGCTTTATACGCACTAATGAATGTTGTCGCTGTGCTATTGCTTCCACACCAAGCGTGATTGTAAGCTTACAAAATACACATACTGACATTAAATTAACCCTCCCGGCCAGTAAAAGATGTTGCAAAGGGCGCAGCAATAATTGTAGCGCAAATAGCCCTCTTGTTGTCGGGGATAATTGTCAACATAGACAATAAAAAGACGATTTTCAAAATCATTTGAAGAGAAAATTCAGGTTAAAATAAAACAGAGCTGTTATCATAGTGGTAATGATTTAAGAGTTGTAATGATTAGTTTCCATTTTGCTTTCCTTCAAGTGACCATTATCAAAATAAATGGCTATTTCTGACACTGCGCGATAATTCTATGAAAATGCTTACTTCTGTACTTCCGTGGTCTAAAATGCCTGAACATTGCATCAAATAAGCTTAAGTTTAGGCTACTTTTATTGATTATGAATTCGGTATCTAGAAAGCCAAGCAGACCTATTGTCTTGGCTATTTCTTTTAATGTGCTTAATTAATAGCTATTTCAAATGGTCGCATGATGTAAATTACCTCATTTAATGTTTCTTCGAGTACATATCTTGATTTCCAGGTGCCAAAAATGTACACCTAACGGTGATTAATTTCCATAACTTTTTCCCTCTGTAAGATTGCTTGCTATTTAGCTCTAGCAGGTTTAATCTTTACCTTCAAATAGTAACCCATTATTACATTAAAATCTTAAATCGAGACCTGACAATAACACACAAAATATAATGACTGCCTTCATACTAGAATGTGGAAGAGAAGGATAGAAACATGCGCGTCCGCAGGTAGGGGCAAGGGGGGAACTTTCCCTCCCCTGGAAAATAAATAAAAAAAAAACTGAAAAAACGAAGAAAACATAAAGAAAAAGACGAAGAAAAATTAACATCAACATTTCTTAACGGTTCATCCAGTGTTTTCCCTATTTATATGCGGTAAATAGGCTTTAGAAATGTCATTTCCAGCGATCTGAGCGGCATTTTGGGCCAAAATTTTCTTGCGCTCCGCGCCAACTCATGGTGGCGCGGAGCTTTCCCCCCTACAAGAATTTAGTCCCCCTCCCCCGAATTTTCTTCAGCGGAGGCCCATGGATAGAAATTTTAACATGTTTTTATAGAAAGACTCACTGAGGAGAAATGTCAAAGTAGTCTTCTACCAGGTGAAAATCAAAATAATGGAAAATATGAAAAGCCGTGGCTTGGATCGTGCGGAGACTCAGGGTATTTACTCCTTCGAAGCGTCCCTGCAGACCATTTTTGCCCCCTCTGACCGAAACCCCTAGCTCCGCCACTGATAAACAGTACCGTAGTGTGAGAATGTCTCTCCATGAGTCTGACTGAAAATTCATTTGAAGCCACCTTGTAACGTGAAAAATTTTCAAAGACGTTGAAAGTAAAATCATTTATAGCGTGAGTTCGTGTAGTCACATAGAAAATCTCACAATTTAGTGGACTTTGTAATTGAGTACAACGAACAATTTCAATAGCGTCAAAAACATTCGTATGTTTTCAATTCGGTTGCACAGTTTTCCCCCGAAAAGAGACAAGACCACTTAATCTTTTTGTAGTGGTACCTTTTAGCTGGTCACTTTCTAATCAAATAGCAAGTTGGGATTTTTTTTTCAAGTGAAACTTTCATTTCAAAGGAAAACTCAAAGTAACGAATGCTTCCTTTCGAGTTGCAAGTCTGGGAAATGACATTTCCGGCTGTCTGATGGGTTAGATTTTTCAAAAATTTTCTGTACGCTCCGCGCCAACTGATGGTGGCGCTGCACTTTGTAAGTGTTTTGGTCCAACAGATTACTAAACAGAACAATGCATGCCTCCAAATTATTCTTCGTTTGGGGCAATATTATGAAGAAAAAAATTGATTGCGAAAGAAAGCTGAAAATAATGACTGCTTTGTTTCTGGTTACGAGCCTGGGAAATGCCATTTCCGACTGTCTGGGATTCTCAATTTTTCGAAAATTTCTGTGCGCTTTTAGCTAGTCTTTCGGGCAGGATTACATTTTTCGGACAAGAAAGTTAATTCTGCCCCCAAACTGAGACGCTTCCCTTCGCCTATGTCAATATATAAAATATAAAACTTCAAACAAATGGAAAGCCAACATTTTTCCGCGAGGAAATTTTCCAATGTTTTCCGAGGGACTTAATCTGCATAATAATATAACTGCACATCACCCCTATTTGATTTTTCTTATAAGAAGGTCAGATTCTTCCATAAAAACCAAACAATCTGTCATAAAATTACAATTTTTCTCCAATATAAGCTTCACGTTCTCAAATTTTGTTAAAAATGTCAAAATTTACCATTTCCGATGGATACTCCGTTCAATAAAAAACCAAAGCTTACTTTGTTAATAGCCCCGACAATTCTGCTCTTCAAAGGCATAGAACTTAATAAAACCCCAAATTTTTCATTGTAACCTTACCAAAAAACTAATTTTTTCATTAAATTCCAAAGTTTCTGGTTTAAAATAAGCTCATAATTCTCAAATCTTAGTTCAAAAAAGGGAAAAATTTTGCCAGCCAATTTGTAGTTTCGTCTGAGAGCAGGCCAAGTACGACGAAATACGTAACCCACAAAAAAATCAGCTGTCGTCTATATCACTTTTTTGATATTGCCCATATTAAGGGCAGATTCTTCAATAAACACCCCAACTAGTCTTTAATGGCCCTTGCAAAAGCCAAATTTCCTACACAATTTTTAAATTTTCTTCTAAACAAACTCTATTTTTTAAATATTTGTCAAAAAGAAAGCCAAAAATTTCGTCTCGCTACGCGGGCCTCAAATTCTGCCAAGTCACTTCCCACGGACCCGCTGGGACTAATTCATCGCCTTTGTCGGGGCCTCAAAATGCTGTCCCCCCTGTCGTGGAGCTTGGTCCCCCTGTCGGGCAAATCCTGGCGCCACCCCTATTTTCTGTTCTATTCTTTTCTTTTCTTTTTCTTTACGTCACTTTTCTTTTCTATTCTTTTCTTTTCCCTTCTTTTCTCTTTTTTCTTTTATTCCTTTTCACAGAGGTAGTTTAGGTTTAACATCACGAATTTCCTACAAGGCAAGCTTTATATGAAGAAAAAGTGCAGTTATTTTAAATAATTAGTATTTTCTCAACTCTGAATGCTTTTGAGATGCAGTTTTTGACTGCTGGAAGAGAAAGATTTCTGCACATTTTGAAGTCGACGAACTCTGCTTTCGGAATACACCTTTTAATGGTGCGTTCACCCAAACTAAAACCTGTTGCGTTGTTGCGGGTTGGGAGTGGAATATTTTTCTCAGGACGAATAGAGGAATGGCGAAATTGGAATGAAAAATTTCCCATCCTAACCACAAAATCCAGTATACTTCGGATTTGGTGTGCCTTAATTAACTATGCCAAGATCCCTTTACGTCATTCTGGTAACCATGAAACGGCTGGTAAGTAAAGGCTACGGGCCCACCATGTAAATCCTGAGTAAGATAACACCTAGTTAAGCACAGCGATCCCATGGATTGAAACCTATCCAATGAAAAGCGCAAATTGCAGGACATATTAGGACTCGTTTGAGAAATAGTTTCAATCAGTGATATCTCACGATGAACGTGCTCTTTGATAAGACCGACAGTAGCGGTAATCCTGGAGAGGGAAGACAAAAAAGAGAAAAAATAAGTCAACAAAAACTATTTTGAAAATGAACAAGCGAATGTTGAAATAGTCTTTGTACGTATTACGAAGGTAATGAAATGTCTGCATAGCCGCTCATATTTGCTTCCCTTTTCTATCCGTACGCGGCTTCCGGCCCCGGCCATCAATTCCACTAAACAGCTTAATGATAAGCTGAACGAAATCTCGCACGCTCTGCAGAGTTAAAATGGCCTGTGTAACGACTCTGTGGCTACCGTCCCTCAGCTGGTTTTTCGCAGCGATGAGCTGAACTAAAAAAGGCTTCGTCCGTTCCGCGGGCTAGGTAACCAAATACACTCTTAGAAGTGCAGTGACATATATGTGAAATGTGATAAAGTGTTACAGTGTAACAGCGTACACCGGTACATTGCACAGCAGAAAGGGCAATTTTTCGGGAGCATGACACAGTACAGCATGACAAAATAATACACAGTATTTTACCAAGCAACTCCCTGTACTAAGAAGAATATGACCCGTGGGCATATAACTGAGGACAACTTTCCTTAAGCCAAGGGGAGGGGGTAGAAACCTGAATTTACCCCTTCTAGAGAGTTTGCAGTCTACCATTGACTCGATACATTTTTACACATGTGACCCCTGAAAAATGTTCAACCCTGGAAAAATTCTCGCCTCACCCCTAAGTGCCTTCTCTGGATATGGGGCTGCATGACAGACCAGTTTAGTCTTCATGACATAGAACAGCATACACAAAAAATTTTGTCATTGTTTTTATATTTTATTAACATGACACAAACACAAGTCCCCTTTTTCATTATTATTAATATATCCTCTGGTGACCTGACTGGTATTTAGGCCTATGTTTTGGTAACTTGCAACAAATTCCATATCATACTAGAAAGGGGAACTCACCCCGTCGTATAGAATCGTGGCGTTCTGAAAGACAAAAAGTTCAGTGCGGTGGGAAACGCGTAACACGGGGAAATTGAATAGACATGCATAACCTTTGTATTTCGCTGGCCCGTACTCAGACAAGGTACTGAAAGGGACGAGTTCTTCCAGGAGAGGAACAATTTTCAGGCGGGATCGGGGCAAATGTATCAAACGTATTCAGTCAGGTAACTTTCAAACTCTCTGAAGAGACGAAAAATTGCCCCCCCCCCCCCTCCCGGCTACAGTCCTGATTCATCTTTAGAATGTTGATATACGTTAGAATATTACATCACTTTATTGTCTACCACGGGTAATATAGGTTATATGGAGCAGTTTTGTGCTAAATATCAAAACATGACGACAGTACAAATATCACATTTCGAGAACGAATCGGGTCATCAAGGAATCAAGAATTATAAAAGTAATCCGAGGGAATATCTACTTAGCTAATTAGCTTCAAACTTCTTCTTATCTCTCTTCCGACATATATATTTATACTCTTTTGATGCTTTTTCTTAAAGAGGCTCATTGAGTTTACATCGATAACTTAATGAGAGTCTCAAAGGGTCACTACCACATAACAAGGCTTATAGCTAGCATAAAAAGTCAAGTTTCAAGTCCAAAAAGTCACAGAACACGTTAAAATTTTGAATTTTCTAATGTCCTGACTTGTAACGGTTTTGTACATAATTTGAAAAAGTGTCTGGTCACAAATTTTTGAAAACCGACTTTAACTGTTCAGTACTCACTCATTAAACTGTTATTTGTGAGATTTAGGGATTGTCTAAGATTGACAATTTGTCATTGGTATGTGAAGAAAACTTAACAGGTTTGGAAAAATTTGTTGAATTTCATGAACCAACTCAATGAGCCGCTTTAAATCCTCCCGACCCTCTAACAAAAGGCCGTTAGGCAAAACCAAACTTTAAACTGCTTTCCAGGTATATTTCATGACATTTAAAGACTAGTTCAATATTGTATTATTAAGGTAAACCAAGGTGCGTTGCCTCCTCGTACATTTCAATGCATTTCATTGCATAAGCAACATATGGAATAGGACAGGCGCGGTTCAAGGAACATTATTTTTTTTGGGGGGGGGGGGGACTTATTCACGTTTTACCATCTAAGCGGAGCGCCACCATCAGCTGACGGGTAGCATTTTTCCAATTTTGGGGCGGGGGTTAGCAAAATTTTGGAGGGCTAAAGCCCCCTAGTCCCACCCCCGTAGAACCGGTTACACACAAGCCAATGAGCCACAACTTGAAAAAAGGCCGTGGTCTGGTCCCTTTGAACCAATAGTAGGTTGAAAACTGGGCTGTAAAACTCCATCCAATCTAAACTACTTCTCGTACATTTCACAAATACATGCAAATTATGGTTTCCATGATACTATGAAAAATGTATGTTGTACCAACGCAACTGTGTCTTTTTAGAAAACGTTAGAAAAAAAACTCAGTTGAGATACTTCGCCTGTTATATGGCCTAAAATGACATATGAATTAACTAAAACGCTTAATATCTCGCCACCAAGCCAGCAGTCAATTGATGCATGGGCTAAAGGCCAAGGCAAGGGGGAATTCCCCTCTAAAGAGTTGGGTGAGGTAGGATGGGCGGTAACTAGGGAGAGATCTAGGGTGTAATATCGGACAGCTGTTCTTGATCTATGTGTTTTCTCTTTCTTTTTGATATCTACTGTCCTCATGTACTTTTTTTAGTTTGTACTATCCTAGTTCTTTTTTTTTTTTTTCCTTTTTTCTTGGAAGCACTTTACTCGAGTTCTTCCCTTCACAATATTTTGATTTCATGTAATGTTCTACTTTTATTTCTGTAAATTCAACCAATCACTATCAAATATTGTGGAAAAACAAATAAATCAAATGAAATGTGTTTGAAGTTTGCCATGACTCTAATACATTTTTACATATTTGGCCCCCTGAATTTTTTCGCCCGGGAGGCAGGTGCTCAGAATACAAAGTTCATTTCGACCTATGGAAATCATACTTATGGTATCTCTAAGTAAAAATTAATTGTAAAATGTATGAAATGATTTTGCACTTCGGATCCACTAATTTTGATGGTGTGTTACGGCTCTTTTCCCGCCCTCGGCCAAAGCACAATTAAGGGAGATGCACATTAAAAAAAAAGTGAGTTAGAGCAAAGATGATGTTTACATGGAGCAACGATCTCGGTAAAGTCAACGGTTCTGGAATACTATATCTCACATTTTGTGTAGGGCATCCGTCACTCCGTATACCTGTAATTGCTCATCTCCCAGAGGAGCCTTGTCAATGGCCACCGGCGCCATGCTGATTACATTGTCAAAGGGTTTTCTGGAATGCACTGTTCCCCTTCAACTTAACTTCCAAACTTCAAACGGTTTCAGAGAGCCGCTCGTATTGTTAATTTGCTAATCCATTCATAGCTAACGATGTCCATTACTAATGGGGTTCTGGACAGCTGGATGGCAGGCTTTGCGGAATACCGCAAAATGCATTTTTGTCACCCGGCCCATCGAAGCACTACCTCCAAGGTAGCAGCTTCGACTGTCACACCACACAGTTTGGGGACGGATCTGCCAACAACTATTTGAAACATTAAAAGGGCAAAAGCAGACGCCCCAAACTTGTCTTGAAGCAGCAACTAAATTTCACAATTTTAATCTTATTCCTCTTCAAAGTATCTGCTATTATTATTTAGGACTTCAATATTGTATACTCTAGGTAAAGCAAGCTGTAACTCCTGGTAAATTTCACATTTGAAGAGAAAAAATGTTGTCACGTGACTCTCAAGAGCCAATCATGAAATCATACGGTCTACTACACTGCTTCGTTTTGGGGGGACTGCCCTTTAAGGGCGAAAGGCAGTCACCGCAAAATTATTTTGAAGCAGCAGCTAATTCTCACAACTTACTCCTTTTCATTCTTTCAAAGTATGTTTCGTAGTACTTTAGGAATCCAGTATTGCATATTCAAAGTAAACCAAGCAGTTACTCCTTGTACATTTCATATTTGTGAAGGAAAAATATTGTCACATGACTCCCAAGAGCCAATCATGAAACAGGACAGTCTACTACACTGCTTCAAGTAGTCTTTAAAGGGAATATGCAGTCACTCCAACTTCAAGTATAGTGTAACAGAGTATTCTGTTTCAAGATTGGCTCTTAAGAGGAATACGACAATATTTTTTTCTCCTCAAACGTGAAATTTACAAGTAGTGTCTGCTTGGTGTACCTTAAAATAATATGCGATATTAAAGTCCTGAAGCTAATTTTATGTAAGATAATTTGAAGAAAAATAACAAGAAAATTGAGAGATTTTGCTGTTGCTTATTTATAAGTTTGGAACGGCTGCCCTTGACCATTAAGGTTAAGTGACAAGCAAATCTGTTTTATTCTATACTTTAATTTGTTGTTCAACCTCTTAGACAAAGTCAATAAAAACAGAAGTATAATAACAATGATCAAAGTGGAAAAAGTAGTGAAAAATATGAAAGAAAATAAAAAGAAAGAAAAAATGGCATCAACAATCTGACAAGGAAAACAGGTGATGGAAAGAAACTTGGTTTTAATACTTCATTACTGGAAAGTTTTCATAATTTCTGCTCAAAAAATATTGGGATATATATATATTGGAGTAGTTATTGCCTTTTAAGTGCAGTAAGTGTTATTTGAAAATGGCGTTTCAGGAATTGATTAGTGGGAATGATTTAATAAATTAGAGAACAATTAGTCTACGTAGCCTTTCTGCGGCTGTCGCCCCTGGATTGGTTTTCCGGCAGCGATGTACTGAATGAGAATCACTTATTCTGCTCCACGGGGTGAGACAATGCTCTCGCAAGCAGATCTCTCATTTCACTGATTAGAAGTCAGAGGGGGTGTTTTCTTTTAGGATTACAACAACCTTAAAACAATATCACGTGAAGACTCCATTAATAATTGTAAAGATGAGATTTAAATTGATATCTTAATTGTAATAAGATCAAAACTATTGACCAACTATATATTCATGAGGTCTGAAAACCTTTTCCTGGTCTATATGTTCCCCTACACCACAGGGGAGACCACAAGACCGCAAAGCGAGCTTTACCCATGGAAGTAGTTATTTTGCATACTTCCATGCTTCACTCGCCCATGCACCTCTCACCCCCAAGGAGCATCGAAAGAAATGGTGCCAAAACTTTTGAAAGAGAAAATTTTGAAGCACTATAAATAATTTTACACAGGAGTGGACGAGTTGGTTGCTGTGGGTAACTGTCCCCCTCTATCATCGCCCAGCTACCCCTTCCACCGTTCATCTCCACCACTTTGCTGTAGTTAAGTTTTATTTATCTTTACATTGGTACCAAACTGCCAAAGATAAATCATAATGAATAAGAATACATGCAAAGTTGGAAACATAAAATGTCCAATTTCTTTCCCATAATTTTAAGTTTCCAACCAGATATACATAGGCAACTGTAATTGATACACATCAAATTAATACCAAACCGCTTACATAATCTCCATGACACAGATCTATAGACCGCCCCCTCACAAATTTACCATGATCACTCATACCCCGTTTAATACGAAAGTTAGAAGGTTTGTACGGGAGGATTTTACGACCAAAAATTTTAACAAACAAAAAAATTTAAGTCAAAAAATTTTTAAATGTATAAACATTTACCAACTATAAATTTCAGAAAGTGAAACAAGCAAATAATTCATTTTACAAGAGAAAATTCCAAGACGAAATTAAATAATTTCGTTCAATATGTAACTTGTTTCTGAACTACAAATTGAATCCACATAAAGAGATCATAGAACGTATTGTTTTAATTCTTTTATTCAGAAAAGAAATTAGCCTACAAGTGCACGACAGTCTTGTACGTCACACAGACCTCATTTCAAAGGGAGTGTATAAATACAATCTACTCCAACTGTTATGAAGACACCTCTCATTTTTTCCTTTTCGAGGCAAAACTATTTTACATTTGTGTTTGTGTTTGTATAATTTTTATCTTTCTTTCTGCTTGCAAATTCTAATAATTTCCAGAGAAAATATTATGTTGTTCAAAGACAATGTTAGATTTCTTTATTTATGAATAAAAGTAAAAGTAAGGTACGATTTTGTTGAATTATTTTAAAATTTTAAAAGAAATATTTTATGCGTGAATTACAGTTTGTTTTGTAGAGAAATCGAATTTAAGAAATCACTTTCATATTTTTACATTTTTATTGGGTTTAATATGTATTGTTTTGCTTTTATGTGTTACTGAATAATGTAAGAATTTAACATCAGTAGTTATTTCCTTTTTTTTTATTTTACGGATGTTTTTTCTTTTTTGAAAAATGTGCGTATTCGCTCGTGATTTTTTCTTTGCTTCTCTTACCTTTAAAAGACGACATGTCTCGTGATAGTGCAGAATAAGCACTAACTAAGTTAACTCTGTGTGTCCTTTCGGCAATGTAGCTCATTCGGGTAGCAGAGCTCCTTAGAAAATGTGTTGTGACTTGTTTGGTTCCACCCCTTAGTAATTGGCTCTTTGTGAGGTAGTAAAGAGCGGACTTTGAAAAGTTCCTTTTAACTGTATATTCTCTTGAAGGGAAATTAGTACGAATCTAATATCCATTCAAAGTTACTGTATTATTTTGTACCACAAACCCCCTAGGAACTTCAAATTTCACAAGCAAAATGAACTCTGTAAAACGGTAATTATTTTACTCTGTTATTATTAATCGGGCAATCACACTCACTGGAAAATTTTCTCACCCAGATGTGACAACCTTACATCCCAAGAAATTCGACTTTTACAGTTTTCAATTTGTCATTAAATACAATCCTTACAAATTGAACTGTATATGACAAATATGCATTATTCTGCTGGTTTCGCTGAACTAGCTCTTTTAATTTTGACTATGAAGCGAAAAGTTGTCATACCTTATGCAAGCTGTATAGTAGCAAAGTGTGTCAATATGATTAATCTATTCAAAGGTTGTTTACGAAACTCAAACACACGTCACTAAATCATTTAAGCCACGTTGGCTATCTCCAAGGCTAAATGTCGGAGATGATTTACTTCTACAAGTGACTTTAGAGCTCGTTTATTGCTTTTAATGATCAATTTTAAATCAAGTCAATTGTCATAATAAAGTCAAACTACCGAGGCTTTTAGATTGTTACACGTAGAACCAACCTGTGATTAGGATTAGATAGATATCTTTTACCGATGAAAATAAAAATTCACAAAAGATGAGTATTAACTTTGTTCTTTTTTGAGGAAAACGTTACTAAAGCTTACACGGATTAAGATGGCTCGGTTGAATCACCCTTAAGTACTTAATTAGTGAATGGTGGGTTCGATTTTCACAGTTGGAAACGGAAAAGCAAAAAGATAAATTCGCTAGTTTTGTAGGGGTAGTAAAGGAATTAAAGCATATAGTTTGGATGCCCTCAAGATTTGCCTGACATAAAAAGAGAATTTTCAAAAACATGAGTCCTGCTGTGTTCGTGACTATAAAATATCAAATTTTAATGAAAGTAAGATGTTTATCATTAAGGACAATATTATAATATTGATAAAGGCATTTAAGAAAAGTCGTGTCGGAACTGAAAAAGGAATTTATTATGTAATTGACGTACAAGTGTGTTTTATATGTATAATTTTATTTCAGGGCGCACTATAGCTTACAAGTTTCTCTGCTGAAAGTCGGTCGGCCTGACTTCACATTTATAAGCCACGGTTACACGACAACGAATTCGGATGAGATTCTGATCCAGTTTTTCGGGTGATTTTTGCTGAAGTTTTCTCCACCTCTGATAGGAAAGAGCCAAAACTGTCAACCAGTGTAAATATTTGACTTGCATACGATGTCTATGAAAATCAAATGCCAGCTTGTGACTTCAGACCGACATACATTTCTTTAAAAAAATTTTAAAAATGTTTTAAAATTTTAAAACCTGACTATCGATGTGACGTCACGAAATGATTAGGATTAATAAAGTTTTCATATTTATGCGGTTACAACTCATATATTTACACTTGCTGGCAAAGTGTTGGCTCTCTCCGACCAGAGAGGGAGAAAATTTAAACAAAAACTCACAAAAATGGATTCGCAATTCGTTGTAGTGAACGCGGCTCAAGCCTTGTATTCTTGAGAAACACAGTTGGCTGCCTCACTGCCACGTTCCACAAAGGTTGAGGAGGAAGGCCCTTAAGTGATATATATCTGCATCGGATGCCACGGAACCTTATACTCTCTTAAAATTTCCCAAAATTTTTAAATAGGCACTGAACCGACTTTTTTTAATATTTGACTACATTAATTTAAACTATATGTAGTTTAGATACTTACTGTTTCATTATTTTTAGTTGATGCATTTTCAATTTAAGCCAAACTTGCTCCGAGCGATACTTTGCAGGGGACATTAAGCCTGTGCTGTGGAAGTGGAAAGGGGGTTAACTAAGGTTCAACTGACCCCTGAGATTACCAAACTGTTAATACACCACGTTCTATGAGACTGTGGCTTCAGACAATGAGAAAGCAGTGTTTGAAGCAAAGATATTATAAAGATATTCCAAACTCTTATATTCATATAGACGAGCCCGCACAGTCAAGTGATGGTCTGATTTTAGACGGACATAACTGGAGTCCATTACCTTTAGTCTTTCTGTTTCCTTGCTTACCTGTATCATGGATGGTTGCACACTTAATTGTATCTTGATTCCCTCAATTTCTCTGTATATGACGGATTGAAATCCATGTAAACAATAAATAAATACGATTTAAGGCTGATGGACCCCACTGATGGTTGCATGCTAGTACAGTTACTAAACACTTGCGCTTACCGGATTCGTCTGGCTAGAGGCGATGACTCTTCACGGGGGCAGGCAAACGGTGAGTTGAAATGCGCAGAGGTCTATTCGGTGATTTTCACACATACTATGGACGTGTATAACAGAAAATCAGAAAATTCCGCTGTGACGAGATCAGCAAGCGTGCATTCTTAAAACGCGTTCTATGCGCATACAATACATTTTCTGTTTACAATCCAGTGTAATTGACGCGCACTTATGCGTGCTTGGAAAACGAACGCACTGGTTGAGTTTTGTTGTAAGCGTGTATGAATGTGAACAGGTGCATAGATGTGCGCTTGTGAAGATACGGTAGAAACTGACCAATCACCAAACTCTAAATCAGTCGTTGTGCGTGTGGATGTGCGCTCAAGTGTTCTTGAGTGTGTGGAAAACCTAGAAGAGGCCAAAAACTGTTCCATGTAAGTGAAATGTATTGAAGAACGGTGTTTGTAAGATTTGTCATGTTTTGAAATCAGCACGTATTTATATTACGCTGTTTATATTACTTTACATTTATTATTGAATGCAATTTAAAACCCTTACTAATCGATGCTAATTGTTTACGAAAAAATCAGCGTAATGTAAGTATGTTAACCCTACTAGCATGGTTAGTACTATTTGCTGGGAAAGGCTGTTTCTCATGGCTGTCAATTCTCACGCATGAGCGTCACGCATTTGAGCGTGATCTCAAGAAACATCAGTTTCTCGAGCAATATCTCCATCACTTAAAACTTGAACTTCAACGCAAATGATTTGCATGCAGATGTGAATATCTTGCTTTTGAACAAGTGACAATTCTGGTTGCTATCTGTTCCGGATATATTACAACCAATCACATCTTGGCCATAAATTCAACACTAATCTGAAAAAGTCACATATATACATACATTAAATAATTCACGCAACACAATCTCTCAGTGCTACCAAAACTTTCATGTGGTTGGTATACTGACAGTGCTACATAGTTCAAATTACCTTTTTAAGAGCCATTTTAACATTGTGTTTTCGAGCAGACGTTCATCGATGCACTATAAGATGGAAACTTTGCTAATCAATTGCCACATAATCATACAGTCCCAGGAACAAATTACTACCTCATTTACTTCTCTGTTTTGTTTTATTCCACGTCAATTGTAATGATATATTTGCATTCGATTTTCGACGATAATTGAAGCAATATATGTCAGTGGGCCTAGGAATTCCTAACCTGCGTAGCGCCTCTGTGGCTGCAGCCCCCTTTGTTGGCTTTTCGTAGCGATGAGCTGAACGAAAAGGCTTCGTCCGCTCCGCTCCAGGAACAAAAAACATCTGAACATGCAGTATTCAGGTAATAAAGCATAAGGAGTGTCATTTCCAATCTACTGATCTAAGGGCATTTTTAAAGAGACAAATTTCTTCAGGCGGTACGTTCCGCGCGTGCTGGTGGTGGCGCTTTGCGTCAGTTGTCTCTCACTCCTAAAAGAAAGGTGCGATTGTGGTGTTAATTTAAAGCACGTCCTTAGAGACGAAACCGTACAGCAAGTGATGGTCTGATTGTAATCGGCCATAATATCACCTTTAAATCTTTCAATAGTTCCTTGCTTACCTCTACCATGGATTTTTGTACACCAAAATGCATCTCGATTCCCTCAATTTCACCACATATGAGGGTTTGAAAATACATGTAAATAATAAAGGAAGACGTTTAAGGCTACTGGACCCTAGTAATGGCTGACTACAGTCACTTTTCAATAGCGCTGCTCGGATTTGTCTATTCACAAGCTTAAATTTAAATGATTAGTGAACTTTATCTCACCATTTTATGCAATGGTAACTAGACAGTTTATCTGGTATACCTAATTTTGTGATCATTTTACAATTAGACCCCTTTTTTATTGAAGTGAAAATTTTATTGCAAACGAAAACTCAAAATCACGACCGATCCAATTCTACCCACAATCCTGGAAATGTCATTTCCGGCCGGTCGGGGATGGGGTCACGACATTCAAAATTTCCTGCGCCAGTTGATGGGGGAGTCTTTTGTCTTTTGGGCATCCGCCAATTCTCGCACCCCAACTTTATTTTTGCACGATGTTCCTATTGGAAAAACACATTGGACAATTTTTGCAAGTTTGTCGTCTTGTCGAGCTTTGTCTTTGGCTATGACGATTCATGAAGCATGCCGGTGGAAAAATCTTTTCCCGAAAAAAAGAACTTACTCGGCAGGCTATTGCTCTATGATTGATAAAGCATCCTTAACGTGTCTACGACTATTGATTCATTTTAATATTTTTTTCAATTAACTTACAAAGTATAAGTAAATGATCCCTAATGTACCGTACTTAACATATCGACAGAAAATTTAGCAAAGATTGATTTAATTATTTACTTAGCAAACGGGGGCGTAACGTCACAGTAAGCTCTTAGCCAGTTACATACGCAAATTAATGGGTAGTAAAAGCCTGAAAATGATGGAAGGTAAATGCATGTATTTTATAAACATGTTTTGACACAAGAGGCAAAATTAATTAAACTCCCGGGCAACATACCGTCCTAGAATTTTGAGCCATTCTGAAATTCAAATAAAACAAAGGGAATTCCTTATTTTTGCGGCGCACGTCCTTGGAAATAACTTCTATTTGTCCGAGTTATCTACTGTGGGTATTGTCAGGCTCTTATACTTGAAACACCAACTTTATCCGAAGCACGCAGCAATTTGGTGATGAGGGCAGCCCCCAAAAGAAAAATAATGATGATAATAATGAAAATGAAGGGGAAAATAGGACGAACATAAGAAAAATATACAAAATGCAAAAAGGAAAAAAAAAAGAAAATGGAAATCATTATTTAAAAGAATTTCTTGAATTATATTCGATTCCAGTCCAGCATCACATGTTACACCAGGGAGGTAACACCTCCGTGGTTACACCATTCTGCATATAGCCTACAACTCTTTCTCCGTTAGCCAAAATTTTCAAAAGGTGGTTGGGTATAATCCTCCCTGTTATACCGCTTAAAGGGCCAATCCCTAACCCCAAACTACAATTCTTTGATTGACAGCTAATTTTATACAATGCATAGCACCAAAACCTATATTATACATAAACTGTACTGAGAGTGTTTTGATTATACACATTGAGCTTTTCTATACCCACCCTGAAGTGCTCAATAAACTGAGATTGTGCCTGGATAGGGATGAATTTCAGACAATTGTGGGAGAGGATTAAGTAAGAAAAATGGGTCAATTGGTACTGTTTGGAGTGAGAGAATTTGGCCTTTTAAGCCAGGAGGGCGGTCCCTCATTTTTATTGGCCTCCTCTCTAAAGTGAAATCCTGGTTACGCAATTGCCTTACAAGGTTAAAGGAACAAGAGCAGTCACACCGAACTTATTTTGAAGCAACAGATAAAGTTCACAATTCTCTTCTTATTTCTATTTAAAGTATATTTTATAATATTTTAGAAGGTAAACCAAGAAGAAACACCAAGAAAATTTCAGATTTGAGAGAAAAAATTCTGTTGCATGACTTTGTGGAGCCAATCATGAAACGAATCAGTATACACAGTAAAAACGTCTGTATTATTGCAAATTTTTTGTACAGTTACAGAAAAAAAATAAAGAAAAACAAAAAGAATACATTAAAAGTACTGTCAATGATCTGACAGTATATTTATGTTTTCTTTTGTTTTTTCTCTTTTTCGTTTTCTGCAAATGTACTGCGATTCCTTTACCGTGTATACTACATTATTTTAAGTTGAGGTGACTACACTTCCCTTCTAAAGTCCATTTTATAGAATAAAATTTTTAAACTACAAATATGGTATGAAAATAAAATATTCATAAGGCATTCCAAAACGGAAAGATCACCATACATGACACCTCTAAAAATCAGAAACATGACCCTTCAGAAAAGATCGGCCACTTTCTTATGGTGAAAGGGAACTCGACCTTCTTGGGTTACCGTCAATATTTTTGTTACTAATCTCTTTTTATTGTAGAGATTTTTGGAATAATTCTAAATACAGGCGCTTCGGGCTATGTGTATTTAAAAAGACATGAAGCCCGTCTTGTAAAAACCAATTTCGGGAAACAAAAGGAATTTGTTATACTGTAAAAACACTTTATAGGAGTACACATGGAAAGAGGATAAATCTATTATAGGTGTCAGATTTAAACAGAACTGTAACTGAGGCAGAAGGGTCCCAGTTTTTGTACTGTACTTCCCTTGTCCCGTTAATTGTTGGTTTTCTTTTTTTTTCTTAAAAACATCTTTCAAAGAGAAGATATTTCTTTCAGGTTACTGAGGAGGAGGAAACTCAATTCAGGCAGAAGCCTAAAAAGTGTGTTTTTGCTTTCAAATCCCGAATTGTACAAAATAGCATTTAATTCGAAACAAAAGTTTTAAACAGTTCATCCTTGAGTCGGTCGCCTTTTGTGATTTTTTTTTTAAGCGAAGGGCACAGTGAAACCTACCAAGACTAGTAATGACAACCCAATGTTACGTTTTGTGTGTTTAGATTTTTCAAAAGTGATAAGAAAATAATTTATCACCGGTTTTATAAGACAAAAAGATTAATTACAGGAAGTATTTGATTTTGAATTAGAAATGAGGTTTTTTTAGTTGTATAAATTTAAGGCAAACTGAAGTGTGTTTTGCGGTTAAGTCGGCAGGTCGACCGGATCAGGAAGACGGTAATAAAATAGGCAGGTCTTATTGACATGTTTCAGGTTTCTAAAACAAGTCAAAGCAGGAAATTTAATGATGGACAAATTTTTTCCCACACTTTCTTGATTTATTTGTGTATTTTTATTTTTCAATGGGAAATTTCGAGGCTGTCTTTGACAGTTTCACCTGCATGATCTGACAGATTTGAGCATGGCTTTGAATTTCATATTTCAAAGATGTTATACATAAATACATACATGAACCGCTCACATATCCCCCTTCCACCAAGGTTTTATTTACAATATATTTCCCTTTATTCTAGAGGGTATTGCCAGGATACGCCCTACAGGAATTTGAGCTGGGAGCAATAAACCAGAGTTGCCCTACTTTCTATTGGAGTGAAAATTTTATCACAAGCAAAAGCTCAAAACAACTACTGCTTCGTTTGTAGTTACGTGCCCAGGAAAAGTTATTTCCGGTTGTCTGAAGGGTTCAGTTTTTCAAAGGTTTTTGTACGCTCAGCGCCAACTAATGGTAGCGCCCGCTTGTGTTTTAATCGAGCACTTTACTGAACAGAACATTGTAGGCTTGCGCATTGTATTCCGTTTTATATAATAATAATAATATATCCATATAAGGGAAGTTATTTTTCATCACTTCGTTAATTTATTTCAAGTGAAATATTTTATTGCAAATGAAAGCTCAGAAAAACAACTGCTTGGCTTGGATCCTACATTTTTCGTGTAAAAATTCCTTAGCCCCCACAATTGCCCACAAAACGCGTAACCCCAAACGAATTTCAGTCGGGGTTTTAGAGTGATACAACTGCATGGAGCAAATTCTTCAACTAACACCCCGATTATTTTAATGGTCCTTGTCCAAAGCAACATTTCATCCAAAAATGTCAAATTTTCTTCAAAACAAGCTTCAGATTTTTTAATACTTGTTAAATGGATAGCTCAAATTGTGTCAGTCACATTCCATCTCGAACTCATCACCTTTTCCGGGGTTTCGAAATTCTACCAACTCCCCCCCCCCCCTCCGTTTGGCGAATCCTGGCGCCACCCCTGCTGTTATCTTGAAGGATACTCGGCTCCAAACTGCAGTGGCAGTAAAGTCATCTGTAGCAACTGTTTGATTGGATTCATCCAAACATCCGTTCATTTCATTTTCGTCGTTTGTTTAACTTGTATGTGTTGTCACTGCTTAAGTTCGGGCATGCGATATGTTACTATCTTTGTGCAGATGCAACCCCCAGAAGTGGGGGAGTTCTCAAGCATATGCTTATACGTAAAACTACTTTTGCTCGAGTCAAATTAGACCCGCACATGACTAGTTCTTTGGTTTATCGAGGTCTTTGATTGGAAGACGATATTTTCAACCTAAGTAATCCCCCCCCCCCCCCCCCCCGCAATAACCTGTTATATAAGTGGCTAAAGACCTTGCTAGTATACCCCACAGATGTACCAAAAACAGATGCCGTGCACAAGACATGTGCTACTTGCAACACATTTAACACGGCTCCGTAAATGTTAATACCAAAGCAAGCTATATTGCTCAGGACAACTCGAAAGCAAAGATTTACGCTATATTGCTCAGTGCTACTTACAAAGCCAAAATTTACTCAATGTTGCTCAGGACAACCTTAATGAAAGCCAAGTTTTCAAAAGCAAAAAAGATTTTTTTTCGCTCGTGGCATCCTCGAAAACAACTTTTCACAAAATCATGCAAGCAATTCTGTGAACACAGGTAAGAAACGTTTTCAAAACATTAATGTAAGAGGGGGAATGTGTACTTCTCTTTAAAAAAGAGTCAAATTTACCATTTCTGATTTGTGAACAGCTTTTGTCGTCACTCTCACCTAATCATATCCCTTTATAGTACATTAGTGCCACTCCCGATGTCAACTTTACGACATTGAGAAAATGCCCTAATAAAGTTTTTAATTTTGTCCTTTGTTTATGAATGGAGGAAGATATTAAGATAATATTTGACAGGTATAATTGATTTAAGTAAGGACAGTGCATTAAGTTACTTTTATTTAGATTTTTTTCCATTTTCGGTAACTAAATTTAGCTTAAGTATACATTATTTAAGTTACACAATGTTTGTGTTGCAAGGACGCTTCTCGTCCCATGAACTTATCAGTGACAGATTACAAAATCTTCCATAAACAGGGCAGTGTGTAAATTACTAAGAAGAAAAATTTTTGTTAGTTGATAATTAAGCAGGAGGTGAGAGCATTTAAATGGAAAAGAAATTAATATCGAAGTCGTTAAATGTTCTTAGGAATAAGAAAACCCTGCTGCACCATGGAGGAATATGTTATTATAGGCTTCAATCATAAAATGAGAGAACTGCTTTAAAATGGACAAGATACACTTTCGTTCAAAGTAGGTACCCTTAAATAGAGTTTATTAAATTTCAGAAAATTCACCTTGATTTATCATTTCACTGATTAAAAAGAATATCTATGGTACTAGATTTTACATATTCGACAGATTTTATGGGGTACCTTTACAACAAGAATTTATAAGAAGTCCCTTTTTTATTTTTGTGCGGAGAAAAATGCGTCACTATTATTATTAATGCGTCACAATTACACGTCTTTTAACTTGGTGTTCCTATAAGCAAGGACAACAGCAAAATGTCAAGTTTTGCCGAACTCATAATAATTGCACTTTTAGAGATTAATCATTGAACTGGTTCCTGTCTTTCAGGACTTTAAAGAAGTCGCACTTTACATATTTTGAAAAAAACAAAACTCACCCAGAGGTGACACTTGATGCTACCCTTTGTATAGCCCCTTGGCAACAGGTTGCCAAGATGAAATGTTGAAGTCCTATAAGACAAATTTCCGGCTCGTTCTGTAGGTTTCAATCTAAAAACGGAAGCGCTAAATTGACTCTAGAAAATAATGTGCTGAGAGACCATTCCTAGTAAAAGAGTGACACTGAATTTCACCCGGAACTGAGTGATAATTCAATCCAAATAGCGTGACATGTCACACACATAGAATGAAACATCACTCTTGAAATGTTGAAGTTTATTGTTGTCTCTGTTTGTGTGGTATTTACTGAAGAAATTTTAAATTTATTGGGAACTAGTAAACAGCTAAGAAAATTGGACCATGTGAGATTCATTGGAGGAAGTTGAAAACGTTGAGTTTTAATTGAAGACTATGCTCTCCTTGAAGCAGTTGGTCACTAAATTATGTATACGATCGTAAGAGGTATGGTCACTTTAGCAATTATTTTCCTTACACAAAGTATAGGTTTCTAGGGGAAAATGTTGTTTCCACAACGGCCAGAAATAACCTCGCCCGACAGAGGGACCAGTGTTTGCTTAAAGATTAGCAGGATTCCAGTGGCTGTTATCAAAACCTCCCAAGATCAAATGTAGGTGGGAATTCCCGATTTCTATTTTTTTGTTTCCTTTTCATTAAATATATTTAATTTACGTCTGCTCATCTCCACACAAAACTTAGAGAGAAACAAGAATCTCCGACCATAGCAAATCAAAGTCCGTGCTATTGGACCAAAAATGAACAAAGCTGAAGATTGGGTGAAAGACGATTTAAGAAATTCGGTACTTCCGCCTGGGTAAGAAGGTCATCTGTACTATGACAAATGCTGCGACCGTACTGCGTGCGCATGCGTTATTCTTTCCCGTTCATTTGCTGCATGGGTAATGACGGAGACGTGTAGAAGTCTGAAAGGGTACAAAAGTCGCAATAGACCTTTCTCCAAATAGCAATTACAATGGATTGTGGGATAGAGTTTTCGTGTGTGTCATTTTTTGCCACAGTAAAATGTCATTGACAATGACAACACACACCAAAACCCCATCCCACAATTCTTTGTAATTGCTATTTGGATACAGGTCTATAGATAGGTTCATAACATTCCTAAGATGCATTACGTGCAAACATTTTTAATAACGGAGGTAGGAATTTGGTTCAAGGGACGGGAATGACCTTCCGGGCGCAATGAAGTGGGACGTTAGGAACCTCAAAATCATGGGCCGACAGGCAATATTGGTCCCGTCAGGGTTGCGATCGTTCCTGACCATATGAACGCGTCGCCATTAACATTTCCCAAATTCGTCTATAAACATGTCATGTGCGTTTCATTTTTCCAGACTAAGCTACAATTTAATGTTTACATGTGCTTTTTTATTTGCAACCGTCTACTTAATGGGATGTAATTGGTAAAAACGTTCTACATTATTTTTAGATCTTCAGAGCTTTCCATTCATTATGTGCCAAAAAGCATTTCAAAATGAAAAATTGGAACAAAACGAATTATTTCACATTTTTCAAAGTCAGTTGTAAAATAATAAGTTGCCATAACTGAGAAGGGTATGCAACTGTTCATTGTTGACGTGTAGGCCTTTCCACTGAATGATGTTCTGACAGCTGGCTTGTTTGTTTGTAAGATATTTAGATATTTAGATAAGATATAACGACACACCAACACGAATGTGTTATATAGTGTCATACTGTTCAAATACTGTTCAAGTTCTCCCGTTCTGTGGCCTATTACGACAGACGGGGAATGCCGTGGGCATATTCTACAACCCCCGGCCCACAGAAAAATTGTTTGTTTGTAAGGAATGGATTTAATTATATATTGTACTAATATTGTAAGGTATTCATAAGTAAGTCAACCAATTACTTAACCAAAATTGTGTGATTGGAGGATTATTATGGAATGACTGTCCACCTCCTCTTTGGAGAAAAAAATGGCCGGTGTGGGTGCACTCTAAAAAAATATTTGAACGATTTTGTTTAAAAATTAGGATACTCACGAAAATGAGTATTTCTGCTCGAAATAAGTGAGTACTTCAACTGAATTTGTGCAAAATTTTACACAAATTGCTGAATTTGTGCAAAATTTTACACAAATTGCTGAATTTGTGCAAAATTTTACACAAATTGAGTTGAAGTACTCACTTATTTCGAGTAGAAATACTCATTTTCGTGAGTATCCTAATTTTTAAACAAAATCGTTTAAATATTTTTTAGAGTGTGGGTAAGGTACAATATTTGTGCCTCAAACCCAACAAAATTTCTTGTGAATTTTTTTTTAGCTATATCGAATACTATTTTGTTTTTCTGGCTAGCTTGAGTCAAACTTGGGAGCAATCCCCACCTTCTCACATGTGAAAAGAAAAACATTACACCGAATGTGGGTTTGTGACTTCGTTGAACGTATTGAAAACAAAGGCGTCAAGGTTTTGAGATAGGTAGTAATGAACTTACGGGCTTTTGTTGAATGAGGGCGCCATAGCAAACGAGACAAACTACTGAACTAGTTCAGAAGTTAAAGAGATTTTAGTCTTTTTTCCTACAGGCTATTTCAAAGGACTGTTCAGGCAGGGAGCTGCTATTTGGTGCCAGTCTAGAACGAGACTCCGCACGTCAGGTCGTTCAGTTGGTCATGTTGAGTTGAGTTGTCTCTTGGGGACGTAGTTCCTTTTGGGAGCAGAACTCCTTCTGGAGTATTGTTTGGTTTTCGCTCCTGGCTCTTTGCCAGAGAGTCGGGGGACTTTTGGAAAAAAAGCTATTTGGTACAAGTCTACGGTCCAACGACCTCTACATCCGTACGTATTGTCCTTCAGTGGATGTAATAGCTTTCTAGGGGAGCAGTGATTTGGTTTCGCCCAACGGCACTTTGACAGAGGGTCGGGAGGACTTTAAAAAAAGCATCTCCATATCTCCTTCGCCCTCCGTACCGTTGGCAACCGGTGCAACAATCGAAAGCTATCGGCAGATGGGTTACTGCCATAATAGGCAATAAGTAAACATACAGATCACCTTTATAGGCCTAGTTATAAAAACTCCCCAGGCCAGCCTGTCTAAACCTGTCTAAAGCATCCTCAAACTGGAAAACAAGAAATTGCAATTACACTGTCAGGAGGCTATTACAAACGTCAACAACTCCACAAACAAAACTAAATTTTCTAATGTTGAGTCTACAAAACTCTTTAAGAAACTTCCGACTGTGATCACAGGTATGGGTAATTGTACTAAACTTGAAAAACCCTTTAGTTATATCTTTATCAATGACACACATCTGACACAATTTGAAGAACCTCAGTCATGTCACCTCTTAATCTAGGCTTGTTTTAGCAATTTAGAGTCGGCAATTTAAGTTTCTTTAACCTTTCCGGATAATTTAAATCCTTTAAGGATGGAACCAATCTAGTTGACTTTCCTCTGAACATTGTCCAGGGAATTAATTGCATGTTGACAATAAGGCGACCAAAGAGGAGCAGCATATCTCAAATGTGGCCTAATAAAGGCCTGAACTTATCAGGATGGAGCTTCAAGAACCAACCGGGATCATGGATCAATCTCTTTTGAGGGAGGTCCCTGTATAGTCACTCCGTCAAGAGTGAAACTTTGTCCTTTTGGGGTGAATGTCCTCTCATTTGAAGTGAGCTTTATAACTTTTACTCTTCTAACGAGTGAAATTTCACGCCGTTTTTAGAGTATATACAGGTTTTTATATGGGAAGGATCGATTTATGGGGAACTATAATTACATGGGACAGGATTTAAGTAGCACGCCACCATCAATTACGGTGTCGGGAAGCGTACGGATTTTTTATTTATTTTGTGCGTCGTAGATTGCACTCGAAAAACATTTTGGTCAAATTGTACAACAAGTGCAATGGATCAACTAAATCACTTATTGGTCAGATCACGGACAGTGGACAACTAGTTATTTATCACAACCCCATGTCATGTAAATCGCCTAAAACAATCTTCACTTGAGATTCAAGGGATTATATTTGCTACTCAAGTAATGCCCTAGACCAACCACTGTAGAGTAGGCCTATTCACTGATGTTTGGAAGAAGATTAAAGACAATATGGTTTAGTTACAGCTGCCTCAAATTTGTTGTTGTACTAAAAACAACTTCTGAGATATTAATGTTTTTGTGTCTTTCTAAGTATGGAAATTCTTGGCATGAGTATGGAGAGAGTGAGTTTCTATCGGGGGATTTCCCAAATGGTATGGTGCAGGGAGCTAACAGGAGATTAACGTATGCAGTGTATACAAGTTCCATTTTAAAAGGTTGATTTGGGTTGCTAAAGCGTTCCTACAGACATGACTGATGACTTAACACGTAATGAGTGTGTTTTTTTTTTTAATAATGGAAGTACATATGCTTTCGATGTAGAAAATTGTCAAGTTGAACTATTTTTTTTTTCAATTTTACACTGTATATCGCACCCTCTTTGCCACTAAACTCTAAAAGTATAAAGGTGCATTCCCTAAAGAATGTCAAAACTTGTTGCAATGGGCATAACTTGTAAACTAAATTCCTTTCCCCAAATTGATTAAGCAGGGAGTTGCAACTTCGTGGATTGAGTATGCCATATTCTATTCCGTGCAAGGTCTTTGATTTTTGCGAATTACAAAATAGGGGGCAGCATTACAAAAAATGATAAAGCATGCTTAGTCGTCGTGATATTAATAGGTAATGGCAGCCGAAGTACAAACCAAAACACGAGCAAAAAGGGAAAAATACCAAAAATAAGTTCAAGCGGGATGGTTCCCCTCCTGCCATTAGCTACGTTTGCCTTGTAACATGGAGACAAATCATATAAGTTTTCTTTTCTGTTGAGGACTGATGTTTGGAAGAAGATTAAAGACAATATGGTTTAGTTACAGCTGCCTCAAATTTGTTGTTGTACTAAAAACAACTTCTGAGATATTAATGTTTTTGTGTCTTTCTAAGTATGGAAATTCTTGGCATGAGTATGGAGAGAGTGAGTTTCTATCAGGGGATTTCCCAAATGGTATGGTGCAGGTAGCTTACAGGAGATTAACGTATGCAGTGTATACAAGTTCCATTTTAAAAGGTTGATTTGGGTTGCTAAAGCGTTCCTACAGACATGACTGATGACTTAACACGTAATGAGTGTGTTTTTTTTTTTTAATAATGGAAGTACATATGCTTTCGATGTAGAAAATTGTCAAGTTGAACTATTTTTTTTTTTCAATTTTACACTGTATATCGCACCCTCTTTGCCACTAAACTCTAAAAGGATAAAGGTGCATTCCCTAAAGAATGTCAAAACTTGTTGCAATGGGCATAACTTGTAAACTAAATTCCTTTCCCCAAATTGATTAAGCAGGGAGTTGCAACTTCGTGGATTGAGTATGCCATATTCTATTCCGTGCAAGGTCTTTGATTTTTGCGAATTAGAAAATAGGGGGCAGCATTACAAAAAATGATAAAGCATGCTTAGTCGTCGTGATATTAATAGGTAATGGCAGCCGAAGTAAAAACCAAAACACGAGCAAAAAGGGAAAAATACCAAAAATAAGTTCAAGCGGGATGGTTCCCCTCCTGCCATTAGCTACGGTTGCCTTGTAACATGGGGACAATTCATATAAGTTTTCTTTTCTGTTGAGGACCTGGATACGCTTTCATAGGAAGACAGGACGTGGTACACAGATATCATTGGCTGGGGGAGGCAAAACGTGTGATCCTGCCCGCAAGACTACTTTCGCGAAGTGTTACCATTGGTTGACGCTGAGAGTATACAGGAATTTTTGGAATTCAATAAGGGTCAGAAAGCCACAAATTGCACTTCCCATGCTTTTTAGGGGAACAAAGCAATCGTCATGAAAAATAAGTTGTCCTTTATTCAAAAATCGCTAGGAGATTGTTCATCTTACGTGAAAATTATAACTGAACTGACAGATCTTTTAAAGGGGCGCATTAAGTTGCTATTGATAACTTAATGAGAGTGCTAAAGGGTCACTACAACGTGACAATGGTTAAAATTAGCATGATAATCAAATTTTCATACTCAATAATTATGGAAAAAGTGAAAATTTTGAATTTTGGGATGTTCTGACTTGTAATGGTTTTGTGTATAATTTGAAAAAGTGTCTGGTCACGAATTTTTGAAAACCAAATTGAACCTTTAAATACTCGCTCATATTTGTAAGTAGGATATGGGGATTGTCTAAGATTGACCATTTGTCATTGGTATGTGAAGAAAACTTAACAGGTTTGGAAAAATTTGTTGAATTTCAAGAACCAACTCAATGAGCCGCTTAAAGAGTATTAATTGAAAGCTGTCCATTTCAACAATAAATCATTGTGCCGTCTATATGGGCAAGCAAAGAGGTAGGACAAAGTCTCAAAGGTTGCGAAACAAAAAGTCATGTTTGGAGTCATGATACCACAGTTTAAGCAGGAAATGTGGTATCGGGACGGTTTACAAACTGGGGAAATGATAAAATAATGGTTTTTAAGCTCAGTTTTTTGCAAGAAATAATAAACAGAAAAGGTTAAAAATCGATACAATGAGAAAATCGAGCAGAAAATGCAAGCGATCATATACCACTCTAAGCCTATTCTTCGGTCTCGCGGGCCTTCGGTCTCGCGGGCGGTAACCAAAAAATTGCGGGAACTATATACACAGCGGCGTCTCCACAGTCTAGCTTTGGACGGAATTGAACAACATCTCAATGGCATTAGCAAGAACATTCTACCATTTCACGAAAGTAATGACCAGGGCTAAGAAGTTCAGGTCTTGCGGAAGTTGGGAGAGGGTAATATCACATGCCAATTTAGAAGCAAGCTGGCAAGTGTGCAATACAATAAATGCTTTTACTTTAAAGGGGAAATGCAGATAATAGATTTGGTGAACTTGACAGACTTTACGGAACTAGTCGATGCACGTGACATACTCAAAATTTTTTTAATGAGTGAATTCACAGCTACTGTTCACTATTGTTTTTTGCTATTGCCATTGTATTGTGTCGGCTATATTCTTTCTTCAGGGTTACGGGTAAGGCTACGGTAAGAGCTATCATGAGTGAGCCAAACTTCTTGCTAAACAGTGCTCATCGGCCTCCCAATGCTAGGTGGATCGCTGGCAGAAGCATCATGACCATTGGAGAGAGGGTGGGGCAGTTCCCACCGGTCCCACCCCTACAATTTTTTTCATTGGTATCATAAAATTTTGTATGAAAATGTATTTTAAAAGGATAAATATGTCGAGATGCTATGCGAAATTTATTTTTATTTGGGGGTTGGGGGCGGGCGGGAAAAAGCTCACTGGAAGTTTGTAACCCTACTAGCATGGTTAGTTACTAATTAGTTCGGTTTGCTGGAAAATGCTATTTTCAGGGCTTTGAATTCTCACGAATTCAGCTTGAGAGCCACCGATTTTGGCGTAACCTTAAGCTCCTACGAATGTCTCCATCTTGTGACAAACATCCACTTACCTGCTTATAGACAAATCCAGACAGCAAGCGATGGTCTGATTTCAGTCCGTCATTAGTTGGGGTCTATCACCTTTTAATTTTTCAATTGCTCAGTTATACCTGTATCATGGATGAAGTTGTAAACTTAATTGAACAGTTAAATCTTAATTACTTCAATATCACTGAATATGAGGGTTTGAACTTTATGTAGATAATAAATGAAGACGATTTAAGGCTGATGGACCCCATAAACGGCTGCCTACAGTCATGGGCGTCCGCAAGGGGGGGGGTGCACTCCCCCCCCCCTGGAAAATCAAACTTGTGAAAAAATTAATTAAAAATTAAAATAAAAAAAATTAAAAAATAAATCATCAAAATATCTTAAATCATAGCGTCAGTTTATACTCGTGAAATATGCCGACATTTGACCAGGAACAGCAAAAGAGATGGTGGTATGCTGAATAGTGAAATCGTTATTTGGGGACCATCATTCGTGATATCTATTGGAAATTCATAATTGTAAATGCTATGCCAAAATTGTACTAGTTTTCAGGTATGTAGTGTGCATATGGCATCCGGCTATTGATCAATGCGTTGGTCTTGGTTTGGTCCCGTGCTGATCTCTTGTGGCGACGTGCGGATGTAACTGGGATATACAAGGTGAATATGGGGGAGGGGGGGGGGTATGATTCATAATTGGGTGACGGATATAGGCTTATATAGGCTGTTTGACAGTTGTAAATTTTATCGTGCATAGGCGTGCGAGGCCGTGACCGAGAGGCAGATTTCCCTTCAACAATTTTTTACATTGAAAATCCAAAAAAATCTAAAAATTACAGACATGAAATTCCTGTTTCAGGGCTGGGTACATGCACCTCAGAACACTTGTCAAGTGTCGTTTCCGGCCATCTGGAGGGTTTGAAAGGCCAAAATTTTCTTGTACGCTCCGCGCCAAGCGATAGTGGTCCTCCTCTTAGATAGTGTACACAATTCAATCATCCATAAATGGACTCCCCCCCCCCCCCTTGTAAAAATTTCTGCGGACGCCCATGCCTACAGTCACTAAACACAAGCGCTGATCGGGTTCGTCTATAATGCAATAGAATTGTCGTGCAAATGTGGCGTCTTGCTTAAAATAAGCCTGTGGAGTGTGTTTACTGCAAAGCTGATGTCACTGTCTTTGCGTGTGTGTACGTAACCCTTTAGCCAACTGGTGCAGGTATTTTAGATTAACCCTTTACCGTTGTGCTCCGATCGGGGCATATTTGCGCGCCTCGGGAATGGGCGGAAAAGCGGACGTAGCCCGCCCCGCATCGGCTTCCGTAGGCCATTGACCCCGTGACCTTAAACTATTGGTTCTCTCGTTGTTGTGGCCGAATTTTCGGGTAGCTACTAGCAGTTTCGATCTCCGCGTGAAACAGTAAAGATGGGTGACAGCCGAGCTCTCCGCATGGGTCCAAAAGGACCCAAACAACGGTAAAGGGTTAAAAACATCAATTCCAACCTAGCTCTGTCTGTTTCTGATAAATTACACCCAATCATTGTTTGGCCATCATTTCAACTCCATTCTGATAAAACTCACGTACATGCATTTAATAATTCACTCAATACAATCTGTTAGTGCTGCCAAAGTTTCCATATTGTCAGTAGGCGTACGGGGGTAATTTTCTATGAGGGCGCAAGAACTTTTTTGACCCGAATAATGTCACCGTTTATTATGTTTTGCCAAACTTTTGCCCGAACAGACTAACTGCTTTTGCCCGAATTGAGAGGGGAGGGGTGACCCCCGGCCCTGCAACCCCGCCTCGAACGCCTATGCATATTGCCAGTCATGGCCTGTTTCAGAGTTCAAAGAGAGTACTAGGAGCCTGAAACATCTGAAAAGTGAAATTCTGCAAGCAGTGGGAATTATAGTTTTATGCACCCGAATCGAGCGCTGTTTTTATAAGTGTTTGGTGACTTTGAGTGTATTGCTGCAAATGAACGCTGGTCAAGCAGAACATTACAAAGTGCCGCCGGGATACAAGTCTGGTCTTTGAATGCACGATCTTATGACCGTCTTGTGGCAACTGCATATGTTACATTCATGAAGAAGTATAGTTTTAAATAGTTGTAACCACGGACTTCCTATACATGGACAGAGCATACTGCACGGTACATTGTCGCTACTGTACGTGTGAGAAAAACCGCACCAAGATGGTCGTCGGCTATGTTTTTGCGTGAAAATTTGGACTTGCTCAAGTATATCACCATATTTTGCAGGAAAGTTGAAATATTTTTGAAATATGCAACGTAAGGGCAAAATTACTTCACGTATTGCAGGAATATGATATTGTTTCCCTTTAAAGTTTAACCTTAGTTTAAAATATTACAGAGCCGTCGTCAAATCAGATGATTTATAGGTTCACTGCGGCCATCTTGGTGCGCCTTTTTTGTCTCAGTCGGTGGATAGGACGTACACGTTACATGCTATGTCCATGTATACAAGTCCGTGGTTGAACCGTGTAGATAAATTGCAATTGCCTTACAACCTAATTTGTATTTGTGTTTAACTAAAGTCATGTGGGCTGAAATGACCGGTAAGTGTTAATAAAATTCTGCTTAAAGGACCAATCCCCTCACCCTAAACTTATTCTTAATAGGGGTTTACCAAAATTCTCAGTTGGCTCAGTTCTCTGATTGACAGCTAACTCAAGCAATGCAGGGTACCAAAGCATTTTGACAGGTATGAAATGTACTGAGAATGTTTTGATTATACACATCCACTCTGAAGCCTGCAATAAACTGACATTGTGTCTCGATGAGGACGAATTTCACACAATTCTGGGAGGGGCTTAAGTATAGGAGAATTGGTACTGTTTGGGGGTGAGAGAATTGGACCTTTAAGATGCCATCTAGATTTTAAAACTCGCACTGGACTTAAAGAAGTTAAGTCGGTGTCAGGATGTTAGGAGCACTAACTTATCCCTAAAAAACCTAATCGAATTTTAAACTTAACCCAAACCATAATCCATAGACCAAACACAAACAGAACAAACGCTTGGCCCGCGATGATTTGCAGCAACATGTTATCATATGAAATAAACAGCGCTCCGCACGATTGCGTTTGAAAATACACTGTCGGTTACGCACGCTGCAAACAGGGTGTACAAGCCTAATACTGGAACCACACAGTTACATTCCTGCGGCACGTGACCTTCGTGCGTTATCCATTTTGATATTGTGGGACGCTCTTTCCAGCTAATGCTTAGGATTTCTCTGTGCCAAACTGTGTAACGTGGCACTTTGGGGTATTGTATACTTGACCCGCGATAGTTTTCAGCAACATGCCCAATGTCATCATACGCTAAAAACAGGGCTCTGTATGCGTACGATTGCGTGTTACTCGTGTGAAAAAATGAGGCATTCCATAACTTGAAACTACATTCCCACCGTTGCAAATTTGTTGGCTCGCATTAGAGTGTCCCTGCCAACTGGACCTCAGGAGTTCTATGAAAAGAAAGTCTTACATAATAGAATATGTACCTTGTGTGTATAGGGGGTTATCGGGGATGAATTTCATTATTTATCCGAGCGTGATGCATTTACAGATGTCAGAAACTTGTACATAAAAAGTTATTTTAGGAGGATAAAAAGGTTAAAAAGAGGTTAAAAATGGAGCAGTTATTTCAAAGTAAAAGTAAGAAAAACTTATAAAGTTGAGTTTATTTTCGGGAAAGTAAAGGCTGGCGTTTTAGTCTTGGTTTGGGTCGGAATTAAGTAGACATTTTTTTCTCTTCATACATTTTTTACTTTATTTATTTTTTCTTATTTCTCTCTTTTTGTTTGTTTGTTTTGATGTTCTTGTGAAATGTAATTGATCCTGTTAATGTTAATTTTATTGCTTCTTTTACCTCTTCGGAGGATGAAAAGAGAATAAACTAAACTAAACTAAACTAAACTATGGTTGAAAGAAGTGCAAAAAACTTCTGGATGGATCCAGTAACAAAGAACGAGGTTCGAATTGCTTCAAATCTCAAACCGGTAGGTTGACCTCCTCCTAACTATTACCTTAGATTTATTGTTCTCCTATTAACAGATTTTCTAAATATGCCAGATTTCCTTCCTAGAATCGATGAAAATATTAGTTTTGTTTAAAATGTTCATCTGCTATTTAATTTGCTCAATGCAGCATGGGACAAATTTGAAAAAAAAAAAACGCCACAAATTTCAATCTCCCCCCCACCACCACCACCATCATATAAAAACCCATGTTCACCGGAAAGCGGTTACCTCCTTAACCTTTTTTGGTACGACAAGAACTTTGGAGTTTTGTAACATTATCTTATAAAGAAGGTGTGACACCCTACCATGCTTAATGTTACCACGATACCTATTAAAACATACGAAAAGTTATCAAGCGTCACTCGGCACGTAAATCACAAGAGAGATCTGTTAATATTTTTCTTTAATTACAGAATAAGGGAAAGTGGTTTAAAACGGGCTATTGTCTAAAACGGGCTATCGATAATTCACCACAAACGAAGCCTTTCGCAAAGAAACTCTGAGCAATAAAAGAGCTGAACTTAATTAAACGTGTCTATTGTCAATCATATATTCCATCTTTGTACCATCATTTTATTGAGAAGGTTTACTTAAATGTCACCTGATTTGCACTTGCTGTCATAAATACCAACCTAATTATGGCAATTTAATAACTGCCTAGTTTTCCATCCAGATCCCAAAGTATTAACTTGTTTACCTAAACAAAGCAACTCTGAGCAATAAATGAGCTGAAACTGTATTTTAATGTGTCTATCGTCAATCTTATATTTCATCTTTGTACCATCATTTTATTGAGAAGGTATATTTTGATGTCACCTGATTTGCACATGCTGTCATAAATAGTAGCCTTATTATAGCAATTTAATTATGGCCTAGTTTTCTATCCAAATACTATTTTATTAACTCACAGAAAAGGTTTTTCAGTACAGAGGTACCACAGCCCCAACAAGGGTTTGAATTACTTGCCATAGGGGTAAAACGGCCCCTTGGCCCATTTTGGCCAGTGTATTTGGTTAAAAAGGGCCTTTTCCGGGGTTTTTTTTTTAAATCTCTCACAACTCCATCAATTTTTTTTTTTTTTTTTGTAAAAGTTGTTTAGAAGTTGTAAAGCGCTAAATGAAGACATTCAGTATTTATTTGAAAAAAAAATGCGTATTACACAGATATACGTGGCCTTAAAGTTAAGTGGTCCGTTTTAGACCACTTCTAGACCACTTTCCCCTAATACCTCCAACTGCCAACTGGCCACATAATATCGCTGAACCAGCCCAGTACCAAATAACTCGGATAGAAGAATATTAACATGGACTGTGAATTGTACAGGTGATTATAGCACCAATGTACAACCGGTATGTACAGGAAGAGAGTCGGGGAACACTTTCAGTCTAGATGTTACTGCAATCTGTTGTACCTGAACTGACGGCGCAAATTTATCATGTACTGTAGCTTCACTGTGCAAGTTGTTGGTAAGTTTCATGTAGGCCCATACGCTTGTCAATTGGAGACTTTGAGCGCAAGCACCAAAATATCGGTTTGCAAAAACGATGCTATCCTAGGCCTCACGTCTGTCGGTGTAGACCTTGTTACTGTTACCCTCATGGATAATGATGTCACAGGGCAAAGTGTAAGACCTCATTTGTCCGAGGAACGCGTGTATCATCATCTCACATTACATGAATAAATGCTGACAGCTGACTCGGCAACAAATCAATTACAAATGTATGATTCTACATTACACGAGGCGGAGAGCTGTTCTACAAAAACGTGTATTCAACAAGCATGTACACCAGCCATGTGAAAAATTTCTGTAGTAGTGTAGTGCCTACTTCTCTTAGGCTAAAAGAAGAAAAGGGCAGTGTGCTCAAATTAAAAGAAGGGTTTAAGGTCACAACAGGATTTGGTATGTTAGAGGGGTACTCATCCTTAGCATTTTGGTGAAATTTGCATTGAATTCCGATGTGTGGTTCTAAAGATATGAGCATGTAAAGTTGTCACATTTTCAACAAAATGTGAACTTGAAGCAAGCACATATGACGTCATACCCCCACATTAGTGCACGGTCTTTTTCTTTTTTTCTTTAAACTTCATACTCGATTTTCTCCTCAACAATCACACATTATTAAAATGTGATTCCATAAGTGGCACGAGAATTTTACAAACTTTGCATTCTCCAGAGGGAGGTCCTATTCCTATGAACTTCAAGGTCAACACAACAAAAACATTCCTTGTCAATGTGAGGAAGTGATAAGTGCACTGCTGCCCCCTTTTGAACACAAATCTTTCTGATATCTCAAGAAATACATGTCCGATTTGAATGAAACTTACACCACACTATATAGATTTTGGTTCCTCTTTTTTGCTCAACATTCCCCTTTAAGTTTAAAGGTAGTATTTTCAACGAATTCGGGAGTATTCATAACAAGTCAACAACAATGTGACTGGCACATCATGGGGCTACAATATGATGTCATATCGTAAATGGAGAAATATGCATGGGTAGTGTAAGGTTATTGGGACCGATGCCGTCACAGATAACCCAATTCGTTCAAAAATATCCTTCTGGGCCCTTCCAAACTGTCCTTTACCTTTAGAGACAAAGAGCTGCACTGCTGAAAGACAGACACCAAAATCACGTGAAATGCATCATCTTTGTTGAGGGAGAGAGCCAGTGACAGCGGGCAAGCAGCCATTCTCCCAAGATTTGTCCTTGCCCCCCCCCCCCTCCCAGTTACGTCAATTAGGGGTTATCCTAAAAATAAATACAATACATATCCACCTTATTCGATGATTTAATTTATTAAGCCCCGTCTGTGTAATATGCTGTGCGAGCAAACAGGAAGTGCAGGTCAAGGTCATAAGAACAAAATTAATTTTAAAGGGAAGCAAAGCAAGAAATGTGAGTTGTACAACAATAAAGTCAAAATTATTGTGCAATGGATTAATTTGTTTCAAGTAAATACATTTCAAACTTTTACATCTTGGCTCAGGAATTTCCAGTGAAGATGGAGGTCGGATTGTTAGAACTGATTTTTACGCTGTTTAATATATATAGTTTTGACCTGTTTGACCTGAGGTACACTTTAAACTTTCAAAATCTTATGACAACTTTCAAAGATTCAAAGACCAAGTCAAAACTCATTTGAAAGACAATTACTCTGCGTGCTATGAATACCAAGTGCCTATGAACGGATTTTGAGCAGAACACTTTACAAGAGTTTGCATCTCCAGCATGCAGCAGAGATGCTTACTAGGCTTTTGTATACAAACTGCATGATATTATGAAAGATTACTGTTTACATTCCCTGAGAAAGATAATCACCTTTGAGAGCTATGATCTGTAGACAGGAAATGAGAGTAACTTGTCGGGAGATTCAGAAAATAAGATCATATGCAAAGTTGCAAATTTTCTGTCAAAATCTGTACGGGGCATTGCTTGTCATGTGTCTGAACTCCAGTTTAGACGGCTCACTCCTCCTTAGTTCCTTCTGGCCTAAGTATATTTTGTGTTTCTGTGCTCTTTTACTTTTTCGTTTCAAGGTCGTTGAGCTGCAACAAATGTATTATCAGTAGCGTGACAACAGGGGTCATGGGGCGCGGTTCCCCAGTCAAATGCATTTTCCCGTCCAATGAAATTTTAAGTTAACAGAAAATATTGAGCAACAAGTGCTAAAGACAAAGAGTCTATACAAAAGTCCTTCAAGGTGTGGATATTAGTTGTATAGAAGCGACCGTAAGCGCCATTTCCGGCAATCTGAGAGGCGTTTTCGACCAAAGTGTTCTTCATACGTATACACTACGCACCAACCAATGCTCTGCTTTGGTGTTGTCATTTCTGCTCACCGGGCAATGTTTTGTCCCGGCCTCACAGCCCGCAAATAGAAATAGTCTCGTTGTGCCAATGCATATTACAGTACCGTCTTTTCGAGCTTTCTTCTAGCGTGCGTAATACCTTTCGCGTACGTTTCACAATATGCGCGTTGGTGTTGGTGGCTGTGAACGCGCAAACGTACCCTAAATCGTCAGGATAACCAAATCAATCCCTCACCTACAACACGTGCGCCAAAATTTGGGTTTACATAAAAATTTGGTGACATGTTCTTTCTGGTACCTCCGAAGGTCAGGCGTGGCAAAACTATCTAAGCGGAGCGCCACCATCAGTTGGCGCGGAACGTACAAGGAAATTTTGGGCTTTGCAGACCCTCCAGATGGCCGGAAACGGCACTTCCCACGCGTTTTAAGCTGCATGTACCCAGCCTTGAAATACGAATCTCATGTCTGCCACTTCTCAAAAGATGAGAATAAAAGTCAATCTATGAAAAATGGTAACACATACATTTTTAGGGACCCCAAAACTGGGCATTTCTGCGGCCTGGAGGATGAGACTAAAGGGAACCGGTATCTCCCTTTCCCTTGGGAAAAATTGTAAACTTCTCGAGGACGTAGATCACAAATGCGGCAATATTTGAATGAATTTCAGCTTTAATAGGAAAATCAAAAGTAGTTGTGTCCTCCTCTGAGAAATTTTCTTTGCGTTAGATTTCCTACATGTAAAATGCTGCCATGTTTGGCAAAACTTTGAACTGTTTATAGGCCTGCTTTTTAGCGTTTTCCTTTTTTGGGAGCATGAAAAATTTCAAAATACTCATTTTTAGTCTTTGCCGAGATTTTACAAGTGACATACGTACTACAAAAAAGGGGGTTTTCTGGTTTTCAGTGGTGTTTTGATGCAAAATGGTGCAGTATTTGTACAATCATCGGTACATTACGTAGTCAAAATTAAAATACTGCGAGTAAATCTCTCAAAATATTAAACCGCAAAGCAGAAGTATGTATCATGTGGGAAACACATGAAATGTGGAGCTTGTGGACATTTTACAAATCCGCCCGGATGCCAGTGCCAACTAGTAAAAAGAGGACTTGCCGAAGAAATCGTTCTACAGTGGCACATGTCATAGGCAGGAGTGAAACACAGCACAGGCCTGCCTGTTAAGGATGGAAGGGAAGAATTATTAGAAGGCAGTACCTTACCCTTATGCCATATTTTGTGTATGATAAAGTATAGGAATGGTCATGTAAGAATGGTCTCCAGTGTATGATTGCCTTGTTTATTTCCGTTCAAACATTTTTTCTCAATTACTCTATCAGAATGCAAAAAATCGGAGGGGGGGGGGGGGGCTGAAGAAAATCTGGAGGACCTAGGCCCAGGCCCCCTGGCTATGTCACTGCTATGAATTTAATTCAGGAGTGGAGCAGGATAAGGGGCGAGATTGGAATCGTCAAGTACTATAGCATTTGATTTTGAAGGAGAAACATGCTTTACAGTAACTTTAGGGGCAAAGCCAAATATAAGAATAAAAAATAAAAATATAGGAATGGTCGTGTAAGAATGGTCTCCAGTGTATGATTGCCTTGTTTTCTGTAAATCAACCAGCCATCCGAAAGGCAGAAGGGGTCTTAACCAAACAAAGTCACATTCGAGTTTGTCATCGAGACGTTCATTTCATCTTCGAAGTGAAATGCAATTCACGACGTATAGTGCAGATTATATACGTTACCTAATTTAGCGAAAGTACATAGGCATTTTGAAGTTATTATTTGATTTCATACGTGCACACAAAATGTGTTTTACATACATTCATGCATGTTTTCTTAATTGTTACACATTTTATTTATTTACTGTTTTTGAAAATATACTTCAAAGTTTATTTCCCTTCAAAACATTTATTTTTTCTGAATTATTTTATCAGGATGCAAAAAATCTGGGGGACCTGAAGAAAATCTGGGGGGCCCAGCCCCCCCCCCCCCCGTGGCTACGCCACTGATCCAACCATAACGTAAGGTTGACTATTCAGATTCATGCTTAGTGTTGTGTGCACGTACTGAACGAATACAATTGAATACTTTACACCGCTGTGCTGAGCTCGGTTTGTGTATCCCACACTGAGCCCCGCAATTCCATGCAACAACGAATCACCGAAGTGGTTTATTATAGACGAATCCGATTAGCGCTTGTTTTTAGTGACTGTATGCCGCCATTAGTGGGGTCCATCAGCCTAAAATCGTCTTTTTTATTGTTTACATCAATTTCAAAGCCTTATATTCAGTGAAATTGGAGAATTCAAGATGCAAATTAGTGTACAACCATCCATGATAGAGATAAGAGAGAAAATCGAAAGATTTAAAGGTGACGGATCCCAGCTATGGCCGACTGAAATCAGTCCATCACTTGCTGTCCGGATTGGTGTATATTGCATCAATGTATGCGTGCAAGTAAACGCAATAAACTGAATTGAACCTTTACACAAATGATCCCGTACGCTTGACACACATATAATTAATTTAATTGGGATAGATGAACTATAACGCCCGCCTCATGGATGCACAGTATCCATAGTTTATGCGTGGTTTGTATATGATGCTATCATTCTATGGAGTTAGGCAGTTAGAGTTTTAAGGACCAATTTCCAAACTATTGGTTCAAGTCGAGTCAGGCGCGTAGCCAGGATTGTGTCATGGGAAGGGTTTTGGTGTCATGGGGGTGGGGGTGGAGGGGTTGGAACACGAAATGAGGGAAAAGTCTAAGGATGGAGAGAACAAAACCGCTATTTAAGATGTTTTTTGCATTGTAATGTTGGTTCATGATTCTAACCGCCAAAACCACCCCCTTGACTATGCCACTGAGCCGAGCCGGCCACGTCTTTTTTCAGTTGTGGCCCACTGTCATTCCATATAAGCATGCTGTCAACTTTTCACAATACGAGGGTTTGGTATTGCGATATTGCGACTATATGCTCAAGCGCATATCTTCCAAATCGTCGTAATGGACTCCTGCACCGAAAAGATCTGTTTCAAATTTGAGTTTACTTGAAAATTTCGGGGAATCGTTTTTTTAATCGAAACGTGGGATGAACAGTTTTAATGATTCTACGGGAGAAGAATCCCATTTCTTTTGGTGGAAGTCGAGATTCAGTCGAGGTCGCCAGAGGTAAAATTGAAAAAGAGCGAAAAACAAAAAAGTAGCTTGTAAAGACATCATCGATAGCAACATTATCAACACCTTTCATATTCTACGTATTGACATTTCATGCTAAGTGCAGGAATCCTATTGTTTCGGATGGAGGTTAAATTCATTCGAGGTAGCTAGAGGTAATTTTAGAAGTAAAGAAGTAAACAAATCCCTTAAATAGTTTTTAATCACCATAACAGCAAGCGCATTATTGACTTTGGTAGAGAGATGAGAGGTCATGTTAGGTCATCAAAGGGGAAAAAAGGCCCGGTCTGTGATCATCAGTGGTCAACAAGCAATATCTCCCAATAATTTCTAAGATCTTCATCTGTACCAGAGGCCAAAAGACAACTTAACAATTTCTCAAGAATTCCTAAGATCGTCATCTGGGGTCATCCAAGGGCAAAAGCAAACTTTCTCCAGAATTTCCATCATCATCTTTTAGGTCACCATGCAGATGATAGGGGTAAAAATTTCCAAGAACTCTCAAAGATTGTCATCTGGGGTAACCAGAGTTAAAATACCAAAATTTTCCTAGAGTTTTTAAGATCGTCATCTAGGGCACCAAAGTTCAAAGGTAAATTTCTAAGAATTATCAAGATTGTCATGTGGGGTCACCAGAATTAAAATGACAAAGTTTTCCTGGGATTTTTAAGATCTTTATCTGCGGGGAACCAGCGGTCAAAAGGAAGAAGTTCCTAAGAAATCCTAAGATCATCATTCGGGGTCACCGGAGGTCCAATAATTTCCAAGAGACGAGAGGTCATGTTAGGTCAACAGAGGTGAACAAATGCACCATTTGAAATCATCAGTGGTCTACAGGCAAAGTATCCTAGTAATATCCAAGATCTTCATCTGTACCAGAAGTCCAAGGCCAAAATTTCCCAAGAATCTCTTTGATCGTTTTCTGAGGTTCGCCAGGGGTAAAAGCAGGGATGACGCCAGGATTTCTCCTACAAAGGGCCAAGCTCCCCCGACAGGGGGGGGGGGCAGCGTTTTAAGGCCCCAGCAAAGGCTTTGAGTTAGTCTCGGTGCGGATTTTGTAGATTTTGAGGGGCGTAGCTCGTGTGATTTTGGGCTTTCTTTTCAACAAATACTTAAAAAATCTTGAATTTACAAGACAAAATTTAAATTTTTTGAAGGAAATTTTACTTTTGTAAGGACCATTAAAAAGTTGGGTTGTTTATTGAAGAATCTATCTTTTATATGAGCAAAATCAAAAACGTTATATACGCGACAGCATTGCCATCCTCCCTTGAAGTTGAGAGGATTTCGCCGGTCAATGAAATTGCTCGAGTTTCAAATTTTTTACTCATCATAATCCTAAGGTAGTCAAATAGTTTGTAAAATGCGCACACAAGCCCATTTTCCAAAGATTTCTTCACATTACCATTTCACCCAATTGAAATGGTTCTTTTTATCTGGTAATTTTCTGATTATTTTGCAATAATTTATTCATCTTTTTATTGAAGTATCAATTTTATTGCAAACGGAAGCTCGAAGTAATGATTGCTTAGATTTTACTGTCAAGTCGATGGGAAATGCCGTTTCCGGTGGCTGTTTGAGTGGTCGTCATTTGTCAAATTTTTCTGTACGCTCCGCGCCGACAGATGGTGGGGCCCGCTTGGTCTTTCGTTCAGAATTAGGTATTGCAGGCAGAGAATCGCCGCACGTCGTAACAGTAACGTACGGAGGGGGAGGGGCATTGGAACATGGCTTTGAAGTTCACTTTGCAGTTCGCCAACTTATTTTAAAGTGGGCGTTTTATTTCAAACGAGAAACGAAGATAAAGACTGCTTAGATTCTTCGTATGAATGTGGAAAATGCTACTTCCGGCCATCCGAGGGCTTGGATTTTCAACATTTTCTCTACGCTCCGCACCAATTAATGGTGGCGCTTCACTTAGATGATCTTCTTGGCAGAATAACGTTTTGTGGCCAAGAAAAATCGCAAACTAAGATGCTCCCGATCGTCTATACCGACCCATGCTCTTTATTTTACTTCTAAAAATATGCAAATTTCATGAAAAGTTTTACTTCGAAAGGTAGCGTAAATGTAATAAGACTGCATATAAAGACACAGAAATTTCATTTTTATCCTCGTGAACCACCACAATTCAACTTTTAACACTGTTCCCGTCAAACAGAAAATCTTGCACCATTTTGCATCTGGGTTCCTTGAAAACGCCAAAAATTTCCAAAGGATCGAGAGGGGGGCATTCCTCCCCTTAAACCCCTCCCCCAGGCCTGTGATCACTGAACACACCGCATGACCCCCTCTTTTCAGAGAAATCCTGGGTACGCAACTGGTACGTCCCCATTGCCCCGCTTTCTCTAAATTCAGCCCTCCCCCTTTTTGAAATGTCTGGACCCGCGCCTGTTGTTTGTCCAGTTTTCCCCCGTGTCTATCGCTTGGATATTTGTGACACCACAAACTGAACCATTGGACACGACACAAATTGTGGGTTATATAATATATTTGCAGGAGATCTTATCAACACATGTGTTCCAGGGGTGTGAACTTTCAAGGAGAATTTCCCAACACACAGAAAAATAATACGAGGAAAATTGTATATAATACTATCATCAAACAATGTCATAAAAAATGGCATTGAGTCCAATTGTTTTTCGGCTGTTCAGAACTTACACCGGTCCATTGCCTACTACATATACGTGACTGTCAGGGTAGGGTCAATTCACTACTTTATATGGTCTGTCACTTTTATCTTGTTTCGCCCTGTTGGTGCTCGGTTCCTAAGGAACACCCGAGTACCAACAAGCAAGGCAGTCTACCCAGTCGCTGCTTCCTCCGGCGTGTCTCTGTTTCGGTCTTACTAGCTGCACTCCGAAAAGCCGCAGTAAGCATCATGGTGGTCTTCGACGCATGGGTTGTCCGGTTCCAACCCTAACAAATGGTCAACTGGTAAGGTTGGGTCCCTTCCAAAGAAAAGATACAAAGGGCAGTAACCGGTCAGGCCCGTAGCCTGGGGGTCGGAGCCCTCGAACGACCCACCCCATCTTGAGGGAGGTCCATTTTCCAGCCCTGTGTTTGAAGGGTTAGCTATGAAATATTTTTCATCTTGACATATTGAGGATGAATTTCCGTTCATTTTTAGCAGGAAGATAAAACCTTTCAGGTTACCTGTGTGATTTTTTTTTTCTCAAAAAGCGGTGTACTGTATGGAATTCTTGTGGTTAAAGGGCTTGTGTTGTGTTCAAAAGTCCTTTAAAATGCTCCACATTGCAGCAGATCTGCAGATTCCAAACTTCTCCGGGGAAGCATGCCCGGACCCTAGCTACTACATGTTTACGACACGCACCAGCCGCCTCCGTATTTGGAAAAAGTTCCACATCTTGAAAAAAGACCTACCCTCCACATGGGCTGGCTACGGGTCTGCCGGTGCTGGAATGAGGTGTAGTATTGTACGCATACACTAATTCTTGCAAATGGGCTGGTCACGCCCTTTTCTTCTCCGTAGTTAGTGTGCGCAAGCGGTCAGGCAATGTGCGATTGAACCTCTCGCATTGTTTATTTCCCTCGGATGGTATGGGGTCGTCCTACTTTTCTTAATGCTGTTCATGGCGCATAATTGTTCTATGACCTTGCCTTCGAAGAAGCGATCTTAGTGGTCAATATGCAGTCGTCTCGGCACGACGAACCTGACAAACCAGTCACGCAAAAGTGCCATTGCCACTGTGCTAGCCTTCTGGTACTTTGTCGGTATTGCCTGTGTGAACTTCGTAAAGATGTTGGTCAGTACAAGTACATTCTCATAGCCACTAGTACTACGTTCAAGTACAGTAAAGTCTATCGCCAGTATGTCCACGGGTCTCTTTGCAGTCAAACATTCAGTCGTTGTGGTAACTTTCTCAACTGCCTACGTAAGCTTACAAAGTTTACACTTGCTACAGTAGTCTAAAATGACTGCGTTCATTGTGGGCCAATAGCCTCTGAGTCGGGCTAGGTCAATAGTCTTCTACGCAGACTGGTTTCCAGCATTGTCATGCGATGACTCTTAAAGGGTGTCTTTAAGAGACATTGGTAGAATGAGCTGTTTCACCTCCTGCACTTGCAGAGTTATCGTCCTGTACAGTATCCCTCTAACTTTTGTCTCTTAGAATCTTCTGTACTGGCTTCAGGTCTTCTTTAAGTTCTGGTATATACGATCGGTTTCCTTCCTAATTCCCCCAAATGCCATAGTCTACCAAAGTTTCCGTCTAACTTTTGCAGTATACACAGGTCTGCTTTGTCTATATTTGGGAGCATCAGAAATTTAGGCTTTACTTCATTTTGTCAAGAACTGTTACCAATACCAATTAAATGACCTTTCAAGCATTTGACAATAGCCCTGAAGGTTGAAACTTGATAGCAGTTTATCCCAGATGAAACTGAGAGGGGATCTTACCCTTCAAAGCACCATTTGCACCATTTGATCCCATTTTGACCAGCACTTATTTGAGCCCCAGACTGTTGGTCTTCTTTGCAAAACTTTTGTTCATCATTGAAGCAGCGGTGTAACATTATGGAACGTTCCTCCTCACTTTTTGTAACATTCTCCTTCTCTGCCTGATTACCTTTAATCGCTTCAGGGAGGAAGTGATGCTCACTGCATGAGCTCTTGATATCGTCAGGTTTCACTTCTCATTAATCGATTGACAGTAACAAATATATAAAAGTGAACATAAAGTTACGTTACACGAGGGTTTAGCTAACAGGCTATAGCCAAGCAAGTGTTAATTGATTTTCATGCAGGTTGAACACAGTGAAAGCACTGTAGCTCATTTGAGGGCACAGATCATGTAACAAGCTCTGGTATGAGTTACACCCCATACCACTTTTGATCTACTTGGGTTTCTTTGTTGCTCTCTCAAGAAGCAACGTCACGGCATGATAAACCAGTTGTAGGTTACTATAGGGAACAGCGGTGGTTCGCCAGAAACTGCGGTAGTCATGACGGATATCCTTAAAGTTTATATTTTGCCGTGAGGGTAGAAAGGGCTTGAGGTTCTAAGGATTGCGACTTGGTGCGCACTCTCTCCGGGTATACACTGTCATTACACTTGCTTGAAACGAGACCCGGATTTCCAAAGGTAAAGTAGTAATAGGGGGCTGTAACCTTGTTACCTGCGGCATTATTTCTTCAAACCTTGCTGACCGCGGTTCCCTTCCATGTGTTTCCTTCCTACTAAGGGCATTTGCATTCCCATGCCTCCTTCCTGGCTTGTATTTAATTTCGACATTAAAATTTGTCAATTCAGCTTCCCACCCAGCCTCTACGGTTACGGCTTTGGCTGAAGACTATAGATAGTTAAAGCGGTTATGTTCAGTGTGTGAATTCTGCTTCAAGAGCCGGTGTATAAATTTGATAGCCCACTGCAACCCCAACAGCTCAAGCTTTGCGCTACTATAGTTCCTCATGATTTTCCTGTCCACTTGAAGCCCCCGACTTGGGTAAGCTATCACTCCCTACCCTCTTCCTGATCCTGGAACAATACTGTCCCTACTCCCAGGAGACTGCCATCTACCTCAAGGATATATGGCTTATAAAAATCGGGTTATCCAACAACTGGGGCCGAAAAAGAGCCTCCTTTAGTTAAAGAAAGGCTTCTTCATGCTGGGTTTCCCATGTCCCCAACTTCGGGCCCTCGGACTAACCCTTTTTCACCTTTCGTCCCCCAACCAAGGCATGCAGTGGACACGCAGTTCTAGAAAAGTCAGGCACAAACCTCCGACAGTAACTGGCCAAACCCAGGAATTTTCTAAGATCCCTTTCAGTGTCCCGCCTCTTCCACTCCCGAACAGCACGTGTTTTCTCTTGGTCTGGGCAAATGCCAGTGGGCCCCACCACATGTCCCAGGTAGTGGAGTGTTTCATAAACAAATGGCAGTTCTCAGGTTTGACCTAGATGTTCTGTTTACTCAGCCTACCAAGAACCATATCAAAGCGGACAAGGGTCTCCTCAAACGTGCTCCCAAATACTAGAATGGCTTCTAGGTATATTAAGACAAACTGAAAGTTTTCATCCCCCAGCACATTGTCCATGAGTCTCATAAAAGTAGCTAGGGCGTTAAAAAACCCGAAGTGGAATCTGCAGGTGAACTGATACACACCCCAGTCCCTTCTCTATTTCAGGCGCCTCCATAGCAACCTGATAATACCCTTGGGCTAAATCTAAACTGCGAAAGTACTTTTCCCCTTTCATGACATCAGAGCCGCTTCTATTCTGGGGAGGGGGTAGGCATCTCTGTGGGTCTTTGTATTTAGGGCCCTTTAGTCAAAACACATCCTCATACTGCCGTCATATTTGCGCACAAGGACAACAGAGGAGGCGTATGGGCTAGAAGATGGCCTAATTATTTTGTTATCAAGTAGCTTTTGCAAATGTTTCCTTACCCCTTCCACTAGTGCGGGTGTAATCTCCTGTGGGGAACTTTATTGGTCTAACAGAGTTTAGATAGATGTGATTAAACTATTCCAGGTCTATGCAAGGCAAATAGACTCATTAACTGTGCACAATAACATTCAAAAAAGGCATAATCAAGGAAAAGGTCAAAGGTCAAATTTCGGAACTTTTTGATCTCTGCTGACCTTATTTGTCACGTGATGCACAAATCTGCACATCATTTGAAAGACAATGGTTTGGCCTATAATTTGAAGGGTCATTTGTTGTTCTCGACTTTCTTTGTGTAAAATAATAGTCATTTAACTTTCCCATACCCCTTATTTTTTAGTTTTTAACACCTTGACTTTTGAGAGAAAGCCCCTTATATTTCGCCAACCCACCCAGTCCCCACATACCTGGCTTGAGAAAACGAAAAAAGATACTGTGTAATGGCATTAATAGACGTGTTGAGAAAACGAAAAAAGATACTGTTTAATGGCATTAATGGCCATTTCAAGTGGCACTTACCTCAATCTGAAGCCGGGCTTAATGTCATCCTCTGCAAGGAACCAGTAAAGCTATTATGTAGTCGCTCAGTTCAAACAAGCATTGCATTGTGCTTCAATAATGTGAATCAAAAAGATAATTTACTTGAAAGATAAAAAAGTATTCATGATGGAAGAGATTGGAATTCAGTATGTAGAAAAGGGGAAGCGTAAGTGAAAGTGAGAACAGTTATTTAGAAGGCTGTGTCTCTGGGCTGCAGGTGACACCAAGCGGCAAAAGCTACAACCAAAAACTTGTTGTTGGGTACGTTTGAAGAAAGTGCCAGGAACTGGAGAGGGCGAGGGGTCAAGAGGTATCGGGCGTGAGTCGAGTATTGCAATGACGAGAAGAATTTCCTATTCCAGCTGATATTCGTGCCGTTCATTATCTTTAAGTAGACGTTCCAAGTTGGGAAGGGGAGGGGGTTATACTGTTAGGGGAAACTAAAGCTAAAATTTTCGGGGAAAACCTGGGCTTTGTGATGAATGTTCCAAGGTTTGCTGTTTCCGAGGTTCAATGTTCGCGAATATTCGCATTCTGCGCATGTGCGCCCTCTTTATGTGGTACAATGATGAAAGCCCAGATATCGGGGTTTTTCTTCTTTTTTTTCTTCTAGATACGTTTGCCTTAACTTATGTCGCTAAGTTTGTCCATAAAAGCTATTTTTATTTTTCAAACTAGGTAATTTTCATAAATAAACCATATTGAATTTAAAGTAGTAAACCATTTTTACACTATGGTTTTCGTTCATCTTGAATCCATTTATAATTGGGACGATCTGGTTTCCATTAACAGAAGTCTGTTTAATTCTTAAGCAGTTTGGAAACAAGTTTTGAACCTTAGCAGTGTACAATATACACTTTACTAACAGTTTGGTAACGTCATACAATGCAAAATGCTCAATCGACCGTAAAGTTTTAACGTCATTTTTCATACATTTCCATGTAATTTGTTTCAAAGTAGAATATCAGGTTTAAATCCCCCGTCCCACATTGGGAAAAAAGACGTATCTTTAAAAAATGTGGACGTTATCTTTGCCATTATTGTTCAGGAAATTTACTTTTAGACATAATGCAGTTTTGTTGGTGAACGTCGGTATTTTTTAATTAAAGTTGCCTTTTTGTAATGATATAAAGTATGAAGTGCGGTCACCAATGACAGACGTCATGGATGAAACTCTTAAAAATGAATCAATTTGTCAGCAAGACCAGGTGTTGATATCGTCATTGATTTTCCAACGAACTTTGCAAAACGTTCGAGGTAGAGGTGTTAAATCCTCCCGCTCACTTAACATCTATTCTGCGCATGTGCAACTATTTTCTAACTTGACGTAGAATCTCTGATAGACGAAGTTTAACTTCATAAAATATCTGTAAGATTAATTTTGTCGCATTTGACGGATTGTCGCTGCAAAGGTTAGAGACAAATTTGTATTAAGCTGTTTGTGTATGTTTTGCTGCCGTCAACATGATCAAGATTTTCTTCCTAACTCTAATTGCCTTAGCGGTAACAGTTAAGGGTAAGTACCTTTAACTTTGCTATAGAATATGTTATTTCTTATATTATTATACATGGGTATTCATTATTCTTTTTACACTTTTTCCCTCATCATGATTGACTGCATATTGTCAAGCGGTTAGAGTATCAGACTTTGAGTCCTGGTCGAACTTAGACTGGAATCTACTGCTTTTGTGGTTGGTGATCAATGGAGTAGGGAAACAACCAGTGAGCCACAACTGGCCGTCTCGACTTGAACCAATTGGTTAAAAACTGGGCCGTAAAACTAATTAACCCATCGTCCCATTTTGATATTCGTTAATCGAACAAAGTAATCATACTACTTAGTAATCCGAGCAGATAGTGAAGGCGGCCATTACAGTGGGGTCCTTTAGCTTTAAATCGTCTATATTGTCAATATACAATTCTTAACCCTCATGTTCCGTGAAACTGAGGGAATGGGGGAGTTGTTGGTGTACAATAAGCCATGATACCGTAAAGTAATGGACTTAAAAAGTTAAGCTGATTGACCAAAGTTATGCCTGACAAAATCAGCCCATCCTCTTACTAGTTGGATTTGTCTATAGGGCCTACCTTGTAATTCTAACGAGCTACCTGCCCTCTTCTGTCTTCCTAACATGAAGAAATTCAAATTTCAGCCAAACGAATATATTTGGTCAGGTTGTCTATCCTTATATCTATTTTCACTTCAAAGAAAGCAATGTGAATTGAAATAAATATAATCATCCCTTGAAGGGCAGTTTTACCACGCTTAGCAACAACGAATGTCGGCGAGGCCGCTGGCGTATGAGTTACAACTTCACTTCGGTTAGCAGGGATCACCCTTGAAAAGGATTGATCGCTCCACGATCACGTGAAAGAGTGAATTTTCACTCTTTGTTAAGTGAATATCACTCTTCTTGGACTGTTTTTTATACTAATGCTGGAGTGAATGAACATTCTAATGGAGTGAATTCACACTTTTTACTCTGGTAGAGTGTGACTATATTCACTCTTTGCTTCTTTAGACTGTTAGAGAATGCAGACTTTTTATGTAAAAAATTCCTGTAATGTTACAGAAGTTTTGTACAATTACAGAAGAAAAAATAGAAAAATACAAAAAGAATACATAAAAAGTGCTGTCAATGAGTTGACAGCACTTTTTATGTATTCTTTTGTTTTTCCTTATTTTATTTTCTGTAAATGTAAAGACATTTTTACAGTGTATGGCATGTTCCTCCTTAGACATCACAAGACTTGTATATTGAGCTTATGATTAATCAAAAATTTTACCATGTGTAACGGTCAATTTTTGTTTTATTTTGTACGGAAAAGACGGCGGTTTTCTTGGTTTTCAATACTAGTTACATCAAATTCCCACCCTTGTCATTTTCATGTCACACGACCCTTATAAAGCATGTCTTACATACTAAACTACCAAAATTTAACTTTAAACGAACCTAAATTGGAATAAAAATTACCTGGAAAAGAACCTAAGTGATGTTCCGTATAAGCAATGGAGTATGGAAAACAAGCCAGTAAACCACACTGACTGGAAAAAAGGCCGTGGCCGACTTGACTTGAACCAATAGGTTAGAAACTGGGCAGTGAAACTCCAACTAACTGACTAACTAACCAACTAACTAACTTACTAACTAACTAATGAACAGATAGTATCACCAGTTTTAGGAAGATCTAACAAAGCTCACCTGGCGCAGGAGTGTCCGCGATCATGCTGCGTGATTGCCGGGCTGCCTTGCGCTGGGAGTGTCATTATCGCCCTGTCCGCCTCCTAAATGTTTTTTGTCATTTTATTTGTGTAAATATTTGTCGTAAATAGTGTTTTGTCTCTGTTTCTAATAGCCACGGCCTTTGTTACAGACATGGTTTCGCTCGTGTCCGTTTCCAAAAATTTGATCTAATATCTCTTAATGAAAAAGTGTGAATTTAGTCACTCTCTAATAGACCTTGCATTGGCGACAAATTGACGTCACCCTTGGGGGCAAAAGATTGAACACGTGGTCATTCGCATAGGAATTCGCCCTGTAACAGACTATGTGCGATTTGAACTGGTTGACGAGTCAGCTGTCTGCATTTGTCGGTGTTGGTTTGCTGTGCCCCCAAAGGAGGGCGTAGTTTATCACATTTTTGCATCCATGCACAAGGTCTGCAGAGTAAAAACAGTTAATTCACTCCATTACAGAGTAAAATCACTCCATGAAGAGTGAAATTCACTCCATGAAGTGTGGAATTCATTCCAAGCAGAGTAAAAACACTCTAAGAGATCGACGTTGCACTCTTTATGGATTGCCTACGGTGATCTCTCTTTAAAAAGAATGATCACCTGAGTACATTCTCACTCTTCTTTAAGTGAATTTCACTCGTGTAAGGAGTGAATTTCACTCCCTTAGAGCGAACGTGCCAAGAATTAACACACTAATCGAGTGAATTCAGTTTTCACTCTAGATAAGAGTTACTTAAACTGCTCTTTTATATTTAAAGAGTAACGTCCAAATATTTCACACAATATGTGCTTGAAAAACACTTCCATCCTCTTCAGGTGAAGAAACCTGATTAAAAGGTTCTTTTATTCTTAAGTGGTTCTTTTCACTCATTTGGAAGTGTCTGTCTTAAATCAAGTCAGCGCCTGCCCATATCAACTTGAGCAATCAAGAAACAGGATTTTTTCGTATAAGTTGCCTCTATATCTGCCTACCATTGCGAAGCTTTCATACAGATTTTAAAGACCCTCGGTGTTCCCACTCTCTAAAACTTCAGAGTGTGCATCACTCTTTTGGAGTGATATGAGGGAGCGTTTTATATTTGGAGTGAAATATTTCAACGGAAAAAGAGTCATCCTTACTCTTATAGAGTTCAATATCCACCCCTTATTTTAGATCCATCCCTAATTTCACTCTTCTGAGAGAAAGAAAGTGATGAGTAACTCCCTTGATCCACTGTTCAAGCGCAACAAAATATATCAAAAGTTCTGAAAATTTCGTATGCAACAAACATCGCGGAAACCGGAACTTTTTTAAATTGGCGTTTACAATGAGTTCACACCAAAGTCGAAATTTGCTTCCTTTTGATGGTGTTCCCGGTGACACATTTTTAAACCCAGTGCAAACAGACAAATATGGCGCCTTTTCCCCTCATTACCGAAGTTCTCAAATAAGAACTGCATCGATGTGGACGCATCTATGCGATTGAATGTGATGAATGATGACAAAGGATTGTTATTTCGAATTTTTCCTCAACGAATGTCAGTATAATTGCAATAGGTGAAATCATTTTGGTGGGTCGTCACCATTAAATAGACCACAGAGACAAATGTCTGCATAGTAGGAACATTTTCAAGTCTTAGCCGAAAGGGCAACCAGTAGTCGCCCGATCTTATGTTGAAGTAACCGCTTAATCACACAAAATTGTTATGTCTCTTCTACGTATTTTTCATGATATTTCAAACCTAAATTATAGCATATTTAGAGTCAAACAAGGAGTTAATCCTAGTTGTTGTCATAATTTTGTGAGAAAAATATTGTCACATGGATCTCAAAAGCCATTCTTGATATAGGGCAGACTATAGAACACTATTTCAAAATTGTGGTCACTGCATTTCCCTTGAAAACCTTAAAAGAAATTTCAAGAGCATAATAATATTAATTTCGACGCACATCCAGAATTAAAGCGAGAGTTAAAAGAGGGTTTTCTTCTTAATTAGACGATACTTTAATGGTCTGTTGTAGGCCTAACGTTACTACTGTTGTTTCGCTGAATTCATACTGTCAGCGGAATTAGCTAAAACCTAAACCCAGCGCTGTCACTGTGTACTGTGACTATATGTATATCGTCGCTGATAGTGGCCAGTGGCGTAGCCAGGATGGGATTTTTTTTTTTTTTTGGGGGGGGGGGTTGGAGGCTGGGTAACAAGTGGGGGGTCTGGTACCTCCGAGGGTCAGGCACGGAAAGACTATCTAAGCGGAGCGCTACCACTGGTTGGCGCGGAGCGTAAAAGAAAATTTTGGGCTTTAAAACCCCTCCAGATGGCCGGAAAGGGCACTTCCCATGTGTTTTAAGCTGGATGTACACAGCCTTGAAATACGAATCTCATGTTTGCGACTTCTCAAATAATGAGATTAAAAGATCAATCTATGAAAAATGGTAATACATACACTACCCACGTGTTTTAAACTGGATGTACCCAGCCGCAAATGCGGCAATATTTGAATGGACTTCAACTTACCTAAGGCAGTACCTTACCCTTTAAAAGGAAAACCAAAAGTAGTTGTGTCCTCCTCTGAGAAACTTTCTTGCGTTAGATTTCCTAGATGCAAAATGGTGCTGTGTTTGGCAAAACTTTGAACTGATTATAGGCCTAAGTTTAAGGATTTTCCCTTTTGGGGGAGCATGAAAAATATCAAAATATTTTTTGTTTTTGTAGAGATTTAATAAGAGACATACATACTACCAAAGAAACAATGTGCAAAATGGTGCAGTATTTGTTCATCGGTACATTACGTAGTCAAAATTAAAATACTGCGAATAAATCTCTCAAAATAATTGAACAGCAAAGCAGAAGTATGGATCATGTGGGAAACACATGAAATCCGGACCTTGTGGACATTTTACAAATTCCCCGGACGCCAGAGCCAACTAGTAAATAGAGGACTTGTCGAAAAAAAATCGTCCTACAGTGGCACTTGTCATGGGCATGAGTGAGGCACGACATAGGCCTACTTGTTAAGGATGGAAGGGAAGAATTATCCGAAGACAGTACCTTACCCTTACCTGCTTACGGTATATTTTGTGTATGATAAAGTATAGGAATGGTCGTGTAAGAGTTGTCTCCAGTGTACGATTGCCTTATTTTCAGTAAATCAATCAGACATCCGAAACGCAGAAAAGGTCTTCACCTAACAAGTCACATTAAAGTTGGTCGACGAGACTTTCGTCTCATCTTCGAAGTGAAACGCAATAAACGACAGTGCAGATCACAAACGGTAACTAATTTAGTGAAAGTAGGCATTTTGAATTTGAAGTTATTACTTGATATCATACGTGCGCACAAAATGTGTTTTACACACATTCATTCATGTTTTTTTTTTTTTAATTTTTACACATTTTATTTATTAACTGTTTTGAAGGAAACACTTCAAAGTTTATTTCCGTTGAAACATTTTATTTTTTCAATTACTTTATTCGGACGCAAAAAATCTGGGGGGCCTGGAGAAAATCTGGGGGGCCTATCCCCCCCCCCCCCCCACTCGTGGCTACGCCACTGAGTTGTACCAGAATCAACTCTTATTTGAACATTCCAAATTTAGGAGTGGATTAACAGTGACAAAGTGCCAGTCATTGCTATTAACTTGCTGAAGTGTAGTTCACTAGCCTTGGCCTAGACCCAGCTGGATTTGGACCCAGGCCTATAAAACAGACTGGGAGTGTAATGTGATCAAAATATCAATTTGTGAGTTAATTTGACTCATTAGGCCCTATGTCACTGGAAGTTAGTATTCATTGAGGTTTTAACCTAAAAATCGATTGGAGGATGAGGCCGTTAGTATGTGCTTACACTGTGCACTGTAGTGTTTCATTGTCGGTGTTTATCATGCTTACATGTATTTGGCTTACATGGCATTATATGATGAGTAAACTTTGGAGAGATTGTGATATGTTGCTATGACAACCTAGCATGGGCACAAAATATTATACACAGTAAGTATTGTGATCAAATTCAGCTTTAAAGGCATATTTTCATCATCCCAAACAGTTCCAATTCTCCCAACCAACTTACTTCTAGCCCCGCCCACATTTATCTAAAACTCATCTTTATCCAGACACAATCCTAGTTTATTGCTTCATGGCTTGTCCCAGTGGCAATACTAGTCCATAATGTGTAATCAAGACACTCTCAGTGCCCATGCTGTGTAATTTAGCTATGATGCACTGTTTGCATTTGATGCTAATCAAAGAGCTGTACCAATTGAGAGTTTTGATATATGTATACTGAAACTGTAGTTTAGGGTGACGAATGAATGCCTTTTAAGTAATTGTACTGACTTCTTCAAAACCTTTCGAAACCGGTCTCGAATGCAAAACGAGACCGGTTTTCAGCCAATCAGAATGCAACAATTCCTCGTTGAAGTAGCGTATGCATTTGTAACAAAACAGTAACAAGATTGCGCAAAAACAAAGACTTAACCATAGAAATCCTAAGCGTTAGCTGGAATGAGAGGTCAACGGAAACGCGAGAGTCTAAACGGGCGCAACTGTCGGGGTCACGTGCGGCGGAAATATAGGTTTATTGTATGAATCATACTTTTATGCACCCGAATTGAACGTAATCGTATCGAGCACTGTTTTTAAAGCGCTTTCTGCAAATAAACGCGGGTTAAGCAGAACATTGCAAAGTGCCTCCGGGAACAAGTTTGGCCTTTGCTTGCACGATCTTTTCACCATTTGGGGGCATCTGCATGCGTTACATTAATTGAAAGTTATAGTCCTAAATAGTTGTAACGCCTTACAACCAAATTTGTATTAAGTCTGTAGTCATGTGGGTTGAAATGACCAGTAGGTGTTAATTCAATTCAATTCATCTATTTTCCACAAAAATCACAAATAATAGGAGCAAAAATAAATGAGAGAAAACGGTGGAGGAAGCCTGAAAAGGCAAAAAGCTTGTACTAAAAAGGTCACCTTTACAACAAATAGAATAGCCTGTATAAAAGACAAGAAGAAGATCAATAACAACAAAATAGAACTAGGTGACAGCCAACCTCCCCTCCCAGAAACCCTTAACACCCACCACCCATGAGGGACTAAACAAGAATAACATAAATATTTATCAATTAGACATAATTTAAATTTCTTGATAAATGATGAAAGTGAGGAAATGTTTTTTAGCTGAGGATCAAGGTTATTCCATAATTGAGACTCGGAAGTAACTAACGACTTGTTTTTAATCTCAGTGTTGACTCTATATAGGTGAAAGTTTTCCGAATGCCTGGTAGTTGTGAACAGATTTATTAAGATGAAAGGTACTCTTGAATATGGAAGGTAATAACCCATGACTATATTTAAACATAAAGATACACATTTGGTGCTTATAAATGTCAAAAACACTTAGAATATTTGATTCTGTAAAAACTTATTTAAAAAAATAATTCTTTAAAAAATTAAACACTATTTAAGACGTTCTAGATTTTAAAACCCGCACTGGACTAAAAGAAGTTGAAGGTTGTGTCAGAATGTTTTGAGCACTGATTTAACCCTAAACCTAATCTTATTCTAAACTTAACCCAAACCATGACCTATAAACCAAACCAAACAGAATAAACGCTCGACCGGCTTTCATTTGCAGCAATATGTCATCATTCTCTTATAAAAAAAAAAAAAACAAAACAGTGCTTCGTAGGATTGCGTTCGAAAACACACTGTCGGTTACGCACGCAGCAAGAAGGGTGTACAAACCTAATCCTGGAACCACGCATATACATTCCTGCGGCAAGTGACCCTCGCGCGATATCCGTTTTGATATTTCCAGCTAAGGTTTAGGGTTTCTCTGGGCAAAACTGTGTAACGTGGCACCTTGGCGCATTCTGTTTGACCCGCGTTGATTTTCAGTAACATGCCCAATGTCACCATGCGCTTAAAACAGCGCTCTATATAATTGTGGGTGTATAAAATATGATGCATCCCCAAAAACTTTATTCCCACCGTTGAAAATTTGTTGACTTCCACGTTTCCATTTGAGTGTCCCAGCCAACTCGAGCCTAGGATTTCTATGGTTGAAAGAAGTGCAAACAACTTCCGGATGGATCTATTTACAAAGAACGAGGTTCGAATTCTTTTTTTCCTGGAATCGGTGAAAATATTCAGGTTGTTTAAAACGTTCATCTCCTTTTAATTTGCGCAATTCCGACAGCGGTTACCTCCTTTACTGTTTTGGTACGACAAGAACTTCGGAATTTTGTATCATTATCTTATAAAGGAAGTGTGACATTCTACCATGTTAAATGTTACCACAATGCCTATTCAAACATTTGAAACGTTATTAAAAGTCCCGTGTAGATCACATAAGAGAGCTGTGAAAATTCTTCTTTACAGACGTAACACCTCCAACTACCAACTGTCGAAGTAAAGTCAGTGAACCTGTACCGAACGAGTCGGATACACTCTAAAATCAAAAGAGTGAACTTAGTCACTCTTTGATCTAGTGAAAAGTGTGAATTCACTCCATTAGAGTGATAATTCACCGTGACTCCAAGAGGAGTGAAGTTCCCTCCAAAAAGAGTGAAATTCACTAGAGGAAGAGGGAAAATTCACTCTCCCACGAGTGCCTGCAATGCTCGCTCTTTTTTAAGAGCGATCACTGTGGGCACTCCATCCAGAGTGAAACTTCGCTCGTTTTAAGGGAATTTCACTCTTTTTGGAGTGAACTTTTCTCTTTTTGGGGGGAACTTCATTCCGCTCTTGGAGCGAATTATCACTCTAATGGAGTGAATTTACACTTTTCACTCGATCAAAGAGTGACTAAGTTCACTCTTTTGATTTTAGAGTGTAGAAGAATACTAACATGGACTGTGAATTGTACAGATGATTATAGCACCAATGTAGAACCAGTATGTACAGGAGGAGAGTCGGGAACACTTTCAGTGTAGGAGATGTTACTAAAATCTCTTGTACCTGTACTGACGACGCAAAACTATTATTACAGTGTACGTTCCCTGTATATGTTTTTGGTAAGTTACATGTGGGCCTATACACCTGTCAATTTCAGACTTTTGCCGCAAGCACCAAAATATCGCCATGCGATAACGTTTCATTGTACACCTATAGCATGCTAACCTCATGTCTGTCAGAAGACTTGCTAAGCCTCATGCATAAAGACTACGCCCTCATTTTTTCGAGGAACAAGTGGATCATCGCACGTTACATCAATAAATGCAGGCAGCTGACTTTGCAACAAATCAATTCCACATGTATGATTCTACATTCAACTTTATTTGCATATCTGGACAGGGATTGAATCAAGTTATATCTGGCCTGAAATGGCCATATCAAACTTTATTTGCATATCTGGGAAGGTATTTCATCAAGTTATATCTGGCTTGATATTGCCATATAAAACTTTATTTGCATATCTGGGCCTTTCTTGAATCAAGTTATATCTGGCTTGATATGGCCATATAAAACTTGATATATTATATCAAGGCATCTAAATCTGGCGGTATATCTGGCTTGATATGGCCATATAAAGGCTTTATTTAACCAGATATATCCGGATATCAATCCATATCTGGATTTGGAGTGAGGGATGGCTTTACATTCCGAGAGAAAATCATTCGTGGGATCCCCTGGGAGCCTGGTGTAGAAACTGGTATCACTAAGTTGGCGAACGGCTTCTAGTTTATAATCGATGGTATTAAGGATTACAACGCCCCCCCCCCCCATCTGTGGGTTAAATGATTATTTCTGTGTTCGCTTTAAGTTCCGTAATTGCCTTTCGTTCTAATCCTTAATACCATAATCCATAATCCCTTTATGGCGTATTTAGAAGAGCGATTTCTAGATGAATGTAGACTTAAGCCTTTAATGTATTGTAGATATATAGATGATATCTTTTTCTTATGGCCTCATGGGAAACGTTCCCTCATTAGATTTGTTGAGAAAGTCAACTCTTTCCACCCTACGATTCAATTTACTTTTGAATGTTCCAATTCAAGTATACATTTTCTAGATATTCAAGTATCCTTGGTGAATGACAGCATACAAACATCTGTCTTCACCAAACCCACGGAGAGGCACACATACATACCATTTACCAGCTTCCACCCAGACCATACCAAGAAATCTATCATTTACTGCCAGACTCTTCGTTACAAAAGAATTTTTTCTGACAGTGATGATTTGAACGTTAACATGAAACTTAATGATCTAACAAAGCAATTCATGCTAAGGGGATACCCTCTTAAATTCATTAGAAAGAATATGGACAGAGCCAACAAAGTATCAAGGCAAGACCTTTTGAAATACACAAAGGCCACCCCTCTTTAACGGATTCCCTACTACCAATTTCCATCCTACTGTAAGGGATTTGTTTCAGAACTTTAGATCCCTGTGGAGAATTCTCCAAAATGACGTCGAATTAGAGGGCGCCTTCAATAATGCACCTCTCCTGTCTTTCAGACAGCCCCCTAACCTTAGAAAGATTTTCGTAAGTACCAAAATTCCTCGACCTTTTACCCCTACAGGGAACTCGCCATGCAGCAAACCTAGATGCTAGATACGTAAGCATGTCTGTACTTCATCCTTCATACCCCCCCCCCCACCCCCCAGGCACCTCATACAAATTTTATCCAGGTAACTTTTACTGTGATTCTGCCAATGTTATATATGTACTCCTTTGCAATAAATGCACTGAAGGCAACTATGTAGGAGAAACGAAGACAAAATTTCGTCTTCGTTTCAACAATCATAAACACACAATTTCACAGCGACTTACTGGATTTTTTCCTCTCCCGAACACACAATAGACAATCTAAAGCTATTCATCTGGACCGGCTTCATAGCCTAATTGGTTAAGGCACCTGCACGTAAAGCAGGAGGTCTGGGTTCGAGTCCCAGTGGAGGTGGTCAATTTTTCGCTGAGGTTGATTTCATTTATTCTTTTCACTTTATATATACGATGCTCAGGGAAAAGCAATCGTTTCCTATTTATTTCTAATTATTTACATATTTACTTTACAGTACGCTTCCAATCACCCGGTCGTCGGGCTTATCGGTGCGATCAGAGTCGAAAAAGGACGAGGCGTCCACTGCTCTGTATAGCGCCCCCTCAGTGAGAGATTGTCATCTTTCTGTGATGAGAGCAGCCAAGACCGGCTTCATAGCCTAATTGGTTAAGGCACCTGCACGTAAAGCAGGAGGTCTGGGTTCGAGTCCCAGTGGAGGTGGTCAATTTTTCGCTGAGGTTGATTTCATTTATTCTTTTCACTTTATATATACGATGCTTAGGGAAAAGCAATCGTTTCCTATTTATTTCTAATTATTTACATATTTTCTTTATATATATATATATATATATATATATATATATATATATATATATATATATATATATATATATATATATATATATATATATATATATATATATATATATATATATATATATATATATATATATATATATATATATATATATATATATATATATATATATATATATATATATATATATATACATTTCTCTATTTGCCTTGAATAGGATTTTCCTAGTGTTGATGGGTTGCACCCGAGTAATCCGATCAGAACCTCCCGGTCAATAGAGGTGAGACCATTGTCTACACCTTTAAAAGCTTCCAAAATTTCTCACTACTTGTCATTCTTTGACCTAGTATTGATAAAGAGGTATTTCTCGAAAGCTCTACTTCAAACCATTTTGCTGTTTAATTTATCTAAATTCTAGCCTTCCGCTATTTGTATCTCCTCGGAGATCCAGCCTTTCAATTCTGTAGCACCGTTGTTTTATAGTTTCTCCGTCATGTTTATATATTTCTTTCACTGTTTGCATCAATTTTGATCCAACCTTGCTACACCCATGGAAAGCACTTCGAAAACTTTCAAATTACTTCGACGCCTGTGCGAAAAACGTGTCAGGTATCGACAACACCTTTCCAACTAGAAAACATACCGAGCAAACAATACGGTACCGAAAGGGCTTCAAATTAAAGTCCCTACCGGCTTGCCACTCTCCGACAGTGTAAGCTACGCCAACTGGAAAGGTATACTCAGAAAGACGTCCGTCAGACTGATGGAAGTGCAAATTGGAAATAGTCGGAAAACCATCAATGAACTCAGTCACAAAAATTGATTCCAAAACCAGGAAGCTAAAAAGAGAGCTTCCCAAATCCGAACTTCAAAACAAGCTTCGGTTTATCTCTCAAGACTGTCTCCGACTCTCTCGTACTCAACGCAACGCACGTTTCAAAGAGATCATGTCACTTCAAACCAAGTGACTGTCACTTCTGATCAGGTGTTTTCAAATTTTCAGAAAAGCAGGTCTCGCAGATTTATTCGTAAACCGGTTACAAAGCCTTCCACCGCCACCACCGCGGTTGTAACCATATCGCGTCAGCTTTCTGAAGGAGAAACTAAAATTCTCTCGAAGGGACTCAATTTCTGCCCCAAACCAAGGCAGACTGACGCGCAGAAATTATCGCTAGACATGAAAGCGTTTTTCCGACGCTTGCGCCTTCGGGAGTATTTTGCTGACGAAGATGGCCTAAATTCTCCACCTGACAACGATATATCGTATCAATTTAAACCAAAAAGCATCTGGAACCCACCAAAGGGGCGTTGTCCGCAACTGGAATCATTTATTTCGGGCATTGAAGAGGATGTGAAAAACCACACCCCTTCCCCAGATTTCCGCCACAATCTCACAAACAGGTGAACGTCAGGCCATTCGAAGTCTACGGCATCGTGATGATATTGTTATCACGCCGGCGGACAAAGGCTCTGCGATTGTTGCAATGGGGACTCAATTTTAGAGGGAGGAAGCCCTCAGATTACGTGACAAACCCGACCACTACAGTCGTCTGGACTTAGATCCCACTTCGGAAATTGCGAAAAAATGGAAACGGCCATCAAAAAGATGGTTCGCATTGACTTCATTGACTCTGAAACCGGCCCGAATCTCCTCCAGGTAGATCCTAAACCAGGCCGTTTCTATTTTCTGCCCAAAATTCACAAAACGGGTAGTCCGGCAGACCTATTATTTCCGGCAACATGACTGCCGCGGAAAAAAATTCAAAATTTGTTGACCTGATTATCCAACCCCTGGTTCCAAACCTCCCCACCTACGTTCAGGACACTACGGATTTCATCCGCAAAATTGGGAAGATCACAAATCTCCCGCCGGAAACAATTCTGGCCACTCTTGACGTTTCCTCGTTGTACACAAACATACCAAATTAGGAAGGCATCTCCGCTTGCACCAACGCCTTCAATCCGATTCGGGGCAAAACTCCCACCAAGAAAGACCTAGGCGAACTCATGCATCTGATTCTAACCAACAATAATCTCATCTTTGGTGATGACCACTACCTTCAAATTCATGGTACAGCCATGGGAACCAAAATGGCTCCTTCATTTGCTAACTTGTTTATAGGCAACTTCGAGCAAAAATTTCTATCTCGACAAAATTTGAAACCACAAATTTGGTTACGTTTCATAGACGACATCTTCATGATCTGGCCCCACGGTGAAGACGGTCTAAAAATTTTTATTGAGAACATCAATTCGTTCCATCCCACCATCAAGTTTACGGCCGACCATTCCAGGTCCAGTGTCCACTTCCTTTACACCACTTTAACCATAGAAAGCGGTTCACTCAAAACAGACTTGTTCAACAAACCAACGGACAAGCACAACCACCTTCTACCCAGCAGTTGCCATCCTCGGCACTGCACCAAAAACATTCCGTACAGTCAAGCACTCCGCATAAAACGCATCTGTTCCTCTGAAACAGATTTTGACACTCGGGCAAAGGAACTATCTGGTTACCTCCGTAGTCGGCAGTATTTTCGGATTTCAATTGAAAATGCCATCAAAAAGGCAAAAGAAACCCATCGCCCGCAAACTCTGACGTACAAAACTCGTCAGAGCAATTCCGACAGAGTGCCATTGGTAACTGAGTACCATCCCGGTCTACCACCACTAGCCAAATTCATCAAAAAGCATTTGCCCACACTTCAGAGTATCGATCGCCTAAGGTCTATTTTCCCCAATCCCCCGTTGTTGCCTTCAAGCGGCCCTCAAATTTACGGGACATTTTGGTTCGGGCAAAATTCCAGGACAAAGCCTCAGTCGAGGAAAACAACAAAAATTTTGGTTGTTCACCTTGCCCTTCCAACTGCAAGACGTGCGATCTGGTTGATTCCACAAAAGGCTTCCAGAGCAATCAAAATGCACGCACCTTCCAAATTAGACAAGAAAATAATTGTCTTTCAAAAAATGTCATTTATCTCATATACTGCAATTTATGTGGTGTGCAGTATGTCGGAGAATCTAAAAATACTATTCGAATGTGAATGACACAGCACAGGTCAGCAATTAAAACCAAAAGGTTGAACAACCTGTTGCTTACCATTTCAATTTGCCTCATCATTCTATCAAAAATTTACGGGTCATTGCTATCGACCAAAACGAAACATGGAACGACAAAGCTAGAAAAGCTAAAGAAAATTTCTGGGAACTCAATCTCAAACCCACATCGCCTTGAACAACATACATATATATATATATATATATATATATATATATATATATATATATATATATATATATATATATATATATATATATATATATATATATATATATATATATATATATATATATATGTTGTTCAAGCCGAATATATATATATAATGAAAAAGGAGAGGGTAACGCCTTCATAATATCCAGTAAATCATAGAAAACAATATAACCTCGCTCTTCCTCATTTGTTAACGACAAAATAGAAGTCAACAAGCTTTTTTGTGTTATGCTGTTTACCCTGTATTACTAAGTACTGGGCTTGCTCGTAGTTCAGCTTGTTTCTCTATCAACAGGGCCAATGATTTTGCTGTGAGATCCCTGGACCATTTTATGTCAAGGAAACTAGGAAAAATCTGTTTGTTCTCTTTAGTGAATTTAATGCAATGTAGCATCGAAATTTTCAATCGAATCAAAAGTTCCACAGGTCGTAGCTTCAATATTAATTCTTTGGGCCCTTAGTATTGACAGGGGCCTATTACCATTCGATACCCACATGGGATCCTTCGGTACATGAACGTATACATTTAGTACATGTACGTATGCAATCAGTACATGTTCGTATGCAATCAGTACATAAACGTATTAAATCAGTACATGATCGTATGCAATCAGTGTGTATATCATCGTAAGCAGTTAGTACATGAACGTGTACTTTTACAACACCGCATGAGTTTGTATGATTATCGTTTGTCGATGAGCCTTTCGGCGGACTCCTTGCACGCCGAAAGGCTCACTCAGTATGGCATGCGAAAGGGACAACAATAACATGATGATCATACGTTTTTACATGTACAACATGCGATTTTAGATGTACAACGTGTGTTTTAACATGTCCATCGTAATATTTAACATAATGAACTTATGGTTTTAGTATATGATGGTGTAAGTTTACATCATGATCGTATGAAGTTAGTACATCATCGTATATTTTTGGTACATGAACGTATAATTTGAGTGCATCATCATACGCGGTGAGCCTTTTGGCGTGCCATACTAAAAGGGGGGAAGGATTTTCTTGAATATTTTCTTTTGGCATAACTAGTAATAACGTCACTTTTCATCGTCTGCTTTTCTACAAAGACGAAACGAACCCAGAGTGCGACTGTCCTGTTGATATGACCCTTACCATTTCGGACTCGGCAAATGAGGCTGCATTGGAGTTTTTTGCCTCGTGCTCAGATAATTCACAGGAGGACATCACGGTAAGGTGCTCACGAACTTTGACTGGCGAAATCCTAAGTCTTGCAGATAGTGGAGAAGAAATTACTTGTTCATGCAGCGATTCAAGCGGTAACAGTGATACATGTTCTTTTACCGTCACTGTAGAGGGTAAGTAAATTTATTTGCTATTTGAAATGAAGTGGCTTACACAAATTTTAAATATTTCAAAGCACTTCACATCTGAACCAATTTTCTTGAATGTTTTCGTTCAAGTACTGTCTGTCAGTCAAGTTAGTTCCTCTACTAAAACAGTTGAAAACACTCCTTAGGACACCTCTACCCTCGCAATTTTAACCACAGTTATGCTGTTTACGGCACACATTTTAGCTCTGTGTGCAACTCTCTAGGGCAGGAGAGTGGAAGTTTAATGCTAGCTCAGGAATTGAGAATGACGAATATTATGACAAAATGTACCAACAGTGTTTTCCAAGATGGTAGATAATGAAACATACTGAGAGATTTGTGCTCATTGGGACATTTTGTACTTTATCGTGCATGAATGTTCTTCGGAATTAGATACTTGAGAGATGTTACGTTGAGTTACAAAGCACAAATTAGTACATATATTTACATTGATTCAGTCTGATGACACCAGTTTTCAGGTAAAGTTCACAACATTGCATTATTTTATTCAACCCTTTCAACCCAGCCCCGCTGGATTGAGGATCAGTAATGTAGAAACAAAATCAAATAGAGGGCTCCATAAAGTAAAACATTTCATGACCATTTTGTAGTCTCGGCAACATTCGAACACATACACTCTGGAGATGAATGAAAACTAACATGCACAATAGCCTAAAAATTTGTTGGCTAGTCCACATCATTTCACACTTTTTTCACTGTCTCATGCCTGCATAGAACTGGTTACAATCAATGAGCCTAAAATTTTGTTTGCTAGTCCACATCATTTCACATTTCTTTCACTGTCTCATGCCTACATAGAGCTGGTTACTTTTCATGAGCCTAAAAATTTGTTGGCTAGTCCACATCATTTCACATTTCTTTCACTGTCTCATGCCCACAAAGAACTGGTTCCTATTCATGAGACAGTGTTTGAAGTTTCTTGAAAGTATTAATCATTACAAACCAAATTTGTTGAGGTGCTACTTTTCGGTTTATAAATACGTTGTTGTTGTTCTTTGTATAAATTACATGCGGTAAACGTCTTTGCTGTCTCGACTGTATGTATGTACAAGTACACAATTGTTCCCCTTAGCAGTAATGCTTAGAGGGGGAGGGAACTTCTGGAATATTTTCTTTTAGCGTAACTAGGAATAACAACACTTATCTTTGTCTGCTTTTCTCCAAAGACGAAACGAAACCAGTACCCCAATGTCCTGTTGATATGACCCTTACCATTTCGGACTCGGCAAATGAAGTCCCATTGCATTTTTTAGCCTCGTGCTCAGATAATTCACAGGAGGACATCACGGTAAGGTGCTCACGAACTTTGACTGGCGAAATCCTAAGTCTTGCAGATAGTGGAGAAGAAATTACTTGTTCATGCAGCGATTCAAGCGGTAACAGTGATACATGTTCTTTTACCGTCACTGTAGAGGGTAAGTAAATTTATTTGCTATTTGAAATGAAGTAGCTTACACAAATTTTAAATATTTCAAAGCACTTCACATCTGAACCGATTTTCTTGAATGTTTTCGTTCAAGTACTGTCTGTCAGTCAAGTTAGTTCCTCTACTTAAACAGTTGACAACACTCCTTAGGACACCTCTACCCTCGCAATCTTAACCACAGTTTTGCTGTTTACGGCACACATTTTAGCTCTGTGTGCAACACTCTCAGGCAGGAGAGTGGAAGTTTAATGCTAGCTCAGGAATTGAGAATGACGAATATTATGACAAAATGTACCAACAGTGTTTTCCAAGATGGTAGATAATGAAACATACTGAGAGATTTGTGCTCAATGGGACATTTTGTACTTAATCGTGCAACGATAAACGTCCTTCGGCATTGGATACTTGAGAGATGTTACGTTGAGTTACAAAGCACACCTTAGTATATATTCACCTTAATTCAGTCTGATGACACCAGTTTTCACGTAAAGTTCCCAATATTCCATTATTTTATTCAAATCTTTTAACCCAGCCCCGCTGGATTTAGGATCAGTTATTAAGAAACAAAATTTAAAAGTAGGTTCCATAAAATAAAACATTTCATGACCATTTTGTAGCCTCGGCAACACTCGCTCACACACACTCTGGAGATGAATGAAAACTAACATGCACAATATCCTGAAATTTTGTTTGCTAGTCCACATCATTTCGCATTTTCTCACTGTTTTATGCCTACATAGAACTGGTTCCTATTCATGAGACAGTGTTTGAAGTTTCTTGAGAGCATTAATCATTACAAACCAAATTTGTTGAGTTACTACTTTTCGGTTTATCAATACGTTCTTGTTGTTATATGTATAAATGACATGCGCTCAATGTCTTTGCTGTCTCGATTGTATGTATATACAAGTTCATATTCTGTCCCACTAGCAGTTATACTAAAATATGGTACGCCCAAAGGCTCACCACATATGATGATGTTCTAAAACACACGTTTATGTACTGAAATTACACGTGAATGTTCCAAAAATATCCTATGATGTAGGTAATTCATACGACCTTGATGTAATTTTACACCATCATATACTAAAACCATAAGTTGATCATGTCAAATGTAACGATGTACATGTTAAAACGAGCATTGTACATCTAAAACACATGTTGTACATGTAAACGTAAATACGTATGATCATCATATTATTTTTGTCCCTTCCGCTTGCCATACTGAGTGAGCCTGTCGGCGTGCAAGAAGTTCCCCGAAAGGCTCAGGGACATACACTGATCACCGAAAGGCTCAGGGACATACAATGATCATCTAAACTCAGCGATGTAAAAAAGTACACGTTCATTTACTAACTGCTTACGATGATATACACTGATTGCATACGACCATGTGCTGATTTCGTAAGTTCATGTACTGAGTGCATACGTACATGTAATGATTGCATACGTACGTACATGTACTAAATTTATACGATCATGTACTAAATGTATACGTTCATGTACCTAATGGGCCCACGTGGGTATCGAATGGTAATAGGCACCTGTCAATACTTAGGGCCCAAAGAATTAATGTTGAGGCTACGACCTGTGGAACTTTTGATTTGATTGGAAATTTCGATGGTACATGGCATTAAAACTACTAAAGAGAAGAACTAGTTTTTTTTTCTTATTTCCGTTACATAGCATGGCCCAGGGGCCTTACAGTCCTGTTGATAGAAAAACTTAGTATAAGAACCGGAAGTACCGAATAATCATTGGGTCTATTGGCGACGAGTAGTCCTGGACATTCACTTGACATTACAAGTTGAAGTATTAAGGTTCAAAATACATTGCAGCATGGTAGTAGATCGAAAGTTTTGGGCCCGGCGCCCCATTGTGGGCAAAAGGGCACAAAACACGAAAAGGAACATTAAAATAACACTAAATGACCACTACGTTCTTATTTCTTGTCCTTACACAGATGTAATATAACAGCTGGTAGTCTGGTATGAAAATCAGTAGCTTATAGCCTGACCGTTTTAGGTTCGTGGGTCTAGGTCCCGCAGATCCTTCAGTATTGCTAAGTGTGGCATGCGTGGTGTAAAGCATATGAGAAAGGATACGAAACTGTTGTTCATTTTCACGTTATTGGCAAGAATCATAACTTCATTTTAAATTTGCCAATACACGGCCCTGGGTCTACTTTCAAATACGTCGATTTTATTCTCCCAAATCTTGGTTGGAATTTCTTCATTTTAGGTTATATTGTCATATAGTACACTTTAGGGTTCCATATAATTAATAACAATAATAATAATAATGGAAATTTATAATGCGCACACATCCGCAAAAAGCGCTCATGGCGCATGCAGGGCTCAAAGAGATACAAAAGAAATCACAAAAAATGGGGTATGTTAATTTGCACCGAATATTCATGAGGACCCCATATGGGCCTCTCCATATGTCCTATATGGGATATGTGGTACATGTGGGCAACTGGTTTTTGGTTAAACATAGTCACCCAGTCTTTTCCCATATGGTATCTATTCTGTCCAATCCCGTAACAATCGACAAGCGGTGGCCGAGGTTTGCTACCAGGTGGTTTCCTCATGATGGGTCCAGGCCTTCTGGGACCTGAAATAATTAGGTTTTAAGGGGTTCCATACTAGTTGTTACACCATATCTGTTTAATAATACGAAATATGAACGCAGTGGTCACTGAGTGTTACTTCAATGTTTCTTTTGGTGTTCGGTGCCTCTTTGCTCACAATGGGGCCCTGGGCCCAAAAAATTCAATCTACTACCATGCTGCAATGTATTTTGAACCTTTATACTTCAACTTGTCATGTCTAGTGAATGTCCAGGCCTGCCGTCGCCAATAGGCCCAATGGTGATTCGGTACTTCCGGTTCTTGAACTAAGTTTTTCTATCAACAGGGCCAATGATTTTGCTGTAAGACCCCTTGACCATCTTATGCAAGGACACTAGAAAAAAACTGTTTGTTCTCTTTAGTGGATTTAGTGCAATGTAGCATCGAAAATTTCAATCGAATCAGAAATTCCACAGGTCGTAGCTTCAACATTAATTCTTCGGGCCCGTATTGACAGGGGCCTATTACCATGCGATACCCACATGGGCTCTTTCGGTACATGAACGTGTACATTTAGTACACGATCGTATGAATTCAGTGCATGTACGTATGCAATCAGTATACGTATGTATGCAAACAGTACATGAACATACGAAATCAGTACATGACAGGACCGTCACCAGGGGGTTGCGGAGGGTGCGAACGCACCCCCCATTCAGACCTGTCCGCCCCCCCCCAAAATGGGGCAAAAAAAATTGGGGGAGGGGCGTCGCCGCCGGGCGTGGAGATTTTTTTTAAATGCGTTCGGAATTATGCATGGAACCGGAGCAAACGGCAATCTTTCCTACGTTTTCAATACTTCTAGACTATCACGTGGCGAAGTTTCAGCTCGTCGTCGATCTCACAAGTATCTTCGAGAGATCTATCACTATTCGCGTCTGTAAATCCAGGGCTGCATTTCCATCAGTCATTTCCGGTCAACCTTCCTAGGCTTCGAGTTCGAAGTATCGCACGCCATACTAGCACAGTATTAGTTCGCTTCAGTTATAGTCAGTTCGTAGCAGGACGGTTTGGCGTTTAACGCTACCGAATCCCTCTGACCGCGTGCTTGGTCTAACGGTAAGAGCATCCGCCTCTCACGCGGAAAGCCCGGGTTCGCTTCCCAGGTCGAGTCATCAGTGGCGTGGGCAGGCCCCCCCCCCCCGATTTTCTTCAGGTCCCCAAGCTTTTTTTTGCCTCCTGATAAAGTAATTGAGAAAAATAAAGTGTTTGAACGGAAAACACTTTGAAGTATTACCTTTTCTCTCGAGAAAAGGATATTGATCATAATGTGCAAAACGAACTTATCAAGTACTTAAGTGTTACAGTGGATCCAACTGAGATGACAAATCTCGATCGTCCCATTTCTTTGGAGGAGGTAAAGACTGCCCTTATGAGTATGTCTAATAACAAGTCCCCGGGGATAGATGGCATCCCGTATGAGTTCTACCGAAATTTTTTTGATATAATGGGTAAACGATTTGACTGATTTGTATAACGGTATTTTTTCTAAGGGTGCTCTTTCTGAGTCTCAACGCACTGCTGTAATATCTTTGATCCCAAAAAAGGTGACCTTTTGAACCCAAACAATTGGCGTCCGATAAGCTTGTTAAATACTGATTACAAACTTCTTGCTAAAGTGCTTCAGAGAAGACTTTCAGACGTAATGCCATTGCTTGTAAATGAATTCCAGACGTGTGCCATTCCAGGTAGAACTATTCACAACAACCTGTTCTTAATAAGAGACATCATTGAGTATGCTCAATCAAACAATAGTTCCGTCACCCTGCTTTCAATCGATCAAGAAAAAGCTTTCGATAAAGTAGACTGGGGATTCTTAATGAAAGTTCTTAACAGGTTAAAGTTTGGTGATAATTTCATCAAGTGGATATCTATTTTGCATCACAATATTACAAGTCGATTGTTGATAAACGGGAAGCTTTCAGAACCTGTTCGAGTTGCACATGGAGTGAGACAGGGCTGTCCGCTGTCCCCCCAATTTATGTTTTATTCATTGAGCCTATTGCTCGCTATATCAACTTTACTGACACCATCCGTGGCTTTATGATTCCTGGGAGTAATGGTAGACGTGTTAAATTCATTCAGTATGCCGATGATACGTCCTGCATTGCCACAAGTGTAACCGATGCTTTAAATATCTTCAATGTTTTTAATTTGTTTCAAAAAGCAACTGGGGCTTCCGTCAACATGTATAAGTCGTGTGGGTTAAAGCTTGGTGCAATGACATCCCAAAATGTACCCCTTAATACTTCGTGGAGCAATACGTCAATTAAAATCACTGGCGTGTCCTTCGGATCTGGTAGCGCTGTTAAATCCACTTGGGATGGCATTATCCGTTCTGCAACTAAAGTCTTAGATTTATGGAAAGGAAGATATTTGTCCCTCATTGGTAAAGTTTTGGTAGTTAACACTATTGTTTTTCATAAGTTTTATTACGTGGCACCAGTGTACCCACTTTTGGACTGGGAAATCAAAGAGACTCACAAGGCTGTATTTTCTTTCATCTGGGGTGAAAACAAGCCTGACCTCGCGGGTGTCTACAAAACTAAGACCTAAGACCTAAGATCTAAGACCTAAGACCCTACAAAACTAAGACCCCACCAACTATAAAACTAAGACCCCACCAACTACAAAACTAAGACCCCACCAACTACAAAACTAAGACCCTACCAACTACAAAACTAAGACCCCACCAACTACAAAACTAAGACCCGTACCAACTACAAAACTAAGACCCCACCAACTACAAAACTAAGACCCCACCAACTACAAAACTAAGACCCTACCAACTACAAAACTAAGACCCCACCAACTACAAAACTAAGACCCGTACCAACTACAAAACTAAGACCCCACCAACTACAAAACTAAGACCCCACCAACTACAAAACTAAGACCCTACCAACTACAAAACTAAGACCCACCAACACGAATTTCAAACTAAGACCCCACCAAGTCAAGTACAAAAGCACTGTGAAGAGGGTTCTGTTTATACCCTGTCGTTAAACTCCTCATGTCAGTGTGTCTTTTCCATTCACCCTGGCTTCAGTTGTTCCTTTTCACCCACTGGAAAAATATTCCCATCTTTGATCTTACACTTTCTGTCTCTGCTTCTGTGTCTACGGTGGCATTATCTGATACTAAGTATGCAGTCCCCTGTTTCAAGTTTTGAATTTTATGCGTTCTTAATGGATATTCTGTCTTGTTATTAGACAGGTAGCATGTTTGTGCTGTGGGGTGCGATTAAAGACGGCAGATACTTTGAAGTACTGCTCTGTAAGGTTTCTAAAACCTTCAAGCCAAACTTAATTTCTTTAATTTGATTCACTGCACCCATACGCCTATGACTGTTCACACCAGATGTGTTTAAGTTTTTCATGATACTACAGAAAAGAGCAAACACCCTTTTGATGATCAGGTACAGTATCATGCACAGTAACATGCATAAAAATGAAATATGAAACAAACTTCCACCACTGAAAAGTTTTTGAAGCTTCTCCCCATTTTGATCCAGGAAACCCACTTGGTAAACTGAGCTCACTACAGAGATGACAAAAGCTATAAAAGCCAAGGATCTTGCATGTGTCCTTGGCTCACCCTGAGGCCAACCAGCTAATTACCAAACTACATCTCCTTTGCTTGTCCTTGGTTGCCTAGTTCACAACTGTGTGTCTGGTCAAGGAGTTTTCATTCATGTTATTTGAAACCCAAATCAAAACATTTCTGTCTGCCTAATAACCTTCTCTTCAGCAGTGGTCAGCAATGACTGTTGTAAAATCAGTGCTATATTATGAGAAACCAGTGTAAAATTATCGTGTGTTTGTTTATACCAAAGAGGTGCAGCTCACGCAACCGTTACTGTATGCACACTGTGTAACGCTGCGTATTCATAACTCGTCACTATATAAAGCGCTGAGAAGGGATGGTAACTCTCAATTTATATTTAGAAGAGTGTCTGGAATACAACAAAACAAGCTCCATATTCACAAATATTTGTTTGGAAGAACACAAATTTTCGGCACCCTCCGCTCGACGCAAATTACTTTCTAAATAAAGTTGTGTTCACACTTTAGAAAAAATTGGAAAATTTTGGTGCTTGCCCGGCTGGAAAAAAAGTCTAGTTACGTTGGGCGTGTGACAGTGAAGAAGGGGTTTTGAATAGTTTTTATACGTGGGGATTGGTAATATCGCAGCACACTTGTCAGGAGATGCGAAATTTGCTTACCCAAGCTCAATTACAAAATTGATAAGCAGGAAGTACTGGTCCTTATCCAGAAAACTTTTGTAGCAATAGGCTGGGGACAACCGGTCATAGTGGTTGGCAAAGACGTACAAGGCGGGGAAGCCAAGCACTGATGGGGCAGGCTAGCCTGAGAAATTTAGCAAAGGATCTAAAAGTCGGACATGGGTATGGAAAAAGTCGGCTCGCACATTTCAATCTCAAAAATCTGGCATGCACTCTAAAAACGTGTTTAATCACTCCCCTTTTCCCCACTTTGTAAACACCTTTTAACTCTAAACATGTTTAGCAATTAAACACTAAACGTTTAGCAATTAAATGTGTTTAAAACGGACTCGGAAATGTCTTGGAATTAAACTCGACGGGTGTGTGTAGCATCTAAACGTGTAAATAAAGCGGAAAAAACCGTGTGGAGCATGGCTAATTTCTGAACACATTTTTAAGTGTGTGTTTTCATAATACAGTAAACTCGTAACTTCGCCCGCATTCTCTAAAAAATTTGCCTGACAAAAGAGCCGTCATAGTCACGCTGATTTTTTTTTTTTTTTTTTATGGAAACTAAAGAATACAAAAATTTGTGACATAATTGAACAGCTCATAAAAGTCATCATTCTCTTTTCCAAGTTGTCCTCAGCATTTTTCGGAAGTGGCTGAATAGCCTAGCTCCGAATTCTTTTCAAAATTTACCCGGAAATAACAAAGAAACACAGTCAAGAAAAGAGTTTCACGAAAAATCGAAAAGGTTACAAAAATTCGCAACATATTGGGGAAGCTTATAAAAAAATAATTCCACAGACTCTAGTCTTGCGCACCATTTTCCAGAGTTTGGAAACCGAATAAACAAATCCTTTAATAAATTTTGGCAGTGAAACAAGAAGCATCATAATGCAAGCACGGCAATTTTTATGAAGAATAAAAAAGATTTTAAAAATTATAGACACAAGTGGTCAGATTATTTCTTCAGCCAGGCTTATAGATTCCTGCTCAACAACTCACCTGAAATGGCAGAATCTCGGGCGAATGTTTTCCATTGCCAGAGTCCATTCACAGACGGGAACGTGCCCAAAGTTTTCCCTAAAGATCAATCACAGGCAATCGTGAGACGTGTAATATAATTGAATGACAATACGTATAGTCACAAGAAGGCTGAGAGTGACAGGGTGTTTTGGCAGAATGTGGTCAGTTGGGTGGGCTGTTGCAGTTTCAATCTGAAGATTGGATCAAAAGTGCCAAAATAGCTTACAGTGCTGTGGACCCGCAACGGACCCTTTCATCGGTTTAAACTGAGCCCCTTCTGAGTCTCCTTGGCAAAAAATTGGACCTTGAATTTGGATTGCAGCGTCGCATATACACAAACATATATTTCAATTCCGTCATAGTTTTCTCATGAGATGATACATGACCATTTCACCCAGTGGCGTAGGAAGGAAATATGAAAGTGGGGCCGAGGGCAGAACAATTTTAGGCCATGCACCTCACCCAACCTCATTGACCAAAAGGTACATTTATATGCTAAATTTTTTCGCTTTTTCTACGAGCAAGAACATTTTTTTTTTAAATAAAAAAAAATCTAATTTTCTTTAGTGTGAACACTACAGTGTTAGAAACGTAATTTGCGGTGCGCAGAGCGCGCTGAAAATTTGGTTCTTTTACACATTTGTAAATATTCAAGGAAATTTGAATATTTGGGGGACTATGGAAGAAAATTTTAGGGAAACGGCACTGCAGGGCCTGCACGGAACAGTTTACCACTGACTACTTTATGAGCGACTACTTTCTGCATTCAGGCTTCGCGCGCAGAAAATTTCGCCTTTTTAAAACTAATGATTACAAATATGGAGCTTTTATAAGGAAGAATTCGGAATTTTATGAAGGAAAAGTTGGGAAATCCGCACTGTATTTGACTGATGTCTCAAATGGCAAATTTCAGAATTTTTCACTTTCTCGGCCCATGCCTCCTGCAGCTACGTCACTGCTCTGCAACGTTCAACATTGATAACATTTTGACACATCAATATTAATCCATCTACACAGACTACTCAACTGACAGCGTTGAAAGGTATCTGATGATAGGGATGTACTGAGAGCATTTGAGTAGGCCAATGGTTCCCTGCCTGGAATATGAAGTCTTGCTCAATACACTATCTTCAATTGGCACGGAGCTCCACCCCTCAGACAGCCGGAAATGGCATGTCTCGGGCTTGCAAGTCGTAGCTAAGCTACTGTAACACCACTGTATCAGGGACGTATTGCGGGGCACGAAGCGCGCCGAAAGTTTTGCCTCTATTAAACAAATATATGTAAATATGGAGCTTGTATTGCAGGAAGCTTTGGATTCTGGGTTTCCTGTAAGGAAATTTAAAGGGTAGGGGATTACTGAAGAATCTGCACTTCCTTCATCTTCATATATTGGTGGCAAATCTGAGAATGATTGCTTTTTCTAAAGTCCTCCCGACTCTCTGCATGGCCGTTCAGCGAAACCAAACTATATACAGCTTCTCGAAGGAGCTAGATTGCACTACGACTGAATCGTTGTTGCTACAAAACGTTATCTAAGGCCTACAAACTGACACTGTCCGATGACATTTAAAGTTTCCCAAACTTTGTTGTCCTTTTTAGACAATATATTTCAAAATCGAGAGCTTTCACTGCAGAAAGTTTGGAATTCTATGAAAGACAGTTTACAAAATAGCAATATAGCTGCTGGTGTTTCTTGATTATGTGGTGTCACATATGGTAAATATCCCATTTTGCCATTTCCAGAGCCCGGAAAAGAACACCAAACTGATTTATGAGCGAGAACTAATATTATGCCTTTTATTTTGCATTCTGCAGTGAGTTTCGCGCGCCGGAAATTTGGCTTTTTTGAGATCTGGAAAAATTAAGAAGGGTTTTTCCTGACCCGGGAGGTGGGGGCGGTAATGGTAGTAATAAAATTTTAATCTGCCGTACAGTAGGACTGACACCCCTTTTTTTCATTTGAGTTCGCTAGACAGCTAATATAGTGTTGTATGCACATACTGACGAAATAAGGCAAAGATGTACGCTACCGGTATGTGCTGAGCTCAGTTTGCATGTCCCATGCTGTTCCCGTGATTCCATGCAGCAACGAATTAATCACCAAACTCGCCAATTGTGGAACACTTGGTCCATGGGTATTATCTTAAATTTGTGATATCAAGAACTGAAATCTATGACATAACAGAACAATGTAGGTTTTCGCCTTTTTTTTTCTTCAAAATGGGGGAATAACTTTTCACTGACAGAGGGACTGATCCGGACATTTTCAGCATTAGGATTGAGCATAAAAAGAAACAAAATGTAGCACCATTTAGCATCTAAGTCCTTAGAGACAGCTAGCAATTTCAAACAGGGTAGAGCAAACATCCCTCTTTATACCCACTCGAAGGGCGGTGAAGAACTGTGACAATACATCAACCAAATCTTTACGTTATATTGAGAAAATTGTCATCACTCTTTTTGTCAGTAAGAAACAGACTAAAATTCAAGTAAGTATATATATATGAGCAATGCGTCACCAACAAGCAATGCAATGAGCAATCCTAGGTGGCCTAAAATGTGGTCAGCATCATGCATTAAAATTCACTTCGTGTAAACCATGACCTTGATAAAATTACAAAAAAATGAGTGTAGTAGAAAAAGTGCAAACATGATCAATGTATTGAAAATCTGCAAGGAACCGTTACGTAGACCACCCTTACGTGTAGTATATCATAGAACAACTCGCAATGGGCTTTTCTGTGCAAGAAGGCGTCCATGCAGGGCATGTTCAAGACTAAGCACTTGTAGAACAAACAAACTTGCATTTAATAACCGGACCAATACAATATTGAGTTCACGAATGAGGGATTCAAACAGCTAGACGTAAACATTCACACATTTTGCCTCCTAGTTTACTTTTTAGCACTTACTGCCAGTGGTGGAGCTGCCATATGGTCGGGGGGGGGGGGGATCGCCCCCCCCCCAACGGACCAAAGTCGTCTGTCGGAGCCCTTTTTAGGTTTTTAGAACACTTTACTCTTGCACCAATATTTTTTTTTTAGTATGAATTCCGTATCTAGAGAGCCAAGCAGACCATTTGTGTTTACTATTTCTTGCAATGTACTTAATTAATGGCTATTTCAGAGTGGTCACATGATGTAAATTATGTCAATTAATGTTCCTTCTTGTACGTATCTTGATTTCCAGATTCCAAAAACCTAATGGTGATTTACTTCCATAACCTTTCCCCCTGTAAGATTGCTTGCTATTTGGCTCTGACAGGTTTAATCTTCATCTCCACAAAGTAGCTCATTTAGAATCTTTATTCGAGAGTACCTGACAATACTACAAAATATAATGACCGACTTCATACTAGAATGTGAAAGAAAGGGATAGAAACATGGGCGTCCGCAGGTGGGGGGGGGGGGAACTTGCCTTTCCCTGGAAAAAAAACCTGAAAAAACAAAAAAGACATTAAGAAAAAGATGAAGAAAAAAAACATCAACATTTTTTAACAGTTCACTCAGTGTTTTCCCTATCAATATTCGGTAAAGAAGCTTTAGAAATGCCATTTCCAGCGATCTAAGAGGAACTGTGGGCCAAAATTTCCCTGCGCTCCGCACCAACTCATGGTGGCGCAGAGCTTTTCCCCCTAAAAGAATTTTGCCCCCAAAATTTGTCCCCCTCCCTCGAATTTTCTTCTGCAGAAGCCCATGGATAGAAAATTTAAACATGTTTTAATAGAAAAATTTCGGGAGGAGAAATGGCAAACTAGTATTCTACCAGGTGCGGAAAATCAAATGGAAAGTCTGAAAAGCTGTGGCTTCGATCGTGCTGAGGCTCAGTGTATTTACTCCTTTGAAGCGCCCTGCAGACCATTTTCGCCCCCTCTGACTGAAATCCCTAGCTCCGCAAGTGGGTACTTCAGCCTACTTCATCGATCATGCCATTATGTAAGTAGACCCATAGTCTAGGGGCCAGTGCAAGAGAAAGGGAGTGGACTCATCCCATCATTTTCAAGTGCATTTACCTGCGAAAATTTTAGGTGAAATCATATCGTTCCCTTCCAGTCCAACAAAATAGCCTAGTATGCGGCAGAGTAAAAAAAGGAAATTCTCAAACGCTAAGTTTGCGTAGAAGAACTCATGAAATTTGGAGAGTTTTTAGTCGAAGCAGGTAGAACACATATGACCACTAGATGTCACTTTGTAACTACGACTAGAAATACTAAATGAGCAAAAATAGCACGCGGACTTCGCAAAAACAGTACTACGAGAAATATAAGTAAGCCAATCGCGAACAACCCCTTGGCATTGTTAACAGAAATATCTCTTCTAGGCACCAACAAATTGGGTCAACCCTTTTGAAAATTTCTGGAAAAGATTGGTTTCCAACGATTAATCGCTGCCCATGTAGTCGTTCCCGCACACCTAATGCATCACATTAACATAAACACGGATTACTGTACCTTCATTCCCCCGAAAATTCACAATTTTTACACAAAATCTGAGTTGCAATAAATAAGCTTAGTCTTGATGTGTGGTGATGCAGTAACTTGTCCAAGGGAGGGGGTGGGGAGGATAAACCATTCCCACCTCTAAAGTATTCACAGATATCCACCATTTTGGGAAATCAACTTGGAAGCAAAGTAACCATGACCTTTTGATTGTATACTGCAAGTAAAAATGTGCTTACGAATGCTTCAAATTTAGCACCATTTTGCATTTCAACCCTTTAAACCAGAATGCACAAATGCATTGAAGTTTCGATGATCAATACATATTCTATTCCAAAAAATACCATGATGGCTCATATCTTCTCTTTCAAATGATAAAGTAACATGAAGGGAAAAAATAATTTTGTGTGACCCCAGATGACCTTTGACGTTCACCAACAAAGAAAGAGACTATCCCCGCACCATATATCCATGTACCAAATATAAAATATATCCAAGTTTCTACCTTGAGATAATGTTTTAAAAAGGATATCTGCATTTTTATCCAAGACTTGTTACAGTACATACCTTGAGATATCGTGTCAACAAATTCTTTACGACTCTGACCCCTGGTGGCCTGTTATGAACTTTGACATCCACTAAAAGTTACGATAGGGACCATTTTCCCACCATACCGTAACACATCCACATACAAGGTACGAAATCTTTCCAAACTTCATACCCTGAGATTACTGTTAACAAAGTTTTCAGACTCTGACCCCTGGTGATCCCAGATGGACCTCCAACAAAAACAAAAGGGGCCATCTTCTCACCATAATGCATCAACACACCAAGTATGAAATCTATTCAAGTCCCCTGACAATTATTTCATGTCTGTTATGTTCTTTGTGATGTTTATCTCAGATAACCTTTGACCTCCACCATAAACATTGGAGTAATTCTTCCTCATAATATGGGGCATCTATGAACCAAGTTTGATAACTGTCAGATGATATCTGGAGAAAACGTGATAAAAGAATAGTCCACAGCCCAATTTATTTTTGATATTGTAAAGAGGAACATATCCTAAGCATCCTGGTCAAATTTTTATTCATTTTCCATGTTCATGCAGTTCTCAAGATATTAGCTGTTGAATGAGTCAACATTTCTACACAGGGGACATGATGTCATGGATTCACATCGTTGGTCAATGTTTTTTTCAGTTATAATTTACCATTTATTTTATGCAACTAAACTGTGATATATTGACAAATTATGCCATAGGTGCATCCTGAGCAATGGAATTTTAAAAACTTTATATGCCGAAGGGGCAAGATAGCATTCCTAATCAGCTCAAGGTCAAACAAATAAGATGCAAAATAAAGAAAAAACAAAACACTGGCCAACAAGGTGAATCCATGACGTCACACCTGCTTGCTTCAAGTTCACTTTTTATAGCAAATGTGCCAACTTCACCCATGTTCAAGAGGAACATATCCTAAGCATCCTTAGGATATGTTCCTCTTAGCATTGCTACAGTAATGTGCACTCATTCAAATATATTTAGCAGAGATGTATAATATCCTGGAACTGTACATTTTATGCTGAAAAATTGAAATGGTTATCAAATATTAAAACAAAAAATTCAATAACGATACTGTTAAACTTAAAAATAGTTATTGTAAAGCGTGGAAACTACAAAGCACGAGCAATTAAACAGCTAGATGCATGGAGATCAGCCTTATAAATAAAAATGTTTCTAACCAGTCCCAACAAAACCAGTTTTCCTACCTACTACTTTCCTACCTAGTTTTCCTAACATCAACCTCCCATCTCTTATTATCTCATTGAAACCTGTTGGTGAAGAGCACAACTTTTGAAGGTTGAGATCCATTCTCTAAAATCCTGTTTAGAAAATCAACTGTGAATAAACTCTGTCACACTAAGACAATGGATGTGCAAACATCTTGGTCAGCCCAGACAAGATCATCTTTATAGTTATTTTTAGCTTGATTTGGCAGAGGCTTGAAGCCACAGACAAAATAGCAAACTGAATACACAATTGCATTATGGGGAAAAAAGAAGTATATATGGGTTGAAATGACCGTGACACTTTTCTTTTGTACAACTTTTTGACTTCTTTAACTAAGTTATTAGCCTATCCGGTTAGCAAGTTAAAATTCTGACTGCTTGAATAATTATACAATATGGTATAAACTACAAGATATGATACAAATGTAAAACCTACCAAACATGGCCATGTTGAAAAAGGATTTCAGCTACAGCTACAGTATCAACTAGCTAGTGTGATAATATCCCAACACATGTTATGTATTGAGATAATTACTAATGGCAAAATTCTCAATATACATTTGATGATCTGTGTCACATTAATATGTGATGGACTTCAGGGACATTTTTACCTTTAAATCTAAGTGACAGTTGAAAAAGCTAGTCTCAAAATGTGCCATTTTTATTTAGCCATTGGAAATACAAAACAAAAAAATTGTACCATGTTTCATTTTTTCATTCGACAAGTGCCGTTTCCGACCATCTGGAGACTGCAGTGTGTAAATCAAGACAATTTTCCTGTACACTCCATGCCAACTAATTATGGCACTCCACTTTGATAGTTCTGCTGTAACTCAACCCCCATGTTTTCCATTATGTCACAAACTGACCAGGGGCCGATTTCACTAACGTTTAGCGATCATCGCTAACGCCGAAATCCATCGCTAAATCTTAAATTGATCGCAATTTAGCGACCGATTTTTAAAATCGATTTCACTAAACTTTAGCGATCAATTTTTCATCGCTAAGTGGTGTCGTTTGCGATGAATTTTAGCGATGACTGTTTAGTAGTCGTAAAGGTTGAAATCCATCGCTAATTTTTATCATGACATCATTCACGTACTTTTAGCAAACACAGAGTGGCGTAAGCAGGATTTCTCTGAAGGGTGGGTGGGGGACATGCAGTATGTTGAGCCTCGCCGACCTGGGGGAGGGGTATCCCCCTCCCTTTTGAAGATTTTTGGTATTTTCAAGAAGCCTAGATGCAAAAGATTTTCAACTTTGACAGGAACAGTGTTAAAACTTGAATTGGGGCGGTTCATGAGGATAAAACTGAAATTTTTTGTGTTTTTACATGCATTCTAATGCCATTAACGCTACTTTGGGAAGTAAAATTTGTTATAATTTGCATACTTTTAGGAACCAACATAAAAAACATCGATCCGCATAGGCGAACGGGAGCATTTCAGTTTGTTGTTTTTTCTTGGCCACAAAACGTCATTTTGCCACAAAGAGTACTATCTAAGCTGAGCGTCACCATTGGGTGGCGCGGAGCGTAGAGAAAGTTTCGAAAAGTCAGACCCCTCAGATGGCCGGAAATAGCATTTTCCAGACTTTTACGAAGAATCTAACGAATCGTTACCTTCTTTTGTCGTTTGCAATTAAATAATCACTTCAAAATAAACCTTTTCAAAAAACTGCAAAGAGATTAGAAAGTTAAGAAATACTTGGACCCGAAAAATGTTATTTTGCCCGAAAGACTATCTTAGCGGAGCGCCACCATTGGTTAGGGCAGAGTGTTGATAAATAATTTCGAAAATTCACACCTCTCAAATGGCCGGAAGTAGCATTTTCCAGACTTAAACGAAGAATCTAACTAGTCGCTATTTTCTTTTGTCGTTTGCATTAAAATGATCACTTCAAAATAAGTTAGCAAACTGCAAAGTGATAAGAAACTTATTAAAACATACTTTGACCCGAAATATATAACTTTGTCCGGAATACTATCTAAGCGGAGCTCCACCATAAGTTGGCACGGGAGCGTAAAGAAAATTTTGGAAGATTGCCGCCCCTTAGATGGCCGAAAATTGCGTTCTCGTGCTTGGAAAGAGAATCTAAACAATCTTTCTGTTTAGCTTTTGTTTGCAAAAACAAAAAACAATCAGCAACATGCTAAGTGATCAGAATATTACCACATAAAATATTTTACCTCTGCAATGTAAAAGGTCTTGATTATTTTCGGGAAAATTATACAACGGAATTGAAAATATGCTAATGCTTCTCTATTGTGACTTTTGGCTAAATTCAAGATCCGCTGATTTTATGAAATTGTCTGTGACTGCTTGAACTCCCGACTGAAAATGATTTAACCCCTAACATCTCTTGCTTGATAAATGGCAAACTTTTGCTCACCGCACCTGAACCGTCCGCTTCCATGCCCCCGTCACTTACGTCTATGCCGGCCGGGCCATGAGTCTAAGGGATAGGCCTCTCCCTTTTAAGAATTCTTATAAAGTAGATGTCCTCATGGCAATCGGTGCTACCAGCGTGTTACAGAGTCTACTTTTTCAATAAAAAATTGGAATTTGACAAAATTTGCCATTTTTAGGAATTAAAAAAGTGCATAACAGAGGGGTCTTTCAGAGACAATCCTTACCCTTTGAAAATTTTTGAGGAATTGGGTGTCCTTGCATGCAATCTGTCGCCACATATGCTACCTTTTGAAGTAAAATCTGTGTTAGTAAAGTACGAATTTTTAGGATATAAAAAAGATGGCGTCCGTGAGGGCTAGGGGTCATGGTCCAATGCCCCCCCCCTCCCTACGCCACTGCAAATACACTTCCTTTGCATTTTGTGTTATTCGAACTTTCAATTGTATTCGTCTAAAAAATCGGGTTGGCCCCTTACTCGATTTTTATCAAGTGGCCTACAAAGACCCAAATAACTTCCTTAAAGTGGCGATTCCGTGAAATGCGCGATCCTCGGAGCGAGAGCCTCAGGGCTTTTCCGTTGGGATTTCCTTATAAATTTGGTCGAGGGGCCGAGTGGGAGCTAGAATCTAAGATGTCCCCCCCCCCCTACTACAGTGGTGACTGCCCATAGTCCGACACCCCTAGTTGGAACGTAAAGGATTTTTCGGAACATAGGGGTGTCGAAATATAGGGCTGGAACCTCTCAAGCTGGGTACCGCCACCCTAGACAAGCGGGACTGAGCCAAAGGTAGCAGTATTGACGGGTTGACCGGTTACCAGCGATTTTGATTCTAAGCGAGATGATTAGCACATAGAAAATGACTGCATACGCTTCAAACCTGTTTGGATGCGTTGCGTTAGCATTAGTCGTGGGTAGCTTATGAAAATATTCGGGATAGACCTTTTCAGAAAAACACAAGTCATAGGGCATTGGTATCGGACATAAATACTACCCCGCCAAACGGACTATGTTTTTCAGCTTCCAAAACTAACTTAACAAGGAATATGCCGTTTGGTTTCGCCGAACGGTCATTTGCCAGAGGGTCGGGAGGACTTTAGAAAAAGGAATGTTCGGTACAGCTTGCTACGCAGGTAATGTAAATACTAATCTCGACGCTTTACAACAGTCAACTGGTTAACTAGCCGACTTTGCCTTTAGAACAGGTATGTATTAGAACAAGTGTGACGAAATACCTGAGATTTAAAAATAGTGTTATGTGCTTCCTGACCAACAAGTCAGGGTTATTACATCTCCCTCGACGGACGGGTTACCCTGACTAAAGAGAGGGGTCTAAAGGGAGAGGTGTCTCCTCCCCCTTTGGAAAACTTTCTTTAGCCGAATGCCTTCAGATGTGATTTGGTGCAATAAAAAGTGTACAATTGTGGAGTTAAGTTTTGTTGAGTCTCCATGTAAAACTCTTCGTTTCAGTATTATTATTATTCAGCAATTTTAAGAGCATTTTGGCAAACCTTTGGGTTGGGCCATGGTCGCCTTCCCCCCCCCCCCCTTTGGCCTGGAAGAGAATTTAACATCCTGACCCGATGTATGTGGTCTGATCCTGGAACTGCTATCCTTTTTAGTGAAATAGTTTTCCAGGGAATTTATACTAATTTTTTTGCCTCTTGCCTCACCCCCCCCCCCCCCGCTCCTGCTATGCCACTGAGCACCAGGAAGTAATGTTAACTATAAAAGATATCACTTTACAATGTGGGGATAGTTTTAAAAACGAAAAGTAATGCAGCTTGGCTCAGTTGGTTCGCTATTCAGATTGATTCTGTTGATATTCAAGTATATAAGGAATACTGAAAAGCAAAATCCTTAAGTTCAATCGTCAACAGGCAATATTTGGTTGCTGATGTTCTTAATTTTTCATACATCATTCATAATGATTATAAATGTTTATTGTTCATTTAAAATTTGTTCAAATCATCCGTCTTTTTCATTGTTTGAAATATTTTATGGGGTTCATTTCCCACTGAAAAATTCAGGGAGGGGATGTGGACTGTCCCACAATCCCTTGCTTCTGCCGCCTATGGGTCATAGTGCTTTGGTTTTGAAGAGCAGTGTTCCTAATGATTTCTTCCATGCAAGCTGCGAAGTTGCATCACTGCAACATGTCTGTACAGGTAGTATGCCAGAGTGTTCATAAATTTAATTTGCAAATTATTAATTTTCATAATAGGTTCTAATTGGTCAATAATATATTTTTCAACATTTTGTCCAATTTCTGGCCCCCAATTCGGCCTGTTGATGATGGAACAATCTGGCAACCGCAGAACCGCAAAGCACTGTATCTACTTTCTTTCGACAGCTTGGGGTTCCAAGGTCTATTTACAAGCAGGCACAAAGAAGGTTCCAAGTAGGGATATGGTTATGCTACTTTTACTCCTGGCTTCCCTTTTGGTCTTCCTTCCAAAACCAAAGTTAAGAAATCTATCAATAAATCAAGAAATGAGTTTTGCAGTGGAAAAACCAGGTTCTAACCCAATCCATCTCAACAATCTTTAATCAGTCTCACCAGCAGGCCAACAGTCTGAGTATTCAATATGGGAGACACATGGTTGAACTTTCTCTGGCCTTAGGGAGGGTCTTAAGGGAGTTGGCCATCTCCCAAGTAACATTTTGTCTATTTTAAGGACTCTACAGTAGATGCAAAATGTTGCGAGTTTTTACATTTTCTCTCCTTAGTCCAAAATAGCTGGTCTCGTAATAAAGACATACGGTTTACATTTTTAAAGCACATGCCCCCATGGCTATAACGTTGCTAGATAGCCCTGCAACTGAGAATCAGATCCTTTTGATTAACGCCAATGTTATAGTCTTCCCTATAGCTTACTTGTATGTTGCCTATTACCACAAGCTCTACCCAGTACTAGACTTAATTTTCTCCCAGTTACATGTCCTATTTCCAACATTGCATCAAAAGTTTAGTGTCACTGAAAAAGATCAAGTTAAATGTTCACTTGTGTTAATATTTAACTGTGTGATTTGTGCATGCCTTGAGTCAATGTTCATCACCTTGTATTGAAAGCATAGTCAGTAACCCCCCCCCCCCCGACCCTCTGTAGACCCACCCCTCACTATCCTTTAATATCTACAAAATTCCAGGAAATCCTCATACATCCATTCTTCTGTCCTCCAGTTGTCATGCTCTTTTTTCTATGCTTGATGTGTAATTTGGGGCATAACTGCCAAGTGCATACACAAGAGTACTGTAGTAGGCTACTAGGGCTAATGCTTGGTTTACAGCTGTTCTTCTGTTGTGGAATCTGTAGATAGAATCACAAAGAAAAAGTCACTGTTCCTCTCTAATGACAACAAGGGTCCAAAATTGGAGCAAACTGGCCTCCATGTTAAACACACAATATAAAACAGAGAAGATGCACATGCATCCTTTCTTTTATTGGCACTAAAGGAAAACCAAGCAACTTTCCACACCTAAGGGGCACTCAGGCTAAGCAGGACTTTAAAAAGGGCACAAAACCAGCATCACACTCCTTATTTTTTATCATTCGTTCGTTCATTCGTTTGTTCGTTCATTTATTTAAGGGAGGAGGGGCATCAGCTTTATTCACTAGTAGAGTTCCATGCTGCAATGGTAGAGAAGAGCAAATCTACAGCCTTACTACAGCTGTATGTTGAGTATTGTTATTATGTATGTCAATGTATATTGCAATCCAATAAAAAAGGATATTTCAGGAACCAAAAGTGGTAGTTTCATACAAAGAGGGATTCCTCAGACTATTCCTTCAGACTTCTTAATGGATGGTAACTTCCTTTACCAACCAGGCCTAAAAAAATAAAAACAAAATATGATGCCAAACAAACCAGGCATGGCACAATAAAAACTGTTACATGCAGGTACACCACAGGTCATAACCTATAGGCATTGCCAGTAAGTTCCAATTATAACCCTGATCCCTCAGTTCTTGTCATGTACAGTGAACAAATGAATCATTCCCTGCTGGTCATCCGACCTGGTACAACTTTAAAGCCTGTACTGGAAAGTGTGTCTACAAAGCATTGGCCGGGGTCATGCCCATTATGTTACCGTCCCTCTATTTCTATGCAATGTCAAATCAGTAACAGTTTACTGTACCACCCATCAATAAATCAGTAACATAAGGCTTTTAACCTAGTTTGACTTACGTTTTTTAAAGCTATGAGGATAGCTTAACATAGTCAAAATTTTAGGTACAATTCCTTTGAAACGGGGTACCGGTATAGACCTATGACGATTGACAGTATGAACTAATCTTTTCAGGAGGTTATGACACAGTCTATATGGGGATACATAGTCTGAATAAACCGATTATCATGAAGTAAAAGGCTTCTGACTCAGCAGCTTCAACAAGGCTGTGCATAACATGAGATTATACTGTATTAAACTGAGTTTAATTACAATATGACGTGACCAATGGAGCTAATATCCTTTAGCCACCAATCCCTAAAAAACTTTACCAAGGCCTAGTCTAGCCAGTATTCTAAAGGCCCTAGCTAGCCAAAGCTGTGTTACCCTTTCACAATTTTCAGACAAAAGCGCAGTGTATTGCACTTTTCTAACTCTACCCCTCCACACCCATTTCAAATAAATACTGTACCATGCACTAAATTTCAGATCAACTCTTAAGCTATCACAGAGTAAGGCAATGAAGCTTATTATATTAACAGTCCCATGGTTTTAATATATACTTTGAATCATAACAGAAGGTTTGAAATTGTATTTCCATAATATTTCTTGTCATAATATCAAGGGACAAGGGGTATGGCAAGATCCTAGGTAGGCCTATGCCAAATGCAGGGAACAGGTGTGTGAGATCTATGCCTATACGTTGTTTAGCCAGACAAACTTGCGGTATAGCAGACTGTCTAGGAGTGATCTCTGCTGATTCAATTTTTTAAGGGGGCTCCAAACATTGAAGTGGGCTAAGTAATCACTGTCTTGGAAAGTGGACCAAAGATAAAGGATGTCTCTCTTTGGAAACTGTTTGCTAAATCAATGATGAAATGTAAATACAGTTAGGCCATTTGCCTCCTTTCTGGGCTTTCATTTAATGAGGAACTGTTCTGATAATCATTATTCACTGAGTACACTGATATTAGGCCTTGGCCTCAGCTATTTTTGCTTTGTTTAAAGCCTTCAAAGTGATAGCGTTTGTCTGGGTGGTTCCACTTTTTGTGCAATGGCACTTTTTCGGAGCTGGTGCTAGAACACCTTTGCAAATTTTGTGCAGGTGTCGCACACAGACAAAACAGCTAGGTTTGTGGAGAACACTGGGTATTGGCTACTGCTAGGCTACGAAAAAGCTGTAACGTACGTTAGACCTAGACTAAGTTATAGGCTAGTAACTAAACAATTACGTACATTAGGACTATGATAGGTTATGCTATAGTAACTAAATAGTAATTATACTGGGATTATCATGAGTCGATCACCTATTAAAGTTCGTTACCACAAAAATATGAAAACATCTACAAAAATCGATAAAATTTGAATGTAATATTTTGTAATCGGTCTTCTTCTTTGTGCTATATTTTGGTGTTGTTTGGACTGAGTAATTTGTGGAAAATAAATCTTGAAATGTAGGAGGCTGTGCAAGTAGCAATGCTTATGAAGTAATCATGAGTCGATCACTTCATAAAACAAACAAATAAAATCCTACAAATTACTATTTTTATGGTCAGAGTTTGACATAATGGTACAAAAAATCTCCTTTCTATCAGAATCCCTACTTAAAACTCCATGAGATGCATTCTCATCATCATTTTTACTGATTTTTGCAAATTTCTGTTTCATACTTTTGCTGAAACTTAAAAATCTGGCCATAACTAACATTTTTGCTTTAAAAATCTAAAACATGATGACAAGTAATTGGTTTTGATGTTATTTGAATAATTTGCATTGCAATTTTTTCTAGTATCGCAATCACATCGCACCTACTCGCTTCTATGGCGTTTAGAAGACAGTGATCGACTCATGATAGTGATCGACTCATGATAACTTACTATACACTTAGCGTAGGCCTTGCTTATCGTTACAGACTGTTCTTTCAGACTAAACTGGTGTCATTTTTTTGGAACAGGATTATACTTAACCGTCGTTACACTTTCACAACTACATGGCTTAACCTGGGTCTAGCCTAGGCCTAGGCCTAGCCTAGTCACGTTAGTCTCAAGCTGAACTGACTATACAATCCGCTCCTCAATCTTTAATAAGGTTTGTCTACGTATTAATATTATATAGGATAGGAATGTTTGTTATTGAGTTTTATCCAGGTGACAAAGGCTCGGGCGAAGACTCGTACCAGTACTAGCCGAATTAGGCCCTTGTCGAACACAGCCACACCGTGTGGTAACCTTAATTTGGTGTAGAGAGCGATACTATCAGTATTACTAAGGCCTAACGTTAGGTTAAGTCCTAACTTGCTTCCATGCATGTTACTAATACTATTTATACAAGCTAGTATAGTACAGCCGCAGAACGGTGCGCTAGCGAAGGGCAGTTTAAGGACTATTTTGCGTATTGCCTTTCAAACTCACACCGATATACATTGAAAATACAAAAAAGGTGATGTAATTCAATCAAATTTTACAATTTCCCTGCTTTTTGAACATTCTGATTGATCTATTGGACTATTTCATACCTTCAATCCTTCTCCTCGTTCTTTGTACTTGCGGTCGTCTGCTGTCGATGTTGACAGTTGTTTGCCTCTCAAGGTCAAAGGTTACAGTAAACTTTAGCGATCATCCTCGTTCATCGATGAAGTTTTCCTTTTTTTATATCGCTAATAGCGATTAGTTTTAGTGAAACCCAAAATTCATCGCCATCGCTACTAGCGATAATTTCTAGTTAGCGATCGACTTAGCGATGATCGCTAAATTTGACGTTAGTGAAATCGGCCCCAGGGCCCCCTTCTGGAAAATCTTGAATATGCCACTGGCTGGAAGTAGGCTTCCTGTCCTTTATTTCTTTTCTTTTGTTACAAGGAAATTTGGGAAAAGATGTTTTAAGTCTGAATATCGCAGAACTGCTCGACCTCCTGTTTCAGCAGAGGCCGAAAATAACCAAACCTAAGTGTAGTGACTCAAAAGTATAGGGGCATGAGTGCTGACTACTGTTCAATCATTTTCAAAGTCAAATTAATCAATCATTAAGTATCATTCATCAATAATTTAACATACATGGAGCAGCATTTGCTTCAAGTGGAGCTGTAAGTGTAAGCCTGCTCCCATATGCCTATGGATGCCCACAGATAACCGCCCTTGACTGCAAAAGGTATCTGATTACATTCAATCATACATAATTGTTGGAGAGAATGTCAATCAAAACATGGTGGGGTCTTAGTTTTGTAGTTGGTGGGGTCTTAGTTTTGTAGTTGGTGGGGTCTTAGTTTTATAGTTGGTTGGGTCTTAGTTTTGTAGTTGGTAGAGTCTTAGTTTTGTAGTTGGTAGGGTCTTAGTTTTGTAGTTGGTAGGGTCTTAGTTTTGTAGTTGGTAGGGTCTTAGTTTTGTAGTTGGTAGGGTCTTAGTTTTGTAGTTGGTAGAGTCTTAGTTTTGTAGTTGGTAGGGTCTTAGTTTTGTAGTTGGTAGGGTCTTAGTTTTGTAGTTGCTGGGGTCTTAGTTTTGTAGGGTCTTAGGTCTTAGATCTTAGGTCTTAGTTTTGTAGACACCCTGACCTCGCTGCTAGGAAAGTTGTGGTTTTAGACAAAACAATGGGCGGTTTAGGTTTAGACGATTTTAAAACTAAAATGAATGCTTTGTTTGTCAAACCCCTTTTCTCTTTGCTGCAGTCTGATAATGAGATCCCGTTGTGTCTCACCCTTGCTCGCTACTACATGGCAAAACCCTTGCGCCGGTTTTTTCCTCATGTTTGGTCTAATACAAAACCGAATGCTGATGTTTGTCCCAAACCATTGCTGGTTGCTTGTCATATTATCAAAGATTTAGTTGACATGAACTTTTCTTTTAATCGCCGTGCTCCCACGAAGTATGTCGTCCACAGTTTACGAAAAACCGATGTTTCCATATCCGTTATTAGACACAACCCAACCTTTCCCTGGGACCAAATTTGGCCTTTAGCCTTCAACTCTAGCCTAGATAATAAACTGAAAGATTTTCAGTGGCGTTTATCACATAGAATTTTGTTTACTGGCAGTAAAAGTGTTGAGTGGGGTATAGACAATGGTATTTGCCCAATGCCTCATTGTCATTGTGTAGAATCCATAGAACATATATTCTGGAATTGTCCAAAGGTATGTGCAATGATCCTTTGGATCGAGTCGGTTTGCAAGAGTCTGGTTAACGATAACTTCCGTTTCAATGTTACCTTTTTTCTTATGGGCTTCCCACGGGTTAAACTTTCACAAACAGTTTTTAATAGACTCTGGTATTTCTTGTGTACTGCAAAATTCATAATATGGAAATGTAGATGTATTCATGTCTTTCAATCTCGTGTGCACTCTAGGAGCGAAATGAAATCTCTAATTATTGAGAACGTTAAGCAACGTACTTCAGAGCAGACAAGAAACGCTTTACCCCTGCCAAATTTTATAAAGTTTGGATTACTAGTCCTTCCTTTGTGTATCTAAGTGGGGATAAGCTTTCTTTTAGGCTTTCCTAGTTTAAATTAAATCTTGTTTTATTTTAAACCCTAGTACTGTTTTTGCATGCAGTTTTTTGCCGAATTTACAGATATTTGTTTATACCTGTTTATGTAGTAGACTCGAAAAGGAATAAATGATTTACCAAAAATTAATATAAAAAGGAGAAAATAACGATTTAGACATTATGCTATGTCATAAATAAGATTTTATTGAATTCTTTTGAAAAACCAGGGGAACCTTGTCATCAAAAAGTTCAGTTCATTTTGAAGCAGCTTTTCTTTTCCTTCCTTCAATTAATTGAATTGTGTAATGTTAATTTACCGTTATTACATTTTGCGTCATGGTACTAATGATGTAAGCTAATTATTCAACTGTAAATACTTGTATATATTATCATTTTTATCCCCTGATTTGCTGTTTTGTATGTATATATCTTGAGACTGAAAATAAAGTTCTTTCTACACAAAAAAAAGAAGTATTTCCTTCAAAAAAGTAAATAAATAAAATGTGTAACAATTAATAAAACATGCATGAATGTGTGTAAAACACATTATGTGTGCACGTGTGAAATCAAGTAATAACTTCAAAATGATTACTTTCACTAAATTAGATACCGTATATAATATGCACTGTCGTTTATTGCATTACACTTAGTAGGTAAAACGAACGTTTCGGCGGCAAACTCTAATTTAATTTTGTTAACTTAAGACCCTTTCTGCCTTTCTATGGCTGGTTGATTTACTGAAAACAAGGCAATCATACACTGGAGACTATTCTTACATTACCATTCCTATACTTTATCCTACACAAAATATGTCTTCCAGGCCCTGTTCTTTCACCCCAAACAGTACCAATTCTCCTAACCTTCTTACTTAAGCTCCTCCCACAATTGTCTGAAATTCATCCTCATCCAGAGACAATCTCAGTTGATTGATTCGAGTCGAGTATAGAAAAGCTCAATGTTTATAAACAAAACACTCTCAGTACAATTCATGCTGTGTAATAAAAGCTTTGGTACTCTGTATTGTTTGAATTAGCTGTCAATCAAGGAGCTGAGCCAATGGAGAATTTCAGTACACCCTACCAAAATTGTGGTTTGAGGTGAGAGGATTGGCCCCTTAAGGATAAGGGTGCCTTCGAATAATTCTTCCCATCCATCCCTAACAAGTATAGGCCTATGTCGTGCCTCACTCCTTCCCATGACAAGTGCCACTGTAGAACGATTTCTTCAAGAAGTCTTCTTTTTACTAGTTGGCACTGACGTCCGGACGGATTTGTAAAATGTCCACAAGGTCCGCATTTCATGTGTTTCCCGCATGATCCATACTTCGGATTTGCGGTTTAAATTTTTTGAGAGATTTTAATTTTGAGATATTTTAATTATGACTAGGTAATGTAACAATGATTGAACAAATACTGCACCATTTTCCATTTCAACACCACTGAAAACCGGAAAACATCGTTTCTTTGGTAGTATGTATGTCACGTTTAAAATCTCTACAAAGAATAAAAATGAGTATTTTGAAAATTTTCATGTTCCCCAAATAGGAATTTCAAAAACGTAGGCCATAATCAGTTCAAAGTTTTGCGAAACATAGCACCATTTTGCAAGGAGCAAATATAAAGCAAAAAAAGTTTCTCAGAGGGGGACACAACTAATTTTGGTTTCCCGTTTGAATCTGAAATCTGTTCAAATATTGCCGCACTTGCGATCTACGTTCTCCTGAATTTCAAATATTTTCCCAAGAGAAAGTGAGATACCGGATCCCTTTAGTCTCATCCTCCAGGCCATGACACGGATCAGAAATGCCCAGATTTTGGGTCCCCAAAAAGTGTATGTATTATCATTCTTCATAGATTGATTTTTCATTCACACTATTTGAGAAGTGGCAGACATGAGATTCCTATTTTAAGGCTGGGCGCAACCGGCTTAAAACACGTGGGAAGTGCCATTTCCAGCCATCTAGAGGGTTTGTATAACACAAAATTTCCTTTCTATCTACGCGCCAACTGTTGGTGGCGCTTCGCGTAGATAGTCTTGCCGCGCCTGACCCTTGGAGGTACCAGCCCCCCCCCCCTGGAAATTCCATCCTGGGCTCCGCCACTGCGAGTCATACCAAAGACTCTAAAAAAGGAACCTACTGCCGTTGTACGTGACGCTCAGCATAAGCAATGGAGTAGGGAAACAATCCAGGGGCCCGGGGCCACAACTGGAAAAAGGTCTTGGCCTGCTCGACTTGAACCAATAGGTTGGAACTGGGCCGTTAAACTCTTATCTAACTCACTAACAAGCTACCGAATCCTTCGCAAATTTAGCAGTACAACACTGTGGCCTAGTTATAGTCTAGCCCAGGTACCAGTATTTCTTTTTACAGGAATCAGTCATTTCATCCAAGTTGTGTGTTAGTGTAAAACAGTTTATAGTTTATAGTCCCCGTCAGGACATTAAATATTGGTTCATAATCGTGGACAGACTCATTACTAGAGGAGTGAACCAAATTAGGACCGACTAAATTTTAGAACTGTGAGTGTTTCATACTTAATACAGTTGCAATTGTGTTAGGGGTCAAATTTATTTGTGAGTTTATCATTCATATGTGTTTTCAAGGAGAATATAATGATTACAATTATCCATCACCCTCCCAGAATAAGTTGATCCTACGTTTGAATTTCCTCTCTTGGTATGCACCAGATTGTGCCATTTTAAGATGAAAAATTGCAAAGCTCCCAACCATATGGGAGGGGGCCCCCTCCCATGCCAACCCCCTTCTGCTACTTCGTGGCCTCGTCCACAACAATTTCCTCACCCACATGCTCGAGTTTCAAAACGCACCCCCTTTAAAAAAAGCTAGTGACGGGCCTGCATGATCGTATGCCATCTGTTTATATCATCGTAAGCAGTTAGTACATGAACGTGTACTTGTACTACATCGCATGAGTTTATATGATTATCGTATGTCGGTGAGCCTTTTGGCGGACTTCTTGCACGCCGAAACACTCAATCAGTATGGCATGCGAAAGGGACAAAAATAACATGATGATCATACGCTTTTACATGTACAACATGTGTTTTTAGATGCACACATTGTTAACATTTGACATGATGAACTTATGGTTTTACTATACGATGGTGTAAATGTACATCATGATCGTATGAAGTTAGTACATCATCGTATATTTTTAGTACATGAACGTATAATGTGAGTACATCTTTATATGTGGTGAGCCTTTTTCTCGTGCCATACTTAAATGGGAAGGGAACTTCATGAATATTTTCTTTTCGCATAACTAGTAATAACATCACTTTTCATCGTCTGCTTTTATACAAAGACGAAACGAAACCAGTGTCCCAATGTCCTGCTGATATGACCCTCACCATTTCGGACTCGGGAAATGAAGCCGCATTAGAGTTTACAGCCCCGTGCTTAGATAATTCACAGAAAGACATCACATTTAGTTGCTCACGAAGTTTGACTGGCGAAACCCTAAGTCTTGCAGATAGTGGAGAAGAAATCACTTGTTCATGCAGGGACTCAACCGGTAACAGAGAAACATGTTCTTTTACCGTCAATGTACAGGGTAAGTTAATTAATTTGCTATGTAAAATCATACGTTGTGCATTTAAAACACATGTTGCACATGTTAAAACGTATGATCATCCTGTTTTTATTGTCCCTTCCACATGCCATACCATGATCATCTTAACTCATACACGCTCATGTACGAACTGCTTAAGATGTTGACACTGACTGCATACGATCATGTACTGATTTCATATGTTCGTGTACTGATTGCAAACGTACATGTACTGATTGCAAACATACATGTACTGAATTCAAACGATCATGTACTAAATGTATACGTTCATGTACCTAATGGGCCCAAGTGGGTATCTAACTGTAATAGGCCCTGTCAATGCTAAGGGCCCAAAGAATTAATGTTGAAGCTACGACCTGTGGAACTTGAGTCGATTGGAAGTTTCGATGGTACATCGCATTAAATCTACTAAAGACTAAAGAGAACGAAAAGTTTCTTTTTTCTAGTTTCCGTGACATAGCATGGCCCAGGGACTCTACAGCCCTGTTGATAGAAAAACATAGTTCAAGAACCGGAAGTACCGAATTATCATTGGGTCTATTGGGGACGGGTAGGGCTGGACATGCACTTGACATGGCAAGTTGAAGTATTAAGGTTCAAAATACATTGCAGCATGGTAGTAGATTGGGATTTTTGAGCCCAGGGCCCCATTGTGGGCAAAAAGGCGCCAAACACCAAAAGAAACATTGAAGTGACACTTATTGACCACTGCTTTCCTTTTTCTTTTTATTTTGCAGATATGGTGTACCAACTAGTATGGAAACCCATATAACCTAATTATTTTAGGTTTCAAAAGGCCTGGGCCATGAGGAAACCATTTGGTAGCAAACCTCGGCCATCGTTTGTCGATTGTTACGGGATTAGATAAAATAGATACCAGTAATATTACTTTTCATCGTCTGCTTTTTTACAAAGACGAAACGAACCCAGTGTCCCAATGTCCTGCTGATATGACCCTCACCATTTCGGACTCGGCAAATGAAGCCGCATTAGATTTTTCAGCCTCATGCTCTGATAAATCACAGGAAGACATCACAGTTAGTTGCTCACGAAGTTTATTTAGCGAAACCCTAAGCCTTGAAGATAGTGGAAAAGATATCACTTGTTCATGCACCGACTCAAGCGCAAACAAGGAAACATGTTTTTTTACCGACACTATACTGGCTAAGTAAATTAATTTGTCATTTGAAATGAAGTTACGCATATTTTGAATATTTGAAGGAACTTCACATTTAGACAGATTTTCTTGGATGTTCCCCCAAATACTGTCTTTTAGTCAAGTAATTTCTTTTTCTTAAAATATTGGGTTAAAGTCGTTAGGACATCCCCATCCTCGCAATATTGACCAAAATTATGCTGTAAACGGCACACATTAAAGTTTTGTGCGTAACAGTTCGAGCCCGGGCGCGGCAGTTTAATGTTAGCTTAGCAATTGAGATTGAAGAAATTTATGACAAAATGTTCTAACAGTATGGTCCAAGATGGTAGATAATGAAACATTTTTAGAGAAATGTGCACATTGGGACATTTTTTCCTTCGTCGTTCATTAAAGTCCTTGGGAATGAAACTTGAGACATGTTACGCTGCGTAGCAAAGCACAACTTAGTGTAAATTCACATTGACTCTGTCTGATAACAAGGGTGGCGCCAGCAGGGGACCGGGTGGACCCCCGTCGGTGAACGATGCCCCCCTTTCGTCGGGGAAGGTCGACGGTTTAGTCGAGGAGGCCTTAAAATCAGTGGCCTAGCTAGGATTTTTTCCAGGGGGGGGGCAAAGGTATGAAATTTCCCCCAAATTTTTTTCCGGTCAATGTGTATGTACTTCATATAGAAAATGCAAATTTACAAGTATAACAACATTACCATGTCATTATGTAATATTACCTGCATTTTTAATCTTAAGGTATAACATAGAGTAATTGGAAATTACAGCTCTTAGTATATTATTTTGGTCAACAATATCTGTTTTTCTTTTGTATGTACTAACGCGGTTGCGTACCCACGATTTCTCTGAAGGGGGGGGGGGGGTATGCAGTATGGTCTAAGGGGAGGGGTGTCCGGAATTTTTTTGACGTTTTCAAGAAGCCTGGATGCAAAATGGTGCAAGATTTTCGACTTTGAAAGGAACAGTGTAAAAAGTTGAATCGTGCTGGTTCATGAGGATAAAACTGAAACTTTTGTGTCTTTACATGCATTCTTATGCCATTTATGCTACCTTACGAAGTAAAACTTGTCTTAAATTTGCACACTTTTAGGAGTCAAAATAAGAGAGCATTGATTGGGATAGGATTTGTGGTTTTTCTTGACCACAAAACGTTATTTGGTCATAAAGATTATCTAAGCGGAACGCCACCATTTGTTGGCGCGGAGCGCAGAGAAAATTTCGAAAAATCAGACCCCTCAGATGGCCGGAAATAGCATTTTCCAGACTTACACGAAGAATCTACCCATTCACTACCTTCTTTTGTCGCTGGCAAATATAATCCTTCCTTCAAAATATGTTCGCAAACTGCAAAGTGATCAGAGAGTTACGGGGTAATCTGACCCAAAAATGTAATTTTGCCCAAAAGACTGAGCGAGACGCCACCATTAGTTGGCGCGGAGCGTAAAAAAATTTCGAAAAATCAGACCCCTCAGATGGCCGGAAATAGCATTTTCCAGACTTACACGAAGAATCTACCCATTCACTACCTTCTTTTGTCGCTGGCAAATATAATCCTTCCTTCAAAATATGTTCGCAAACTGCAAAGTGATCAGAGAGTTACGGGGTAATCTGACCCAAAAATGTAATTTTGCCCAAAAGACTGAGCGAGACGCCACCATTAGTTGGCGCGGAGCGTAAAAAAATTTCGAAAAATCAGACCCCTCAGATGATCAAAAATAGCGTTTTCATGATTGTAAAGAGAATCTAAACATGTAGTCTTTATTTTTATCGATGCCACCAGTGGGAAACAGAGTTTACCTTTTAAAGTAAAAATTGGAATTTGACAGAATTTGCCTATTTGTAGGAATTAAAAAATTGGTATCAAAGAGGGATGTACTTGCAGAGACAATCCTTCTCCTTTGAAAATTTTTGAAAAATTGGGCGTCCTTATATGCAACCTGGTGCCACATATGCCAGCTTTTGAAGTAAAATCTGTGTTACTTAAGTTTAACTACTTATTTTTAAGAACAAAGAAAAAATGGCATCTGTGAGGGGGGCATGGCCCAATGCCCCCCTCTCCCCTTCGTACGCCACTAAAAGGAGACCTAATAGTGGCTCGATCACACAGGATATGCTGTTAGAACAGCAGTCTGTTAAGTGAAGAAGGCTACAAGGTACTCATGGACCCGTTTATTGTTACACCCCAAGTGAGCAGAAAGCTTTTTTCCCAAACTAGCATGTAAGCCTCCAAGGATTAGGCTAAGTAACAGAATCTAAGTATACCAATGAATCCCGTTCATTCTTATTTCTAGACTAACTTTGAGTTAATCGTTGGCCATGGATTGTTTCATCCCCTTCCATCGTTATGTACACAGAGTAAAATCGGTATAGCTACTACTAGCTTGCAGGACAATATAATAAACTCGGGGGGTCTACGTTAGTGACTTGTCAGTTTTCACATCCTTTTACTGAATTCCCAAAGTGTAAAACGCAGAGACTGTGTGCAAGGGGATAAGTTCGGGTTTACAGCCTTTCAGTGTAGTTTTACTGTATCAGCTGTTGTTAAATTCCTGAATAACAGCTTCATGTGCACTGAAATGCTCTGATCATAAAAACCGCGCGTATACAAGAGAACATTCAATCTGCTACGCGACGAAAACATTTCTGTGGAACGCGAGTAGGGCTGATTCATGCGACACTGACGAAATCTCAAATCTGGGTTAATTTGTTGCATGAAAATACGAATTATGTATGAGAAATGCCTCAGTGTTTTTAATTGTAACAAAAATTTTGAGAAATGTTTGTTAGAGTTAGAAAATTCATCAAATTTCCCCAATTTCATCAATTTTCCCCATTTTTTCCAGGGGGAAACTTGCCCCCCCCCCCTGCCCCCCAGCAGCTACGCCACTGCTTAAAATGATAAAAAAAAAAATCATAAAAACCATACAAGGGGCGAAGTTACTGGATGGGTGATCTTCAACATATTTTGGTATTGTAATGCTATTTAAATACATATCGAAATCGATTTTAAATCACTTCTTAGCTCTGTTATACCTCATTTCATGTACCTTTGCCTATCCCCTCCCCCCGTCGGGAAGGACGGCAATTTTTTTCTGGGAGGCCTAAAAATAAAAAAAAAAATACGGAAAAGACTTACTAGATGGATGATCATTAACTATTTTTTCTTCTATAACGCTATTTAAATGCATATATGAATCAGTTATTTATCCTTTCTTACTAGCTTTTCTATCCCTCCTCCCATCTTCAAATCGTATGTGCAAGGTCATGCCCCCGTCAGGGAAGGCTTCCCTCCCACTGCTGTTGAGAAAACCCAATTTCGTCGGGGATTTTCATCTTCAGGCCCACGATAAAAGATGTGGGGCTGATAAACTTCAGTCACCCAGTCGGTCTTCATGGTTTTGCTTACTAGAAGATCATATTCCGCAAGGAAACTCACAATTTCAAATTTTCCTTACAAAAAAGGACGATAGGTTGTTCATGTGCATTAGTGCCCAATGGTCTGCCATCTGGTCTTCCCTGACAGCCGAATTCTAGTTATGAAAATCGGACAGGCCGTTCTTAGCTACACGAAATGATAAACACTATAGTGTGAGAATGCCCCCCTCCCCCCCCCCCCCAATTAGTCTGACTGAAAATTTATTTGAAGCCACCTTGTAACGTGACATATTTTCAAATACGTTCGAAGAAGAATTATTAAAAGTCTAGAGTTCGGGCAGTCAGGTAGAAAATTTCATCTAATTGGCAGTCTAGTGGACCTTGCCATTGAATACAACGAAGATTCTTATAGAGTCAAACATGAGAATGTTTCAATTACGTTGCATAAATTTTACCCCGAAAAAGAGACAAGACCATGTAATCTAATTGTAGCAAAGCCTTTTATCTGGTAATTTTCTTATCACTTAGCAATTTGGGTTAAATTTTTTCTATTGAAGTGAAACTTTCATTTTAAAGGAAAGCTCAGAAAAACGTCTACTTCATTTCCAGTTCAAGTTTGGGAAAGTCCATTTCCGGCTGTCAGAGGGGTTAGAATTTTTTAACAGATTTCTGCACGCTCCGTGCCGATTGATGGTAGCGCTTGGATAGTATTTTAGTCGAATAGATTTCTTAGCAGAACAATGTATGCTTGCAAATTATTCTTCGTTTTGGGGCAATGTAATGGAATGAAAATTTTATTGCGAAAGAAAGCTCAAAATAATGACTTAGTGTCTAATTACCAGCCCGGAAAATGCCATTTCCTGCTGTCTGGGGGTTCTCAATTTTTCAAAACATTCTGTGCGTTCAGTAACTGCCACAAAACTAAAGATCACCCACTACTTGATTTTTCTTAAAATAAGGTCAGGTTCTTTCATGAAAAAACAAAATCTGTCATTAATCTACAATTTTTCTCCAGTGTAAGCTTCAGCCTGTTAAAAGTGGCAAAATATTCCAATTTCGATGGATACTCCGTAAAATAAAAAGCCAAAGACGACTCTGTTAATCACCCAAATATTCTACCTAATTTTGCTCTTGAAAGGCATATCACTTAATGAAAAACTTAAGTTTTCATTAAACCCTTGCCTAAAACCAAATTTTCTTTCATTGAATTCCAAAATTTCTCCAATATAACAAGCTCTTAATTTTCAAATCTTCGTTCAAAAAGGGAAGAGTTTTTCGGGCAAACTTCGTCTATCGCCAATAAGGCCTCGTTTTATTTAATGAATATATCCAAAAGAATTTCAGCTGTCGCCTAAGTAATTTTTTTACCATATGAAGGACAGATTTTTCAATAAACAGCCAAAATTTTTAAAGGTCCTTACAATAGCCATATTTCTTTCAAAAATCTTTTTTCTTCAAAATACACTCCAGATTTTTAAAAGAAGGGTTTGAGGTCACTACGGGATTTTGGTATGTTAGAGGGGTACTTTTTCTAAGCATTTTAGCGAAATGTGCATTAGAGTCCGATGTGTGGTTCTCAAGATATGAGCACGGAAAGTTTTCACATTTTCAACAAAAAAGTGAACTTGAAGCAAGCACATATGACGTCATATCCCCACATTAGTGCACTGTCTTTTGTTTTTCTTTAAACTTTAGAGTCGATTTTTTCCTCAACGAACTCATATTATGAAAATGTGGTTGCATAAGTGACATGAGAACTTTACAAACTTTGCTTCCCCCACATGGAGTCCTATTCCTATCAACTTCAAGGTCAACATTACACTTTGATGAAACTAAGGGAAACAAAGCATTCCTTGTCAATTTGAGGAAATGATGGAAGCTCTGCTGCCGTTAGATTCACTTTGGCACACAAATCTACTGATTTCATTTACTAATATCTCGAAAATACATGTTCAATTTGAATGTAACTTTCACCACACTCACCTCACACCATGTGCCATGTCCCATTTTCAACTTGTACTTAAGCTTGCAGGGTAACCCATATAACCAAGACTTGTGTTGTAGAACAAAGAGCTGGAAGTTCCATCCGCAGAAGTAACCAAGGTGGCACCTGCGGGGCAGGGGCCATGCCCTTTTTCGGGGGAGGCTGCCCCATCGTTGAGAAGATCCAATTTCTTCGGGGAGTCTGCATCTATAGGCCAATGATTAAGGTTGTAAGCCCTATTAACTTCAGTCCCCTGGCGATCTTTATTTTGCTCATAGAAGACCATATATTCTTCAAGAAACTCTCACAGTTCTCAATTTTTCTTACAAACGGACGGGGGTTATTCAGGCGCCTGCAGTGCCCAATGGCTTGCAATCCGTCCTGCCCCGACAGCCGAATTCAAGAGATGGTAAAGAAAATCGGTCAATCCGTTTTCAGTTAAACATAATAATAAACAGTACTGTAAGAATGTCTCCCCATAACTCTGACTAAAAATTCATTTGTAGCCACCTTGTAAAGTGACATACTCAAAGACCTTGCAAGAAAAATCATTATCAGTCCGGAGTTAGGGCAGTCATAAATTTCATCAATGTACGGAAGCTTAAAAGGAACATGCAAAAGAAAAAAGAACTATGTAGGCAAAATGAAAATTTTCGTAAAATTGACATTTTGATGACTTAATCAACCCAAAGTGACCAAAATCTGAAATTTGTCATTTTGGCGATTTTCAGCATCTTTGTTAAAAGGACAAATTTAAGGAAACTGACGTTTTGATGAGATCTTTGAAGTCGTCAAAATGGCAAAACTGAGAAAATTGCCATTTTGCCCAGTTAGAACATCTCACAACGGCAAAATTATGAAACTTGTCACTGAGCCGAGATAGTACATCTCGTCAAAATTTCCAAATTCGGAAAGCTGTCAATTTTGATTCCTTGCCTTAGGCAGGCAAAGAAATCTATGCGATGGTGATGCCGTATGTGTGTGTGTGTTTGTATGTGGGTGTAGGTGCGCGGGTGTTTGTGATACTTGCTTGTAAACACGATATCTAAAGGTAGGAATGTCCGACACTTTTCATATTTGGTATATAGATTTTTCATGTTGGGAGAAAGAACCCTATTGTTTTTGGTAGAGGTCAAAAGTCATTTGAGGTCACCAGCGGTAAAATTGCGAAAAAAATCGAAAATGGCTTGTAAACACGATATCTTCAGATAGGAGTGGCTGAAACTCTTCATAATGGGTATAAAGATTTGTCACGTTGAGAGGAAGAACCCTATTGTTTTTGACCAAGGTCAAAGGTCATTTGAGGTTACCTGGGGTTAAGTTGCGAAAACATTGAAAATGGCTTGTGAACTAGGTATCTCAGGAAAGGAGGTACTGTTACTTGTCATATTTGGCATGTTGATTTGATATTATGAGAGGAAGAACCCTATTGTTTTTGGTAGAAGTTAAAGGTCATTTTGAGGTCACTGGTGGTAAAATTGCAAAAACGTCGAAAGTGGCTTTTAAACACGATATCTCGATACAGGAGTGACTGTCACTTTTTATATTTTGGATATAGATTCGCAATGTTGAGGGGAAGAACCTTATTTTTTGGTGCAAGTCAAAGGTCATTTGAGGTAACCATATGTTTAACTACAAAAGCCTCTCAAATGGCTTGTTAACACCTTAATAACCTTCTTGTCTTTTGAACAGACCAGAGGTCTTGTCAGGTACGTATTCAGAGGTCGTGAGAGAATCAAAGAGCCCTTTTGATTTTGGTTGAGGTCATCTGGTGTAACTGGGGTCAGTGCTTCTTGGGATCTGTAGGTTATCAACATGATATAAGTGTGTTTTGATCTTTTTCAAATGAATCCTTGACATTCTGTGCCCAAATCGTAAAGACGAATCTATCAAACACTGTCAGTTTGAAAGAAAGAAGGTATTTCATGGCAAGGGATCACTAAGCCTTTTGGCTTTCTGGTGCTGAGATACAACAACTCGTCAAAATGGCAAAATTCTGAATGTTGCAGTGTTGTAATCGAGTCACTAGCTTAGTGACTCGAGTCACCAGTTTTCAAACTTTTACGTGACTCGAGTCGAGTCATTGACTCGAGTCACTGTACTATTTCAATGGAGAAATTACTCCTGAATTCTATCGAGTCACTATCATTTTGAGAGGAAGTGACTCGAGTCGTGACTTGTTACAACACTGGAATGTTGACATTTTGCCTAGATAAAGCATCTTGTTAAAACGGCAAAATTTGGAAAATTGCCTTTTTGCCTACTTAGAACATTCATGTAGTCGAAATGGCGGTGAAGTAGTACGGTGGTAGTCTTGTGTGAAGACGATGGTGTTGTGGTGAATCGCCCAGTTCAATCAACTAGTGCTCGACTCTCGTAGTTCGCTTGTAGAGAATTGAAAGCAAAACACTGGTTGAGGATAATCAGATAGTAATTCACCAACGGTAGTTGTATTCGCCAGCATTATGCTTTGGTTAGGTTGAGGGTTCCATGACATCATGTCAGTTGTTACTTGATGGGTTGCATAAGACTACGAGTGATAAGACCTGCAAATCTTCCGAAGAATTACCTTGTATAGTTATCACGACGTTAACGCTAGTTACGATACCGCAACGTGAATATGTGGTATATCACTCGGTCAGTATACTATTTTGTGTAGTCTATGCACGGAGAAAAGTTAGAATAAGGTGGAATTAGGGCGGGCTGTAGGTATGAGATTTTACAATAAGTTACTGGCTGCTAGTATGAACTGACGTATTGTGACGTTACGAAAATAAATAAACAATATTTGCATAGCGTCACTCCCCTTCTGAGGAGTTATCCAAGACGTTAGTAACCCATAATGAACAAAACTTACAGTCTAGATGGCAAAGGCCTTCATTCTGTAAAATCTAAGAAGTGGAAAATGTACTAACGAATTGACCAAGACTAATATTATGGAAACATTACGGTACGGAAGCGAGGAAGTACGGAGGTGCAGGAGCGTAGAAGGGACATGCAAAAGAAAAAAGAACCATGTCGGCAAAATGACAATTTTTGTAAAAATGATATTTTTACGAATTAGTCAGCTCTTCAAAGTATCAAAAATGTGAAATTTCGTAAAAAGGGAAAAATAATGGAAAATTGACATTTTGATGAGATCTATGAACTCGTTAAAATGTCAAAATTCAGAAAATTGTCATTTGGCCCAGTTAGAACATCTCATCAGAATGGAAAAATTATGAAAAGCCGAGATTGTACATCTCGTCAAAATGGCAAAATTTGGAATTTTGTCATTGTGCCGAATCAGAGCATCTCGTCAATGGCAAAATTCAGAAAATTGACATTTTGCCTCGGTATAATATTTTGTCAAATTAAAATGGCAAAATTTGGAAAATTGCCATTTTGCCTTAACGCTCTAGAAATGACATTCCCACAATCTAGAAGCAATTTAAAAGGTACCCCCGGCGTGATGCTCCGCCCCCCGGCCCCTCCGTCAGTTGTCTCCCAGCGAATCTCACTCTAGAAACAAAGGCCCGCACAAACAAGTTTTTCCCCGTTAATTAGTTTACTCTACCATTTTACCCAATGGTAACGGTACAGTTTATCTGGTCTACCAAATTTTCTTATCATTTTGCAATTATTTTTCATTTTTGTTTTGCAGTGATCATTTTATTGCAAACGAAAGCCCAAAATAATGAACGCTTCCGTTCTACCTATAAGCCTGGGAATGCCATTTCCGCCTGTTTGAGGGTCGCGATTTTTTTTTTCAAATTTATTGTGCGCTCAACGCCAACTTTTTTTTTTTTTTTTTGCGCTCAACGCCAACTGATGGTGGGGCTCCGCTAAGATTTTCTTCTCTGCAACCGCCAAGTAGTCCCACGGCTCCCAGCGTGAAGAAAATTTGGAAAGATCAGATCCCTCAGATGGCCGTAAATGGCATTTCCCACAATTACACGAAAAATCTCAGATGTCACTGTCTTTTTATTTTATTCATTTATTTTTATTTATTTATATTTTTATTGTCATTTGCAATAAAGGCTCATTTCAAATTAAGTTTGCAAAATGCAAAGTGATCAGAAAGATATTGAAAAATATTGTGACCCGAAATACTATCTAAGCGGATAGCAACTAGTGGCGTATCTGGGGTCACTTGTCAGAGGGGGGAAAATGACCCTATGTACCCGGGGAAAACTTCCCTCCCTTCCCCTCTCCACGTTCGCAAGGGCTTTACATATTATCAGAGGCCGAGGATTATTGAATAAATTAGCATTCAAAATAAAAAGCACCACTATCATTTTTCGGGCAAATTTTTAGCACATTTACCACCTGTACACTTCCGTGTTTCCGTATAATCTGGCAATTGAAATCATCTCAGAGGATTTTTGCGAGTTTCGCCCGAATCTTCTACCACTTTGGGAAAAGTATTGACCAAGACTATGAAGGGAGGCTGAGGACTGATATACAACAATAAAAATATAAAACAATTGTTTTATAAGCTGTCCGAATGAGTTGCGATTTTTGTAATCGTTTTGATTTTTCATGAATTTTACTGTGACTGTAATGTGTTGTTTTGTTCTGACAATTGATTGGGACACCTGTAGGAGTTTTTAGTGTAATTAAGAACAGGCCAGATTTTTAATACTCAAATATGGCTGCCTTATTTTTTCAGGCCCTTGCCCGAAATTCAAGTCCTGCCAAAATTAGCTTAGAACCTTTCGTTTTAAAAAGTGGGCGACTATAACTACCGGTTCTCTGGAGATCAGTGCTGTACATACGGTATTATCGGTATGTTATGTTACATATAAAAACGACGGGAATTGCTTAAAAAAATACTAAGAACTTTTCTGTGACGAAAATTCATGCGGATTTTTCTTGAAACTTCTACGGGTTTTTAAGAAAAGTGTAAGAACTTCTCCGTTCTCTTTTGTCAAAGGCAGCCTTTGACATATTCCACGCCCCACAATTCTGGACGAGCAAGAAGTTACTCGGACAAGTATACTGTTTAATGTCGTATAGCCCCCCGGCAAAAAGATGTCCTTTCGCGTTCTCGGCATTTTGGCTAAGATCATGTGTATTATCTGTTCTTTTCATGCAGTCTAGAATTGAGCCATACTTGATAGACCAATAATATAAATGGTCTTAAGGCGGTGAGGTTGGTTACTGTCCTTCAGTGGACGTAATAGCGAAGCAGTTAAAGTTTGGTTTCGCTGAACGGCCCTTTGCCAGAGGGTCTCAGGTTGGAGGTCTTTAGAAAAAGTGTCCTTCAGTGGACGTATGGAGTCATACATGACAGACCAATTATGAAAATCGCGATCCCAAGCTTAGATGGCCGAAAATTGAATTTTCATGCATTGAAAGAGAATCAAAATATCTTTATGTTTAGATTTTGTTTAAAAATAACAAAGAAAATCATAAACATGCTATGTGACAACAGGAAGTTTCCACATGTAATGTACCACTACCATTAGATTAAATGCTCCTGATTTTTTTTTTTGGGGGGGGGGAGGGGGGCGGATTTGAAAATATGCTTACGGTTTCTCTATTGTGACTCTCAGCTAAATTCAAGTTCCGCTGAAGTGATGAAATTGTTTATGTGATTGTCCTATAATTCCGGGCTTTAAATGACTTTACTCCTAACATCTTTTGCATAATGAATGACAAAGTATTGCCGACCGGGGATTTCAGAAGTCTAGGGGATGGACCGCACCGTCCATCTCCCTAGGGAATTATCGCAATGGTAGGTATCCTTACATGCAAGCTGTGCCACACACTTCTCCCTTACGAAGTAAAATTTGGAATTTTACAAAATTTGAGGCTATTTTTAAGAATTAAAAATATTGGCATCACAGGAGGGGCTCCGGGAAGACAATCCTTCCCCTATGATAATTTTTGAGAAATGTGGTGTTCTTACATGCAATTTGGCGCCACATATGCTAACTTTTGAAGTAAAATCTGTGTTACCAAATACGTACTTTAAGGATTTAAAATTGGCATTCGTGAGGGGGCATGGCCCAATTCCGGCGCCCCTGCGTACGGCCACTGTCAACCAACAAGGACTGCTACAAATAAAATTTCTTTCCCCTTACCGTCAGAGACTTGAACTTGCTTCCCAAAAGTATTAGCCCTATACAGAACTCGAGAATCCGATAACAAAAGAGCTCGCCTTTGAGTTTTCTACGACGTGACGATTAATTCGCCTATGGTGACGCCAAGTCCGTGGGCGACTCACACTCAACTTTATACGTTTGACTCCGAGTCCACAAGGAGAGTTACAGTGTCTCTCCATATCTACGTCCAGTGATCATTTTTCCCTTTCCTTTTTGAAATGAAAGTGTACCTCAAGTAAAATATATCAGAAAAATACCTTTGACAGCATGAAAAACGAATTCTAGCCGTTCAACTCCCATCTTCATAGGACATTCTTGCGCCTAGCTACAAAACGTTGAAATTTATTCACTAACAACAAATTAGTCCATTGCCGCAAAAAAATTGTGACTTTCTTGTTGTACAATGAACTCACATTATCAACTTTGAAAATTAAAAACGTTGCTATGACTTTGAGGGTTTGATCTTGATCTGTTAAATCACCACATGAGTTTAAGAGATCAAGTGTCATACCTTGTCACAATTGCAGTAACTTCCGGAAAACAAAGATGTACAAAGATTGTAATCTAAGTTGTACAACAATGAAATCACAAATGATTGTGCAATGCACTATTTTAATTTGAAAGAATAAACTTCAAGTTCCACATTTTATATCTTGGCTAATGAAAGCCCTATGAAGACAATACTCTTGGTGGAGTCAAACGTGCAGGTTTGACTGTGCTCATGTGCTTAGTCGCCCCGTCTGAGGATCCTCAAGGCTGCGTTGGTAGTGATTAGTGTACTGGAGATCTGTAATATCCTGGGGGAGTAAGTTCCAGTCTCTGACGGTCCGAGGAAAGAAACTCTATTTGTAGTAGCAGTCCGCATTGGTTGGTAGGCCTATATTTCTAAAACCATTTGAGTGATGATGCCAAGAAGGTCGCTGGACCGGTTGTAGGTCGTTAGTTGACAAGGCTAAGAGGCCCAGACTGGCTTTGTGAAGAATTGCTAGCCTGTTGACAGTACGGTCTGTCTTTTAGACTATCCCACCCTAGCTCTTTCAACATTTCAGTCACGCCACTATGAGGGAGTAGTCATTACAAACAAACCTAGCAGCCCACGTTGGATTTGCTTAACCTTATTGGATAGAGCGACCGTGAGGATGTAGGGATCCCATGCAGATGAGTACTCCAATAAAGGCTTGAGGAGCGTAGGCATTAGCTTTAACACTTCTGGGGCAGGTATAAATTTCTCTGGATGAAAACCAGAGACATATTTACTGAAGAATACGGTTAATATATCTATTCCAGGTAGGGGTGCTGTTCCTCATGAACTGCTTAAGACCAACGGTGGCGGATTTTTTTTTTCGGGGGGGGGGGGGTGACTAGGGTGGTTAGCCACCCCCTTTTTTGACCCCCAAAATAATAATAAAAAGTAGGCATTGTTTGCTATCGTCTTCTTATTAGTATTTCCTATGGAACGCGAACAACAATTTTAAAAGTACATATTTAAAAGTGGACTAATTAAAATGTTAAATGCAGCAACCCCAAAGACTAATTTAGTTCTGGCAGTCTGGTACGAACATAGAATAGCTTGAAGGTGCAACCGTATTTTTTTTTTCTGAAATATTCAAAACCCAAATCCCAGCCTCCTACCCTGGTGATGTCAAGTTAATGGCTTATAAAGGAATTCTTCGGCCTGTGCTGGAGTATGCCAGGGCTGTTTGGGACGGACCCTCACCAGGTGTACCTGTGTTGCAAGCTTGAGAGCATACAAAAACGGTCAGCTAGATTCATTGCCTCTGACTATTCTAGAGAGCCAGGATCAATGACCAGTCTCCTTAAGGAACTAAACCTTTTGCCCTTAACCGATAGACGGAGACAAAGTAGATTAATCCTTTTTTTCCAAAGGTGTGTTTGGCCAGGCTCTCATACCTGTTGGTTGTCTCCAGCGCGCGGCCTACTCGTAGAACCCGTGCAATGCACGACTTCCATTTCTGTCTCCCACGTACTAGTTCTAACTGCTATCAATTTCAGTTTTCTGCCTCGAACCATAAAGGATTGGAATCGTCTTCGATCCCCTCAATGTAATGAAGGTTGCCTTAGCCTTGTCCATAAGGGCCCTGTCAAGTTATTGTGCATTTTTAGCCTTTTTAGCCTCTCGACGCATGCGTGGTGAAAGAATGTAGTTTGAAGAAGAAGAAGAAGAAGAAGAAGAAGAAGAAGAAGAAGAAGAAGAAGAAGAAGAAGAAGAAGAAGAAGAAGAAGAAGAAGAAGAAGAAGAAGAAGAAGAAGAAGAAGAAGAAGAAGAAGAAGAAGAAGAAGAAGAAGAAGAAGAAGAAGAAGAAGAAGAAGAAGAAGAAGAAGAAGAAGAAGAAGAAGAAGAAGAAGAAGAAGAAGAAGAAGAAGAAGAAGAAGAAGAAGAAGAAGAAGAAGAAGAAGAAGAAGAAGAAGAAGAAGAAGAAGAAGAAGAAGAAGAAGAAGAAGAAGAAGAAGAAGAAGAAGAAGAAGAAGAAGAAGAAGAAGAAGAAGAAGAAGAAGAAGAAGAAGAAGAAGAAGAAGAAGAAGAAGAAGAAGAAGAAGAAGAAGAAGAAGAAGAAGAAGAAGAAGAAGAAGAAGAAGAAGAAGAAGAAGAAGAAGAAGAAGAAGAAGAAGAAGAAGAAGAAGAAGAAGAAGAAGAAGAAGAAGAAGAAGAAGAAGAAGAAGAAGAAGAAGAAGAAGAAGAAGAAGAAGAAGAAGAAGAAGAAGAAGAAGAAGAAGAAGAAGAAGAAGAAGAAGAAGAAGAAGAAGAAGAAGAAGAAGAAGAAGAAGAAGAAGAAGAAACAGAAGAAGAAGAAGAAGAAGTAGAAGAAGAAGAAGAAGAAGAAAAAGAAGAAGAAGAAGAAGAAGAAGAAGAAGAAGAAGAAGAAGCAGAAGAAGAAGAAGAAGAAGAAGAAGAAGAAGAAGAAGAAGAAGAAGAAGAAATGTCAACTTCCAGGTAAGTGTGGCAGTCAGTGGGGGGGGGGGGGTCTTATCAAGAGTATAATAAAAAATCTTGAGTTAGTAGTCCTAATTGCAAAGCACTGCTAATCGACATCGCACTATAAGACGAAACAAGGATATGTGCCTAAAATAGATCATACAAAATTATAACATCGCGTGAGTGTGATAGTAAGTAGAATTATAATATCGACAGACAAATTCTGTATAGCGCCGTTTAAACTGAATTCACATGTCCACACAGCTGTGCAAGGCCGGGTGTATACTGTATAATACCGTGGTACCTCCACTGTACTGTATCATATATCACGTTCCACGTTAGAATTGCACTACAAATGTGTACGGCCGGCCGCTGCATGCTGTGAATTGGGGGATTTCCTTCAGCGTCGCGTTGGTCATTGAGTTACTTAAATTCACCGCTGCTCCTGGGATAGCTGAGTCCGTGTTTCCTTTCCAGTGCACAGTTTCTCACTTTTACAAAGGTGGTTGTGTGTTGAAGAGAAAAGTCGAAGTTGATTGTCTCGTCGTAAACGAGATCGAAGGTAGGAACTCAGATCCTAACATTTTGTTTTAACGATAGTTTGGCCATTGCAATATAGCTACCTAATGTTAGGCTAGGCCTAGGCCTACTTTAGGGTATTCCTTAGCTACGGTAGGCTGCCAATCCGACAGTCTTGGCATTATATAGTGAAAGCTTACCAGCGTAGCAGGCTGTACGGCATATACCGTTTTCAGTCATATCCATAGCACCTGCCAAATTGAACACCGAACAAATTCTTTGGATATTCATAGAAATATGTGGCCTTGAGACTGATTGAATTTTTGTGATGTAGCTAGGTCCTAGGCCTAGCCTAGGCCTATTCACACAAACTTAAAGGCAACATCTGGCCCCATGTAGGCTAGGGGTCTGTCAGTTTCTGCCCTAGCCTAGGCCTAGGCCATACTGGAATTATTAAGTTTACCGTACGCCAAAGAATAACGCCAAGGTAGATCTGTATCTTTTCTGTACTTGTACGCCAAACTATCATGAGTGTGTATAGGAAGTCAGTGTTTTAATGCAATCTATTCATTGCCTCATCAATTAAGTAGCACTTCAGGGTGCATTCCAAGAAAAGTTGAGACGCCTAACTGCCAAAGGTATGCCAATTGATTTTCGCGATCATACGCGTGGGGATTTTTCTTGTGTATATAGCAATCTGCAGGCGTGCAACTCACGCATAGCTCCCAAGTTCCAAGTGGGTAGAAACGGGTCAAACTGATCTTTCCTTTGGTGGATCCCCAGCCTGTTGGAGGGGTATAAGGGGTGTCCCCTCCCCTTTTTCGAAAATTTTTGAATTTTGGAAGTGTCTACAAGTAGAATGGTGGCACCTCTTTGGCAAATCAATCATCACACTTTCGCTGGCCTCGCTAGGTTGACGCCAAAAAAGTTCAATATGGTACTGAAGTTTTTGCAGTAACCTAGAAAAGCATTGTATTGAGAGATTTGCCAAAAAAAATTAGGCTATACAGATGCTCAAAAATGCACAATAACTTAAATCTCTCCTAATCACAATATTCAATCATTATAGACCTATTTGCCATAAATTTTGGGCTGGTACCAGTACAGTTTGCAAACATAACTCGATATGTCACGGAGTATCATTCCATGCTGCAAGTGATTTCCATTATATATCTGCGTGCATCTTGCATGGTGTTCTAGCCATGAAAACAAAAACACAAGAACAAGAAAGTCAAGAACTGTCAAGAGAGTGCAGAACATTCCTTTGATGGGACACCCTAAGACAAGCCCCGCCTCTAACCTGCAAAGTGGGCATTGACTTTTGCTATTGAACGCAGCATTGCACAATGTTATTACACTTTTTACGCAGTGGCAGGAAAATCTTCCATACTTGCTGCCAAGGTTAGCCAATAGCGATGTTGCCGCGTCAGCAAACATAGGTCCAAACAGTATGTACTAGGGCTGTGCATTTTCGGTTAATTCACTATCCGTTTAACCGATTTTATTAACCGGCAGTTAACCGTTTAACCGAAAATGACGTAATGTTCACACAACAACAGAAAGTCAACGTTTCCAAAGAGCGCCATGACGTTTGTACAGGAAAGTACAAGTCTAAAACTGGCGCCGTAAGTCATGTTCGCCCATGTAAGTATGTGGCAAAAATGTTGGTATTCTGCGCTGAGTTTATATCATCTTTTCACAGTAAAAAACCATCCCGCATTTACTGAAACCTTCCTCAGACCATGTGCACTTTTTAACATTCCACCAACAGTTGTATTCCCGCCTGACCCTATGTTATATTGTCAGTTATTTCATGAAACACTCCCACACCGCTGTTTTGATGCAGCTTGCTTGCGATGCAGTGTTCAATACATATACAGCGCTCACGTGTTTGTCACAGTAGCGATCTGTACAATTGCACTGTAAACGGCCCACCAGCCGCAAACAGCACAACCAAGCCCTACTATCCTGCATAAATTAAGGAATTCCCAGCATTCCTACCGCAAAGTTATTTACAGTAGGACTTATGGAATGTTATCATATGACGTCGTTACGAACGAAAACAATTACGCACGTGGTCCCATGCATGCAGTAGACTTGCGTGCGTATCCGTTTTTACCACTAAACAAGGGACCATGTTTTGCTCGATGACATCATATGCACACGATCTATTGCAAAATTTGAATTGCCTCTGCATTGTGATTGGTTCAAATACGTTGATTCTGAGCCAGCCAATCACAACTCGCGCCATCGCCTATGGGATTTAGTGTGTGAAAATACCAGACTTCCGAACGAATTTCCCCATTGAGTTTGCGTTATGACGATCGCACTTCCCAGGCTTACATAGCTGGCCTGTGCAGCCGGCCAAGCCCTGTGCTAAATTCACCAAGAAACAGCAGTACAAATGTCTGCGTACTTGGATTTTTCGGGGGTCTGACTTAAGTTCATTTCATTTGCTGATTATTTTGAAACAAGATGGTAAGGTTTGGACAAGAAATGGCAAAAATACGGGGATATTTACAGTACCGGTCCGTCGAGGTTGAAACGAACGTCGAGAACCGACAGTCGTTTTAAGCCGACCTACGTCGATCAAAGTAAATTCACAAAACCTGCCAAAGGTTAGAAAACAAGATCGTCCATTTTGACGATCTGAGCAAGACAGTCGAACATAGTAAAGATTATACACAAAAGGCTGTGGTTTCCAAATGAGCTCTTTGCGGTTTGCGAGCTCGGGCGTGTTTATGTGTCATTATTGAAAAGGAGAAAGGTGAACAATGGAACTTTTCAATAGTGAGATTGTCATCGCATGATTGAGCTTGACTAGCCCTGGGTTATGACAGCGATTAGCAAACCTACACTAGAACGCCTGCATGCTTTGTTTTTGTGAGAATGTAATAAGTTGTAGAGTTTAATTCCAGTTAATAAACCTTAACACTCACTAAAAAAATTGTCGAAAAGACAATAACGTTAGACCTAATTGAAACTTTATCAAAATCATTTAAATCATAAGCCACGTAATTGTCGCACGGGTCGCGGGATATCAACCTCGCTCGTAAGCCCAACTTACAGTACTTTCCGGTACGGTAACACTGTCATACAAGATTTACGTTTCTCTAAGCTTGTCATGCGTGTACAGTTAAGAAAATAATACTCCCGTGCAGATATTGCAATGGGCACGTAAAGCGCTACTAACGTTACTCGTGTCAAATTCCGGAATTGCCTGCTTAGTTTAATACATGCTGGAATTTGATTTGAGCACGAATGTCGCAGTTCCCTACATAATTAATTGTACAGCAACTGTTTTATTGAACATAAATTGACAAATATGACCAGCCGCTGGAGTAGCAAACACAACAGTAACGCAACTAACAGATCGTACCGATTTGTTTGGAAAACTCTAGGTGTCAATCATGTCACATCCTTTTCTTCCCTACATGTTTATGTGCCAGCAAATAAGTCTTTTTGTACGAAATAAATCCCTGTGTCTGTGTCTTTCTTTTACTACTACTTGATTTTCTTTTTGACTTTTTCCAGTTTTTTTTTTTTTTCGAAGGGCCTAACCTGATTTGCAGCACGGGGTTTTATAGGGTTTGCTGAAATGTAAAATCGCACGAAAACTTCAGCTGTTCTCTACAATATAAGCACTTAAATTCTGCACTTCACAAGGCTAAATTTGTTCGACAATGTGTCCCTCTCTCATGTTAAAGACTTTTCCAAAAGTTAAAAACTTGCTGATCTTTTCAAATTTTTGATTCCCGGATCTTCAGTCTCGTTACCTTTGGTCTCAATGTGCACTGCCTTTTACGGAGGACTTAAACAGTATTTGAGCAGTAAGACACTATATAACACATATAACCGTGCAGATACTGTATAGTCTCCCTTCATGATTATTACATTACGGAAACCAAGTCCCCTCGTTCCCAAACTGATACGGTATCATCCCCACAGCTCCCACCCCTAAGTTCATCCACTATATCGTTTCAATGCCGCACCTATAAGCGTGGTGCTTTCCCGTTAAAGTGTACTCTCCAAAAATGACCGAGCATTTGTAAAACATGAAACGACCCAAAAGGTATTAGACAAACTTGAACAGAATTTAATCAATAGGCGGACGAATTGCAATCTTTTCCAAAACTTTGACCAGAGTGGGGCTCATAATTGAAACACCAAAGAGAATCAAGTTTATTCCAGACAAAAGAGTAATTGCCACCACGATGTTGAAGTAATCCTTTCAGAAATAAATACCTAAGTAGGCTACTGTATAATACCACAACTTTCATTGTTCATTGATCCTAGCAACAACGGTACTGCATGCGTCTCTTCCCAACGGGGAGAAGATGTCCAGCGTGGCGATTCTCCCTTTTGTCTTGTATTAACCAAAGTCGCCTTGGGCATTGGTCAAATTTACCCCGAAACGGCGTGGTAAGCTGGCGGTCTGGGTGCGAAATACATCCCTTCGATGATTATCAATGTTTAGCGCCCTAGTTTGGAAGTTTGGACATAAATCAGTTACCCTTTAAACTTTCAAATCTCACTGTTGGCACTGGGGGGGGGGGTACCCGGTGTTCATGGGGTTCAAGGTTCAGTGTTCCAGCCCGTATTCTTTTCATCTCGCTGGTTTAAAAATGATTGCAAGGTTCGTTATTCCATGGGTTTGATTTTCCAAGAAGTGTCGATGTTCTCAAGATTCGGAAACATTGAACCTCGGGAACAGGGAACCCAACAAAGATTGACATAGCTTCCAGTTGGGTCGCTGTATCATATTTTAGAATGCCATAATCTTGTAAGTTTGTTATATAAAACTACGGCATGCCGACCAAGTGAATTTTTTCGGCCGCCCACTGAAGACTTATTTTGCTTATATGTTATCAGTTTAGCTATTAAATGATTTTCTCAGGTTGCAAACATCGTTTCCTCCTTTCAAAATATTCCGAAGTTGGTATCTGGAGAAATTGTTAACAATAGCGTTTTACCCTATTCCAGATCTTTGTGCAGTTCACCTTATTGTACGGGGATTTTGTGGAAGAGCGGTAGGCTTTGACCGACTCTGTTTAACTTTCTAGTTCGCCGACCAGTTGAGAAAAATGTGTCGCCAATTTCGTAGGGCTCCTCCCTAGCCCGCACAGCCATGATAATGATCAGTACCTAGAAAATCTGCTGTGTACGGCACATTTTGGAAAACCGCCAAATTGTCATGTCAAAATGTTGACCGCGCGAAAAGCAAGAGTCATATTCCCAGGCACCTGTTCATCATGAACCTCGCAGGTGACCTAGTTCTCTGTGAAATGTACTGCACGGTACCTTGCAACGTTAATATGCAAATGAATTGCTCGGATCACCAGTTCATGTATACTGTATCTGGCCGGGTACATAATTGAGATGCGCGTGAGGCCTTGCGTGATTGGTAGGTTGGAACAGGGCGAGTCCAATATGTGAATGTATAAGTGAGTGGGGTTTTTTTAATTATGTGGACGTGTGGTACCAACAAACAACATTAATTCATTTCCCTTGGTTTCAGGGTGATACTTGCAAGGACCTGTTTCGTAAAATTCTGTATCTTCGACGGAGACCGAAGTGTTGGTCACCTCCGTGCAGAAAATTCCCCTACTTTTCATGCACCTTTGCTGACATAGGTTGGGTCCACGTGTTGTTACCAAATATAGATAGGCCCTTGCAACGTTATTTTGCATACTGTACAGTACGTGATAGTTAGCTTCTTGGTTGTGCTTGTTACGAAAATATTAGTTGTAGTTTGCGAACCGTTAATGCAAGTTTCATGTAGTAAAATGTGTACCCCAATAATGCGGGATTATTACTTTGGATTAAAAAACTGAAAGCAGAGGCGCAGAATAGGATTTTGCTGCTGTATAAGGTAGGGCATAAAGATAAATGACATTGCTGTAGAGTAACTTCGTTACTAGCAGTACAGCTAACATGGAGACAAGATCATGAGATTCGTGACTCATGTCGGTTTAATGGCGAGCCCGAGAGTCAACGGTACTTCGGAATAGATCAAGTCTAGTAAAAATGATTAGCTACAGCAGGACAATGGTTAATCATTTTCGTTCAGTCAGAGAGGGGGGGGGTGGTAAACACATGAGAGCTCTAGATGGGATTAAACCTTTTTCAGCGCGAATTCTAAACATTGATATGCACAGTGGGTACAGATATATTGCTTTTCTTTTTAATGCTTTTTCCAGTTTCTTGCAACAATCTGCTAGATTTGTCCTTCGCCCGATAAAACATGACGGCCCACTGTGCTTGCGCCGGTGGGATGGGAGGTTACTCTGCCTGCAGGATATTGCATCCACCCCTCCAGGAAATTGCGGAAAAAAAATTCAAGTGCACCTCCCTGCTTGGGATGTGCAATTTCCGTTTCTGTTCAGTAACTGAGAATAGTTGTAAGCAATTGTGCCTAGCAACAAAAAAGGTACGGTAATCAATAGATATCTTAGCCTTTAACCAATTCATATGAAAATGGTGCGATTATCAGGAAGGGTTTTTTTTTTTTACTTTAATGGGTGCCCAGTTCATTTCAATGTATTGAGATACTGTAGAACTTACTTGCACAACAATTACCGGATTCCAATTTTTTCCACGCCGACAAAACCTGGTCAAGTACATACGCAAAAGACAGAAAAAGTAGAAGATGAAGAAGAAAGAAAGAAAAAAAAAACTACATGCCAACTAATAATTAGAACAAAAAAATGTATCAAGCGTCTGCACGTTTTTTGTGAACTTCCGAATGTATGATGAATGAATGATCCGAATGTTCGCTCGAATAAAACATCATTCCTACGTATGAAAGAAAAAAGTGCATGAAAAAAACGAAACATTGGGGGGGGGGGGTAAACAGCAGGAGGAAATAGAGAAAACATAAAGCTGAAGGTTTAAGGCCTGCTGCAGAACAGGTATTACAGCAAAGTCACATGAAATCGCGATGTAAAATTTAACAGGAATATTACAAAAGAACGCAAAGTTGTGGGATACAATCTGCACGCACTTAAAAGAAAAAACAGTGCAGTAACATGCACCCGATTCCCCGGGCCGAAATTGGAAGACATTTTGCAAGATCAACTGCATCCAAACTAGCAAATGTACTCTTCGCAACACTGGTTTTTACCCACGGACCCAAGACGGCCAGGTGTTTGTGGTTTTGATTTGTGAAGCGTTCGTTGTTTGGATTGTTTTGGATCGCTATTGTTTAGCGCCGTGTTTGGGGGGGGGCATTTTCGTATTGTAGCTGTTCACTTTAGTTGGGTTTCCGCCCTTTACAAACTTGCCCTTTTAATGTCTGTACACCCAAGAAGTATAATCTCCACCATGACAACAGTTTGTAAGAAGTTAAAGATCGCCTTAGTAGTTTTGTTGAATTTTCTTTTGCCAAATGAAGCGATAGGTATTGCAACATCCCCCCATGATCTGTCTACATATTGAAAAAAATTATTTCATCTCTTACGCCTATAATATGTATTGATAAAATTAGAAAGGGGCAAAAACAAACTAGCAACACACAATAAATGAGTTTTTTCAGTTAACTTGATCATTTATTCGTTAGTTTGATTAACCCGTGAAATGGTACAGGACAAGCTAGCGGTCCTGCATTGTGTGCTGGTGTGTTGTTGAACATTTCTAAGTTGTTTCCTGATTTTACGAAAAGCGTGTTGAAGTACTAACTAAGTGCAACAACAGTGCAATTTCCCATTACATATTTTGGAGGTGTAATATTTGTACCTTCTCCGAAAGCGCGTATCGTTGTTTTGTAGACAACTATGGTATGTCGCACAATTCCAACAGCTTAAACTATTGCCCAAGAGTTAAACATTATCAAGTTAGTTTGAAGAGGTTTCACGCTATACATGAATTATCCCGTCTTTTTGCAGTAGAAAAAACGTAGCTGTTAAAATATTTTGGACTGGCCACACTGTCTCGCAATCTCTTTTAATTTTAATGACAAATCAGTTCCTCTGCAGTGTGACCGTGTACTCTAAACAAATTCGGTCAGTGAAGAGGATTAACGATGGTGTCTGCACTGTGTGCACGGAGGCAATTTGCCAGAAAACCACAGTCGAAGATCGACAAGATTAAGGACGATCTTATCTATTGTTTGGAAAACCACGATCGATTTAAGCCTTTAATGAATAGCCGCTCACCAAGTTAGGTAAGGAAGGAAGGGTTTTACGGTTTTTGACGATCCATAAAATTTAGGTTAGATTGCTGAAAGTCCTTGTAAGTCGAAGTGCGTCGATGTACGTAGCGTCCGTCAACGTATTTCAACCTCGACGGACCGGTACTGTATATCAGAAAGGAACCATAAGATAACGTTAATCGAGTCCATTTTTTTGCTGTCCAAGACCGCTAAAAATTAGATCGTTATTTTTACGTGCATCGTAGGGTTGACTTCTACAATACAGTACATTATCGCAGCTACAACCCAGTCGGTTCAACGAACTGAAAAAGTGGAGATACAAATCAACCGTTAATACAGTTAAATTGTTTGCAGTCGATGTCACATGCCCTTTGATAATTTAGCTCTAAGGCCAACATCATGCTTTGTTTAGTTTTCATCCCCCAATCATATTGGAACATTTGCTGTTGTGTTAATGTACTGTAGCCACTCTCCCGCTTCAATGAACCCCGTGTAGAGCAATCATGATAATCTAGCAGTTCTGGGCAGCAAAGCAAATGCACCCGATTAACGTATCTTATGGTTCCTTCCGGATATAAATATCCCTGTATATTGTTAGCAGTTCTTGTCCAAAACTTACATCTAGTTTAAAAAGAATGTGCAACTGAAATGCACTAAGTCCGATCCCCGAAAAATCCACGTATGCAGAGATTTGTGATGCCGTTTCTTGGTGAATTTAGCACGGGGCTCGCCCAGCTTCACTAGCCGGCTATATAAGCATGACAAGTGCGATCGTCGTAACACAAACTCAATGGGAAAACTTGTCTCGATACCGAGTATTTTCACACACTAAATCACATAGGCGAAGGCGCGAGTTGTGATTGGCTAGCTACAATCGACGCAATTGAACCAATCACGATGCAAGGGCCAATTTAAATTTTGCGATGGGTCCTATGCATATGATGTCACCAAGCAAAACAGGATGCCTTGTTTGGCGGTAAAAAGGGACACGCACGTAAGTCTAGTGTATGCGTGGGCCAAGAAGTTTGCTGCACAAGACCATGTGGTTCACTGTTTTCGTTTGCAATGACGTCGTGTGACAACATTGCATAAGTCTGACTGTAAATAACATTACAGAAGGAATGCTGGGGATGGCTTAATTTATGCAAGATAATAACCACCAAACTTCACAAGATTCTACATGCTAAGTGTACAAAACGTGCACAGATATGTATTCAAAGCTTGCGGATTTGAAAAAACGGGGAAACACTGCAGCTGGATAGTCTGTTCTATGTGTTTTGTGCAGAACCATTTGTACAACAACTTAACGCGGCGCTTTCTGCCAGACAGCAAGGAATACACCTTGAATGCAATTCTAATTTAACGTAATAGTACCGGGTTTTAGCAGAAAATATCAAACGGCAGGGGTAAAATTTATACGTTTGTGAAACAGTGCATCCCGTTTTGGAGGGGAAGTTAAAGGGTCCAGTATTTATAGGAATTTTAATGAAACTAAGAGCAACTTTCAAGTTGCAAATAATCAGTGGTAATGATCGGTTGAATGGAGATATTTTACCGACTTTTTACCGATAACAGAATAATTGGCCTGATGCTGATTACATAACAACAAAGACAGGCGAACAGTCCTTTCCAAGAACTTTTTGCGCCAGCACGTTGAACATAATCCCGGAGAATGTGTATGAGCACGTTCTGTACAGTTCAGCTGAAACAATGATCATACAGGAGGCTGCCTGTTTGGCGTTGTGCATACCATGGTCTCTAGGGTTGTTTTGTTCTGGTGTGCTTTTCATGAAAGTACAGATCTGAGATGTGTTTTGTTATGCGTATTCATGAAATGTTAAGATGTTTTGGTTGCGTGGGAGTGTTTGTTGTACGCTTTGTGTCTCAATATACATTACCAAAGGTAAAAATTGGTCGTCCAAAGGACGACCTTAGATGGTTACTTTGGTCGTCCTGCAGAAATTTTGGTCTTCTCGGATGACCGGACGACCGCTAAAATTCATCCCTGATATCAAATATTTGTGAATGATATGTTGGTAAATACATTTTGTTAGTTTCAATAACCATGTTATTTTTCAGAGATCTAAAAGAAATCATAGAAAAACACTACCCAGGTAGTAATTTTCTACCCTGGTAGTAACAACGTCGGTCGGGTACCTGGTGCAAACACTATGCAGCGCTGGCCTTAGTCCTGACTCCTGTTATTCCTGCATTTGATGGTTGCAGGTCTTTGAGAGTCAGTTCCAGGAAAAATCCATGTTCTCCATAGATGTTATAGGGCACAATCGAAATTTGTCCTGTAAGGGTCTTTAGTGTTACTGGTATAGGACAAAAACCGGACAATTCACAACATTTTCTTCAAATCACAACCATATCGGAAATTCCTCTAGCCCGTATTTTCTTCCTTGTAACTATAAAGCCAGCACAAAATTGCTTCACCTGGCTCAAAAATAAGACAACTTTACAGCCCAAATGCTCAAGATATCTCACTTTACAGTAGATATTGGTTATTTTTGTTTAACAATACCTCAATTTGCCAAGAAAGCCACAGCAAGTGGGCACATTTTTTTGGGATTCCTTTTGTTCTTTTTACAGGATGTCATGTTTTTCCTTCAAATATAATACTGTTGGAAAGTTTGACTATCTTTTATTAAGTAAAATTTTACTCTATATCATATAACAAAGAATATCACCTTGTTATTTCCTTCAGTGGCATGAAAACTACTTATCATTTGAATGCATTATCAAATTAATGTGCCACGATGACATCACAAATTTCCCATAATTACCTGAAATCTCCCCCAAAAAGTATTGCATTCATTTGAAAAAAAGTATCTTCCGAAAGGCAAATGCTGTTGACATGCTGTTTTTACCTTTTAAAAGAGAAAATCTTCCTTCATATTTTCAAGTTAATGAAATTTGTCTCCAGGAAATTCTTTGAAGTTTGAACATTGCTATGTACAGTACACTGTAGGACACCGTTAATCCTTGTGCACATGGTTATCCGTGTAAAGAAAAACAAAAGTGGAGCGAGGTCAAAAACTGTTCATTCACTCAAAGCGTGGAGGGAAAAAATAGTTTTGGGTTCATTTAAATGAAAAAGTTTTCACTTGTTATGTTCAAGGTTGTATCAGACAGCAGCTAGTTGAATATGAACACCTTCTATCATTGACTTAATAAATAATGAAACTAGAAGGTTGACTTTAAACAGGAATTCTTAGGTGGTGTTACCTTAAACATGGCTGAGAGGCGAAGATTTTAGGACAGCTGAGTTCATAACTTCATAATAATCACAGACACAGATGTTATGCTATAGTCGTGTATGGTAGCAGTTTAAGAAACAGGAACTGTTTGTTAAAACGTTGTGTTGCTACTTAACAGTAGTATGTACTTTTGCTGTTTCTTTACATGTTTAAAATTTTATGGTGTGCTGTGAATCACACGCCTCAGGAAATTAAGGTGATTTCTATTGGATAACTACTAAAATTAAAATTTTACTAATTATTTTTTGATGTAACAAGGATTGGCTGTTTTTATCCAACTAAACCAATTTGAGAAAAACTGTCTGTCAATGTCACAACACAAAAATGCAGTTAACATCTTATTTTCATAGATCTCTGATGCAAGGCCTGTGTGTACACGGGATAGTAAAATTTGTGGCTCTTTCCAGCCAGAGATGGAGAAGATTTCAATAGAAACTTACAAAAGTTTGATCAGAATGGCATCTGAATTTGTTGTGGTGTGATCATTGCTTAAGTTGAGTAAATGAGTCTATGTCAGTCACCATGGACTTATATACATGGACAGAGCATGTAACATGTACGTCCAATCCGTAGGTTGTCGCCACGGTTTAGGACAAAAAAGGTGCACCAAGATAGCCGTCGTGAAGCTATAAATTGTCTGATTTGACGAGGACTATGTTATATTTTAAACAGAAGTTAAACTTGAATGGACAATGTCATATTCCTGCAATACATGAAGTGATTTTGACCTAACCTTGCCATTCAAAAATATTTCAACTTTCTTGCAAAATCTGGGAATTGATTTGAGCAAGTCCAAACTTTGACACAAAATCATAGCGGACAGCCATCTTGGTGCACTTTTTCTCACCCGTAGGATAGCGACAATCTACCGTGCAGTGTTCTCTGTCCATGTATAGGAAGTCTGTGGTCCTCACCTACCTCCTGTTACCCTATGTATTCTACTTACCGTCTGGCCAAAGTAATAACACTGTGGTAACCCTACCAGTAGAGGGGGCCATACACCCTGTAAAATTTAGGATACGTTACATGGTGTGTGGTGCCTTCTACTGGCAGGGTTACCACTGTGTTGTTAGCTTGCCAAATGGTAGGTTAAAGGGCCGAACCTCTCACCCCAAACTACAGTTTTGGTACGGGGTTACTTAAATTCTCAATTGGCTCAGCTCTTTGATTGGCAGCTAATTCAAACAATGCAGAGTACCAAAGTTTACATTACACAACAAGAACGGTACTGAGAGTGTTTTGATTATAAAATTGAGTTTTTGAATACTCACCTTGAAGCAATAAACTGAGATTGAATCTGGATGAGGATGAATTTCCAACAATTGTGGGAGGGGCTTCAGTAAGAAGGTTAGGAGAATTGGTATGGAGTGGGGTGAGAGAACTGGGCCTTTAAGGTATATTTAAATGGTATACAAAGGGTAGTAGGAGGTCGGTATTGTCTCTCACAGACTCCCAGACCAGGAAGTTTTGGGGATGTAATGGTATCAGATTTATATTTAGGACAAGAATGGACAGTCATATCAATAGCTGCTGTAGGTTATAGTAAATTAGGAGAAGTTGGGGTTATTTTATATCTTTAGAGCATGGAGGTACTCATATTACAGGATAGTACTGTATGTCATGGTTTTTACCTGAACAGCAGTTTGCTTTGTCTGTTGGTATTTTATATTCCTATTTAAAGTCGGATGCATTCATATAGAAGTGGATTTATCTAATAGAGCTGTGCATGGATATAACTTCACACAAAATGTTTCCAAATGCCTGCTCATAGTGAGGTGAGGTGGATATAGATATTTATTTCAAATGTTAATGAAAGTACTGTAAATGAAGCTAATTGCATTTTGAATTTCCTTTTTCAGCCACAATCAGTCCAACATGGCTACAGAAATCAAAGCTGAAGTTAAAACTGAACCTGTTTCAAAGGAAACACTCCCAAAAGATGAACAGCTCAAGGGGGATGCTGCTGGCGTTGCCTCTAATAATAAAGAAAATGAAGGAATGGAAAAGACTGCTCCTGTGAAAGAGGAAAATGGTCAGACTGGGGCTGTCAAGAGACCCCTAGAGGAGGACATGGAAGAAGATCAATCCATCAGCGACAAGTCCACTACAAAAAAGAAGCGTAAGAAGCAGAAAAAGGTACATGGCCCTCGACTACCAAAGAATGCTCTAATGCAACTCAATGAACTAAAGCCTGGCCTCAAATTTGATCTGTGTGAGCAGTCAGGACCTGTCCATGCTCCAGTGTTTGTTATGTCAGTTGAGGTGAATGGGGAAATATTTAAAGGAACTGGGACCACAAAAAAACTTGCCAAAAGCAAGGCAGCCGAACTTGCTCTGAAGTCTTTTATTCAGTTTCCAAACTCGGCAGATGCTTATTACGCTATGGGTAAAGTTGTAAATAGTGATGATTTTACAGCAGATGCTCCAGGTGGCCAATTTGGATTCCGTCCTTTTGATAGTAATGGCTCTGAACAGGCCCCTGATGCTGATCAGTCAAGTCCTGCCACGGCTATTAAGAGACCACTTGTTGTGGAACAAAAGCAAGTCAAAAACCCTCTGATGGTGTTAAATGAGTTACGACCTGGACTTCATTATAAATTGGAATCTGAAGCTGGACAAAGCCATAGCAAGCTCTTTGTGATGTCTGTTAATGTTGATGGCCAGGATTTTAAAGGACAAGCTCGAAACAAGAAACTTGCGAAAGCAAGGGCAGCACAGGCAGCTCTAACAGCAGTTTACAATCTGATCCCAAATTTCCAACCTGGATACGAGCCCATCACAAATACTGGTGAACTTTCCCAAGCCCCCCTTGAACTAGCTGACCACATTCATGACTTAATTTTCACAAAGTTTAATGAACTGACTAGTGGTGCTAACTCTCAGTACTCCAGGCGGAAAGTTCTTGCAGGCATTGTAATGACAGTTGGGGATGATTTTTCCAGGTCACAGGTCATAAGTGTTACCACTGGTACTAAGTGTATCAATGGTGAGTACATGTCTGATCAGGGCCTGGCACTGAATGACTGTCATGCTGAAATAATATCTCGGAGGTGCCTTATCCGGTATCTGTACGCTCAGCTTAAACTTCATCTGAATGAGCAAGGAGAACAGTCCATATTTGAACCTTGCCAGGAGGGTGGATTTAAGTTGAAGGAGGGATACGGCTTCCACCTCTATATCAGCACCTCTCCATGTGGCGATGCCCGCATATTTTCTCCTCATGAGCACACAGCTAGTGAAGAGAACAAAAATGGATCCTCTGACAAGCATCCAAATCGTAAGACAAGGGGTCAGTTAAGGACGAAGATCGAATCTGGAGAGGGTACCATTCCTGTAAAATCTGCTCCCACCATCCAAACATGGGATGGTGTCATGGAAGGGGAACGTCTGCTTACCATGTCCTGCAGTGATAAGATATTGAGGTGTGTATAAACCTGCATTGAGCGATTTCCTTCCTTAAAATCCTTTATTATTTTTTTATCCTTTATTTATTTGGTTTAAACTCTGATTATTTTAAAATGTAGACTTCTTACAAAATTCATTAGTTGGTGCACATGAGAACTTTGCATATTTTCCAACAACCTACAGTATATATGTGATGGTGATGAAAAATAAGTTCTTCAAAGTTGGCTACCTCCTCGGATAAATGTCCTGATGCAAGCCAACCAAAACAACACACAATTCTTGCGATGAATTTTGGGGCATGCCAGTGCCATCACTGTGAGGAGTGTGATTTGTTGCACACTTAGATGAAGAATTGGAGCTCCTATTTAAAGCGGCTCATTGAGTTGGTTCATGAAATTCATCAATTTTTTCCAAACCTATTGAGTTTTCTTCACATACCAATGACAAATGGTCTATCTTAGGCAATCCCTATACCCTACACTCAAATAACTGTTTTATGAGTGAGTGCTTAATAGTTCAAGTCGGTTTTCAAAAATTTGTGACCAGACACTTTTTCAAATTATGTACAAAGCTGTTTCAAGTCAAGACACAAGAAAATTCAAAATTTTAGCATTTTCTGTGGCTTTTGGACTTTAAACTTGACTTGTTATGCTAACTATAAGCATTGTTATGTGAGGGTGACCCTTTGAGACTCTCATTAAGTTATCGATATCAACTCATTGAGCCTCTTTAAGTTTAAATAATAAAACAGCACATCTGCCACACTCCTTAATTTGCTGAGGAGTGTAATTTGTAACACACCTGGAAAATCTAAACATCAAAGCCTGATGATTTATTGCATGATCCTTCATATGGCTCTGGCAAAATTTGTTTTCTCAAATTACATGAATATTGGTAAAGAATTTTCACAAAAAAAAGTAAAAAGTTACACAATACTTATTACAGTGTGGAATGCAGCATTGTCGGTCTGGCCTCGATTTACAGAAAATTTCGTGGACCTTGCTTTTTGGGCAGTCATGTCACTGTTTCTAGTTGTCCACAAAGACATTTGGTTTCCCACAACATTTTTCTCAGAACTACAAAAAAAAAACTTTTTTGTGAATACCTAGTGTGATGTTTTGTTGCTGGAATTCAGTAGTGTCTTCATGGTTTATCTACAGAATTTGAGAGACAAAATCTTTTCATGGGGCCTACTGAAATCTGGTGATAAAAGTTCAAAACAGTCAATCAGTAAGCAATAGTCTTGAATTGGATAAAAACAAGCTGTTTCATTCTTATTCTCACCATCAAAGAAACGGTTGTCATCACCACCAAATGAATGGTTGTCCATCAGACAACCAGACTTACTTTTGGTTGTCCATATGAAATTTTAACTTTACCGTACAATCCAACAACCATGAAAATCGAGCTGTGGCATCCTACTGTAATTGTTGTAGACATACATTGTGTTCTAGATACATCCTGTAGAATGATCTATCTGGTACTGTGTAATATGTCAAGGTATAAATCTTCTTCTATATTGCAGGATAGTTTGTTTTTACTTCATATCCTTTACAACTTACTGACAATACCCTTGGATTTCAGAGATTGCAAAATGGCTTTAGGTATGAAATTTACAAGTTAGAGTTACAGAACTGGAAGCAGGAAACTTTGTAATTGGCAATAACCATCAGTTGAAGAGATAGCTAATGGGGATACGGTGTAAGCATAGGGATTGTTAAGTGTGTCTTGGTGGGGAACTGTTAAGTATTTATTGTGTGATAACATGTGGCAATGTTGCACATGAAATAGACAGTGCCACATTCTCAGACGAATGTTTCCAAAGATTCTATGTTGGAATCCATTTAAACATTCTGCCAATTTGATTTACAGCACTTGCAGTTACAGAGCTGTAAAACTTTCATGAAATATTTAATTGATACTGTGACTGCCTAGCTGCCATATCAGATAACGGAGAAATGAGTCGTAGTGCAGTAGGTACTTTGATAACGTATGAAAGGGTGGCTATACAGCAGCCAAGGCTGCCACAATTTTTTTCTTGTGAGCAAGTCAGATTTTTGAAAATTTCTGGCTCACTCCCAGTACCTGCAAAGCAGGCCTTGAGATTTAAGGCATGCATGTGTAATTGCAAGCAATTACTCCCCTCAAAATCACTGTGAGGTGTAGGTTTTTTAATTGCATATGTAGTTAAAGAATGGGAGCCCATTTAATTTTATTAAAGTTAAATAAAACAACAGGTCAACTGCACTCCTTATTTTCTGGAGGGGTGTGATTTGTAGCACACCTGAAAACTTAAAAAGCCAAAGGCCTGTCCAAAGCTGATATGGCATATCTCCTTGCTACATCTCTCTGTTTCTATCTTTGTCCATATTTGAACAAAAAAAAGGTACATTTTAAAAAGTTTATACAGTATCTCAGGCAATGTTAGCTAATTTATTTAAGTTGCTCAGACTTCATTTTGGTTATTAAGGCCTTACAGTACAAGGGGTGTTTGAAAAGTTAAAGTCAAAGGTCATAGATCCACAGTATGAAGGGTCACTGGGTGTCCTAGTTTTGTAAGTACTTGAAACTACAGTGTACTGTTTCTCATCCTACAGTACAGTATATGCATTGAGGAATTACATGTTGTGTCAAATTTGCCAGAACATCAGCATGTGTTTGCTCAAAAAAGAAATTGTTTTTTCCAATAGCAGTAATCTTTGGACCTTTTTTCTGGCTTTTGGTCTATCTTCAAAGTACTGAGTTTCAGTAGAAGTGGCATCTAGCTGTACCTGCAGTATATAATGCAGCTCAGTTTTAATGAAATGTGTAATAGTCAAAATCAAAGACTGACGGGTAAGGGCTGGAACCTTTCCCTTCCCGTTCAGAAAGCAAGTTTAGTGACTTGGATGCAGCATGGAATTGTGGGATAGGATGAGGGTATTCACTACTTTGTGTTCTTTGTGTCAAATCATAAGTTCCCCTCCCCCCCCCCATGAAAAGGGCAGCTTATGATACAGTATGCAGTCCAAGTCAAAAAAAAAACCACATACCCTGAGACTGTTCTTATTTTAATGAATCATTAAGTAAGATGATTTCACAATAAGAATAACAGAAATTTTGGAGAGGCCTTGTAGGTTTGGCTGTACAGTTTTTTACCAGTGACTATAGGATATGCACATTTGCAATTTAATTACTGAACTCACTATTTTGATATTACTCCAACTATAAATAATTAAAGGTATCATTTTGTGTGGTGTTGTAGCGAGGTTCATTCCACTGATTTCCTACGGAAAGGCTGGTGTGACCACATCTTATAACAACAATGTGCAGATTCTCATTACATCAATATGAGCACGGCTAGAAAAACTGTTTATTTCCCAGTCACATTGGCCACAAGGCTCCGTGGACTTTCACGTACAAAAAAGGAAAATTTCCCTCCAATTTGTTGAAATTTCCCTCCAGATTTCCAAACTGTATTTCCTAGGAAGGATCCTTAGCCCCAATTTTCCAACTCTGCCCAACCATGATTATAAGAACATGCCAAGCTGTTGCACACCTTGCAATCACAACATGATCTCCCCCCTTTTTTCTTCCGAGAGACAGATCATTTCAACACCTTCGAAATTTACTGTAGGTTACCACTGAGATGTAATTAAACATTATCTGCATTTCTGTCAAAGAGATTATCTGTTTAAATTCCTCCCTTTACTATTTTTTCACCTTCCGTTGTTTGAAGGAAAGCTTGTCTAGGCATTATTGTGGTGAGGCTGTTTACTAAATGGTCTAGCGTAACGCTAATTGGCTACATACCAGGCATACATTTACTAAAGTGCCAGACTTCCCAGTGAGACACAGTCAAACAGAGGGAGTTGCTATTTTAAGCTTAAGGGGTGATAGAGTGGAAACAAAGCTTTCACGAGGTGGATAAATTTAATTTTTACCATAAACTCCAGTACAACTTATAAGTCTGTTTAGCTTTCTGGTAAAAACAAAGCCACACTTTTCCAGTACACATCATGCTCATCCTAGCATTTCTTGTGCAGGTGAATGATGATATGAACAGGTACGGTACCATATAGGCAGCTGATCAAATTTTACATACTGTAGTAGGGTTTCCAAATGAAATGTTGTTTTCATACTTTGATGGGATAAGGAAACTGCAACCCAAATGCAAATTCCTGTAAAATATAATTTTCAAGCATATAACTTTAGAAACTTGGATATAATCTTTGGGATAAGGATTCCAGATTTTTGTAAAAAAAAAATTACCTTCCTCCACCTCACAAACACTTACACAGATAAATAGATGTAAAAATCAATCCAGAAGATACATAGAGTTAGGATGTTGTGGGATATTATGAGACAAAATTTAAAGGCATATTTTCATCATCCAAAACAGTTCCAATTCTCCCAACCTACTTACTTCTAGCCCCTCCCACATTTATCTAAAAACTCATCTTTATCCAGACACAATCCTAGCTTATTGCTTCATGGCTTGTCCCAGTGGCCATACAAGTCCATAATGTGTAATCAAGACACTCTCAGTGCCCATGCTGTGTAATTTAGTTATGATGCATTGTTTGATGCCAATCAAAGAGCTGTACCAGTTGAGAGTTTTGATATATGCACACTGAAACTGTAGTTTAGGGTGACGAATGACTGCCTTTAAGCATTGCTGTGCAGTTCCCTTGAACATCAGTGATGCACCACACCACTGGTATACAATGTGCCTAAATTGAAGTAGAATGCAATCTACTGTACATTGTCCCTCTCCTGTACCCCTTGTTTACGAAACATAAGTACTATAGAATGCATAATACAAAGTCAAGTACCCTGTATGAACTGTTTCTCAACTTTCAGACAAAATGTCCACCCTACAGTAGTAGTACAGTAGGTTGCTACCAGTGGTCTGTGTTCAAGTCTGGCCATTTCATGTATTTCAATAAATTTCAATTCACTTTCAGTATATATTTTAATTAATTTCTACTAAGAAAAATAAAAAGATAATTACACAGTACAATATTCAACAGGTTTCCAGTCTAGCCATTTTAACAGATTTGTACAACTTAATATAGTGTTTTTAAGGCCCTATACTGTACCTGTAGCACTTGTTAAAAAGTTGCAATCCATTTAGCCAACTTGTGCTGTTGCTATTATTTCTTCCAAATTGTGGAATGACCTTCCATCTTTTGTTAAGAACTCTTCTTCTATCCAACAATTTGAAACTAATTTGAAAACTCATTTGTTTACTATTTCATATTAACTTCCTGTTAGGCAGTCTTCAGGGCTTTTATATTCTTGGGAAGGCACTTTATAAAAACTTTATTATTATCCCATCACACTGTACTATGTATTATAATACGTGTACACAGTACGCATATACCGGTTCAGCAAAATGTTAGGTTTTTTGTTTGGATGCCGCCATATTTGCTCTGGCTATGCCCCAAGAACAGACATCTTAAATGTCTCTCCTTCAAGCTTATTTCATGTCCAGAACAGGAATGTATGCCATAGATTTATAATCTGCCATGCCAGAATGCAGCTGAGTGCTATGGTTTCACAGCCAAACCATGCATAAAGTCATGGTTAATTATGGTTTCTCAGCAAAAACATGCATAGCGAAGGGTAAAGTGTAGCGGTGTTGCCTACGAAAAATATCGATATATAGGTCCGAAAATACCGATAATACCGGTAATATCGGTATTTTCCCAGAATAGGTACACACACTTTATGTGTGTAGGAACGAAGTTCGAAGGTTATTTCTTGCCCCATAATCCACATACGAGACAAACAAAGGTTCACAATTTCATGTTGATCGGCAAAAATCAATTAAATGTGTACAAAGAGAAAAGATGAATAAATATTTTTTTTTATTAAAATGTTCGTTTAGCCTTACTTCTCTCTCTTTCATTTTATTTGTCCCGCTCAACTCTCCTAAATTGCCTGCAAACATAATAAGTGGCAGCTTTTCCCATACAGGCCTGCCGGCCCTCGCAGTAAATTCAAGCAGCAATAAACACTAGAGCTCTGACAGCATAGTTGCAAAGTTTCTCTGATACCTAAAATAATGACTGATATTCTCGATATCAAATATATGCTTCGGTATTATAGTCAACTAGTTGAAAGAAGTCAGTATCACATCACTTAACTGATGTCTCTCTGTCAACTGCCTGATCAGCAGTGATCGATCCCGCGTTTCAAATATTATTCCACAAGTCCGATCCTACGAACACTGCACTGTTTGTTGTCAAAATCCAGGTACCATGCACTCTGTTGCATCGTAGCAGCTCTTTAGCTGCTCTGCACTGTTGCCTTTTCCAGGTCCATGCACGATGTGAAAACTTTCCCATATTTTTAAATCCCATCTTCTACGCAGCAATGTTTTACAGAGTTTGCCCCGTCCTAGTTCCAATGACATTTTTTAAAAGGCAATGCAAAATATTGCGGGCTAAAAAACTTGCAAAATTCGATCAAAGAAATAAATTACTTATGGAACTCTGTATCAAAAATCCCCCTGTATCAAAGTGGGCAGATCCAGCCAAGGTTATGTGCTAGGAATGCATAGCCTGTTCGACCACGTGTTTGCATGTTTGCACCTGTACAGTGTATACACTTACGTTGTGTTGTACATGCAGCAAATTCTCGTGCTAACGAAGGATTGAGTTGCTATACTAAACCTGCATTGACTTAAACATTCACTGTAGTAGCCTGCGGTGGATTCCCACAGCTAACTTGTGTGAAAGAATTTTGCAAAAATGTTACGTTCTTTTCGCCCTTCGTGGACACATCGTGAAGGCTTTTCCGTTACCGTTTGAATTTCACCTAACAGTGAGACTGATTTATATGTAAAAGAAATTGACTTGTTAAGTTTTGAAATGCAGGTATTTGCAGTCAAAAATATTTTTGGAAAACATTGGTTAAATCAATAGGCCCATGAACTTGGACACTGTTATTCCGCCATTATGTATACACCGGCGTACACAGACACTGCCGATGTACGTAAACAAGTGCATTGAACTATTCCACTGTGCAGATCATTGAGTATACAGCGCGAGCTGAGCTGTAGACCGTCAATACATACACAGTACATGAACGAACAGCTCTGTGACTGGAAAGGTCACGGAGAGGTGAACCTAAACATCTCGTAGCTCTCTTGTCTCCTCTACTCATTGAAAACTCTTAGTTTATTGGTGGTTTGGTGTGGTATTTCCTCGTATTCGTCATGAGTCACTGCTGTTAAATATCAGTATTTGTGTTGAGTGTCTATATTTTGGTTGAATCAGTATTTCAGTGAGTAGGGGAATATCGGTATTTAGTTCTATATATAGATTTTACTATATACCCATACTTTTGAAAACGCATATAGACGATATTACTAAGGTGGAAATACCGACTAAAACCAGTAATATAGATAAACTGCTACTGCTTAGCGAAGGGGTTAATAGATGTCAGCCTGGATGGCATGTTCAGTACCATGTACACTTAAAGTTTGTTTGCCATAATGTCTACATAGAGTAGCCTGAGCATAAGTTTTACCTTCACTCTACAGCATGTGTTGCAAATACTGTTTGCATCTACTCATATGTTCACTGTATGTGATGTGACCTACAGTATATTAGTACACGCACTGCTGTTTTGTATATATGTTGACACGTGAATACATTGCTGTAGGGCCTGTGTTCCACATGTTATGGTCCCTAATGAGTAAATGACACCTCAAGATACTGTAAATTGCTTTTTACATTTTTCAAAGGTTCAAGTTAGGTCTATACATTGAAGTTAAGAAAAAAGTACCCACAAGTGTGAAAAGAAGGGTGTAAAAAGTGCCCGTTTGTTAATGAAGTTTTGTTTCATATTGGTAAAGATAGTGACTACTGGCAGGGACTCTGCCAGAAATTCAGAAAAAGGAGGGGAGGAGGGAGTTACTGCCAAACCCCAAGTCCAGCGAGAAATGCCCTTGGTCAAAGTTCAGATGGGTTCAAAGGGGCATACAGTAAGCTTGCTTCAATCCCCATGCAAGTTACAGTAAAGGTTTTGAATGATATTTTTTGAAGTTCAAACACTGCTGCAGAGGTATTCCCTTATTAAATAGGAAATCAAGAGACTTACTTTCTTGTAATTCTATGGAAATGATCCCCACCCCCCTTTGAAGGAAACACTGACTGGCTACATTATTAGCCCATTGCAGTGTCATTGATGCTATTTCTGTTCATGGACAACATTCACTTAGGATTTTACATTCTGCGACAAACTTTTCAAGTTATTAACTTGTGACCTTGGCTTTGACAAGGTGTACTTGGCAATGTGGGAATTATTTTCATTACACGGCATGGTTAGCAGAATTTCAAGCATGTTGTCTAATTACATGTGACATTTAGATGTGTTACATTGAGGGTGGCATGTCTCTTCAATTTTGATTTGTGAGTTATGGAGCTATGTCAATCAAACATTTATCAAAAGTGAATTTAAAAAAGCATTTCCTGCAAAAGGTTGGCTGACCTTGATCTACATCAGTAAGAAGGGGCTACTGTAGTTCATTTGATACAGGTTTTTAGAGACGCAGAAACACAACTCTGCCATAAAGTGTGGCTACTTTGGTACAGTACAGTCGGTAAAGGGTAAGGGAAAATTCACTCACCCTAATTTTAAGTAATGTTGTACACTGACTTGTTTCATGATTGGACAGGGCTCTTGAAGTGGTGTGACAGTATATTGTTTTTCCTCAAACACGAAATTTACTAGGAGTAGCTGAAATGGTTAACCTTGAATATCCAATACCGAGGTTCCATAATGTGATCAAAATACTTTCTTCACAAGAGAAAGGAGAAAAAATTGTGAGATTTAGCTCTTATCCTATACTTCAAAATAAGTTTGTGGTGACTGCTCTTGCCCTCTTTCAGTTGATACACATTGGAAGTCCTCTCTTTTAGTCACTTCTCAAGACAGGCAGAGAATACTGTGGCATACTACTGTACAACCCCAGTCCACCAGTTCACATGGGGGTTACATCAGTACAGTAGTTGCTGTACGAGTAGTAAGAGAGGGAAAAGGTGCAGTAGTATGGATGTCCATCTCACTGTCAACATGCTTTGAAGCTACCCATAACACTCCATTCTTGAATTTTACAGCCCCCTGTGAGCTGGGGGTTGTAGAATATGCCCACTGTATTTCCTGTAAGAGGAGACTAAAAGGAAACCAATTTGAACTGAACCATACTTGAAAAGAAATTTAAATTTCAAAATAAAGGATATGGGAGACCTGCAGAAGTTATGCTGATCACATAAATTTACAGTTCATGAAGGAGAACTACACACTAAGTTAATTAGTTTTTCATGTAGGCATGAACTGTGCTATTACTGTCAATTTTGAAGTTTTGTGTGACAAAGGTACTGCACAGTGCATGCTCAGTCATTTCGTCTAGGTCTACAGAGTTGTTGTTCGAAGTTGCACAGTGTATACGTGTGACATTTCATGTTTCTTAATTGTTCCCTTCAGCACACAGAGCTCAGCTGATCGACAAACACAATCCTTCAATTCTCATGTGTTAGTTTGTACACGTCATGCATTCCAAATGCTAATCAAAATCAATTTCAACCTAAATTGCCTTCCATAAAAAAAAAAAAAAGAAAACAGAAAATAGACAGTAGCAAATAAATTATTGATGTTACTTCCAACTGCTAATGATAAATTTTAGTGGAAGAAAAACTTGAGTGTATAGAGTATATACTGTACTGTATCTTGTGCAGAAGGATACACCACCCCACAGGCACAGCTGGTCGTAAATCAGGTCGTACCTGAGGGTATGTACTCCGTCATCCTCTTTGTGTTTTAGTTTTAGTACTTAGATGCAGGGATCTGAATTTGTTGCTGTTCTTGGTAGATGTGTGCACACAGAAAAATATTGGTATGTATGTTTAGGATGTTGGAAACAAAGAATTTGCTGTCATGATGATTTGTAAAGTTATGCAATATGTAGAACCTTGTATGTGGAGGCCAAATGATAAGTTTCCCTGCCTTTGTGCTTGGTGTTTTGCATTTAGGCACTGGAAATAGGGAAAAGGTGCCAGTAAGCCTCAAATGGAAAAAAATTGACAGTGGCCCAGTTGGTAAGTAGAAACTTGAGCCATAAAACCTCTCATTCATCTAACTTTCAGAGGTTCACAATCATTACTCTTGGTCGTTGGTTACTTGTCAGGATAATAAGACGCAAATAAATGCTATTTCTATCTGTCATGAAGAGTAATGCCACTTCATCATGTCCCCCTGGGGAGCTTTTCATAGAGAAGGAGCAGCCACACACAATGCATTACCATACTGTACAAATTACAGTACCTAATGGGGGCTGTGTCAATGTACCCGAGGTTCACTGTTCCAGAGGTTCAATGTACCCGAATCTTTGGAACATCCCCACTTCTGAAAACATCGAACCTTGGGAATAACGACCCTTGTAATTATGGCCAAGTCATTGAGATATACAAAAACGGGCAACATCGAACCCTGGGAACATTGAACCCCAGGAACATCAGGTAGGACCCCCTGCCCCTTATGTACCGGTGGATGGAAGAGAAGCAATTGAGATGAAGCATCTTGACCAAGAACACAACCTTTAACCCTGGCAGGTTTCAAACCCACACCCCAAGGCTTTCTTCTCCTTATTTCCTTCAGAAGCACAATCTGGAGCACACCTTGAAAATCTGGAACTTAGGGCATAATAAGGTTTTGATCACAAGTGCGCAGTGCATGAATAGGTCATTAACTAAGCTAGATCTGAACATTGGACTTCATTCAGTTGCATCCTTCTGTCCCGCTATCAATTTGTTATCAATTACATTTTATCTGCCGTACAGAACAAACATTGTAAGTTAAACAGCTTTGAGTAACATTACACTTAATATCATACTGTTAATGTAACTCCTTCTGCAACAAGTGATGTGCTTAAAGCTATTAATAATCCGTTATCAACCATTACTACAATTGTAGTACTGCTTCTTTCAAGAAATGGGGCCAAGAGATTTGATGCTTATATTAAATTAGAAAAAGTATAGGTCAAATCATGAAGCCTTGTATAGATGACCGAAGACTTCACTGTGCATCAATTTGCCAGTGAGCACTTCAATGCTTGCAGTAAAATGAGATGGCATATATTAGAACATTACCTAGATGGAACGGTCACAGAGTTCATATGGAATCACTGAACCAGACAATAATCCAACCATGCAAACAACTGACAATTAGAAATGAAGCCCAAGGAAAGAATGTGATAAATAAAATAATTTATAAAATAAAATTGGTATAAAATATTAAAGATATAATATTATATAAATGAAAGATATTTAAAATATTTATGATAAATAAAATCCATTTTTTGGTTATTCAAAACAGAAGTATAGCAAGTATTTCTATGTTTTAAAGTTAATGGGTCAGTATTTAAGTGGTATTTAGTGCGTGAAATTTAATTCTTGATGTTGATTTTCCTTTATCCAGTTGGAAGATGCTACTTTAGACCTATTTTTGTTAAAAAAAAAACCTGCACTTCATCTATGAGTTTTCATCCTGTGAAATAGCTGATCCTTGGTAAAATGTTTGAATATTTGGGTGTGTGCTTTAGAGGTACATTAAAGCATGAGACTCTCCTGGGAGATGGACAGTTTGATTTCCAAACCAATTTATCAATCACAAACCAATCCCTCATAGAAATGGGGATGGTCAGTCTTTGAGCAGGGATTTGGCTGGGAACATCACAGTGATTTTGCCCAGGATTTCACAGTAATCTGGAAGGCTGGGGATTGGGCAGGGCATTTACTAGTGGTATGCATAGTGCCAACAGTCAGGTGTGGGGACTTGCCCAATGCCCAATGCTCAACCCTGCGTGGACATGGCCAAGCCCTGTCTGGGGATTTACCAATTTTAATATGAAGTTCCTGGCTAAGTAGGGAAGGAATTGCAATTGATAAGTGCATAAGGGCAGAGTCATTTGTCATTTGTCTAACTGGGGGTTATTGCCAAGTCATAAATGTGAAAATTGACCCTATCTTGTGCTGCCTTCAAATGGAATTTTACCCCAACTATTATCCTTTTTTCTATATGACACCATAAATTTGTGTTGGTGTGTCATTAAATCCCTTCTAACTTAGTTATTTCCTGTGCCCAGCTGCGCATACTGGCTGGTTACATAAATGACTCTCCTGTAAGTCACACCAACGACTTACAGTAAAAAATGGAACCTGTCATTGTGTGTGATGTTCCATATTAAAGCAGTGGGGAAGAGAGAACAGAACCCAGTGCCCCACAATTGGATGTAAAGGCTGTGGAACTTTATTAGGTAAAACAAGAAGATAACGCTGATAGTTGAGGTATCAAAATCCAACAAATTGAATCAAATATTGAATGGATGATGTTCTTTCTCCTTGCTGAAAGGAGGTAATGAGCACTCCATTATTTCCTCTTGTAGTATGTTCAGTGATGACATATCTCAGCTGTCTGTACATAATGTAATCGGCGGGTTAAGTTTTACGACCACGTGATGCAAGGTTAAAGTATAATAGGATAAGTGTTGTGATCCAATCTACTGCAGATGAATTCCCCTACGTGCAAGTCTGTGGTTTTAAAACATGATATTGTCTCATGCTGTGACCGCAACTTATCTGTGTAGTTCAACCATGTCATCACTGTCATGTGGTTTACCATGTTGCAAGTTGCTAATCATATAGAAACTAATTCAAATGGAATCTAGTGGATAGTTGTTGGTAATGGTGGGACTGGCTTGTAAATTTTGAATTCTTGCCTTAATGGGTAATGCCAAAAGTTTTGCGGATATGAGTGTGGCCTAATCGCAGATATACCCTAAGCAGTCAGTCACAACATATGTGAAAAGGTCTAGATATCAAATTTCCATTTAATATGATTTACTTTGTTGCAATTTGAAAATTGTGAAGAAATGAATTCATTTGGAATTTTGGAGATGTTTTTACTCTAGGTCATGGGGGGTCTGGGGGCAGAGGAAAATTGCCCCACCAATGAAAAATATTGGGGTGAAAACATTTTTTCCCCCCAATAATTTAAGCAGATTTGAGGAAAAAAAAAACAGGCAAATAAACAAAATGTAGCTTTGTGGTGTACAGATGACTTGAGGGCTTCTAGAATTTAACCATAATTTGATCCTATTTTCAAGCATTTATACTGCATGTAAATGCCCCATCTACCAATGTTTTGTTTATATGCATTTCAATGTCAGTGTGTTTGTTTGTGTGTTTGTTTGAGTGTGTATACTGTATAATGGTTGTATGGTCATGTGGGTGATCTATGCCCCTGCTGTACATATATGATGAAATTTTAATACGTGAACTGGATTGATATTTTAATTTATTTTTAACATTTAAAAAAAAGTTTACTGTATCAGACTGGTTTTGGTGTAATGGAGCATCCCCATTAGAGCAGACCTACAGTAAATTTTGTGGAAAAAAAAAACAGTATTATACAAAGTAGTAGATCACAGTTGTAGGTCTGTAGTAGGAGAGAAAAGGCAATTCAGCCAGAATTTAGATTTGGCAAGTCTCATGATGATCTACTGTAATGTACAGGGCCCCATGAAACTCTAGAGGCATGGGTTCCATATTAAAGTGAGGCATATATACTACTGTAAATGCAGAAATCATGCTTCCGGCTTATGAATTTTTGTATCGAATTTGTGGTCTACTATACCTGTACATGACTTGTGCCATTTTTTCTTTTTTTTTTTACTGTTCACTGTTTCTTTGCCATGGCCTATCAAAGTCTGTAACTTCTTTTTAGCCATCTTCATTGCTGTTTCCTTAACTTTGCTTTTTTTATAATTTTATCTCTGCAGATGGAACATTGTTGGTGTGCAAGGTGCTCTTTTGTCTCATTTTATTCAGCCAGTTTATCTTAATAGCATCATACTTGGATCCCTCTATCACGCCAGTCATCTACTCCGAGCAGTGTACACGAGGCTTATCGGCATTGAGAATGTTCCTCAGCCGTTCTTTCTGAACAAGCCTCTACTGAGTGGTATCAGTAATACAGAGAGCAGACAACCAGGGAAGGCACCAAATTTTAGCGTCAATTGGACTCTAGGTGACAAAGACTTGGAGGTAACCAACACCACAACAGGGAAGAGCGAAAACAGCGGCCCGTCTCGTATTTGTAAGAGCTCCCTCTTTGGGCACTTCAAAGAATTGTACGGTAAGATCCCTAGTAGGGTAGAACCACAGGGTCCGGTACCAGTGTATGGCACTGCTAAGGAGATGCCAAAGCAGTTCGTCCAAGCGAAAACTGAAATGATGAAGACACTGGAGAAGGCAGGTTATGGTCTGTGGGTAAAGAAACCCATGGAACAGGATATGTTTGATTAAATGTACTTTGTAGTTGACTTAGGTCCATCATGAGAGGAGGTGGGTAGGGTATAAATGTCATTTTCGTATCAGCTTTTTTTAAATATTGTATATAAGGAAAGAGGAATTGCATAAATGTCCATCAACATGCATCTCCATTGTTGGTTAGTGTTTTGCCTTTTGATCGAAATTTTGTAATTTGGTAGGATTCTCAAGTGAAGTTTATAGAATGAAAAATCCAAGCAGCACTAGTGTGTAGTGTCTGTAGTCAGCCAATAGTGGGGTCCAGTAGCCTTAAATTGTCATTTACTGTGAAAATGTAATTTCAAACCCTCATATACAGTGAAATTGAAAGAATCAGGCAGCATTTCAGTGTACAACCATGCATGGTACAGGAACAGTAAGAAACAAAATTGAAATATTAAAAGGGGATATACCCTAGAAAGACCGACTAAAACCACACCATTATTTGCTGTCTGGATTCTTCTATACAGGGAAGCATAGAAATGGGAAAACTGGGAGAACAGACCTTTTCTTTATCAATATACTATGGATATATTTAGCTTGTTTTACTTTTAAGAGTGTCTTGATGCTTAAAATTAGGTAAGGACAAATTTTTTTAAGTCCGGTAAGTGACTCTGAAGTGAAAAAAAATCAGAGCATTTTTGAAACATTCCAAATATATTAGGTATCAACTTTTCATAATACCTTACATCCTTCCTCTCCTCTCCCTTTTCCTTTAGTGGTAATTATTGATTCATTGAATGGGAAGATACAGGGCTCCCCCCCCCCCCCTTCTTACTCCCAACTTCTTCAATCAATTTTACTGTAGAGACTATCACTTACTGTATCTTAAGTTAGAGACCATTTCTACAATGTGGGTAAAATAAACATTATGGTCTGGGAAAAGGAAACCTATTCCTTCTACCTGTACCTTTTTCCCTGTTTTAGCAACCTTTAAGTGATATTATTTCTATCTTTCAGATTAGATGATGCCATTTTCAGATGTTTGTAAATTTTGTAAGTTTCTAGGTGAATAGGTTAAGGACAACCATGAATTTTTTCTGAAAATTGAGGTCTGGCCACTTACCTGCAAGTTGCAACTAACCCTTAAAGCCCAAAGTTGCTTCTATACCAGCCTGTTGTTAAGTAGAAACGGATGCCAGTGTGTTGTAATCCATGGTAAATGAATACGTTTGCCTTTTTTCGTCAAGTTTAATTTTGTTTTTCCTTGGTTCGTGTTCTATTGTGATGAAGTTGTTAGTGTGAATTGTACCATTTTCAAAGCTCAGCAACTTTTGAGTAATAATGTAAATAAATGCATACTGTAAAGTGAATTATCCAAATGAATTTTTTTATGGGAAGGAATGCCTGAGTATGAACTTAGTTGTTACAACCTTGGAAATTAAAACTGGAATGTGAAGTATTCAAGCTAAGACTAAAAGGCAAGTTAAAGGAAACACTGAAAATGTAGTGCCTTCACACTTCACCTCAAGCAGGGAATCAGATCTACAGACTACAGTGCTGTAGATCTAATCCACTCCTCAAGAGAAAGTGTGTAAGTGTGAAAGTTTTCACACTCTAGATCAATGTATGAAAATGAAAGAAGTAAGCAAATTTTTTGAGTCAAACTTTTGTGTAAGTTTTATTGTTCAAGCCACTTAATTTACAGGTAGAGAGAGAATTAACTTTTAACTTAAGGTTCCATATGGGGAATGGTATATATGTGTATGTTAGTTTATTGACCTACAAATGGTTTAACACTTCATTAGTTTGTGATCTTAACTGTTCCACATCAATAAGGCGAGGACATGAGTGTCTTTTTGTCATCACTTTTATACAGTCTTCTTATTGGTATCAAGACAGGTCTATGTCACTCAAAACAAACGTTATGTTTTGATATGCAGCACAACCCTGTCATCCTGAGGCAATGCATAGTACTGTTACTGTACCTTCCCCCACCCCCTATCAGTTTTATGACAGTTGAATGATAAGAGGAGGTTCCGTGGAATGCTGAATATGTTCATTTAATTAGTAAATTTGATTAAATGAAAACAATTATTGGCTTAGGTTACTCTAGTATTCTGTGGAGGAGATGAGCAATGGTCTAACAATCTCATAGGCACCGGGATGAAATTTGATACAGTGTCAAATTCAGATTTAAATTTAAAGATGAAATCAAATCCAGGAAGTTCAAACTAGCTAATACTGATTGTGTTCTGCTGTTTGTCAGGTGTAATCATATGAAACTTTATAGGATTGTATTGACAATTCTACTACCTCTACTGACTGATAATTTAGAATCCTTCATTTTGATTGGTTAAACACTGACAGGTTATTCTTCAACACACCAGCTGTTACAATGATTTGCAGAAGCTATAACTAGAAAGCCACTAGAAAGTAAACCCCAAAAAGGACATTTTTTGGTTGGTAGAAAAGGAATAAACCACATTTGTGGGATTAACATAAAGAACATATCAAATGTCTTTTTTTTTTCAAAGGTAATTAATTGCTCAGGCAGCATTATTAGTATTTTCTAAAAGGGCAAGAGCAGTAACCCCAAACTGGTTTTGAAATAACAGCAAGATCTCACAGTGTTCTTCTTTTCTAAACCAAGCAGTTACAATACTCCTGTCAAATTTCATATTTGGGGAGAAAAAAGTATTGCCAATGGGGACAGTCTAACAAAGTACTTCAAATGGGGGTGACTTCATTCCTCTTCAAAATGCTGTGAAATTTTGTTTGTTTGTTCTCCCTTTCATCCCTTCCCCCTTCAACGCCCTTCCATGGGTTGTAAGACCACATTTTTATTTCAGTAATTAAGTAGTTGCTTTGGGTTGTAACTTGTGTTTTTTTATTCGTTTCATTAGCAACATATTGTCTTTTATACACACCCACCACTATTTTCATTTTAATTGCTTAGGCTTATGTTGTGAAGGGTTTCTGCATACAGTAGGAACATACGAAAAACTGCTTTACACATGCAGCATTTGGCATTAAGTTTATGACCTCTGGTAAACCTCTTAAAACCACAGAAGTGTGTCACCTGACCTGTCTCTCATCATAAAACTAAATTTTGCTGATGTCACACCCAGCTGTGTTGTCATTTCAGTCTCCCTCCGTAAACAAAGTGGAATTCCCTCATATGACTTATCTTATTAATTTCATGTGCGAATGTCATCACATCCAACCTGGACTATTCTAAGCTTCTCACTAGGGAAAGTCACAACTGAAGTTGCTCTAGCGACTTCAGAATTCCATCAAGTTTGATAATCAGATAAGCACGGTATGTAAGACATGTTATGTCAGAATTGCCAATTGATTGAGAGCTTACAATTTTTTGCCAGAAGCCTCCAATTTACCTATTCCCGTGGTAATTAAAAATAATTTTTGAAATTCAAGGCATTCTTTTTGTTCCTTGGTTGTAAGTCTCAAGCAGCTTCCAACCTCCTGGCTATCAGCCATGTCATATCTCATTACCTTTGTTTAAAACTGCTAATTGTTATGTTGTTAATGTTCTCATAAATGCCAGAGTTGCCTCATGATGTTAGGTGAACTTGAAAAAAATGACAACTTATTAAACTTTCCTTTCAACATGTCAAGCAGATAGTGAAAGATTCGGCTTTAAGCTCTCAAAGTAACTGTTCAGTGGGACTTTCAGAATTACAAGTAGTGGCCTCTAATGTGTGCAGAAACTATTGCACTGAAATTCTAAACATTTAAACTGCCTCTAATCCAGTGTTGTAACAAGTCACGACTCGAGTCACTTCCTCTTAAAATGATAGTGACTCGATAGATTTCAGGAGTAATTTCCCTGCTGAAATAATACAGTGACTCGAGTCAATGACTCGACTCGAGCCACTTAAAAGTTTGAAAACTGGTGACTAGAGTCACTAATCTAGTGACTCGATTACAACACTGCTCTAATCCAAACTTGCTGTAGAATATTGAACTATGGCAATAAAACATTTAGTCCCTTCACCAGAGATACTGTACATAATTTTAAGTGCATTGAGGAACACCCTTGTTGATATTGAAGTGATGTGTATCTTTTTGTTATAAACTTCAAGGAACAAAAATTTCCAAAAATTTATTATACTTAACGTTGCAGAAATATTCCCTGCGAGGAAACTGTTAGGTACTAGGTTTACCACTTAAATATTATTTTACAGTTAGACTGGAACAATTGACTATGAACCAGCTGTGGGGATTTCTTATTCTTAAAGTGGACTAAATTAAGTAGTGATAAAATATTGTACGAATACTGGATGGATTAAAACAAATTGATGAATGGTGTTTTCAGCGCTCAAAAAATTATTTTTGTAAGTAGCCCGTCATGCTATCTGGTAACAAACTGTGGTAGCCCTACAGAATTTTGTTAAGTGCTACATTTTAAATTTTAAATAATGCAACTCCCTGGTGTGAGCCAGTAGCCTGTTGGACCTATCAGCCATAAATTTTGAAAGCTTGAACATTGAGTTAAAGGAGCCCCAGGCACACATCACAAAGGATTTTTTGAGCCCCTCGTGTTTGGGATTATTTTTTTACAGTTGAAAGGCATGTGTGATTAAGCTTTAAACAATGTTTTATGAAACCAAATGTTTTCCCTAAAGACATGAATGTGTTGTAGCATTCCACCACTTTGTTCTTATGATGAGCACTTTGTAGATGACATGATTATTAAATTTATTTCTTCTAATTAGATGAACAGGTGTTATAGTAGCGATCTTAGTTGCCTTTTTTCTCCGCACCTCCCATTGAGTTTTCTCCCCTACTTCACAAGCCTGTTCCCTTTCTAGACTCCCTGGGATTTTTTTTTATTATTGCAGTTACAGTGTTTCAGCTAGATGAAAAGCAGCTGTAGTTTTTGGCTAGTGGTAGGCGTGGCTTACCAATAATTATGATTGCATGTGGAAACACTGTAAATTTATGTAATCCTGCCTACCCTCATTCCATCTCACTGTGATGTTGCTGCTAAATTGCATGCATAACACATGGATTAGTGAATTCAGTTTGCTTTAACTCTGACTGATTTGCCCATGTTCATTCAAATTATCAACCAGATTGAAAGTAAATTGAGACTCTTCATATGTTTTAATTAGGTAAGGGGCCTGCAAGAGAAGTTGTTTTTACTGTCGTGGCAGGATGGAAAACATCCCCCCCCCCCAAAAAAAAAAGGGGTGTACTTCATGCAAGGGGTATACTTCATGCAAGCCAGGCTCAAAGTGAAATGAATAGACACCTACTAATCCTATTCACATCATGCTATTCAGACTATTCATCCCTCTTCAGTAGTCTAATCACCAGTCTTACATAAATTTCTCCCAAAAAAGTACTCCAAAAGCTGCTCAAGGGCAGGAGCAGTCATCCCAAATTGAAGAAATGTAGTAGACTGTCCAGTTTCATGATTGCCTGTTGGGAGTCATGTGAAAACATTTTTTTCTCTTAAAATGCGAAATTTACCAGAAATAACTGTTTGGTTTACCTTGAATATGCAATAGTAAAGTCACAAAATGTAATGAAAGATACTTTGAAGAGAAATAAGATAAAAATTGTTGTAAGCTTATTCTTCAAAATAAGTTTGGGGGGAATGCTCTTTACCTTTAAGGTTTATGGTGATCATCCTTGCAGACTGCAGCATCTTTGATCTATTTTCAAGATAATTTTGGGCATATGAAAATATGGCCCACATTTAACACGTACAATTTTGTTACAGTCAATTTCAATTTTTACATTAACATTTTATATTTTGTGTGATATCACAGTTTAATTGTGCTGAGTCCTTGGTACAGTATGCCTCCCTCTAAAAATGTGAAGACTGGTCCCCTTTAAACCATAAATGCTTTAACTCATATCATATAGATTTATACTTCCCCCTTGTTGGTAGTGTTCCTGCTCTTGTGCCTGGGTGGACATAGACAGTGGGGTTTGGGACAGGGTTTATTTCCCAATAGGTGGGCTAGATAGAGTTTTACGGCCCAGTTTCCAACCTATTGGTTCAAGTCGAGCCTGCCACAGTCTTTTTTCCAGTTGTGGCTCACTGGCTTGTTTTTCCCACTCCATTGCTTATGCGGAGCATCACACACAATTGCAGTATGTTTCAAACACTCAGGGGAAATTTGTAGTTAAATACACATCTGAACGGGCCTTTGCAAAAGGTGCTCCCCCTGTGGGCTGGGGTTTCTAGAACATGCCTATGGTACTGTATTTCCTGCCTGTCGTTTGAGGCCACTAAGGTGATAGAAAACTTGAACTTGGAACTTTGAACTTTTTATCCAGTTTATTGACGCTATCTCATCTAACTAATTTATAAAGGGAAACAAATTTGGTTTATATTGTTCAGTTGATTGGCCCATTAAATATGAAATTGTAATTCATAAACTGTACAGGTTTCTCCCACATTTGTTGTTGCCTGGCATCATAACATAACTGCTCTTCAATCCCTTTATTAATGATGTTCAGTCATTCAGTTAATGTAGCATTTAACTTCCCGGGAGCCCACATTTAATTGAAGTATCATTCATTTTATGATGTTCATAAATGCCAACTGCCACATAGCTGAGCTTGTTGTCAAGTAATACACTATAAAAATCAAAACCAAATTTCACAATTCCATTTATGTGTCAAAAGAGTTGTTTTGAGTATCTATTAAAAGCAGTATCACTAACGGTTAACATACCACACTGTGATAGTGCCATGATAGACTCATCATTGTACACGCACTCTATAGCTTTGATTTGTACAGTATGTATATTAAACGGGGGATGAGGGGAAATGGGAGGATGGGTGGACTCCATAGCTTCAATTTGTATGTATCAGAAGCAGCGGACCCAATTTTGAAATGCGGCGGCTAAGCATCGGAGCGGCCCAATATGTCCAAAAAATAAATGCAGTTTAAGGCAGCCCAAAATGCAGTTTAAGGCGGCCCAAAATGCCCACAGCAAAAAAGTGCAGGGGCTAAAGCCCCCCTAGCCCCCTGTCTCTGCGGTCCATGTGTATATATATTGAAGGGGAGGGGGGGAGATCAAGGAGGATGTGGTTTTTTCTGTGAGGGAAGAGGGTATTGTTTGAAAGTGGAGACGTTGTTATACTTTTGTAGGTAAAGGTATGAAGTAGGTATTTTGTTTTCAGTCTGCATTGGGTATCCCTCAGCACTATTAAAGTTATCTAAATTGGGATGCCTTTCTCCTCCCACCCCTTCCCCCAACCCTCTCTAGTAGATCAAGATGACATGCACTTGTGTTGTGAGGAGAGAGTATAACATTGCCTTTCTAATATTCAAGCATAAAAAAGTTTGAATCTGGGAAACCTCGGCGGTCCCATTTGATTTTTTTCTAAAATATTACCCCCCCCACTTATTTAATGGTATAAGTCTGGTATAAGTTTGTTAATATGTGGTTCTCTAAAAAACATTCCTTTGTTTCAATGCAAGGTGATTTCGAGCTATTGTAACCCAGCTCTTTGGGAAATGTCTGTTTTATCTGCACAAAATTGGATTTTAGATGTAGCAATCCCTTATTTTTTTTGACTTATAATACTATTGCATTTTTGTTTTAGTCTTTTTTTGGGGGGGTTGTAATTTACCCTGTGCAAGCATTCCATTTTGTGCTTTATTTTAGGTTCAATATAAAATAGTCAATTTATGACTTCTATCAATGCCAGCACAAAGTAGAAATTGGCAATTCCTATTTCTGAAACCATCTCGTAGGAAGATGTACAGTTTAGAGGAATAGACATACAAATAAGTTAAGTTAGGTGTGTACTAGTTTATTAGATCTGGACACTCTCTGTCTGGATGAACTGCTCCTATTTTAGGTTTTCAATATTTATAAATTTTGGTTGCTCATATGTAAAAGAATTATGATCCTCTCAGCAAGTATAGTTATGTTTTTAATTTATATGTATTTAGGAAAAGGCTCAACATTAGTGACATGGGATTATGTTAAAAGTAAAAATAGCAAATTTCTTAAACATTTTACCCCAATTGTAACCACTCTCCATTAGTAACCAGTTCTCTCACTCCAAACAGAACTAATTCTCTTAACCTTCTTACTTAAGCCCCCTCTCCAATTTTTTTTCTGAAATTTATCCTTTTTGAGATACAATCTCAGTTTATGTGTACAATCAAAACACTCCCATCACAGTTCATGCTGTATAATATGAACTGTGGTACTCTGCATTGTGTAAATTAGCTGTCAATCAAAGAGCTGAGCCAATGGAGAATTTTGGTATACCCCTACCAGAATTGTAGTTTGGGGTGAGAGGATCGGTCCTTTAATAGTTACTTATCTCTTTTATGAGTTACTAACTTACTCTCTTCTAACCAAATAAGTTTATTTCAATTATCAATTCACTGCAGATACTGCTCATGTGTGTTTACGTTGTATTGACACATTCTGCCGCGTTGAATACTATTAAAATGGGTGAACAAATCCGGTATCCACAGCACATGCATGCAAGATTTCTCTGATGGGTTTAAGAATATCTTACAAATTGGGTGCACCAGGAAATGTTCACTGAAAAATTTTAAAGATAGATTTTACTACTTGAAATATTATGTCAGTGAAGTGGTTGCTATTGTCCACCAGTAGCAGCAAGCACATCAAATTTGTATGCAATATCTTGTAACCAGCTTGAGTATCAACACAGCAGTCTGACAGCCGATACTGTATTTGGTGCAGGTGTTCTATTAATAGAATCTATTTGCATGTTATTTATGTGGACATGTGATATTATTTACAGGGGTATTTTCTCTGTGATGCTTGTTACAGCAATATTTCATATTTTGGCCAGTTGCCACAAAAGTGCCAGGCTAGCTTTGACCAAAGGTAGCATGCTGTGAAAAATTTCTTTGGCATGCTCGTATAATGAAACTTTGAGATTAAGTATGGGGCTATGAATTTGACAAATTTTATTCCCAGAGAAAGCTAGCCATCTCTTTGATGTGTTGCGATAAGTTTGTCCTGATAAAATATTTTGCTAAAGATGATCTCTGTGTGATATCTGAAATGATGGACTTCGGTATTTCAGTGGGTTAAAGAATCTTGTTTTATGTTTAATGCTGCAACTAGTTGCTTGTTTATTTGACAAAATGCAGGATTCCTGAATACTGAATACTTGACCATTTCAATGAAGTGGTTGAGTCCAGCTTTTTTATGTTAATTTATATTTCTGCTGGATTCATTTTATGAAGGAAAATTGAAGGTCCTTGCATCTGCAGCAATTTCTGCTTATTTAGCGACCTTTTGATATTGCCATAGCACTATAGACGAATCCAATAAGTGCCTGTTTTTAGCGACTGTAGGCAGCCATTAGTGGGGTCCATCAGCCTTTAGTCATCTTCATTTTATTGTCTGCGTGAATTTCAAATCCTCGCATTCAGTGAAGTTGAGAAAATCAAGATACACTTCAGTGTACAACCATCCATGGAACAGGTAAGGAAGAAAATTTAAAGATTAAAGGTGATGGACCCCAGTAATGGCCTACTAAAATCAGACCATCACAGTCTGTCTGGATTCCTCTATAGGGGAGGAAAAGTGAAGTCAGAGCTGGTTCTGGAAACTTCAAATTCCTCTTTCAATGTGTCCAGAAGCTTTGATATTGGAGGAAGGGGTAATACATATCTTCTGTTGGGTTCATGGGCCTCAACTTTTGTTATAAAAAGGGCCTTTTGGAAAAACGTGGACAAATGAACCTTTATTGAAGTCTTTAATTTCCATCACTATAACCCTCCTCCCCATTTCTTTACATGTATGGCATTCTTGTAAAATTTCAAGATGTGGAGTTTTATTAATTTCATGGAGAAAAGTGTGCAATGTAGATTTTAAAATGAATCTTTGATAGTTTTGTCTTCATTCTTTAATTTTAAATACTTTCATTGAATGTAAGAAAAGATCCATGTAGCTGTAATAAAATAAAGGAATGTTCTCTCTGTCTCTCTCTCTATGGAAATCACTGCTTCAGAGTTGATATGGAAGAAATAACATTCAAATTAAGAATGTGACATAAGCTTGAGTACAAAATTGTTGCATGTAAGCTTGACAAGGTTGTCTCCGACAGAGTTGCCAGTTTTATATACCGTATATTCTGTAATAAACGCTCCCCCTCTAATAAACGCCCCCCCCCCCTCAAAATTTTTAACAACTGCGTAGACCAAGGCCTCCTGCACTACAGGCCCAAACCACAGATTAAACCAGTGTTTGACCGGTAATGCATAATCATCATTTAATTTAACAATCGGCCCCATGCCGATTACCGATTATTAGAAAGAGGGAAGACACGTGTTTGTCCCTAAAGTACGCGCCCCTTGCTTTGTTCATATCGTTCAAGTTGGAAAATATTGGGAATAGTTCCGTTTGTTTTGCGAATGGAATATCATTTTTGTAGGCCTGACATTTTCTTTTCAAAAGTGGAGATATAAACCAGTCGTTGATACAGTAGGATTGTTTTCAGTCGATGTCACAAACCCTTTGATAATTTAGCTCTTAGGCAAACATCATGCTCTGTTTAGTTTTCATCCCCCAATCATGTCGGAACATTTGCAGTATTTTACTGTACTGGGTTGTAGTTGCGTTAATGTACTGTAGAATCCCGCTTTAATGAGGCCATGTAGAAATACGCAATCATAATAATCTTAGCGGTTCTGGGGCAGCAAAACAATTGCACCCGATTAACGTATCCTATGGTTTCTTACGGATATAAATATCCCCGTAAATTTTTAGCAGTTCTTGTCCAAAACTTATGTCTTGTTTGAAAATAATCTGCCATTGAAATGCACGCAAGTGAGATCCCCGAAAAATCCAAGTACGCAGAGATTTGTGATGTCGTTTCTTGTTGAATTTAGCACGGGGCTCGCCCGGCTGCGCTAGCCGGTTATATCAGCATAGGAAATGTGATCGTCGTAACACATAAAAACTCAATAGAAAAATTCGTCTCGAGGCTTAGTATTTTCACACACTAAATCACACAGGCGATGGCGCGAGTTGTGATTGGCTGGCTAGAATCATCGCATTTGAACCAATCACGATGCTGGGGCAATTTAAATTTTGCAATGGATCGTATGCATATGATGTCACCGAGCAAAACATGATGCCTTGTTTGGCGGTAAAAACGGACACGCACGTAAGTGCGTGGGCGATGAAGTAGCCTGCATGAGACCACGTGCATCACTTGCACTGTTTTCGTTGGCGATGACGTTTACATTTCATTAGTCCTACTGCAAATAACATTACGGAAGGAATGCGAGAACTGGCTTAATTTATGCAGGATAATAACCACCGAACTTCCAAAGATTCTAGGTGCTACGTGTACAAAACTTGCACAGATATACATGGTAAGCTTTGGGACTTGGAAATACAGCCAAACACTGCAGCTCGGATAGTCTGTACTTGTGCTTTTGTACAGAACAAATTGCACAGCAACTTACGCGGCACTTTTTCCAGACTGCAAGGAATACAATTCCACGTTATACTACATTGTTATGGGGAAAATAACCAACGACCGCGCTCATGGCAGGGGTATAATTTATACGTTTGTGCTTATCAATGCATTCCGTTTTGGCGGGAAGGATTGAGTACGGTATTCACAGGAATTTTAACGAAATTAAGAGCAAGTTTCAAGTATATTTGTGCCCTTTTTTCAGTTTACAAATAATCGGTGGTAATGATGGGTTGAATGACAGAATTTTACCGATGCCGATTAGTTAATTTTTTATTCCAATATACCCTCAAATAAACGCCCCCCTTTTCAAAAATGTAACGCCCCGGGGGCGTTTATTACAGAATATACGGTATGCACTGTTTTGTTTTATGCCACTTAGACACTTGACTTTTATCAAATATCTTATAACTGGTGATGTAAACAGTTTACAGATAAGTAGGCCATTGTGCTCAAACTTTGGAGATATGGATAAGGGGAAGGGTAGTAGAAACTTTTGAAGCTTGGTAAAACAATGTTTACTCAAAATTGAATTTCTTCATATTTTTTCCGGAGATGTTGATTAACTGTAAGTCTCCTAACAAGTTATTAGATCTTTTCATCTCTTCACAGGGAAAAGAATCTATGGCCGTCATAAACATAATATTGTAATTGTGAGAGGGAGGAGTGAATTAGGGTTACTTTGAATTGAAAAAGTTGAACATTGTTTGTTTTGTTGGTGGCAAGAGGGTCTACAGGTCATTGAATGGGAGAGGGTATATTCAGTTGGAATGGTGGTAGAACTCATGAAGGGTTGATTTGGAAGAATGAATTGATCTTTGGTTTGCTTGGGTTCAAGAGAACTTAAAGGGCAGGAGTCATCATCCCAAATTGAAGAAGTGCAGTAGAGTAGACTGTCCAGTTTCATGATTGGCTGTTGGGAGTCATGTGACAATGTTTTTTCTCTTCAAATGTGAAATTTACCAGACCTAACTGCTTGGTTTCCTTGAATATGCAATAGTAAAGTCATAAATTGTAATTAAAGGTACTTTGATGAGAAATATGATGAAAATTGTGTTATTTAGCTTTTTCTTCAAAATAAATTTGGGGGGACTGCTCTTTACCTTTAAAGATGATGACTCTTACATATGTATTAAAGTGTATCTCAAGTCTAAACTTTCAAAAATATATATTACAGCACATGAAATACTGATTCAAACAGTCCAATTTCCATCTTCATGGGACATTCGTTAGCTGAGAAGAATGTTGAAGTTTGTTCCCTCAATTTAAAATGTTTTTATATTATGGAATCATTTGTGATGTCACTGTTGCACCACTTAAAATTTTTATCTTAGTATCTCTTTGTTTTAGTGAAAGCCACTGCACCTTGTGTCAAAATGTGATAGCTATGACAATGGGAGTTGGATCAATGATATTCATTTTGCAACCTCTAAAACGATTTTTTTTTTTTTGAAAGTCTAGACTTTAGGTACACTGTTATGTTGTTACAGCTCTGTAGTTGCAGTACACATTCATAAGAGGGTGAAATAATGAACCAGTATTTTTTCACAGGCTTGGACAAGGCATGAGAGAGTTTTCAACAGCGTGAGGGAGAATGGACCAAAAGCATGTAAATAACATGTAAATAACTTTGTATACCTTAACCGTTTCTGCAAGTTGGCATCAAATTGATAATTAATTGTAGGAAGTAGATTGTAAGTATTATAATGTTGTGGAATGGTCCCTTCTAACACTGTGAGTCAAAGTGTCATTGGAAATGTTTAAACAATGTTTAACAATGTTTTGAGTTGTACCAATCTTGTAAAACTGGTAGGTAGAAGTTTTGAAACTGAGTGGAGGAGGGGGCAGGGGAGGGGATGGTGGTAGTAGTGAGGGGAGGGGAGGAGGGGGAAGTGGTGGTGAGGGAATGCTTTTCTGAATTCATCAGCTGGAGCAAAAGTCACTGTGTTATAAAGTTTGAAAGGCATACTTACACAAATGGGTTTGAAAGCATATTAGTTGATGTACAGTACGTATGAAATAAGCATAGTCTGCCCGTGCACCTCGATGTCTGCATGAATGCTCTTAGTAGAAATTTGATATATATACCCCATACGAGAGCCTCCTAAACCTAAATCAGTTGGTACATGGTGTATAGGGTTGGCCCATGTCAAACCTGAGTTTCTTGGGGTGTGGAGCAGCTTTTTTCAAGAGCAGAACTTCTGTAGGAATAATGTTTGGTTTTTGCTCTTTACTTGAGAATGTAGGAAACTTTTAAAAAGTACTGAACCTGGTTGATTTGTAACCATTCACTCACCCATCACTAATATTACATTGCTTGTGAAGAGATGCACGATTTTCTTCTTTTATATACTGTTTACATTGCGCAAAGGCCTGATCCTCTCACCTCAAATGGCACCAGTTATCCTAAATTCATCCTTATTCAGGCATAATCTCAGTTTATTGCTTCAGGGGTATATGCAAGATCCTAATGAGTAATATAACACTCTCAGTACAGTATATGCTGTGTAATATAACACTCGCAGTACAGTATATGCTGTGTAATAAGAGTTTTGGTTCTCTGCAGTTTTTTTTAACTGTCTGTCAATTAAAAAGCTATGCCAGTGGAAAATTTCTGTATACTACTTCAAAAACTGTAACTTGGGATGAAAGGATTAGCCCTTTAAAATGAAAATAAATATGGTTTAAGGGCTCAGTTTTTTTTTTTTTTTCTTAAGACATTCTCAGCTTGAAATTTGCTTTATAGTGCAAGTCAATGTTTTCACTATGGTTACAGTACATACTTTTAACAAAATGTGTTATTTGATTAAAATGAGTATACCAAGTAGATATATCATATTTTTAATTAGAATTTATGAACAATTCTGCTCAATGTTACATTAGCTACTTTGATAGCCATTGCATCTGAAGTTTTTCATTAAGCTCTCCTCAGATTGTCTGTATGTTAGTCTTTTTAAGTTTCTACAAAATAAAGCATGTTTGCTGCAAAAAAAAGTGAAAAATACGGTTGATGTTGTCCTCTTTGTGTTTTGATGTGCAAGTTGTTAAAATATGCTAAAAGCAATGAAGACCAGTCCATACTCCACTGTATAAGTTTCTGTCAAAACAGAGGTACCTCTATATCATAAATAGAATATTTAGCTACAGCAGAGTTCCTAACATTTCAGAATTCCAAACTGGGAAAATCAGTTTGGGGAGTGTGCCAGCCCAAAGCAAATAACAGGTAGGGTCCACAGACTCACCTCAGGGCCCCTAGTGAGGTCCACAGGCAAAGTCCAAATGGAGGAAGAGGTGGTTAAGTACCAAAGAGCTCCTGGCTTTTCGGTGTATTACTGTCATAGGAGATAACTCTCAAGGGATAAAATTCATAAAAATGCTCAAATATTTGCATTCAGTGAAGTCTACAATGTATCAAATATGACACCCACTGGTTATGTTGACAGGAAATGAGTGCAGAAGGTTTTGGAAGTCGTATATTTCATAGATGGGTTAGGGCCAGAGAATAGCTGGACAATACTGAAAGGCAGAATCTGGGAATGATTTTAGTGAACTTTCTGCTTAAAACAGAACCTATTGAGAGCTCTGCTACAGTCATATATTAGGCTGGTTCTTAAGTCAATACACAGGCTGTATGGACCCGTAATACTAATGTGACTTAGAATGTATCTCAACATCCGAAGTCTCAAGTGGCAATAACAGTGTTGAGGAGGCCTACGGAAAAACCACTCCCAGGAAAAAATTTGAGAACAATTACTATTACCACTTTAAAGTGTATCTAAAGTCTGAAGTATCAAGAATGGTATTACAAAGCATGAAAAATGAATTTAATGTTCCAACTCCCATCTTTACAGGACATTCCTGATCTAACCTTCTAACTTATTTAAAGAAAGCTACTGCACCTAATGACCAAAATATGATTGCATGCTTGCTGCTATATGAGATAACTTCACTCTGAATGCCATCTCTGTAAAACATACCATGGGGAGTATTCAAGGTTGTAAAAAAATTTTAAATTCAAAAGAAATCAAAGAAGATAAGTTGCACAAGAAGAATGTCAAAAATTATTGCACAATGGACTATTTGGATTGAAGGGAAGAAAATTTTTTGAATATCTTTAACAATTGGAGTTGCAACCTCCAAGATATATATTTTGAAAATTCTAGACTTTATCTCAGTCTATTTCAAAGCTCCACCCTTGCTCTGACACAAAAGTATATGGTAGCTTATTATGGAAATGAGAGGGAAATAGCTCCCTGGAAAGTCCATAGTTTGACTTTTAATCCGGAAACTTCTACTTCTGAAGTTGAAATTTATAACTTTCAGGAAGCTTTCTTTTCTCCCCATGTCCCTTTTAAGCTACCATAGAAGTGGAACAAAAGTGACAATACCTTGAGCAGTCTTATCAGTCTAGCCCAAGCTATGTGAGGTTTTCTTAAAGGAAAATAACACTCAAAGAAGGACACACATATCTTTCCTTTCTTCACTCAGTATATCTGTTGCTCTCAATTTAATAATAGCTGCTGATCTCAGTAAATGAGCATTGCTGCCTTAAGAAATATGTCTACTAGATAGTATCTGCATCCTTAGATCTTTGGCCAAAGTTTGGGAGCCTTATTAATTAAAAGAGTAAATGAGAATAATGGACAAATGCTTTTAAAATACAATACAACCTTACACCTGGTACTCTCACATACTTGTAAAATCAAACATTTTATATCCTATTATCAATCAAAGTATAGACCCCATTCATAATGAACATGCCTTCCATGTCAGAAAACAAAGAGCACCCTGAGCCAAGATGTAAGCACACAGTTTTACAACTTTACACCAATAAAAAGAGTTCATTTTAGTACCAATACATACATGAGCAAATCTGCTTGCATACTACATCGTGTGTAGTACATGTGCATCATGTATGAGCAGCATGTAATGTACCTTTTCTACCTAGCTTATCGTTTCCCCCTAACGTCGACATAACCTTAATTGCTGTACAGTAGGACTTTATCAGTCGCAAATACACTCTAAGTTTTACAAATGCAACAAAATTATTTTATCAAGGTACCACATGCTCCTAAGAGTTTCACTACATTTAGGTGCTAACGTTTCACATGGTTAGTGCAATGTAATTTAAGGGTGAGAGCAGTCGTCACAAACTTGAAGCAACAGCTAAAACTCACAATGTTGTTCTTATTTCTCTTGAAAGAAGTATCTTTCATACTATTTTAAGACTTCAATATTGCATATTCAAGGTAAACCAAACAGTTACTACTAAATGTCATATTGTATTTGAAAAAATGATTGTCACATGACACTCAAGAGCCAATCAAGAAACAGTGCAGTCTACTACACTACTTCTAGTTGGGAAGGCATAAGATCAAGAAATTGACATTTAATGACAAGGATAATGCTGTACACAAGGAGTTATAAAGAACTTTCTCACTCATGATAGCTCAAAACTTAAAAACCTAGTACCACAACTTCGTCTCTTTTCTTGTATGGTATGTACAGTATTGTCTAACATAATCACTCTCCAATTTCTTTTAATGTAACTTTACTGATAAGATCAGAAGTCCATAAACTAAGCAAAAATCCTGGCAAAGACGCTTTAACTATTTAGAGTCAGGTTTTGTAAACAACATACCCTTCTGTTAGACAAATGCTCTTCTACTAACCACAAATTAGAAACTCTTAACACTTGATTACAAGCAGGGGATCAGATCTGGATCTAATACACCCCTCAAAATCAACTTTGTAGTGCAACAGGTCTCACACTCTGGATCAGACCCAAAGATTTTGATACACCCATGGGGAAACATCAGATCTTAGCAGGGAATCAAAAACTGCATGTGATAGCTCAGAGGATGAAGGTGGTATAAGAACAAGAAGATCTTTCATGCAACACTGTTTTCTGCCTGCAAAATACAATCACTAAGACTGAAGCAGTACAGTGGACAATATTGTCAGAGGGTTCATTACATAACTTCCTGTTTGTTGAACACTTGATTGGTGCTTTGATTAACTGCAGGGAGTCAAGTGTAAAAGAAAACCTGTAATCTCGATGGGAGGACCTGATGGAGACCCGATTGCCACTTCAAGATCAGCTCTCAAGTGAAAGCAGCCTTGCAAGCCAGAGGCTACTAATCATTTTTGCTTTTAAGACCACTGAACTAGATAAGATAAATTATCTCATTATTTCCCCCTCCCAATATATCAAGGTACTCAAAGTATTAAATGGCTCTACTGATTTTACTATGTACAACTTGAGTACCATGTTTTCAATGTTTAAATAATGAAGTTCTACAGATACCAGACTAGGAGTTGAAATGGACACATTGTCTCAACGGTTAAGTAGCTATTCCCAAGTTCTGCAAGGGTCGCCTTTAATGAGACAAGAGCATCTGAGTGTGATAAAAGACATGGTTAACTGTTTTGCTACCACAACAGAGTACAGATGTACCAAATTAGTTGTGCAATGTAAAATTGAACTTAATAGGTCAAGAACAGTCCCCTAATCTTATTTTTAAGCGACAGCTAAAATCTCACAATTTTCTTTTTTCCCTTCAAAGTATCTTCCATCACATTTTATGACATAACTATTGCATATTCAAGGTAAACCAAGCATTTACTTCTAGTCAATTTCATATTTGTAGAGAAAAATTGTCACATGACTCTTAGCAGCCAATCAGGAAACAGAACAGTCTTCTACAATACTTCAAGTTGGGGCGACTGCTTTTGCCCTTCAACCTGAATTATGGTAGTAACAAGTATTGCCATTATAAACCCTCACTCTACCCTGCACTTCAAATCAAGAATGCTAAGTTTCATGTGTTATACTTAAACACAAAGACATTTTGAGTAGTATATTTTCCATCATAAAATCTCCAATATACCACACAAGATCACATTAAACTATTACATGACATGGGACCACATATTACTACATATTACATGGAGACTCTATTACCTTCAGCAGACAAAAAAACTTAGCAAATGATACAAATTATTTGAAAGGACTCCTATGGACACAAGTCTTAAGTGGATATGTTTTCGTGAATATGGGTAAATGTCAAAATTTGGGCAATAAAATCACAATTATTAAAGGCTTGATCTTCAAACTAGCGGATGCTTGATTTTAATGAGAAGATGTGGGACATTATGGAAGAACAAAAACATTTAAAGATATGTAAAAAATCAATATTGCAGAATTTAGATGACATTGCACAAAAAACAAAACAGAAAAAAACTGAATACATGAACATTTCAGCCATATGCAATGTCCATCCAGTCTTCAAATTTTAAACAAAACTGCCCCAAAATAATTAAAAAAATACAAATAATTGGAACATAAGAGTTACCTGGACTCTTAACTGTTCATATGGTGTGCATTATAAATAACACTTACACTGCAATGTAAAAAATATTGTGCTTCAGACAAAAGCCATACTGGAAGAAACAAATATGAGGTAAAACAATCAATAAACAAATCTATAGCAGTGCAACAAGAGTTTGGACAAATTCCCTGCCTACACCAGGGCAAATAAAACAATCAATAAACAAATCTATAGCAGTGCAACATGAGTTTGGACAAATTCCCTGCCTACACCAGGGCAAATAAAACAATCAATAAACAAATCTATAGCAGTGCAACATGAGTTTGGACAAATTCCCTGCCTACACCAGGGCAAATAAAACAATCAATAAACAAATCTATAGCAGTGCAACATGAGTTTGGACAAATTCCCTGCCTACACCAGGGCAAATAAAACAATCAATAAACAAATCTATAGCAGTGCAACATGAGTTTGGACAAATTCCCTGCCTACACCACGGCAAATAAAACAATCAATAAACAAATCTATAGCAGTGCAACATGAGTTTGGACAAATTCCCTGCCTACACCAGGGCAAATAAAACAATCAATAAACAAATCTATAGCAGTGCAACATGAGTTTGGACAAATTCCCTGCCTACACCACGGCAAATAAAACAATCAATAAACAAATCTATAGCAGTGCAACATGAGTTTGGACAAATTCCCTGCCTACACCAGGGCAAATAAAACAATCAATAAACAAATCTATAGCAGTGCAACATGAGTTTGGACAAATTCCCTGCCTACACCAGGGCAAATAAAACAATCAATAAACAAATCTATAGCAGTGCAACATGAGTTTGGACAAATTCCCTGCCTACACCAGGGCAAATAAAACAATCAATAAACAAATCTATAGCAGTGCAACATGAGTTTGGACAAATTCCCTGCCTACACCAGGGCAAATAAAACAATCAATAAACAAATCTATAGCAGTGCAACATGAGTTTGGACAAATTCCCTGCCTACACCAGGGCAAATAAAACAATCAATAAACAAATCTATAGCAGTGCAACATGAGTTTGGACAAATTCCTGCCTACACCAGGGCAAATAAAACAATCAATAAACAAATCTATAGCAGTGCAACATGAGTTTGGACAAATTCCCTGCCTACACCACGGCAAATAAAACAATCAATAAACAAATCTATAGCAGTGCAACATGAGTTTGGACAAATTCCCTGCCTACACCAGGGCAAATAAAACAATCAATAAACAAATCTATAGCAGTGCAACATGAGTTTGGACAAATTCCCTGCCTACACCACGGCAAATAAAACAATCAATAAACAAATCTATAGCAGTGCAACATGAGTTTGGACAAATTCCCTGCCTACACCAGGGCAAATAAAACAATCAATAAACAAATCTATAGCAGTGCAACATGAGTTTGGACAAATTCCCTGCCTACACCACGGCAAATAAAACAATCAATAAACAAATCTATAGCAGTGCAACATGAGTTTGGACAAATTCCCTGCCTACACCAGGGCAAATAAAACAATCAACAAACAAATCTATAGCAGTGTAACATGAGTTTGGACAAATTCCCTGCCTACACCAGGGCAAATAAAACAATCAACAAACAAATCTATAGCAGTGCAACATGAGTTTGGACAAATTCCCTGCCTACACCACGGCAAATAAAACAATCAATAAACAAATCTATAGCAGTGCAACATGAGTTTGGACAAATTCCCTGCCTACACCAGGGCAAATAAAACAATCAATAAACAAATCTATAGCAGTGCAACAAGAGTTTGGACAAATTCCCTGCCTACACCAGGGCAAATAAAACAATCAATAAACAAATCTATAGCAGTGCAACAAGAGTTTGGACAAATTCCCTGCCTACACCAGGGCAAATAAAACACCACTCAGAAAAGTGAACTGTTCAATATAGTAACCCCCAAGAGAAGTACCCAAAGGCAAAGTCACCTAGTTATTAACTGGTTCATCCAAAGGTGCTTCAGTCAGACCTGCAACCAATGTTGGCTTGGCAATCAATTTTTAGTGGCAGGACTATGAAAGTGGGAGGATAGCCCGAGTACCCTGAGAAAAACACAAGTATATCAAGTGGGATTTGAACCCATGCACATGTGAATTACATTGTAACTGTGCACCCACGTAAAGAGCAGGATTTGAACCAATCCATGTGTGACTCACACTGGTACACAGTAACTGGAATAGACCACCTTGCTACTCAATGACCCAGGCAAGTACACAGAGCAGGGGCGGTTCTACAGGGAGGGCTAGGGGGGTAAAGCCCCCTCCCCCAAAATTTTTCTAGCCCCTCCCCCCAAAAACTGGAAGAATACTATGCGCCAACCGATGGTGGTGCTCTGCCTAGATGGTAAAACGTGAATTACCACCCCCAAATACTGTCCCTACAACCGTGCCTGGCACAGAGAATTTACACTCAACCAGGCATTCAATTGGTACTACTAAGAAAACTAAATGGACAAGTAGGTTCTAGTAGCAGCTAGTGCAATGGACACATAATAAACAATGGCCCAAAGGAATGCATAGTTACTTGCTGAATATATTGAACTGAGTCATTACTCCATCACCATACAGACAAAATGTAGCAAATGATGTAAAGTTTCCCTCTCACTCTGTTGACCCCTCCATGACCTTCAGATTTGTTGTCACTAAAATGTTGCTGACACCTACCAACTTTTCAATCCTTGAAAGGTATCTTTTCTTCAAAGACACACTGGTGAATTCCAAATGCAACATTTCCCTTTAACCAAATGGGTGAAATTTTAGAATCTACCAGGTAGCCACAAGTTTTATACTAGAACAGCAATGCTGTTGTGGAGCTCACACAACCTGTTTTGTCTGCTAAAAAGAGAAACTCAAAGTTGAACCAAATTTTATCTGTTATCTGTTTCCTACACCTCCTTACATTACAAAATTGAAAGCAAGGAAGTAAAGAATAGTGAAGACAAAACATTTGTGATTTTGAAAGTAGATCTACATTTGAAATAGCTTTATGGTAGATCTAAATATCACTGTGCATTTTCTCAAATCATGAAAGCCTTGACTGTGTATTCTTAAAGGCATTAGGCAGTAAGATAAATTTAATAACTTATGTATGGTGCACCTGTAAACTGCTCAGTTATTGCAAAGTACATTCAGTTGCACCTATAAATCCACAAGTAAACACTGCATGGCTCTGTACTGATTAAAATAACACACAGAGATGGAAGAAATTCCCACTATACTATATATGCTTATTGAACTCAAACAGTTATGTTAGTATTGCTTGGCTTGGACAATTCATGATAAACTGAACAGAGTAAAAGGTATCTCTGCAACAGATAAGCAGGGAGGTGTTATTAACACCTCCCTGAGACAAGTTACAACAGGGTCTGTTGTAACTCACTGGTTACAACTTATTTGCCCCACACTAGCTGACCACAGCTGATTATGAGACCACCTACAAAAGCATACAGTGACAGTACTGTGAATGCTTTGTTCAACCAGCTGTAACATAAAGAACCAGATTCAATATAGCCTGCATATATGTGCAAGATAAGAACTGAACACACAACCAAGCACACTGCTATTAGTGCAATAAATAAACAACTAACCACCCAGTAGGTAAAATGAGCTCACCTCTAAAAAAACAGCTGTAAAACACAACTTAAATTTCCTATATTAGAATGTAAGTAGGTGGGTATGAATGCTCCCCTCCAAAGCAATCATTCACCAAAATTTCAGCCCCAAATCTCAAAAAATGAGGAAGAAGAAGACTTATGTTAAAAAGTTGACACCATCTGCCCCATTGATAACCTCACACATGTGTACATGTGTGAGCTAAAAACTCACATATCTTGATTTCTTAGTCACAAAAACCTGTGCATTTTAGGTTTGGTAAACCTTATTACCACCAATTTTACAACAACTGACCAAACTGTAAAAATATTCTTTCCAAAATGGCAGTGTGAAAATTTACATCACAGGTATTGAAAAGGTCTTAGTTGACTAGGGTCAACTAAAGCTCTCTGAAAAACCAAGAAGATGTAACAAATCTAGAATAACTCATAAGAAACTTCAAGGCAAATGTTTCAATCAATTAAGGAAAGTTTTGTGGTTTAGTTTCTGGTAAATTCAATTTGGGTTGACTCCACTCAATGTGCAAACCACACTTACTCTAATGTTTACTTTACATTAGCTTTGTATCAACAGCTAAAAGAAAACACTTAAAAGTATTGTAAATTTAAACAATGAAGAATATTTTTCCCATTACCCCCCCCCCCCCCCCCTCCCCTATCAAACAGCAATATTTTCTTCTTTGGTTTTAACCTTTAAAATTATTTGGAAAAACTGTTTAAGTAAATAACAGTAAATTATACAGCTGCTTTACACTATGTATTTTATTTCTAAAAGGATACTTTCAGTTTCTGAAGACTTTTTCCAACAGTACTCTTAGTAAGTGGCTGATAGCATTTTGTGCACAAAGACTTGCTCTAAATACAACCAGAATTGTAACATGAAAGAAAATTTCTGGACAACAGGAAATGGTATGAGCCAGTTCAGTTATTCATTTTGGCAGCTGTGCACCTGCACATCGTCCAAACTGTCAGGATAAACAAACCAATCCCACACCTTATTAACCCAACTTCACTCATTACATGTAATCTGCATGTTAGTTTTTGCAGCTCCTCAACATCAACTGAACAAATGCTGTGACACTCTTTATTACAGCAGATTGTACCTTAATTTTCAAGCAACAAGTATGAGTTGAAGAGAGTCCCCTGGCCTCCCCTTAAATTTTTTACACACTCTGTTTGAGCACAAATGCAGAATTTTGCTATTCCTGCAATCAATCCAGAAGTCTTGCTGGACAAATATTCATCTGCAGGAAATTCCTACATTTTATCCATGTACTACCTGAAATCTCCCTCAAAAATTTGGAAGGAGGGAGTTTCCAGCACATATTTTGGAATCTTACATGAAAACTGGTATGCTCCAAATTTCTGGCAGAATTTGTGGAAACTGTGACAGATTCCTTCAAAAACTGGCTGGAAAATTCAAACCTTGAGTTTTGGTGTACTGCAGTAGCCTAAACTTATGCTCTAAAGCCTTGGTATGCAAAACCAATCATGGTTGAATTCATCTCACGACAAGCAAGGACTTTGACACATGTAGGCAATCAGAACACACAAATGTAAATCCCTTACTTTGGTCAGAGCAGCATAACATTTAAGTAAGAGAATTTCAAACATTGGCAAGTTTGGCACTCAGAAGATAAAATAAAGACCAAAATGAGAAACTACACAAATACAGACGAATCCGATCAGCGCTTGCTTTCAGTGACTGTATGCAGCTATTAGTGGGGTCCATTAGCCTAAAATCGTCTTCACTTATAGTCTTCATGAATTTCAAACCCTCATATTCACTAAAATTGAGGAAATCAAAATACAAGTCAGAGTATAACCAGCCATGATACAGGTATGCAAGGAAATTGGGAGATTAAAAGGTGATAGACCCCAGTTATGGCCAACTAAAACCAGACCATCACTTGCTGTCTGAATTGCTCTGTACAGTTTAATTGACTTAGGATGCCAACTACTCATAACATGTAAAGAATGGCAAACGATAAACTAGAATGAAATTATAACACAGGCAGCAAAACTGGTGAGCTGTTTCCAAGTTTGTCATTGTCCTTTGTGTAAGTGCACAGAACAAACTTCCTCCTGATTTATTCGTAAGGGTAACCTTGAGTTAGAAAAAAAAAAAAAAACACATTTATACATGAACACCAATGGCATCCCCCTGAATTCAAGATACAGTTATTCTGCTAAAATATTTTAACTCTCCAAATAATAAAATGTACTTTTATAATTTCATGTTTAAATGTGTATGTTATAAAGATCTGTTACATTTTACTATCATGTCTGTCTGTCATAAAATAATTTTATTAATTTTTACAACCTGTGCCGTTCTGTATTGAAGTATTAATATCAGCTGAGTATATTAGGTGGGTTGGAATCCAACATGCCATCCAAAGACCTGTCTGTCAAAACCACAGGAGAATAAATTGCACTGTGCACCTTCATCTGCCCAAGCAGTACCACAGACCATACGGTGGTGTCCCTGAGAAGAAAATTTAGCAAAAAGATATATCAGAAAACAACTTCAAAAATAACAGGCCGTGGGCTTTACAATTGCCTGGTGTATTACAAATCATTTGCTCAGATAATTTAGGGTGTGTGGTAGGTGTGCTGATTTAATAGGCCTTTATGGATGTATCATTTTTATTTAGGTTTGCAAAAATTTAAACATCAAAATTCAAGGCCTGAAATATCAAATTTTTTGCTGTAACAATTCAAAATTAAGGCCAAAACAGCCTTTCATTTTCATTATTTTTAATCTACTTTCAACAAAACTTGGCAATCTTTTCTATCAGTCTTCTTTTATCAGAATCTTTTCTTTTCTTTTTCATTCTTTTATCACAATTCAGCTAAAGTATGAAGTTAACCCCTCTTTCATTTTAAGAAACACATGTGGGCTTTTGGGCCTCATTCTCCTAGAAATTCTTTTCAAAATTTGCTTAATAATACAAGTCTAACCTAACTGTAATTGTAGTCTGCATAAGAACCTCTCCACATACACTGCACAGCCTGTGTATTAATTAAGCATACTTCGCATCAATTCAAAATTTGGCAAAAGAGTTCAGGTAAACTTTCTCTTTCATGAAAATATACACTGCATGTATTATGTACACTTGTTAACAGTTTCACTACATATGGTTTCCCCAGAGAAACCATAATTTACCATTGCTTTATACGTATAGTTTCTCTGTGAAACCATTGCACTGCTGCAATTATAAACCTAATCATGATAAACCTGTAATCAAATTTTTGAATGCACAACAGGTTTGAAGAGGAGGTACTTTTAGATATGTGCACTCTCTTGGGCTGTATAGCACATGCAAATATGGCAAAAACTTAGTTTTTCTCGAACCCCCACATATGCAGTTTGTACATATAATATAAAATATAGCTCAATATGGTGGGATGGACCTCCTTCTATAGCAAAAGGTTACTGGTTTTGGTTTACATTCGTTCGTTTGTTTGTTCGTTCGTTCGTTCCTTCGTTCATTCATTTGCTTGTTCATTTGTTCATTCATTGCCCATTGATTTCTCTTTGGACAAGAGATTTGATCAGCCAGAAGCCAAGATGGCTCTCAAAGTTTGAAGGCTTATTTTGAGCCTGGATACATACCATTCAAGTTTATTAATTCTTTTCAAATGGTGGCAAACTATCAAACAAGTCTTCCCCAAAAAAACTTTGGAGATTAATGTCAAGATTTTCAAATGACTTATTGAAACTGTGACAACATTGTTAATACTTTAAATTTGAATGGTCTCACTTAATACAAGAATGAGAAGTCTAATTCACAGGATAAACATTTTAAGAACCTGATATTCTTTAAACTGACTTCAACTTAAACTCAACTTGAACTCTAAAGGAAAATAAATAGAAACAGAAAATACCTACAATAGGCTTTAGTTCCATCAAATCAAAACCTAGCAAGAGAGGGCCTACATCCACGTATGCAAGGCCTCCTCTCTGCACTGTTGATTTTCCAAGGTTAGTTATAGGCTAATGGGAATTGCACAGGGATTGAATTAAAAAATAGGTCCAATGGTAAGGGCAGGCCTTTAGTTTTATATTTTCCAGGTGTGCTACAAATCACACTCCTCAGGAAATTAAGAGGAGTGTGGTAGGTGTGCTGTTTTATCAGACTTTAATAGATTTATGTGAGCTCCGATCTTCATCTAGGTGTGCAAAAAAATGCACTCCGCACATTGATTCAAGTAGAGTGATGGTGTGCCATTGCACCCCTCAAAAAATTGCACTCGCACCCCTCCAAATTGAAGGGCTGTAAGGGTGATGTTGTATAACGTTACAAAGGACCTACCTGTCTGTTACTCTTTGGAAGTCTCCCGAGTCGCACACCGTTCATATCGTACAACCTGACATGACGATTATCATGAGGTATAGCGATGACATTATTGGTCGGTGAAACAGCTAACCTGAGGGGGATTTCAATTGGTATTTAAATGATGACATATTTTCTCTAAGTTTGAACTGAGTGTGACACTGAAATAACAGATGTGCTTTTACAACAAAACATATCACCAAAATAATGTTGTTGAAAAGGTGGTTTCTAAAGATTGACTGCCAGGACAATAAAAGTAGGTAATTAGGAGAATACATTTGTAAATACAAGGTAAGAGAGGAATGACATAAAAAAAAATTATTTCTTCCATCTTAGTACCTATCCTTTACTTTCTATCACAAAATATGTTGTAATTAGAAATCACTGTTACTAAGGACAAGTTATGGATATCCATGGCACCAAATGACTCATAAAAATTCTTCCACTAAAATTCCCTGTCCTAGTAGTGTGAAATTACAATTTCTGTTAGGGCTTACTCTAAACCTAGAGGATGTGACTAGACCTTGTGCACTGATGACACACTGACATCATCCTTGGGGGCAAAACAGTAGAACAAGTGGTGGCACACATAAGAATTTGTCCTGCACATGTAACAGACAACGCACATTTTGGACTGGTTGACAAATCAGCTGTCTGCATTTGTCTGTGTTGGTCGTTTTTTTCCCCCAAGGGAGGGCATACTTTCCGCTCTGTGACATCATATGCACAGTCTATATCTCCTTTTTTGAAAACATGTTGTATATTACGAAGAAAAGTGTATAAAAAAGTAAACTCTCCCTTTATGTACAGCTGCGTTAAGTAAGTTCTGTCCTAAAGTTGCTAAAATGTGCCTGCAATTTGCTATAAATCATCCAATATGTACCAAACCATCGCATCAATGATGAAAATAGGTAAAAAGGGAAGAATATTTAACCCTTATGCTGACTGAACAGTGTTACCTTGCATTAAGTCAATGCTATCATGCTTGATGCTCAGCATAAACAATGGATCAGGGAAAACAAGCCAGTGAGCCACAACTAGAGAAAAACGCTGTGGCCAATTTGACTCAAACCAATTACTTAGAAACTGAGCCGTAAAACTCCCTCTAACTACCTTCCTACCTTAAAGTGGGCATGACACGGCCACAAAAACTTTTGTGTATTGCAAGATTCCGTACAGTATTTTACAAATACAATCTCACATCCCATTTAAAACCTGTACAATTCGGCATAAATGATATCTGAAGGAAAAAATTCAAAATCCAATTTCGAAAAATGCCGCAACAGGTCACCTGACTTTTATGACGCAACTGGCAGCACAAACCCCGCCCTATTTAAGAACACCAATCCAGATGTGGAACTAATGTAATGCTCTGCAAAGTTATCTTATCTTAGCAACTTCATGAAAATGACTGCATCACAATACTCGTCCGACATACAGAGCGAATGTTCGTGTGCATATGCGTGCCTGTAAAAACAGTTCTCTTTCAAGAAAGATGCGGTTCGGGCGCTATACAGAACAGCTATGAACATGTATGGACAATTCACAACAAGCGCATCCCCGCTACGAGCGCGTCTTTACTGTATGAGCTGTTTGATGAAGGTGCTATCATTTTGCGAATACTAAGCAGTCACTGCACAATTCACAATGTAGTCAGTGGCCACGCTCACTGCTATCGTAGCACCAGTGTTTGCAATGATATTCTCGCTCACACGCATTACCATGCACATGATTTGATGATTGTGAGCTCCCTGGTACAGTGTTGCTAACCGTGCCTCCAATGACGTCACCATCTTGAGACGCGCCCACATGTTTTTTCGCTATCGGATTTCAAATGGGTGGAGTCTAGCATGTAACTGGGAATTCACAACGTCGTTTTTCGGTATTTATGGACATAATTTAGTAGGGAAAACAATTATTTTATGTCAAAATGTACCCAAAGAATATTTACCGAGAAACTTATTTTGGTCGTGTCATGCCTACTTCAAGTCACGAAGATATAAAAATGCATGTATTAAAGGAAAAAATAAATATCATTACCCCTCTTAAAGAGACACTCTTGTTGCACAACTATTTCACAATAATTGAATAGATTTCAATAACCATTATTTAAATACAACAGCTACAGGATAGGCTACAAAGTTGGACCAGAGAAGCTGATTTCTTAAATTCTTTAGAGAATCATTTTCAAATTTCAGTTTTTAAGTACCCTTACATGGTATAAAAAATCAAAGTCTTTACCTATTAACAGGTGAATCAGTTCTGATCATAGCTATTGGTGTCCTCATGTTTTTAAGATCCCAAACTTTGACAGTCCTGTCATCAGATCCACTAACCACTTTATCATTAGAAGTAAATGCCGCTGAGGTAACTGAGCTGCATAACAAGAAAAACAATTGATTATAGAAGGCAATAAGTTGTCACCAAACATTTTTTAAAGAGGCACAGTCATTACATTAATTTTTATGAAATTCACCAAATTTTTACAAACCTAACCTTTCCTCTGTATACTAATGTCAAGTTGTGAAACGTAGATGATACCCATATCCTATATACAAATAAAAGTTCATGAGTGAGTGATTAATATATATCGATTCAATTTGCTCTTTAAAAATTTGTGACCAGATGCTTTTTCAAGTTATACACAAAACCGTTACAAGCTAGGCTACGAACAAATTAAACAGTTCATTTTTTTTTGCATTACTACTATTGCATGTGAAACTCAACATACTATGCTAATAAGCATTGTCATGAGATAGTATATACCCCTTGTCACCCTTGTTATGTTATTGATCAACTCACAAAGTCCCTTCAAAGGGGCTCATTTAATTGATATCAATACCTCAATGAAAGTGTTTGAGGGTACTACTACATGGAAATGCCTACCATCAGAATGACTAGTTATAAGAATAGTCCAGAGGCAACTTTATTTTTGGTATGTTAAAGAGGAACACATTCTAAGCATTCTGGTGAAAGTTGAATTCATTTCCCATGTTCTGTTCCTGAGATATTAGCAACTGAAGTTGGCACACTTTCCAGAGAAAGTGAACTTGAAGCAAACAGGTGTGATGTCATGGATTCACATTCTTGGCCAGTGTTTTGTTTTATAACATTTTTTATCCTATTTGCTTGATCTTGAATTGATTAGATATGCTATTTTGCCTCTAAGGCATATAAAGATTTTAAAATTCCATTGCTCAGGACGTACCTACGGTATCAATATATTACAGTTTAGCTGCATAAAATCTGTGGTAAATTATGAAGAAAAAACAAAGCTTTGGCTAAAAAAGTGAATTCATGACACCATGCCTGCTTGCTCCAAGCTTATTCTATGTTGAAAATTTGCCATATTCAATTGCCAATATTTCCAGAACCGAACATGGAAAATAAATATAAATTCCACCAGAATGCTTATAATATGTCCCTCTTTAACATATCAAAAATAAATTTGGCTTCGGACTATTCTTTTAAGCTTCATATGAAATAGTTGTGGAAAAAGTTGAAATTTTGAATTTTGTGGTGTCCTGAATTGAAACGGTTTTGTGGAACAATTGAAGAAATATCTCGTCACGAATCTTAGAAAACCAAATTGAGCGTTAAGTAAACCAGTTACTTGTATGTAGGATGACGGAATTGTCTTATTTTGACCATTTGCAACGTGTTTGACCATTTGCCACTGGTATGTGGAGAGACGTTAACAGGTTTGAAAAAATTTGTTATATTTCATGAACCAACTTAATTAGCTACTGCAAATATCAGCAAAATTTTTTGAATCAAGAATCTACACCTATTACCTGAAACAGTATAAAGTACTACACTTTTCTTTATAATGTTTCAGGTAAAAGGAGTTATTCATACAATTTTGCAGAACACAAACTGTGCTCTAGGCTGATAAAGTTAGCCAGCATTTTAGCAACACAGCTATAGACAGCCATTTTTCTTTTTTATTTCGACCAGCTTGATGAAGGCTTTAGTCTCGATGCCTATGTGAAGACCACATTGTAAGGACAATCGAGGAATCAACAAGTCTTATCAAGCACATCCCATTGTTTGCTATCTAAAATGACACACTCAGGACATCAGTGAATAAGATTTATAAATATTCAATGTGAAAAGTCAATCAAGAGGCCATACTTTGAATGAACTGACCAAGGAAGTAGGGCTGTGAACGTGTAGCATTTTAACTAAACGTTTAATCGCAAAAATTTGCGATCGTTTAGCGGTTAATCGCGATTAATTAACCTCACGAAGTCAACATGCTTACAACTATATTGTGTTCATCATGCTCCCAGTAGACCTATCGATGTATTTTAATTTGGCACTACATATGCGACATTTAGGAATCTTGTCAGCTTTATCAACATCGAAACAATCCCACACCACGCTTGTTTTACGTCCCATCCTGTACTACTTATATCGGGTTTGATGCAAAGCAACTGCGGTTAAACTATTCTGCAACTGCCAGTGAACTCGGAACGTATTTATTACGACAGTAATTCCGTGCTCATCGAAAGTGAAACCGTACGTACGAAATCGAGACAAACATTGCACTCTTCATTACACTATGTAAGTACATGATATATGAATGCACGTGGTCACTTGAGCACCGGATCGAACTAGTTCACTGTTGCCTGCATGGTCGACTCACGCAAAGTAAACAAGCAGTGTGCATTGTACTCAAAACTGTTAAGTGTTGCAATGACTACCCTGTGCAGCTTTTAAATACGCATTGAATGAATGTTGTAAGATGTAGGCCGCGAGGCACATCAAGGCTATAACACAGGTTGTACAACCTCCGTTCCGCAATCTGCGGGGAGTACTACGAGTTGCTCCGTTGTATGGCTAGGCAGCAGTTTACCTCTAGGCTGCTTACAGCGCCGGAAAAGTTTACATAGGGAAATTCACAAGACGATCGATCTGTGTGAATTGTGTAGAAGGAAAGGTGGGCAAAAATTCATAGGACATTGGGAAGAATATCGGACGAAAAATGGGCTTTGCGATTAATCGCTAGTAGCTTTGAACTAAACGTTTATTCCACATGCGATCGTTTAGCGATTAATCGCTACACGGTCACAGCCCTACAAGGAAGGAACAGGTCAAACACAGATACAAAAGCTTTGTCACATGATTATTAGTAGCCATCTGCACCGAACAATAATGTGGAATGGGGAAGGGTTGGAAAGGAGTGGGGGAGAGGGTGTGCTTGTTCAAATGGGGGTTTGTTTTGATGTAATTCAAATTCAATTATTAAAATTGTCTTTTTTTAAAATGGGGAATATAATAATGCAATAATGCTCAGGGCACCAAGAGCACGATCACAAATATCACCAGTCACAGGAAATACCACATTGACCTCATACAAGCTTAATCACTTCTATCACAAGGCAATCACTTCTGTTACTAATAAAATATTTAAGTGAAGTAATGAAAACACTTCAAGAGTTACATTTTGGGAGCCCATCCCAAACACCCTTGCAAACACATCTGGCATCAAAGGGCCAGTGAGAGGAGGTGACAGGGTCAATGATCCAGCTTCCTGTTTCACTCTGGAGAGGGGGAAAGTGTTCAAACAATTTTCCCTTTTCCCTTCACTTGGCACATGGTATATGGATGCAAAAAAGGGAGGAATATTTGTATGTGAAAAGTGATTTTAAATGATAAAACTGATCAAAGACATATTCCTTCAGCTATGAATTCACATTATGCAACATTTTGGACATGCAATCAGTCAACACTGTCTGACTTGTGTACTGTGAAACTTACAATTAAATTTAATAACAAATCAAATCATATCAAATAAATAAAATTATCCTTTTGTTGCTTTTTAGTATTACAGACTTGCCTTTATTTTGAGCACAATTGAAGAAAAAAATCATAAAGCTTAGAAAAAATGTGAATGTGTTTAAAGAAGTGTGAAGTTGGAAAAAATGTAGGCCACACATCCAATAAAACACAAATAATGGAAATAAAAATGCACAGTAAGGAAACTTTAACATAAAGAACTTTCTCTGGCTAAAACAACACATTTTGTTGTTTAATTTGTGAATTGCAGCTCTTTTAGCTGAGTCAACTTTGTATACTTACTCACTGTGGCCCTGAAATACATTGACAGAGTGTATGTTAGGGTCCCTGAAATCCCAGAGACGGAATGTAGTGTCTGTTGATGATGTTACTGCCATCTTCTGGGACGGATGTGTGCAACAATGAGTCAGTTCCTGATCATGACCTGAAAAAAAAAGGAAAAATTGAACATTGAGATAAAAAGAAATACATCCAAAAAATTGGAACAGAATTAAAGATGCAGTCTCATTATGCCAAGAAGAGACCAACAACTGTTCTTGAACACCTGCTGGTTACAAATGATTTTTATCTCATCTCCCCTTCATTTTTTGGAATTTTTATATCATTGGTATTTTCCTATCACTGTCATCACCAACATGTAAATATTGAGAAATTGGTGTAGTAAGCAAAATGGAAAAACAAACAACAGGGTGTTTGAGGTTCTTGGTGCTGGTCACCGAGAGTGATGCCACCTTCCCTAGGCTATGTCACTGACTACCACAACAATGCAAAGTTATATTATGACAACATATATTCACATTAGGTTAAATCATTGAGAAGCACAAGTCAAACAGCTTAACATTGCTAATCTTCAAAGTTAGTGGTCTCCAACATGAAACCATAAATGGCAGAACAAAAACTGATAATAACAGTAATAACAATAACAAAACCAACAGCATCAACAAAAATAATAACAATAACACTTAAGTCTAATATATAGCTAAATATCGAGAGTTAAATAATGATCAAAGCACTTTACAGGAAACACAACAAGAAAGAAATCTGAAACCTTCAGAAAAGAAAAGAGTTTTGCCAGTGTTTTATTTTCAAATGTTAGTAACAATGCATTCCCTGTAGCCATCCACCAATGTGTGTCAAGCTTTATCACAGTGACAGTTACTTACCAGTTAGCGTATGTACAATAGCTGTAGTTTCTACATCATACAGGTTAGCAGTTCTATCCCAGGAGGCTGTGATGAGCTGTTCTCCCCCTGCCATCCAATCAGCAGAGATTATTACACTTGTGTGACCTTCAAGCTGACACTGAGCAGACTTTAGAAAAATGGTGTTTTCATTGTCGCCTATGAAAAAAAGTAAAGGTAAGAGCATGAGACAACAAACAATTTTTTTTCTTCTTATTTGATTTAGTTTTTGAAAGTTTTATGATTCAACTTTTAACCTCATGGTTTCATCTAATTGTGCCCACAGCATTTTTTCTACTTGTGGATTGAATGGTTTTCCTTTGCCCATTGCTTGTCCCCTATTAAATAAAAGAGAGGTAACAATATAATACAAGAAACAACTTATATTTTCTTTCTTATTTGGTTTGGGTTTTGAAAGTTTTATGATTCAACTTTTAACCTCATGGTTTCATCTAATTGTGCCCACAGCATTTTTTCTACTTGTGGATTGAATGGTTTTCCCTTGTCCATTGCTTGTGTTAAGCATGAGATGAAAAGACACCTTACAGTAACACAGACTTTAAAAATCTAACATGTAGGCCTTTAGTCGGGTATTCAGCCGAATGTTTACACTGTTGCTTGTGTCTCCAGTGCAGTTGAAAAGATGCTTATCTGGCTTGTGCAAACAAGCTTTGTGACCACACACTGCTTTTCTGTTTTAAAACAGAGAGCTTTCCTGGGGAAACGTAATCAGCTTCAGAGACTGTCCATAGAGAGCATAAGTAAATGGAAAGAGGTCTCATGAAATAATTGTTACATGCATGGCTGCACAGATTCTGTCAAAGTCTCTAAAGTGGCGAAGCATGACATGGTCCATAGCTTGCTATTGTTGCACAAGCTGCCAATGGCACAGATGGCGAAGAATATGCGGACACACAGGTCTCCAGACCTATTAAAGCTGTCCATGGAGGTTCCATAGTGTATCCTAAGGTATGACATCAAACACAGTAGCAGCTGGTTCCTTTTTTAAAGTTTTTGATATTGCTCGACTAGGAAATAAAATCTGGGATCGCTTTCATGAACATCAATTTCAGCAATCATCGCTAAGTCGCTTGCTAACTAGAAATTATCGCTAGTAACGATAGTGATGAATTTTGGTTTTCACTGGCCTATGGCAAACAACACAATAGCGAAGAAAAATTGACCACTAACGTTTAGTGAAATCATTTTGCAAAATCCTTCGCTAAAGTGCAATTGACTTAAGATTTAACATGAATTTCAGCCTTAGCGATGATCGTAAACGTTAGTGAAATCTGCCCTTTGACATTCAAAGAGAGAGGTGGATGTTCTACCACTAAATCAATCCCACAGTGCTCTTTCTTCTCATTGAGAGGTTTTTCAAATACTGTTTTAACATTCAAAACGGCAATTTATTTTATACCAAAATACTGCTGCTAGGAATAAACAAAATTTCAGGTATAGCTAACCCATTTTTTTACTAATTGAACTTCTCTTATTACACCCCATGATTAGTGACATCAATCCAAAAGAGGAAAAGAACATGTCCCCACACCCCACCCATGATCTATTCTCTACTTTTCACTGGTAGGGGCCACAACTTATTTTCCAGGTGTTGCTCACTGGCTTGTTTTCCCTATTCCACTGCTTATGATGAGCACCAAGCACAATGGAGGTGATTTGAGGGAAAGAAAATGTGCGATTTCACTTTAGAACACCTTTAACTTCAAGACATACAAAACTAATGTGGCTTTGCCTTTATTTCTTATGTACTTATGTTTTGAATACATTATATGAAAAGAAGGTGTACCATCAATAAGTACACAAGGTGATTAGTAGAACACAAAAAAACACTGAGTCTACATGTATGGCAGCATAAAAATGCACTGAAAGAACTTTACACACAAGAGTTACAGGGAAAGACCAATCCTCAGAGAAACCTAACCTATATTTTGAATGATTGCTATTAGGGTCATACTAAGGCTACAGTACCAAACTCTATCCTCAGTCATCTATTGCTTCACTTATTCTGATAACATCTAAGATACAAAACTGATACCCTTGATGTCTTAAACTGTAGGCCTCCTAACTTTTTAAAAGCTGAATCACAAACTTTTCACAGCCCTAAATTACATTATGAGGCCAATCAATGGAATCCTAAAAACTATAAATTGATTCATACCATCAAGCTCATCTTTATCAGACCCATCAAGGTCATCTCCAGAGGAGGGACAAGATTTTTGCTGCAAAATGAAAGAAGAGACATCCTCATTATATTTACTGTAATCACTTCTTAAAGATGGACGCTCATCACATCAAGCTATATCTTGGGTAGAAGGGGAGGAAAAATTCTCAATTGGTACTGCTTTTTTGAGTGATACCCAATTTAAAACATGTGAAGTTACTCATGTTAAACAGTACTAGTATATGCAGAGAGTGCCCTTTCTACACATAGGGACCTTGAATGCTTACAAGGATATTCCCTTATAAGAAAAGTACTAGGATAGCATCTGCACAAAAATTTCAGACAATAAGCCAATTAAGAGTTGTTACAGCAAATGTGCTATGATTGCTTTCTATAAAACATAATAACCCATTTGTGCACTACATGCTATTTGCTACAGCAGTGTAGGATCATTAAAAGAACATATACCCTTATAACTGTTGACTTTTAGAACAAAATGACAGCTCTAAACTGGCTTATTATGGAAGGAGACAAATTAGGTTAGATCAGATTAGATTGGTTTTACCCCTGGAGCTGATTTCACTAACAATAATTTTAGCCATCATCGCTAGGTCGCTTGCTAACTGGAAATTATTGCTAGTAGCGATAGTGATGAATTTTGGGTTCCACTTAACCTATGGCAAACACCACAATGTAGCCATAATAAAAATGATAGCTTAAGTCTAGTGAAATCATTTTGAAAAATTGTACATTAAATTGTGATCGATTTAAGATTTGCCGATGGATTTCGGCGTGAGTGATGATCACTAAGTATTAGTGGAATGGGGCCTTGAATTTAAAACCATCTGGCTTAATTTAGCATTAACCACAGCCTTTTTTCCAGCTATGGGGCAGTTTATGGTTTCCCTACTCCATTGCCTACGTAGAACATCACATACAACAGCAGCAGTTCCATTTTTAAAAATCTTTGCTATAACTGTGTGGGAATGTAACCCTGGACCTCCCAGGTAGAGTCAGCTGTTCCAACACTAGACCAGATACCTGGATCTGGAGGGACTGGAAGAACAAAAGTTGAAAGAACTGGTAACACCTGCTGAGGGTGAGGCAATTTGGCCTGAAAACTTTGAGAAGGTTTAAAGACAAAGACAGATGTCTTAAAATTTCCATATAAATAATTTATTAAGTACTTTTTATAGAGGAAGATCTGCTGCAAAGATAAGATACAGTTAAGTAAAAGTCTACCATCAACTTTGAAGAGACAACTTGTATTAAAGTTTGGACAATATCTCATTAAGGGACATATCAATGCATGATTTATGACTGCATGATAGAAAGGGGTGTGCAAATCAATCTAGTTGAATTGAGCAAAAATTGCATGCCTTAGTAGCAAATTGTATAACATGTACAAGTGTTTATTGCCTTTTTGTGTGTTTCCATTGTATTTTATTCTAACAAGAGAAACAACTTCATTGTTCCAAAAATGTTCTTACAAACCCACCACACCAAGTTCAATCTGAACCTATGGGACAAGAAGAAGGCTAACTTAAAATTTATCTAAAAAGCATTCTTTTGAAGGAAACGCAAAACCTTGAATGTTGCTCCAGTGAGGTGCAAACTGTGCAGGTGCATCCTTGCATTAGTTGTAACAAAAAAATCAACATCACTTTATTTTCACATCTAGTTTGCATCTGATCTTATTTACTCTAACTTGTACCTTGCCACATAAGACTATTTTCCCATTTGGTATTAATAAAGTAGACCTCAACAAATTCAATGCCACGTCTTATTTTTCACACCAGCTGCTCCCTCATTTCACCTCCCCACACAAGTTTTAAATTATAAAGTTAGCATGTGGCCTAAAACCTTTTGTGGAGAACATTACCATTGCCTCAAAGGCTATTTTTTATTCATCTTTACCTATTAGTACTGCTAAATTAAACCAGAAGGTTGTAAGATGGAGCAAAAAACCTTATGGAACCTAAATTTTACTCACCGTACTCTCATTCTGCTGTACAGGATTTAAGGTAACAGTTGACTTCCAGATGTGAGCTGTGTGATCACCAGAACCTTCAAACAAGAATGCATCATCAATCAATCACATAAGACTGACAAATAACTTCCGTTGAACAGGTTGAGTTAGTTAGTAAGGTGGAGTTTTACGGTCCAGTTTCCAACCTGCTGGTTGAAGTTGAGCCGGCCACAGCCTTTTTTCCAGTTGTGGCTCACTGGCTTGTTTTTCCTACTCCATTGCTTATGTGTAGCATCATGCACAATGGCAGTAGGTTCCATTTTTAGAGTCTTTGGTATGACTCCATTTGGGAATCGAACCCAGACCTTCTGCGTGAGAGGCGGATGCTCTACTGTTAGACCAGACATATGGTCTTGAACAAGTTGAGGATGACATAGAAAGTTTAATATGCCATAATTAAAACAGAACCTTTTCATTTATGCACACTATCGAGCAAACCACAAAATTCTTACTTATGACAATATTTAAACAATTAACCAAGCCTTACTGATGTACCTACAATTAGACAGACATTTCACCAAGATGCTTGAAGTTTTAATTCCCCTTTTAACCCCAGTGTACTTTCTAACTTTCCAAGCTATTCCTTCACAGGTCTCAGTGTGAGATTTTTAAAAGTTGTTGACAATAAATGGAAAAGATGGATCCCATGGAAAAGAAGAGAAAGAAAGAATATTTTTCTGTTCAGTATTACCTGTTAAGACAAGAGGTTCTTTTGCATGAAATCGTATAGAGTTTACTGATCCTTTATGACCCTGATACTGGAGTAAACATACACCAGTGTCCAAACACCATAGTCTTGCTGTTCTATCTGAAAATGAAAAATCAAGCATATGCCTCATATGAGGTATCTAAATTGAGGGGAATGGCATAGAAAAAAATTTTGAAAAGCATTCAATACTTCAAAATGAGTACATTTAACAATGTACTATCCCAATCAATCTCAAATTGATCACAATCATCACTTGCTTCATACTAGAACTTGTCAAAGCATCATGAATTTTTATTTTTGTCACAAACCAATGTTGCAGGCCTATAGCTACATATTTCAAAGCCAGTCGTATGAACCCTGACTACAAGTTTTCTGAAAGTCACAAACACTTAATTACAACTTCCTGACCAGCACCAAGTTCTCTGGAAATGAGGTGCATACATTTTCTATCAAATATTATTAACTTCCACTTCTGCTTGTTTCAAACACAATTTTTCTACAAAGCAAGGAACAGCAAATAGTATGAGTGGTTATTTGACTTGACGAATAAATTGCATTTGTTATTTAGTTGGAGTTTACAGTCCAGTTTCCAACCAATCGGTTCAAGTCAAACCATTTTCTTCCAATTGTGGCTCACTGGCTTGTTTCCCTACTCTATTGTCAATGCTGAGCACCAAGCACAATGGCAGTAGGTTCCATTTTCAAAGTCTTCCACATGACCAGGCCAAAGTATAGAACTCCCAACCTTCCAGGATTTGTCAGAGTATTGCTGGTGAATAAACCATTCAGACTCCCAACTTTGGGAAAATAACAGATAAGGAGAAGCAAAATCCATGAGTAAAGCCAATCAGAAGTGTGCATACATGCACATGCATTTTTGACAGTCATAGTATCACTTCATATCTTTTGTGCACAAAAATGCATGAGCGTGCGTGACATCACTTTATGAATACCTGGCCCCCATTGGCCCAAAGCCCATTACACCCATTGGCCCATGGCCCATTACATCCATTGGTCCATGATTGCTAGTGGAGTCTAATGTTAATTGAAATTTATGTCCGTTTCATCAGCAAATAGCCATTTGCATAATCTAACATCTGTCATAATGACAATGTTTGTAGTGTTTCAAAGAATAGTTGCAATAAAAAAGGACCCCTGGATCTCCAGCATAACAATGCTCACTAGCTTTGTTTGCCATTCATTGTATCTCAACCAGTTCTTGGTGTTCTCAAGCCATACCCTTGGACACAATTCTATCACCACCACAAGCAACACCATTGGTATGCAAACAATGTGATTGCAAGTTATAGCAGTAAAAAAATTTGTGGAAATAACACAGTCACAATTAAATATTCCATCTCTGGGCCTCCTCAAAATGGTGGGGATGTTACATCCTTTTTAAATCATACCCAGTGCAATCATACCTGCTGAAGCTGTTCCAAGATATGGTACTTCCCCCTTTGACACTGATACCTCCCATACTCCATCACGATGTCCCCTAAACTGACGGACAATCTGACATCCAGAACCACCAGTCCCTTTAAAACTTATAACTTTCTGTGAAAGAAAAAAAGGAGGAACAAAAAGATTTACTCAACACTAATGCAGAATATACTTCTCTGCCAAGCTATAACCTAGTCTCACCTTGTTGTGAATGTAAACTACAGTCATTTTAGAGACTAGAGTCAGGAACTCATGACCCAGGTCAATGGGATATTTCAATGAGGGATGCCACCTAGAAATTTTTCCAAGTCAGGTGATTTTGCAAATTGACTTGATAGCACCTTGAAACTCTATTTATACCAAGTTTCAGTTTTTCTCTTCTTCAATAAATTCCATGTGACAAAACTTGTTATTTTTAACAACCCTTCAAGTGACAAAACTTGTTATTTTTAACAGACCTCTCCTCTCTTCCTCCCCCAAATCATTCCTTTCACAAGCCTCTGATGACAATGTTGTTCCAGAAAACTGCTCCTTGAAGTCACTTACCAATTCAAAAAGTACTAAGCATGACTTTTACAGACAACGTTTACCCATAGAGAACTATAACTAACCCAACTTACCAGGCTGAATTTATGGTAGGAAAGAGGGTGTAAATTGAAGGGGAACAATCAGCCATGGAAGTGCACTATTGTACTAGTGGCAATCTATGACTTACTTGAAACTGAAATTAGAGAGCTGCAAAAAAAATCTTCATTGAAATAGGGTTGGAAAGTGACATATAATTATCAAAATTTGCAAGAGTAAACTGCATCTTAGCCCAAGCTCATCCCCTATCCTATTCTCATACCTCCAAATCTTGTCCAAACTTTGTAATTTTATCTTTACCAGTTGTAAATAGTCCCTCTAGCAACAGCCACATAACAGACATGAGACTAGAGAATTTTCCAATCCATTGTGCAACCAGAGCTCCTTTTTTGAGCTGTAACTGCCATAGACTTTATAATGGCATGTCACCCTATTTCAGATTTGGTATGTTGGCTGTCACTTGCTCACTGGCTCATGCTCACGCACTGATGTGTACCTACAGCAGGACCTTAATTACAATTGAGGGGAAGAACACCTAGTCCAAATGTCCAACAACTAGAGATGCAGAACACAATAAAATCAGTGAAAAAAAAATACATATATATATATATCAGATAATTTTAAGGTTGCTACATGCTGGGCTTAAAGTCAGGTATGTGCAGTAAAATATGATTATTGTCTCACACAATATTATTGCATAAGCTAAGTTCATATACATTGAAATGACAAAATTTCAAGACTTTTTCCATGATTTTAAAGGACCATGTGTGACTGATATTTCCATTATAAACCTTTATAAAGATGTCAGATGCCATCATTCTGTCATTTTTCCAAAAAATAATGTACAGTATCTAACCATTCAGAAAATCAGAACAATAAGTTCACTTCCTTACATTCATGATTTTACCAAGACCGTTTTGAAATGTCACACATTTTTCCTGACTTTCCAGGCCCCAAAATTCAAATTTCAGTTTCCCATGACTTTCCATGATTTCTAGGACATGTTCAAATGAACCCTGATTAGGTCTATTACCAGGGTTGTCACCTCACCGGGCCGTGCCGGGCGGTGCTACCCAGCTCTGGAAATCTCCCCCCAGTACTCTCCATCAATTTCAGCATCTCCTCCCAGCACAAATTTCTTACCCTAATGGAATAAAATTCCTAGATTTCTTTAGAACTGAGTGATTAATTCCTCTTTTTTGCAAGCACTCTCAAATCTGCAATAATTTTTCAAAGGGGAGGGGGACACTCCCTACCCCTTAGACCGCTCCCCCTGGACAATGATCACAATTTACCCAGTTCTCAAAATGGTCTCGTAACAACCCTATCTATTACATTGCGATGATGACATCAGAATATAGACGAATCCGATAAGCGCTTGTTTTTAGTGACTGTAGGCAGCCATTAGTCGGGTCCATCAGCCTGTAATCGTCTTCATTTATTGTCAATGTGAATTTCAAATCCTCATATTCAGTGAAGTGGAGTAAATCAAGATACACTTCAGTGTACAACCATCCATGGAACAGATAAGGAAATTTAAAGATTAAAGGTGATGGACCCCAACAATGGCCGACTAAAATCAGACCATCACAATCTGTCCGGACTGGTCTATATCAATTACCTTGTTAGTTCCTCCTTTCTGTTTTGGTTTCATAATCAGCTGAGTTAATTGACTGGAGGCTGCGTAAGAAAACAACAAATAAAAAGTATAATTAAAATGCAAATCACATGATCAAAATCATTATCAAAAAAATTAAATTTGCAACCACAAGGGAGCCCTGTTGCTAATAGCAGCAAAAGTATAATCACAGGTAAATAAATTCTCCTATAGCCACACTGTAAACCGAAGTGATTCGTGACATAGATGAAAATGTCTGGATGGAAAAAATTGGAATGCTAGAAGGCTCCTTCAATGAAATTTGGGCATCAGGGAAAAAAATGCAATTGAGGTAGTTTCCTTTTTCTGTACATGAAAATAGAGGGAGTATTGTTGGGGTATTCTGGAAAACAAAAGTAATACACTTTATTTTGGTATACATTTTTTCATAACTACCAAGCAAACTGGGAACCTGGTACATTAGTAAGTCTCAGTTTTGGAGTTTGCTTGCTTAGTAATTATATGTACATAATCATGAACAAAGGCAGCAAGGGCTCCTTTTGTTGAAGGACCAAAAAATAAAACTAGAACAGCAATGCTGTTGTGAAGTTCACACAACTTGTTTTGCCTGTTAAAAAGAGGAACTTCAATTCAACCAAATTTTTTTCTGTTATCTTTTTCCTAAACCTCCTTACATTATAAAATTTAATGCAAGGAAGTAAAAAATAGCAAAGAGCAAAACATTTGTAATTTTGCATGTAAATCTACATCTGATATAATTTTATGGTAGATCTAAATATCATTGCATATTTTCTCAAATCATGAAAGCCTGGACTGTGTATTCTTACAGGCATTAGGCAGTAAGATAAAATAAAACTAGTAACTTATGTATGGTGTACATGAAAACTGCTTGAGTATTGCAGAGTACAGTTAGCTACACCTTCAAATCCACAAGTAAACATTGCATGGCTCTGTACTGATCAAAATAAAACACAGAGACTCAAGAGGTCCTTACTGTAATGTGCTAATTGAACTCAAACAGTTGTGTTGGTTGGTATTACACTGGCTTGGCCAATTCATCATAAATTGAACAGAACAAAATGAAAGATATCTCCACAATAGATAAGTTGCAACAGGGTCTGATGTAACTCCCTGGTTACAGCCTAATTCTCTCCACACTAGATGACCACAGCTGATTATGATACCACCTAGACAAGGGTACAGTACAGTGCCAGTACTGTAAATTCTTTGTTCAACCAGCTGTATCATCAAGAACCAGGTAAAAAAGCCTGCATATATGTGCAAGATGAGAACTGAACATATAACCAAGCACTGCACTATTAGTGCAATAAATACACAACTAACTGCTCAGCAGACAAATTGAACTCAGCACTAAAAAACAGCTTTAAAACACAACTTAAATTTCCTATATTAGAATGCAGGTAGGTAGGTATGAATGCTCCTGTCCAAAGCAACCATACACCAAAATTTCAGCCCCAAATCTCCAAAAATGAGGAAGAAGAAGACTTCTGTTAAAAAGTTGATGCCATCTGCCCCGTTGGATAACCTCACACAGTACATGTGTGAGTTAAAAAAAATCCCACATAATTATTTCTAAAGTTGCATGCATGGTAATTTTTCAGTTCCTATCTTGAAGTTGGCAGAAGTTACGGCATACACTTCCACCTAAACCCTGTATGTTAATTTGTGTGGAATAAAGTGCATTCTATTATGACGCAAGGTATAATGACGATGGGCAAATACCTGCATGCATGAAAGTTTGACATAGTCATAGAGCAGGGCGTGCCATACACTGAAGGCAACGATAGCAACTTTGGCCTTGACTTTAAGTCATTAAGTCGTATCAGCCTTTCAGCGAACAATTTATGTATGACAAATGGCGTGGCCGCCATGGATGCTTTTAATTTCAAGGCCTGGTGATTTTTTATTGCAACATCTACTTTGTGAAACCACTGATATGAAACATTTAGGACTGTCAGCCATTAGCGACTAATCGCCGATTAATTGCCAGCCAAGTAATGGTTTGGTAAAATGTTACATGCGATTTATCGCATCTTATGCACCGTGGTTACTGAACTTGCGTTAAGTAAACAATGTGACGTCCTTCTTCGCAAGTTTAGCTGCATTGACAAAGCATATGATGTCTACAGTATGAACAAGCAGCTAAAAAATTATTGTGCAGAGCTGTGATATGCACCTTTTCTCCACCAAGCCCCTGCTAGTTTACCTGTGATTGCGTGCGGTGTCATGGGGGGACGTTTTAATCTGTGAACCCCAAACACAAAACTTGTTGTGACAGGCTTTACTTCAACACTACCAATACATTTGTAATGAACATAGTTGACAATGAAATTTGAAAGCACTAAACGTATGCATACACCGTAGTGTTTTTCAAGTATCTTGTAAGCCACTGTGCACTTCGCCGTATTAGTTCAATTTCAACAGCCACTTGTCAATTCACTACCAGTTGGCGTATGTCTCCCAAAATTTCAACTTGAAATTGACATTTTTCAAGAAATAACAAGTTCAGCTTTCTAACCATATTATTCCTGTCCTTGTACCACCTATGAGTGTTTGTAAGTCATGAATTAAAAAAAGTTTCAAAAAAGTTCCGATCACTGTTTATCAAGACCAACAGCGTACATAGCAGCAGTTGTACACGGTAGCAGTTAGCTGAAAATCATTTATATGCTGCTGCTTTGTGTTGTACATCGAACGAACTTCTGCGTGATGAATTGTGTAAACAAAGAGTGACCAGACTGCACAGAGGTAGCTTACACCTAAATGATGGAAGCAATTTTATAAAAACTGCTTTTCAAGAAATGTTTTGTTACAAAAGATAAAGGGGGTAAAAAGTTAAAATGGAGTCTGCTTCGAGGCGGACCTGTGAGTTGTATTATAAACGATAACTTGGTATTCGCGAGCGATTGTGAATTACTATACTACGGATACACACACACATAGTATATGTACAGTGTAGGTCTATTACCGATATCTAAACGTTACTACATGGGTTGGTTATACATACGCAAATGCGATTAATCACCGAGTAATCACAAAAAGATGTGATTAAACGTAAAGTTCACTAATCGCAAATTGACAGCCCTAGAAACATTTCCACCTTTACCTTTGCTTTTCACACTAGGTTTAGTTGAACTCTCTGAGGGGTCAATAGAAGGAGTTGTAGCATCTGACGTTGGAGTTTTCCCACTTTGTAGACTCTCTAACCTTTCTGTCAGTGTCTCCACCTTCTCTTGTACTACAAGAAGGAAAGGTTTAAAAAAATGTTATAAAGCAACACTGAACTAAGATCTCTCATCTGAATACAAAGCTCAATTCACTTTGTTGACAGAACCCAGCTGTTATATGCCTTGGACAAGATGTGTCCAAAAGAGTTTACACTAATAGGTTTTTAGATGCCTCCATGACCTTCTGTACCACAAAAGTTTGGTGATGATACAGTACATCAGGGATCCACCTATCTGATTCTGAGTGCCCATATTCTGAAACTGAACGCATCATTGGGGAGCTGTCTAGGCTTAGGCTAACGGAAGGTGTCCCCTCCCCCTTTGGAAAAATTTTAATATTCTTTGTTATCGGCTCAATACAACTGTGGATGTTACCGAATGATTTTGAACCAGAAAGCCAAAAGGCTTAGTGATTCCTTGCCGCTGAAATGTAAGGCCTTTTTTCACACTGACATTGCTTGGCAATGTTTTTCAATTAACAGGGCTCCATAATGTGCCCACAAAGTACACATGCAAGACATCCAATCTTCCTACATTGAGATCCCCCTTGCCCGTTGTGAACCCAAATGACATTTGACCTCCACCAAAAACTTCTGGGACCATGTATTCACTATGTGCCATCTACAGGACAAGTTACAGGACCCTGCAAGTGACATTTCTTGAAAGACTGTGCAGGAAAGCTTGTCAGGCTTTGAACATGCTGACTCCAAATGACCTTTCAGAGAATCAATAGGGATCATCTACTCAATATGACCAATCCACACACTAAATATGAGCACAGTCACATGTACCGTTCTTGAGATATCGTGTTTACGAAGTTTTGACCTTTTGACCTCTCATGACCCCAAATGACCTTTGACCTCCACCAAAAATGATAGGGATCATCTACTCAATATGGCCAACACACTCGCCAAATATGAGTATAGTCACATGTACCGTTCTCGAGATATCGTGTTTACGAAGTTTTGACCTTTTGACCTCTCGTGACCCCAAATGACCTTTGATCTCCACCAAAAACCATAGGGATCATCTAATCAATATGGCCAACCTACACACCAAATATGAGTATAGTCACATGTACTGTTCTCCAGATATCGTGTTTATGAAGTTTTGACCTTTTGACCTCTCGTGACCCCAAATGACCATTGACAACCACCAAAAACAATATGGATCATCTACTCGATATGACCAACCTGCAAAGCAAATATGAGTATAGTCACATGTACCGTTCTCGAGATATCGTGTTTACGAAGTTTTGACCTTTTGACCTCTCGTGACCCCAAATGACCTTTGACCTCCACCAAAAACAACAGGGATCATCTACTCAATATGACCAACCCACACACCAAATATGAGTATAGTCACATGTACCGTTCTCGAGAAATCGTGTTTACGAAGTTTTGACCTTTTGACCTCTCGTGACCCCAAATGACCATTGACAACCACGAAAATCGACAGGGATCATCTACTTAATATGACCAACCCACACATTAAATATGAGCATAGTCACATGTACCATTCTCGAGATATCGTGTTTATGAAGTTTTGATCTTTTGACCTCTCGTGACCCCAAATGACCTTTGACCTCCACCCAAAAACAATATGGATCATCTACTCGATATGACCAACCTACACACCAAATATGAGTATAGTCACATGTACTGTTCTCCAGATATCGTGTTTACGAAGTTTTGACCTTTTGACCTCTCGTGACCCCAAATGACCTTTGACCTCCACCAAAAACGATAGGGATCATCTAATCAATATGGCCAACCTACACACCAAATATGAGTATAGTCACATGTACTGTTCACGAGATATCGTGTTTATGAAGTTTTGACCTTTTGACCTCTCGTGACCCCAAATGACCTTTGACCTCCACCAAAAACAATATGGATCATCTACTCGATATGACCAACCTACAAAGCCAATATGAGTATAGTCACATGTACCGTTCTCGAGATATCATGTTTACGAAGTTTTGACGTTTTGACCTCTCGTGAACCCAAATGACCTTTGACCTCCACCAAAAACCATAGGGATCATCTACTCAATACGACCAACCCACACACCAAATATGAGCATAGTCACATGTACCGTTCTCGAGATATCGTGTTTACGAAGTTTTGACCTTTCGACCTCTCGTGACCCCAAATGACCTTTGATCTCCACCAAAAACAATAGGGATCATCTACTCAATACGGCTAATGCACACACCAAATATGAGCATAGTCACACTTACCCTTCTTGAGATACCGTGTTTACAAGCAATTTCTAAGGAATTTACCTATTGACCTCTCGTGACCCCAAATGACCTTTGACCTCCACAAAAATCAATAGGGATCATCTACTCAATATGACCAATCCACACACCAAATATGAGCATAGTCACATGTACCGTTCTCGAGATATCGTGTTTACGAAGTTTTGACCTTTTGACCTCTAGTGACCCCAAATGACCTTTGATCTATACCAAAAACAATAGGGATCATCTACTCAATATGGCCAATACACACACCAAATATGAGATTAGTCACACTTACCCTTCTTGAGATACCGTGTTTACAAGCAATTTCTAAGGAATTTACCCATTGACCTCTCGTGACCCCAAATGACCTTTGACCTCCAAGAAAATCGATAGGGATCATCTACTCAATATGACCAACCCACACACCAAATATGAGCATAGTCACATGTACCGTTCTCGAGATATCGTGTTTACAAGATTTTGACCTTTTGACCTCTCGTGACCCCAAGTGACCTTTGACGTCCACCAAAAACAATAGGGATCATCTACTCAATATGGGCAATCCACATGCCAAGTATGAGATCCCTCAGACTTACCCTTCTTGAGATATCGTGTTTACAAGCCAAAGCGTCACATACGCACGCACACACACACACACACACACACACACACACATATACACACGACATCACCATCGCATAGATTCCTTGCCTGCCTACGGCAAGGAATCAATAATTGTAGGAATTTTTATCATGGTTTAGGAAACTGAAAACAGTTCCAGGTATTTATCATCATCTTGGGATGAGTGCTGGGAAAAATGCGTGAGTGCCGGGTGTCAACATCTGGTGCCGCTAGGTGTGGGCACATCCCTGGTAGATGTGAAGTATTTCAATTTGTAATCTCAGAGGTACTTAATGTGCTACTTGCAGAAAATTACAAGCAAAATAATGTTCTTTGTAAATTCCTGAACTTAAAAAAAATACAGCAAATACTACAGAACCAAAGCCAAAGAAAACTTGGTTCAGAAAAGGTTTAACTTTAATGCAGAGAAAAGCTTCCGCCTTTGAAGTTTAAACTGTACAAGGAATGAGGTAGTGATCAAACATCCATGGATTAACAAAAAGACTTTCATCTACTGAATATTCATATACTGACTACAAACACTCAGGTCTCCCTCTTTTTTTCTTTCCCCCCTCCCTTTTTACCCCTCTGGACTTAACTTTAAGACAATTAATTACTAACTGACCACATCCTATTCTTATCATTTCAATCAATCACCTATCAAGCTGTAAATATTACCAACAACTATGAACAAACAATTTATGTTCAAAAGGTGACAGACCCTTTTACTTCTCTCAAAACTAAGTTATAACTGGACCAGAACATAGCTGTACTGTACCTGCCAAAGCAAACTATTACAGGCTCTCAAAAAGATATTCTTTTACCACTGTCTGCAAAAGCGCAGATGCATCCGGTAATTTGACTTTGTTTTCGTCAACATACTATGGCAATGGTCTAATGGTTGACATGTTAAGTGCATCCATGCAGCACCATGGAAGTATATAAAACATCTCCCTTTAAGCTAACCTAAACAACCTCATAGGTCTGACCTCTTGTACACTTACACACTAAAAGAGAGTGCAGTATAAAGAAAAAACTGTGATATCAACTGATCTTTTTAGAGTGGTAAAAGTAAAGGGGTGGTATGAAATTGAAGGCCTGATCCTCTTACCCCAAGCTGTTATAACTCTCCCTACCAACTACTTAAGCCTCTCCAACAACTGTTTAAACGTCATCCTCATGTAGACACAACCTCAGGTTATTGCTTCAGGGTAAGTATACAAAACCCCCATTGTAATCAAAACACTCAGTACAGCATAGGCTATGTAATATGAGCTACAGGTATGGTATTTGCATCCTTTGAACTAGCTGTCAATCAAAAAGCTGAGCCAATTGAGAGTTTCTGTAAACCACTACAAAAATTGTAGTTTGGGATGAGAGGATTGGCCCTTTAATTAGTTAGAAAGGTATCATTTTCAAGACCTTTTTGTAATGTATATGAGAAAATGGTATTTCAAAATATTTACAACTTTGGCCTCAAGACACTTGGATGGCCTTTGACCTAAATTTTTACACCCCAATTGAAGCCCTTCAATATATATTATATATATAATAATGACTCTGTATGACCTTGAATCAAATATCTGTGTATTTCTTCGAAGGGACTCATTCAGTTGATATTGATAACTAAATGAACATGTTTAAGGGTACTACTGTTTCACATACACCTGAAACATGATTAGCCAAGGTTCATACAATAGTTACAGTCAGCAAAAGTTACAATTTTGAATTTTGTGGTGTCATGACTAGAAACAATTTTGTGCATAATTTGAAAAAGGTGTCTGGTCACAAAATTTTGAAAACCAAATTAAGCCGTTTAAAATTACTCACTCATAAAACAGTTATTTTTAAGTAGGATATACGGATTGTCTTAGTTTGACCTTTTGTCATTGGCATGTGAAGAAAACTTAAGAACTTTGGAAAAATTTGTTGAATTTCATGAACCAACTCTGTGGGTGAAATTTTTGGCAATTTGACTTACTCTATATGTTACAGTTTTGAAAAATTCAGATTATGAGATGTAACAAACTACTGCACTACTGCACAGGTCTTTCAAAATAAGAAACAGGTTTGAAAAAGGTGTTCCAAGACATTGAAAATGAACCAATCAATTAAAGGGCAATCATGCAAACAAAATGAGAGATTGATTTCGTAGTTCAAAACTACTCTAAAAATTACTTTATAAATGAAAATACCAAAACATGTCTGTACTTACAATTCAAGTTCTCAGCATAAATTCCTTCAAGTTCTCCTTCAATTTGTGAGAAAAGTTTCCACAGTTTTGAACGCATTGCATCGGGAAGGATGCTCTCTGTCTCTGACATCCTTGGGTGAGTAAACTCTCCATCTCGTCCCCTTCTACCAGAAACACGGTGTTTACTGGACTTCTTGAAATTGGTCTCATTAGGCATGTCCTTAATAAACAAGAAGATCAAATGTAAAACAGACAAATTTCATGCCTGAATAAAACTAAAGACAGGGATTCAGGCCTTGAATTTTGAGGATTTTTTAGAAATTGCTTTGGAGACTTAAACTTTTGGGCCTGAGTGAAGTAATTTTTATACTGCATACGTGATACCAGTCATGTGGACGCACATGTGTGCAATACCTACTGGGTAGGAAATCATGCTGAGTCAGATAAAGCAACCCATTATCTACAAGATGCTGGCGCAAACAGTCCTTGATTATGGATTCCATAACTTTGCACAGAACACTTGTTAACTGACTGGCTTGTAATAACAAGATGAGCTCCAATCCTCCTTTTTAGAAATGGGAGTGACATAATTTGCAACCCAACTTATACATAAAAAAAAAATAGAAGACCCAGAGAGCAATTTGTTTCTGAAATTTTGATTAGCAGTTTTGTAACTCATTAATCAAAATTGATTAGCAATCCCCCCAAAATGATTTGCAAATATTTTATATTGATATTTCCTAGTTGTATGTATTTTTTACAGCAGCTTGTAAAAAACTAGAGAATCAAAGACTGAAGGGTAGGTCTGATATTTCAGGTAATGAAACATACGTTATGTGTCCACATGACCGGTGTCACATATGCAGTATGAGAATTACTTCACTCAGGCCCAAAAGTTTTTTAAGAAGCCTCCAAAGCAATATTTTTTCAAAAAAAAAAAAAAAAAATTCTAAAAAACCAGAAAGCCAAAAGGCTTAGTGATTCCTTGCCATGAAATACCTTGCTTACTTTCAAAATTGACAGTGCTTGATAGATTTTTCTTCATAATTTAGGCGTGCAGAATGTCAAGGATTCATTCAACAAAGATCAAAACACACTTATATCATGTTGATAACCTACAAATCCCAACAACACTGACCCCAGTTACCCCAGATGACCTTTGACCTCAACCAAAAGGGCTCTTTGATTCTCTCACAACCTCTGAATACCTGACATGACCTCTGGTCTGTATCAACAGATAAGAAGGTTCTTAAGGTGTTAACAAGCCATAAACCTCTGGTGACCTCAAATGACCTTTGACCTCTACCAAAAACAATGGGCTTCTTTTTCTCATCATGACAAATCTATATGCCAAATATGAAGAGTATTGGTCACTCCTATCTCAAGATAACGAGCTTACAAGCCATTTTCAAAGTTTCCACAAATTTGCCGCAGGTGACCTCAAATGAGCTTTGACCTCTACCAAAAATGATACCGTTCTTCCTCTCAACATGACAAATCTACATACCAAATATGAAAAGTGTTGGACATTCCTACCTTGAGATATCATGTTTACAAGCAAGTGTCACAAACACACACACACACACCACATCACCGTCGAATAGATTACTTGTCGGCCTATGGCAAGGATGGGAACCCGAACAAATTGCTCCCTGAGACCTTGACTACACTTGTTTATAAATAAAAACATGATCATACAATTCATTCTTTTCGACAAGGATGCTGAAAAAGTTTTAGGCCTATCCACAAATTTAATTGTTGTCTTGAACTTGGAACTGAAATTTAAAATTAAAAGTTATTTTTAACACATACATCAAACACTACTTTCCCCCCAAAGATTTTCAGGGGCGTAAAGTAACGGGCAGAAACTATACTGCTAACAGAAACTGAAAGACTTTGGCTTAATCTTAAAGGTAAAGGGCAGTCCCTCAAATTTGGAGTGCGTAGACTGTCCTCTTTCATGATTGGCTCCTGAGAGTCATGTAACAATTTTTTTCTCCTCAAATGTGAAATTTAGTAATCTGAGTTACAACTTGGTTTACCTTGCATGTGCAATACTGAAGTCCTAAAATATTAAAACAGATACATTGAAGAGAAATAAGAAGAAACATTTTGAACTTCAAAGTAAGTTTGGGGCAACTGCTCTTCCCTTAAACCTCACCGGCTGACTTTTTTCAAACCTAGCTTTAGTGTTCTTAACCAAATTTTCAACTAAGATCTGGCTCCTGACTCTTGTAGGAGATAAGTCATCAGACTCCTTACTGACCTTATAATGTTGCCAACACTTACGTTTCTTCCTTGTTGCCCCGAGTACCTCCCTAGAAATCCAAATAAGCCTACTTTTCACCACTGCCTTCTTGAGTAGTATACATAACTTTGTAACCTGAGAAACAATGCTGCTGATAGGGTTGTCGCACGCACACAGAATTTTTCTCCAAAATTCTCGCGGAACTACTCACACCCAAACATGAAGTCGCTAAAACAGTGTGTTTAAAAACTGAATTTACGACACCCAAAATTGTCGAAATTTTGCCTACACTGTAAAATTAGTACACCAAAGACATATTTCTACGATAATATTTCACCAAATAAGCTTTAAAACAAAAAGAAAAAAATATGTTACAGTTTCTAACGATCCCTTTGAAGCATCGTTGCAACGGTGATAGTCAAAAGTGTGTTTTGGTCACACGTAAAATGCCACACACGGCCATCTTTGACTTGATCGTGCATTGGGGCTGAACCTTTGACCCCTACAACCCATATATCGTTAGAAAGAAGAAAAGGAACTCTACATTATAATGGAGGGAAGCGATCGCCAAAAATAATATTTCTTTACCATTTTTGGGCTTAAAACATTGGTGACATGATTACAATGGGTTCCAGAAAAATCCGCAATTGCTTCCAGGTATCATTTTGTAGCGTTTTTTATGATCTTTCCATTTCCGAAGAAAAAAAAATGATTTTTTGCTCAGCCCCGATGCACGCTCGATTTTAATGAAACAGCCCATTGATCCCCGCCTACATCTTTTGTACTGAGCCGACATTGATATGTTTATGTATGAGCCCATTGTCCAGCTTAGCAACAAGGGATTTCCCGCCAATATGCTTACATACAGTACTGCATTGTATATACCTGTACGTGCAATACCGAAGTACGGTTAGTAAATTACGTACTTGTGTACGTGTGCGTAAGCACGTGTATGGATTGCTATAGCATAGACTGTGTGTAAGCAGGCTATGTGCGACTTGTTAATGCATGTTACGTACACAGAACGCAAGCTATCATGACACGGACGCGTGATCACTGAGTGTCTTGCCCAGTAACGTTGCATATTCACGTTGGCACATCTGGTGTACGTAACACAGTGATGAATAATCAAAGTGTCTGAGTGAGCAGTTACAATGTTATTTTTGACCAACTTTTGCAGGCAGATCGTAACACTTAAGCATACGGCGATTTGGAGAAATCGTAACGATTATGGAGACATAAAATCGGCTATATTTTGAAAAGTACTGGTCGGATTTTGATAAAATTTGGCATGGTTGCTTAGAAAAGGGTACTTAACAATGTGAATCAGTCAAATTCTTGAAGTTTGATATTTTTTGTGTAGTCGTATTTTTAGTGCGACAACCCTACTGCTGAAAAATTTCTCTTCACCGAGGAAGGAAACAAGTGTGATGAAAACGTTCCAAGAATTTCATATATTTTATACCCCCTTCAAGGTCAAATTACAGGATGAAAATGGTCCCTTTGGCCTATGTAAATGATCAACCATCAGTCCTTGAACACTTTATTACAAAATATAAACATTTCATCAGAGATGTTTCTGCTTTCACTCATAGAAAGAGATCATGTGCACCGCCACAACAAATTTTACTCCTTCTAGCCTTTTACTATTTGAGAAATTAACTCCTAAATTTGGGTATAGCTAGGAATAAGAAGGTTGGGGCCATACAGATGGTACTGGTAGGGTGCTCAACAAATTAGGAGCAGGTATACTGTTAAATGCTAAAAGTCAGCTAAAATTTAAAATGTCATATCTACAGTACAAGCTTGTATCGTGAGGTTCATAAAAACATCACTCTTTAGAATAAAACATTGTATGAACTGGAAGGGCAGAGTCAGCTCCATTTATTACAGATTTAGCCTGGATTAAAGTTGCACAATAGGTAAATTTAGGTATAGGCTACAAATGTTTACTTTTCTAAAATACTTTCAAAATATCACAGACCACCATTTTCAAGGGCCCATATCTTCACAACCCACAAGATACAACTGTGGGAAAAAGTGGCCGAGGAGTAACGTTAGGTCTAGCATTAACAAGTACTTACACCATTCATACCCTAGGCTAGGCCTAGGACTCGAGTAGGAGTAAGAATGCAGTAGAAATAGAGGGGTACCAAGGGTGTAGAAACTAATGTAACTTTGCCTAATTCAGTAATGCACAGCTGCACATATGCTTCAGCTCTTGGTCTACTCTTACTGTAAGTGTACAAAAAACGCCAACTTAGGCCTAACTTAGGCCTAGGCCTACCCAGTGCCGTAAGTTCGCTGTAGCCTACGTTAGACCTAACGTACGGCTATTATTACTAACGCTAACGACATTGCCTAACACTAACAGAATAGGCTAGGCCTAGACCGTAGACGAAAAGAAGGGCCCAGGAATGAAACATTACACTAAGTTAGGCTACAGACAGACTGTACTGCAGTGGAGGATTGTTTACGTTGTTCAGGGGCCGACTTGTCCTGACACCTTTTCGATTTGGTCGATCTGGAAGAATTGGTCAAGTTAAGTCAGGCCTAACGTTTGCCTTATGCAAGTTCCACACTTGCAGTGGCACTGACTGAACATGAAAGTTGAAACCGAGTAAGCTGCGAGCGATCCCTGTAATTAGGAATATTTCTTCAGTTGACTTGCGCCAGTAGTCAGTTACGTCTAACTTAGCCTAACTGTAGCTGTAGCACCGGATGGCAAATTTGATGAACGACGTGCACATGCACAGATAGTACAGCCTATAAGGGTTTGTTTGCCACTTTGAGGGGTTTGTTTGTTACATCCAAGGCCATATATTGATTTAGGGGGTCCTGAAATGAATGCTCGTGAATGCCAGGGCCTAACAATGATTGCCCGGCCTCTAAAAATGATTGCCCGACCTTTGTCATCTTCTTCTTCTTGTTCTTCTTGTTCTTGTTCTTCTTCTTCTTGTTGTTGTTCTTCTTCTTCTTGTTGTTGTTGTTCTTCTTCTTCTTCTTGTTCTTCTTCTTCTTCTTCTTCTTCTTCTTCTTCTTCTTCTTCTTCTTCTTCTTCTTCTTCTTCTTCTTCTTCTTCTTCTTCTTCTTCTTCTTCTTCTTCTTCTTCTTCTTCTTCTTCTTCTTCTTCTTCTTCTTCTTCTTCTTCTTCTTCTTCTTCTTCTTCTTCTTCTTCTTCTTCTTCTTCTTCTTCTTCTTCTTCTTCTTCTTCTTCTTCTTCTTCTTCTTCTTCTTCTTCTTCTTCTTCTTCTTCTTCTTCTTCTTCTTCTTCTTCTTCTTCTTCTTCTTCTTCTTCTTCTTCTTCTTCTTCTTCTTCTTCTTCTTCTTCTTCTTCTTCTTCTTCTTCTTCTTCTTCTTCTTCTTCTTCTTCTTCTTCTTCTTCTTCTTCTTCTTCTTCTTCTTCTTCTTCTTCTTCTTCTTCTTCTTCTTCTTCTTCTTCTTCTTCTTCTTCTTCTTCTTCTTCTTCTTCTTCTTCTTCTTCTTCTTCTTCTTCTTCTTCTTCTTCTTCTTCTTCTTCTTCTTCTTCTTCTTCTTCTTCTTCTTCTTCTTCTTCTTCTTCTTCTTCTTCTTCTTCTTCTTCTTCTTCTTCTTCTTCTTCTTCTTCTTCTTCTTCTTCTTCTTCTTCTTCTTCTTCTTCTTCTTCTTCTTCTTCTTCTTCTTCTTCTTCTTCTTCTTCTTCTTCTTCTTCTTCTTCTTCTTCTTCTTCTTCTTCTTCTTCTTCTTCTTCTTCTTCTTCTTCTTCTTCTTCTTCTTCTTCTTCTTCTTCTTCTTCTTCTTCTTCTTCTTCTTCTTCTTCTTCTTCTTCTTCTACTTCTTCTTCTTCTTCTTCTGCTTCTTCTTCTTCTTCTTCTTCTTCTTCTTCTTCTTCTTCTTCTTCTTCTTCTTCTTCTTCTTCTTCTTCTTCTTCTTCTTCTTCTTCTTCTTCTTCTTCTTCTTCAAAGCGGTGAGACATCCAAAAGGACAATATACACCGCGTACGTGCCGTACGTGTGAACAGTCAGGCCCTCAAAGAGTTCAAAATGAAATCCACTGGCTTTGGGTGACTTATGGCCCCGCAATAAGACTCTCTGGGAGGTTATTCCAATCCCGAGTAGTGTTAGGGACAAAACTGTACTGTCATTGATTGTCTAGTCTTTGTGAATGATTGCCCGGCCTCTGACGATGATTGCCCTTGGTGTGTCATAGGCGGCGGAAGCGCCACAGGGAGCAGGACTCCTCCGGGAGTAAATGTTTGGTTTTCGCCCCTTGGCTCTTCGCCAGAGAGTCGAGGGGACTTTTAGAAAAAAAGCATGCGGGGGGTCTGCCCCCCCCCCCCGCCCCAATAATTTTTTATGAGATTTTGGGGGCATGGCCCCTAATAACTGAATGTCGTAAAATAAATTTTTCAAAAGTAATTAAACAGATTTAAGTTGCTTTTATTACATTTCGGCTATTCTTTGGCTCAAATATTACTTTTCAGAATGCAAAAGTTGCAAAGCTTCGGGGGATTCTCCCCCTGGACCCCCACATCAACGATAACCTGTGGGAGCGTTTATTTTCGCCCTTCAAACAGTAGCAGGGTATTCTGCAATTGTGCCCCACTCTGAATTTCGGAATGTAGACTGTGACATGCTTCACATCTTCGGATGTTGGGTCAATGCTGTCTCACGGGTCGCAACCTTACCACTATTACCTCACAGGACCTCACTTAGCTCTTGGCTGAAGTGGACATACCCATTGGCGTACGGGACGGGACAGGGAGAAGATTGCCCCAACTTTCCCCAAAATCTAAATTTGGGCAGGAATTTGGGAAAAATTCGGGCAGGAATTTGGAAATAATTTGGACAGCTCTTTAATTTTGAAAAAATGGGATGGTTTTTCAGAAAATTCCTAAATGTGGCCGAAATCTCAACTTAGATATACCGGAAAAAAAGAAAGAAACCTTACATAGTCGCAATAAAATTTTCATGAAAAAGCAATTGAGATTCCAAAAAGTCGCTACATTTTCGGGCAGCGCAAAAAGCTATTATTCGTGACCTTTACATCACAGATAATCACAACACAATGCCCGAAATTGTCGAATATTCAAATTCTTTCAAGCATCGTTGCCCGAAAATGGAAAAGTATCATAGAAAGGGTAACATAGTTACGAAAAATAAAAGAGATAAAAAAATCGCGACACATTTGAGAAGCCTGTAGCTTAAAAGAAACAATTATTCTTGAGACTGTTTTTAAATCTTGTGTAACACAATACCCGAAATGGCCGATTATTTTAATAGCTTCAAGTCTTTGCCGAAAAACAGAAGACGCTATATTTAAAGTACAATTTTCATGAAAAATGAAAAAGATCTACAACACATTTGGGTAGAACGTGAAAAAAGGTTTTCATCATCCCAACTTCATACTGTAGTCTTGTAAAAATTGCCCGAAATTGTCAAATATTCGGGCAAAGGTTAAAAAATGTCGGGACGTTTTCAGTTGCCAAATTAATTCAACGGATAGACAGGAGGGTGTTCAGGTGCCCAAAAGTTTGCCATCTATCCTGCTTTAGAGCCAAATACGGGCAATGGTTATGAAAATCGGGTAATTTGTTTTTCGATACTTTAATGATGCAGGGTGAGAATGTCTTCCCATAAGTCTGCTTGAAAATTCATTGAAAAACATCTTGTAACCTGACAACTCTGTCAATAAGTGTTACTAATAGAAGAAAAATCATTTACTCTATTTTATTCAATGGTAGTGGTATATTTTATCTGATTCTTCTGATCAAAAAAGCAACTGCTAAGATCCCCATAGGCCTACTTTTTTCAAAAGTAAAGTCATATATAGTCGGATGTTCGGACACACAAATTTTTCAGTATATATTGAATTAATCCAAGAGTCTCAATAGAGTTAAATTTATGAGCATGTTTTCAATTCCGTTTTGTAGATTTTCCCCGAAAATATGCGGGACCATTTCATCGATTGGTAGTGATACATTTTATCTGGTAATTTCCTGATCAAAAAGCGACTGTTTAGACCCCCCTATAAGCCTGGGAAAAGTCATTTTCGACTGTCTCAGGGGTCCGATTTTTCAAAATTTTCTGTTCGCTCCGCGCCAACCAGTGGTGAAGCTCCGCGTAGATAGTCTTCCTAGCAGAATTTTAGTTTCAAGTGAAAATTTTTTGTGCAAACAGAACCTCGAGTTAGCGACTTCTAAGGCCCCCTATAAGCTTAGGAAATGACATTTTTGACTGTCTGAAGGGCCACATTTTCCAAATTTACGGTATGTTTCGCCCCAACTTATGGTGGTGCTCCACTTAGACCGCTTCATCATAATTTAAGTTTCAAGTGAGCATTTTTTGCAAACGGAAATAGCGACCGCTAAGATTATAATCCCCGGAAATGCCATTTTCAACTGTATGAGGGGTCGGATATTTCAAAATGTTTTGTACGCTTCGCGCCAACCAATGGTGGGGTTCCGCTAAGTCTTTATGGCTGAAATTTAGTTTGGAACGAACGTACGTTTATCTGCAATTGAAACATAAAAAAGGCGACTGCTTAGATCCCCTAAACAAGCCTGGGAATACCATTTTCGACTGCCTGACAGGTACGAATTTTCAAATTTTCGCTTTGACTGTCTTACGGGAAGAATTACATTTTTCGGGCAAAAATCTTCTGCCCCCAAATTGAAATGCTCCCCTACGCCAATGGAAATACCTTACTCAGGCGTGCACTGGAACAGTTGCTTGCAACATACATGAGGAGTTCGGATTTGCGATCCTAGGATACATAGTTCAGTGGAGTAATGAACTGAGCTAATCAGTATCTCAAAAGTGCGTTCTAATCTTAGAAAAATCACAAATTTTTCTCACCAAAAATAAAGACAATTAAACCTGGCAAATGCCATTTCCAGCCATCTGAGAGGTTTTAAAATCCAAAACTTTCTTGGTACGTTCCGCGCCGACTGATGGTGGCGCTACGCCTAGATAGTAGCTCCAGCCCCCTACAAAAGTATCCAGCCCCCCCCCCAATAGACCACCACAAAAAAATCATAGCTACGCCACTGTCCTGGACCCCCCACCCCCACCAGGGCTTTGCCCCTGAACCCCACCAGGGTCCCTTAAGCGGGCCACTGGACCTCACGCCGATAGGGTTTTGTGCCTCGCGCAAAACCGGACGCCTTACGGCGTCACCATTACGTCGGCTGCCGAAAACTTGTCCCCCCCCCCCCCCCCCCCCAGTAAAAAACATCTTCCGCCGCCTATGCGTGTTATTGATTCCTCGACTTATAAATGAAAGTTTGGTTAGGTTAGATTGAGTTTTACAGCCCATTTTCCAACCAATTGGTTCAAGTCTAGCCGACCACGGACTTTTTTCCAGTTTTGGCTCAGCTGTCTTCTTTTTACTCCATTGCTTATGCTGAACACCAAGCACAATGGCAATAGCAGTTGGTCCCGTCGATAGATCAGGATAATAGGTTTCTATGATCCTGCTCTATGGTCTCGTCTTCGGTATGCTGACTTGACTATGGGATATCCGACCCCCATGCACTCTTTCTCACTGTGGGAATGGATACATCTTTACCCTCCTCTGGAAGGGGCAAAATATTTTCCACATTTCGAAAAAAAATTATTATGCATAATAGTGGAATGAAAAATGCACTAGGCTAGAGTAAAAAAAAAACCATATGGGTAAGTCTTTCCCTTCACTGTATAATGTTAATTTAAGACCTGAACACTTTCACACTTAAAGGGCCAAACCTCTCACCCCAGTTTTGGTATGGGGGTATACTAAAATTCTCAACTGGCTCAGCTCTTTGATTGACAGCTACTATTCAAACAATGCAGAGTACCAAAGGTTATACTACACAGCATGACGGCACTGACTTTGATTACATAAATTGGGTTTTTCTATACTCACTTTGAAGCAATAAACTGAGATTGTATCTGGATGAGGATGAATTTTAGACAATTGTGGGAGGGACTTCAGTTAGAAGGTTAGGAGAATTGTTACTGCTTTGGGTGAGAGAACTGGCCAGGCCTTTAAATAATGGCGATCGAAAATTGGTTTGCACATCTGTGTAAATAAGTACAAAAATGGTAGGCCAGAGCAGCAAAATAAGAGAAAAAACTTTTTGGCTGAAGTCAGTCAATAATGCATCACAGGCTTTCATTCACTAGTCAAGCAATCAATGATACATTGCCAGGTTTCATTGTCAGAGGCCAGGCAATCATTGTCAGAAGTCAGGCAGTCATTGTCAGAAGTCAGTCATTCATTGTCAGTGGCAAGGCATTCATTACAGGGGACAGGCAATCACGAACATTCATTACTAGGACGGACAGAGGCTAAATGCATTAGCCTACGTAAAGTTCATCAACCTAGCAAACTGTCAGGATACGTGCTGAGATCCGCGCCTGTGTACTTTCTATATTGTGGAATGGTGAAGGGAAAACTGACTTAAATTTATTTCCAAATCATGGTAGTAGTTTAAAAGTTAGGATACCAATAGGTATTTGACATGTTCTTTCTTTAACCGGAGTGGGAATTCCAAAATGGGAAGGAAAACTTCTAATTTGTGGAATAAGGAGTGTGCACAGTTTGAAGCCGGGTTTGTTCATTTCCCTTTTTCATGCTATGAAAAAAATATTGATGGCCAGCCAGCCGAAAAAGAAAATTAGCCTGCGTTGTTTACTTCCAGCGGTAAACAATCTTGGTGGTTTTGCATGGTCTTGGCATGGAGAGTGCATCTCCCCTGGTCTTGGCCTATTTTGTTAGGAATTCCCAAATTCCTACGTGATTATCAATTTTCAACACAATACGGTACACTTTTTTTACATGATGGCACACGATTAAAGGCCTAGCTCTCTCATCTCAAACAGTACTACCAATTCTCCTAACCTTTTTAAGCCCCTCCCACAACTGTCTAAAATTCACCCTCATCCAGACACAATCTCATTTTATTGCTACAGGGTGAATATAGAAAGCGCAATGTGTATAATCAGCTTCAGAACTGTTCATGCTGTGTAATTTAAGTTTTGGTACTCTGCATTGTTTGAATAAGCAGTCAATCAAAAAGCTGAGCCAATTGAGAGTTTCTGTTACCCTACATTAGAAGTGTAGTTTGGGGTGAGGGGATTGTCCCTTAAAATTTCTATTTATCATTAACAGCGCTTCCTAACTAGCTGGCATAAGTGTGTTGTTTGTGTTTTGTGTGGCAGAAAATTGTAAAAGTTTCTGAACTTTTGTTTTGTTCCACTCAGTTAAAACGAAATTCATTTTGATTTTGCTTTTGTTTTTAAATTATCAATATCTTATTTTGTAATCTTTTTAGTGAACCCGAAAACTGTCTATATATTGTAAATAATGTGCAAATGCCCAAATGCGGTGAAACTTTGGGTTAATCGTGTAAATGCAAAAAAAAAAAAAAAAAAAAGAGAACGGTGCAAAATTTTTCACCCGACTGTCAAGGAAGGTACAAGCTATGCAGATCTGGGTGACATTCAGAAAGGTCAATGAAAAGTCGCCCAAACGACTGTTCACCAGAGACTAGCTATGAATATTAAAATAAAAATTATTTCAAAACATTACAAAGTTTAGAAAAATACGTCGTAATTGTGAAAGTTGGTGTTTTGCTGCTCGAACGAACTTTATCTATCTAAAATGCACAAATTTAAAAGAAGAAAATGTGTATGAAATGTAAACACCTTGTTTTGAAATTAAACGAAACGAAAATTACATCTAATGAATAATCAATTTATAGAATCTTCCATTTTAAAATAGGAATCAAATCCGTTGAAATATTTCTAAATTACTCAAGAAAGAACTATTTCGAATAAAACGAATTTAAATTTTTATGATATTGCTCAATTATTTATGGAAAATTGCGTCCAGATCAAAATATTTCTTTTAATGAATAAAAAAATAAACATATTGTTTCATACTTGTATATTCATTTTACACATAGTTATGTTGACACCGTTGAGAACACTTGTAACATGGCTCACCCCTTAGATAAAAATTCTGAAAAATTCATAAAATGCTAAAACTTAATACTTTGAGTACATGCAAATGCTAATGAATTCTATCATCTTTTATTTTTGGGGAAAATTATGATTTTTGTTCATATTCGTCTAGCACTTTTGAGAAGAATTGTTTAGGTCCAAAGTCGGCCCCATGCTATATAGATCAGTGTACACACTACGCATACAGCGTTGTTGTTATCCCTTTTGTTGAATGCTACACAACTGGTTACACCACACGCCCCTGGCCAATTATGCATAAGTTAGCACGCAACAACAATCGCCATCTTGAAAAATTTTTAGCCAGAAAAACTGGGTGTGGTTGTTTGATTTCTTCGACAAATATTATAGTTTTATTCGTATGGTAAGTATCTGTAATTGATCAAAGTATGTTTCCTTAGTTGGATCACTTTCCAGTTTTGGAAAAAATCGGCAAAATAGCTTTTTAAGCCTAGCCTGTGATAAGTCAGCGGCGAATTCGAATCCCGTTTTCCTACTTCACAAGATAGGGAATTTGTTAGTTGTTTTCAACTTTGATGTAAATTTTAGTGGTAGGATGCTATGGCTGATCTACTAAAATGATTATCCATGACAAGAAATCTTGAATTTTTGGAAAAAAATTTTTATAAGACATTGACCTAACGTTACCCCTTCAGTAGTAAATATTCCCTTGGAGAAAATCGCATTTGACTTTTGAACGTTAGGATGTCTGGTTAGGCTTGCTTGAGTTATGGCTAATGGTTCTGGGTTAGGCACTGTTAGATATGACTTCTGTGTACTGTGTTGGTGTTGGTTTAGATGTATCAAAACTACAAAGTGCCCTACATTCGGAAGTTAAGGCTTGTTAATCAGGTACTCAAGATAGGCCTAAATGTTCTTGTGACTTAGGCCTAGCCTAATTTGGAAACTTTGGCTAATGTTCCATTGCCTACTGGAAAGTAGCCTAGGGCCTTTCACAGAAATATCTTTGGCCTGTGGAAATGTACGCCAACAAATTTGGTGTACAGCCTACCCGGCTGCTATAGGGAAAATTACAATAGTTGGCATTCAATTGGTGTGGCATATAGTTCCAAACACCTTCACCTTGGCATGATTCTTTAGTGTATAGCAAATTTCCTGTGTCTAACATCAGGCCTAATGTTAGCTAATGATAGGGCCTAGATATTAAGGTTGAGGCAAACAAATTTCTTGCTAAGCTAGGCTAAAGTTACCTACTGGCAACAACATTAGGAATACTTAAGCTTGTGTACGTATGCTAGGCTAAGCAAAATCACATTCGAGACTGTTATAGCGTTAGGCCTATGTTAGGAATTTAGGGTAGCCTAGGCCTATTAAGGGTAGGCCTAGGCCTATTAATTTTTGAGTAGGCTATGTGCTTGACATTTAGCCTAATTGACCTGAGACTGGCCGAGTTTATGACCCATTTCAATCAACGTAGGCTAGGTTAGATTCACCCGTAATCGGTATCCAGTCGAAACGTCCCCAGACCAAAACCTCCCTGCTTATTTGCTTCCAAAGTGTTTTCCAAAAGTCTATGCATGAAGAATCTGAATGTCCAGTGGAAAACTGGAAGTTGGTTATGTAAAAAGAAAATATGAGAGATGAATTAGAAAAAGAAATATAAGTGAAAGGATGGAGTTAGGAACTAAAAAACTCAGTAGGCCTAAAATGGGGGAATTATGACTCTGGGGAGTTTTGACGTGGCAACGTTTCGATGCAGGATGTTTTGACCAACAGCGGGGACTTTTTGGTACGGGGACATTTTGGTCTGAGGACATTTTGACTGGTAAGTCCTTCACGAGTATTCAACCCTGACCAGTTTTTCAAGCCCTTAGGCTGTGATATAAATTCACACTTTTCAGAGAATTCAGGCTGTGTCCCACATAAAATTATAGATAATAACAACTTCTATGCTTAATTGTCAGTCACTTTTGTGTCACTTATTTGTAGATAAATAACTTTTGGAGATAAATTTGTATGCAACAAGAATTTGTGAACTTTCTTTGAAAATAGCTATTTTTAAAAGGTCTTCTTGATCTTGATTTTTCAATCCACACCAATCACCCAAAGGGTTGTTGGCATGTGCATTGTCCTTCTTTGTCCATACTACATTGTTTGCTCAGGAGCTGCTTGACTGAGGGAGAGCAAGTAAAAGATCAAGATCAAGCAACCAAGATATTCATCCCTTCTTCAATTTACGTTCAAAATAAAATTTTCTGTGGTATTGCTTTGTTCTATAATTTGCCATGATCATGTTGGGCAACATTAATAATATGTGTAATTTTCTGTCACCCATTTGGAAGGACATTACAGTAGTTTCAAAAAATAATGAGTTGTCAAGGCTTAAACACTCACATTTCATTACAGAAAATTTGTTATTGAAGGGGGTTGAATTTTGGTCATGGAATCCCTTATTTGCTGCCCAGTATTCAACCCCCAGATACATATATGGAGCCAAAAATGTACAGTATATGAGTAAAGTTGAACAGAATTTAATAGTCATTTTGCACAGAAGTCATTAATGTCAAGTCATTTTGTATAATTCTGCAAGGCTTTTAGAAAATATCTTAAAACCAATAATTTTGCACTGAAATATTAGTTGTATGTCCCTTCTGACCCAATAAAAGCAAAAAGAAATAAAAGCAAGGTTCTAGGTGTATTTCCCTCTAAACTGTATACAGTGTGAAAAATTGAAAAGTTTTAAGGTTCTGAACTTTTGTTATGTTCCTGTATTAGGAGGTTCATTTTGATTTTTTATTTTGTAATTATTGAAGTCAGCCTAAAAACGGTTGTCAACAGACAGTGAGTTTTGGATATCTTGGGTGACAGACCACAATTTGAGAAAAATTTTTGGCTGTCCTTTGGGTTACCATTTCACTTTATTAATATTTTAGTTGTCCACAAGTAAATTTGGTTGTCCAAAACATTTTCGCTCAATTACAAAACAGTAAATTGTGTTCCTGTTCTGTGATATTGGTTTTGAAAATTAAAAGGATGTGATGTTTGAGAGACAGACACACTTGAAGTCTGAAATATTGTATTAAGGGAAAGGTTGAAAGGTGTGCAAAAAATTGCCTTCCTCACAGTGATTTGAGGTGACTGATTGTGTGAAAGAACCCTCACACACCTCAAAATTCAAGGTCTGTAAACAATGTACAAATGCCCAATTTAGTGAACCAGTGAGTTGATCCTGTTTTAACCAAAAGTGATCAATAATTAAAAACTGAACAAAAGTAATAAAGGCAATTTATTAGGGATGTTTGATTGAAATCATTTTGGTTAAAATGGTAATTTTTTATGGAAAAACCATGATTTAAATAAAAAAAGGAAGGATCCTATTAACACATGCCCCTGTATATTAATGCAAAGTTTGATCGGGTTAATTACCTTGCAGAAACCTCTGCTATGACTTTATTTACCACATTTCTTTACAGTCATGCACATTCGTTATTAATACTCCAATATCCCATCGCAACCTTTACAGTAACCAAAATATATATCAACTCTATTCCAACTTTTTTAACACAACCTTCACCTTAGCTTTTGAACAATGTTATTTTAGGGGCATTATTTATGACATCACAATCCATGTTGGATGGGGTGCTTGCATGACTTGAAATCTGTTATTATATGCAGGTGTCTATTCCCGCCCAGAAATAAACACTGTATATGCCTTGGTTTCTACAATGGAAGCACAACCTCAGTCGCACAAATTATGTTGCAGGTTGTTTTCACAATTCCTAGAAAGTGTACAACTGGTGTCTTACACACATCAGATTAAATTGCAAATTATGTATATTGTCACATGCTGCCGTGTTATGTACCGTACGGCCGGACCTTTATTGTGCATGCATTTCAGGCATCCATACTTTTGTCTGCCAAAGAAAGATTCGAATCTTGCAATTCACAATTTTCACTGTGAATACAGACATCTGTGTGTATTTATGTATGAAGAACAACTAGCACTAGGCACATGATACTTCACATTTACATGTGAATGATACAGCAAACAATTGACTGTACATAAGAACTAAAAAGGTTCCCAAAGTTGGAAAGTTGTTTTGGAAGTTGTGACTCTTGAATAATTTTGAAAATAGGAACCTTGAGTGAAGATTATGGGACATAAACAGTCACAACAGGATGTTACATCAAACTCGGGAAGAAATCATAGTAAGGAACAATTCCCTAAACGTAAGGAATGATCGCTTTAACTAAGGGTTGTCCATTTTCCCTGGCGATAAAGAAGCTGTCTGTGGCCCATGATCAGTGCATACATATGGAATTGCATGGGCTGATAAACAGTGATTTTGTAGGGCGAATAAAATGAGTAAATAGTTTTTGCAAGAAGTGGTAATTTTTTCAAGTACCGGTATTTTTTCAAGAACCAGTTTTAGTAACACACCAGATATCTTCGGTATTTTCATTACCTGCGCCCCTAGTCCTGGTATTGACATCAGTACTGCCCAACCCTAGTTCCAGGGTGTCAAACACTGAAAAGGTTATAAATAAGCTTGGATGGATTTCACATTGTTAATATGTTGATGCATTGTCATGGGAAGATGAATCCTTTACTTTGTAGTGAGTCAAATGACATTTGGGGTCAGCATAGGTCAGACATTAAAAACCTTGTTTAGAAGATCAAAGAGTAACCTGGGATAAAATTCATAGCTATTATATGGATGCATTATGGTAATAAGGTAAATCCTGGTATGTTTGATGGGGTCAAAGGTCATCTTGTGTCACCATGGGTCAAAAAATTTGGTGGATACCAGAAGTCATTTGGGTCAGTGGAGTTCGAACATGGAAAACCTTGTTTAAGTATATTATTTCAAGGTAGGATAGATTCATATTCAGTGCATAGAAGTCTTATATGGCAAAAAGTATATCATATTAAGGTAAACATTTTTTTTGTGTTGTAGGTTCCTGCCAGAGTGATAAACACAGCTTTTCAAAACAAGGTTTTAAAAGAAAGAAGGATAAAAACCAAGAGAATGATTTCCTAGGTTAAACAGGAAGTACAGAATTTGAAATATTTAACATACCTTGCAAGTTTTATGACAAAGTTATATATAATTTTGTTAAGAGGAGTATCTTTGGCTGAAATATGATGTGTCATGTGTTTTATTATTAGTAAGAAAATTCCAATACTGAGGCAAATCTGATTTTCTGAACAAAGTGTGAGTGGTCATTGGTGTTTGTGAATGAGTTTTGAAATATGAATGTTCATCTGAAATTTTGTGTTCATTAGAAAAGAAGAAGTTTCTGTTGGTTAAGTTAGTGGAATAGTACAGGATGGGGGAGGAGAGATTTGGCATCTGTTTATATGTTGGCATGTTGTATGGAGTCAGGAATTAAGTTTGCTTCCAAAAAATGTTACATCTTGTTTCCAGCCTTTTGTAATATTTCACAATATGCTAGATTGGTTATTTATTAACACATAGGGTTTTTTGGCACAGCATGGTATACACAAACCGAGCTCGGCAGGTAGTGTACGGTCTTTAGTTGTTTTGATGCAGTACTATACTGTACAACACTAAGCATAAATCTGAACAGCCAACCTGAACCAGGGAGCTGCCACTCTAAGCAGGGACTCAGTCCTACAGTTCAGATTGAAATGCCTATTTTTACACCAATAAAGGCAGATTAGACAAACCCCACTGCACATATCCAAACTTATGATTCCTCCTTTTGTTATGGTTTGATTAAGAAAGAATGGTATCACCAAATTTTTTATGTAAACTCGAATTTTGGAACACGTGTTGATGGTGCAGGTTTTGTTTGTTTGATTGGAGGAAGTGCATGTGCATGTGCATAGCCACCAAAAGAAATTACCAAACTTGCTTTTTCTTTTTTGTCCTTCAGTGAAACTGAAAGAAAAATCAAACTTGCACAAATTAATTGAAAACATGTGTAATGACATTATTCAGACATGGAGTAAAGAGGTTTGGGAGTGGTATCTGAAGGAAATGTTGGCTTGTTATGTGGAAAATCAGTAGTTGGGAAGTAACTTGCTCAAAGGGACGATGGTAGTTTGTTCTTACAAACTTTTCATGACTATTATTCTGCACTACTATACATTAAATTGAGTTAAAACTAGCAAAAACAATCTGCCATTATGTTCAGACATTGTAATTGGTCATTGTATGGAAGACCGTGTCTACAATCCTGGACAAAAATACATGGGACAGTCCCCCGCTCCCCCGTTCAATGTTGCAATTTTTGAAATTTTGAGAATATTTTGTCGAGAACAACATTGAACTAGGGGAGAGGGGATTTTGGAAAACCAGCGAGTCTGTGCATACGTGTTGCTACATTTGGGCAAAAACGTCCCATCATTTTTGTCCAGGATTGTCTGAACTGCTGTACACATATATAGGAGCGCGCACATATACTGTAGATCGTGATGAAGCGGTTGCATTTTTGGGACAAATTTGAAAGTCGTGATAGGAAAGTCGCGTTAGGGAAGGATACAGTAGTACTCTCCATTTTGTAATTTAGGAAACAGAAAGTTTATTTAAGTAGTTAATAATCTTACAGCTATTTCTCATGAAATAATTAAAAACATTATTTAATCAATGCCAAAGAAGAACGATTTTTTCATTCAGCCGAAAGTAGGAACATTAAAATAACCAGTTTGGACTTTGGAAATAAGCCACAGACTAAAGAAGAGGGTGCCTTGCTCTGACTGCGATCTCTAAACTAGGGTAAACCAGACTATCTGCCATTTGTTTTTATTATTTTTTTCACCAAGGATGACGTCATAAACATGCAAAATTGGGGCATGTAAAGATGAGTGGGTTTCACATTACTGCAGTAATAAATAGTTTCCTCCATTGTAGTTTATTCAACCGTAAAATTGTTGAAATAATCATTTTGAAATAGGTCCCTTTATAAAAATGTGCGGTCGACTGTCAGTTCCATTGAAATACATGAACAACATTGAACTAGGGGGGAGGGGATTTTGGAAAACCAGAGAGTCTGTGCATACGTGTTGCTACATTTGGGCAAAAATGTCCCATCATTTTTGTCCAGGATTGTAGTCTTACATCTGTGTGGTAGTATGTTATCTGAACAGATAAATGACAAATTCCCTTTAAACAGTAATAAACACGGAATTAATGTCTCTTTTCACTTGAAAGACCTCTTCAATGTCCATTGATTCTGGTAAGTAATTAGTTGCACAAAAGGGAAAAACAAAGTTCTAGACGAAAGGGTTAATATTCACTGTCAAACTTGGATTGCCCGTTAGAAAAGTCCACAATTTGTAAACTTGTGCAATGGTGTAATAAGTACTGCAGCTACTCTAACATGCTACTATCTTTTTAATTTCAGCCCTTCTTGGGCTTGACGGGATGTATGAAGGCAAGAACATCCACCTCTCAGAAGACAACAAGTTGCTGTGTTCCTTCAGCGCTAAACAGTGCAAGCAACGCCGTATCAATGGCTTCGGCTTTTGCATCAGACATGTCCTGGAGGACAAATCAGCACCTTTCAGACAGTGTTCATTTGTGGCAAAGTACAACCGCCTGCAGTGCACCAATGCTATACCAATCTCTGAAGAGAGAGAGTGAGTTATCTCCATAATTTTCCACCTTTTTGTTCTACTGTAAAGATCTGTACCATGATTATTGTAAATGTGTTTTGATCATATTTTAATGGATTGCATGTACATCTAACAATTTACAGTAGATACCAGTATGGGGGACATTTGATTGTTCAAGTGCCATGATAATTTGGTAACTACTGTAGTACCATGCAGTCTTATGGTGCCGTGGTCCATGCCCATTTTGCTCACCCTTTTTAGTCTTTCTGGCAAGGGAGGGGGGAAGGTGGATTGATCTCCCTTACCAAAAGTTTCCAAAAGAAGGTAGGTAAACCCTCCGCCCCCTTTTCATTCCCATGAAAATTGAAAAAAATTGTCAATACCTTTGTTTCTTTTTCAAAGAGAGGACACTTTTTAACAATGTTTAAACCTACTCAAATAAATGCCTGTTGCCCCTAATCTTGACTCAAGGCCTAGGGGAGGCAGTTAATTCAAGTCCTTTTGTCACAGTACTATTCTTCAGTAGGTATTGTAAGTGGTGCCACTAATTCCCTAAGTCTTAGTATGAAGAAGCTTTGCATGCTATAGGATCTATTCTAAGTACTGCAGAGTTCTACTAATTAATCAGAAATATTGCATTCAATCATTCAAAAAGCTATTTTTGAGTTTGCACAGATGTTTCAAAGAAATGATACTCATTCCACAGGGAACTCAAATAATTATCAAGATGTCTTTGTTCTCTCATAAGGAAGAGTGTACAGAAGTGCATTATTAGTGTATTGTGTGCCAAAAGTTGTTCATGGGCAGAGAGAAACTCAGAAGAAACAAGTTAAATGGTACACACTCTGTAACTTGATACATTACAGATGTTGAAAATATCTGGAACAGTGTAGAACTGCTTTAAAGTAAAGAATCAAAATTTTTAGAGTAATTTGAGTAAAGCTTGGAAAAAACTGTTGTTCAGATGTTTCACAGTTCATTGGAATTGCTATATTATCAATGAAGTATCCAGGGTCTTTTAGGACAGAGCTGTGTAAATTTTTAAATACAGGTAATTGGGGGCAACTCATTCGCCTCAAAATGTGCACATATGTATGGCACGGCCCACTGTTTGAAAAAGTATGTGACTTGCTGTTTTAATAATAGCATGTTTTTGCCAGTATTTTTGTTTGGAACATAGTTACATGGTTGTATGTAAGCAGTTTGGGAAATCTCCCATTTTACTGATTTCTGGAAGTTTAGGTGGTAAAGAGAGATGCCATTTATTTGAAATGTTTAAAATAAGAATTCAGGATCTGTCAGTTTCGAAAGTTGAATGGAAATAAGTCTGCTGCCCCCTTTTCTTACTGACAAAGCCCCAAAATATTTTAGGCTTACTGTGAGAGAAAACTTTGCTACAGATTGTGTATTTCATCAATTAAATCTCCTTGAGTCTTTATTTTTTATCAAACTTCCTGTTAATCTTACTCAAAAAGTAAAGACTTGTGATAACTCTATTGCGAGCAAAACAAGTAATTTGATGACTGTTAATACTTCCTAAGACATAGAGTACAGTACCATATTGTACAGTATGAAAAACATCACTCTGTCAGTTATCAGTCAATTTAATAGGTAAAGTGATGAGTAATGATCTCCTCCCAAAGCAGTGCAAGGTTCTACAAATACTATCAATTGATTGTGTGTTAGGAGTTGAAGAACTTCTTATGGCTGTAATTTGGCAATAAAAAATGGCATAGATGATGTCAAAGCTGTAACTGATTAACAGCTTGTAATACTGCACTCAGTTAATCAACTACAAAAGAAGGCAGCCATTGACAATCAGTGCTGTTGTCTCTGGTATGTCCTCTGCCTCAAAATTAGGGTCTACGCACAGATCAAAAAGAGAGATTTTAAGGTCACATCAAGATTTGATATGTTATGGGATTCTAAGCAGTTGGGCAAATTTCCATATTATCAGAATATGATTGCCTAAGTGGAATGAGAACTTTAAAAACTTTGCATTCCCCACCGTCATGTACACTGTAGGGAGGTCCTATCCGTTTTAACTGTATGTTGTTCTTAAGGGCTAGGTACTGTATTGAGAGATTGTATTAAGATTTCCACAATAATATATACAGGTACATACTTATGATACAGTATTTACATTAGACACTAAATTGTGGGGGAGGTCTGAAAAAAGCTTAAAAGCTTGTACAGGCAGACCCCCTGTATCGGGTACCTTAAGGGTACAAAAAAAAAATATATATATCTAAATAAATATTGGAAAAGGATTACTTAAGAAGAAATAGCGGCAGGACTGCAGGAGTGCGACATAAAATGTTGACTTAAACATGAATTTGGACCAGGCTATTTGCCAAAGTTTAAACTTCATAGAGATACCAAAGTACTGTAAACCACATCCTGCAACTTCATGCTGTACAGCCTGTACACCTTTATACCTTAGTGTTGGGCTGTATTTACTTTTTATCCTCATGATAATCAAATAAAAAAAATATCACAATAATTCAATTTGATGATGATCATTTTCCTGAAATATGTTTCATGCAAGTTTCTGCTAGGACAGTGAGTGGACTAAGAGAGTACTGTAAGTTGTCAAAAGTATTTGGGGAGCAAAAGGAGGCACTTTTTGCATTACTTTTCTTACAGTGTCAGCAGGGAATAATTTATCCAGTATCGCATCGCAATTTGCTACACGAATAGGCCAAGTTGCTACACCAATGAAAAAGTGGGTAGCAGTTTTTTGTGTGCATAACCCTTGCATATTCACAAACAATATGTGAAAGATCGGAAAAAATCTTCAAAACTGCTACGCAAAATTTGAATGAGCTAAATTATTCCCTGAGTGCCAGTCAGTTCTTACACAATTACTGCAAAATGCTAAACAAGCAAATGCAATCATTATCGCCCAGGGAGTTGGGCTGTTTCTGTGTGTGCAATATACTGCTGTTAGTACTGTATTTCACTGCAGCATAATAACATGTACAAACTAACAGGAATTTGTATGTGTGGTGTGCAGGAACCGGGGGTAGAGGGGGGGGGATTCCAAGGGTGCAAAAGTTTTCATTGTAGTCTTCTATCCTGTCTAGTCCGTCCCTGTGGACTCTCTACATGTTTTTGAAGCATACATTACCATGTGCTTCTGTTGTAGGTGACTGCGAACAATAGTCTAATCTGACATAATTAGTAGTGTTAGTGCCAGTGCTTGGAACCTGCACGGTTGCTTAAAAAGCGTGACAAAAGTGGTGACAGAATGCACTTGAATTTACAAATGAGAAAATAAAAAGACCACAAAAAGAAGAAAGAACAAATACATGCATAACATGTTTATTTCACATTATTCCTTTTTTTCACAATAATTCTACAGTACACACTATACATCTCATTGTCTTGAACAAAAATTGTGGCGATAATAATTATTGATATATCTCCCAACATTAATGCTTAATGGGTTTTGATGTTTGGTGATAGTAAAAGTAATTTTAATGAGATTGTATGTAATGGAATCATATCTTCCCGCTGAAGAGACATTGCACGATCAATCAGTTTAATAGTTACATGGAGCTATCCAAAATCATCTATTTCATATAATTTACAGGTCTACATTTTAAAACATTTGCCAATTAATGGATTACTACAGTATATTGAGTCAAATTTTGTTGCTCTTTCAAAGCATGGTTTCACTGATGCAAGATACGCTTCATCACACATTTACTAAAGTATTGAGATTTTGCAGCATACTGTAGCTGCTGTGTTTTTTATTTTTTTTTTAGTAATGGAGATGGGGGAAGGGATTGTCATTATAGTGGAACAGTGTATAATTCTGACCAGTGAAAATTTTGGTCAGAGGGGTTGAGATTGGTCTGCAGGGGCATGTTAAATCAGGATGTTAGAAATCTACAAAGGGTACCAGAAGGCAATTTTGGTTCATCAGGGGGTATTCACCCTCTTGACCATTGCTGGGCCTCTCCTTCTGACATCCTCCTGCTGAATTGCAAACTGACTAAATTCACAGACTTGCACAGTACTCTCATGCATGATATTCATAGCTCAGTGTTTGTACAATTTATCTTTCAGGTATTGTAACAGTCACATGCAGGTCTTGGGGCTGGTCCCCAAGAGAACCAAAAAGAGGAAGAGAACCAATGAGCAGACAGCACATGCAGTAGCTGAACCAGAAGCACTCACATCATCAGACCCGTCCAAAAGTAAATCAAAACACAAGAAAAAGAAGAAGAAAAAACGGAAAAGGGAGAAACATAAGTCAAAGAACAAAGAGGATGTGTCCTCCAATAAAGGAAAGCTTGCTGACAAAGACTCAACTGTAGATTTTTCCCATTTAAGTGCATTTTTACCTAATGGCTCCAACACCTTGCCTGTAGATATTATAAAGAACCTCAATAGCAAAATTGGAAGTATTCTCCCCAACGATAAGAGTGTGACCAAGTTAAAGAGTTCAGCCAGAAACTCCAAAGTGAACCAGCGGAAAGAGCTAGATACTCAGAATAAGCTCCAGAAACTTTCAGGAAACGATAACAGTACTTCTGAGAGAACTTTTAATGACAAAATCTGTGAACCAGAGCAAAGTGACAAACTCGTGCCAGACAATTTGTCAGAACTCCGAGCATTTTCTCAGCTCAGTACACACGAGTTATTAGTCAAAGAAAAACCCAGCAAAGCAAGGACATTATTTCATGAAAAAATCAACACTTCAAATGTGGATAGTTTACGCAGCTTCCTCCAGGAGAGGGAGAATCAAAGGCAGGACCTTTATCCCTTAGGTAAGTGAATTTGATAATTTATTGTATCCATTTGTAAATGACAGAATGTTGCAGGTAGGGTTGTCACCACGCCGGGTGGCACTACATGGCGGCGCTACCCGGTTCTCAAAATCTCCACCCAGTACTTCCCATCGATAGCCAGTACATGTCATCACCAACCAGCGCAAATTTCTTACCCTTACTGGATAAAACATTTAGATTTCTTTAGAATTGAGTGATAATTGGTTGTTCTTTGCACTCTCCAATCTGCCAAAATAATGGGGGGGGGGGGGGATAGGAGAGATGAAGGCATTTTACTGAAGGCTACCAAATTCTTATTCCATGGTCCTTTGTGCTGGGACAGGGTCTGTAGTATCCACCTACTACTTACTACATAGTACCCAGCTGCATAGTGGGTGACATGCATATGCTGACCAACCTTGTACTGGGTTAACACTTGATACTTGATCCTACCTATAGTGCTCAATATCAAGGGCAATGAGTTTATCACCAAGGTCAATGTGTTTTGCACCGAGGTCAAAGTTTCTGCCTTTCCACAATGCAAACAGTACCTTAGTCTTGTGTTTACAATATTTACATACTCAAGATTGTGTAGGCCTAAAATATGCTGTCATTGAGTTTTAAATGTGGCAATGTACTGTGGGCTACTGTATTTTTCTTGAGAGTTACAATATACAGTACTGTAAGAACTGTATATAGTACTTTTTTTTTGCCCTGGGTTATTAACATATAGTATTCAACAGAAGATTTAAAGTCCAGCTATTGGTGGTGAAATCATTGAGATTGACTCAGTGTATCATGTTTGCAAGTTTGGACTGAGAACAAGATCCCAAGCCTAAGATTTAGGAGTTTACACAGGAGTAACTGTAAGCAGCCTGAGACTGCAGGAGTAACTCACTTGTTACCAAAATAACAAACAATTTATTTATAAACAAAGTGCATGCAAACAGTGTTGTTCTGGCATTATAAGTGCATGCTAAGCAGGAAGTGGTTTGTCATAACAGGTGTACTTTATGTGTGATATACTGTAAGTTCAAGGCGGCCACCCTCTTCTTCAATCAGTTTATCTCCCCTAGTGGGCTGGGGGTTGAAGAATATGCCCATGGTATTACAGTATATGTCCAGATATATTAAGATTACAGTGCATGCAGTAAGTATGATTGGAGAACTGTTTTTGGGAGTTGCATTGCTTTGTTCAAGTTAAGTTTATGCTGACAACTTGACAAGATCACAATAAAATCTCATATCTTTCTTGGCACATACACTGTCACTAGGCAAGTACAGTAGTTCTGACAAAAGACATTTGTCCTCTGCTACAGAAAAGTAAGTTGCAGTGGAGGGGTTCGTTTCTACTGTCATAGCATTGCCAGTCCCAAGAACATAAAAGTATAATACATTTAGTGCCGCTCAGTGACACCTCTAGGGCTGTGAACATTTGTTTAAACTCAAAAACTTGCGATCATTTAGCGATTAATCGCGAGTACCTTATCACAGTATAAAATCATTTCAGTATGTAGTGATTGATACTGATAGTAATGCAGAAGTAATAATAGTTGTTATCTTGCATGGTAAAATCAAATTATTCTGAAACTTTGAAGCCTTACAAGTTTCAAATATGCCTAGAATGTTCCATTTAACAAACACCAGGGATCATCAGAGTATACAAATGGATGCAAAACTTTTTTTTAAGCATTTGCATGTACTCTAAAAAAATGTCAAAAACAGGTTTTGCAATTAATCGCTTGTAGCTTTGTACTTCGTTTATTCCACATGCGATCATTGAGCAATTAATTGCTACACGTTCACAGCCCTAGACACCTCAGAGTGTAACAGTAATATACTATATGGTCTCAGAGTAATTTGTGTATAGTTAGTTTCCACTGCATAACAGCTCCCTAGTATGATTCTCTTTGGGTAGGTTTCATGTTGGAATATTTTGACAGTGCAGATATTGATCACTGGGATTTACTGCCTCTAACCCATGGTGCTAAGATGAGGAATAAAACTGAAGCAGTGTCAAAAACTTGTAGTAAAATTAGGTTCTGATCTTAAAAATTAAAGGGCAAGAGCAGTCATCCCAAATTGAAGTAACTGTAGTAGTCTGCCCAGCTTCACAATTGGCTGTTGGGAGTCATGTGACAATGTTTTTTCTCTTCAGATGTGAAATTCACTGGAAATAACTGCTTAGTGTACCTTTAGTATGTAAAAGTAAAGTCATAAAATGTAATGAAAGTTACTTTGAAATGAAATAAGATGAAAATTGTGTTATTTAGGTTTTTCTTGAAAATAAGTTTGGGGGGACTGCTCTTTACCTTTAAACTGTGTTTGATCTGCAACATCTCAACTGCAGTGTAAATAGGTCATGAATTTTGAGGCACGCAAATGCAATAACATGGTACTGTATTCCACCACTTGCTTCAAATCACTGTGAGGAGTGTGATTTTTTTCTAAAAGTCCCCACAACTCTCTGGGGAAGAGCCAAGGGGCGAAAACCAAACAATTACTCCCAGAGGGGTTCTGATCCCTAAAGGAGCTTAATGTCCCAAATGGAAAAGTAAGCCCTCCAAAGGGCAAACACTGAGTGGTCCTGCTCTAGACTGGCTGAATAGAACACTGTGAGGAGTGTGATTACTTGTGCACCTACAGTAGAATGGGAGCTCAAATGGGACTATAAACAGTAGGTCTACCTCGCTCCTTAATTTGCGGCAAATGAGGGTGACTTGTAGCATACCTAGGCAAGAAAATCTATTTAGACCTGCTGTAAACCATACTATCTTTCAAATTCCATGCTTAATCACAAATAATATGATAGTTTGTGTGACCCTGGAAAATTCCAGGGCAAAATGATAAGGTAACAGTCTGTTTTATTGTTTAATTGTATTTGTCAACATACCTTCCTCAATAGTGGCAAAGTGTAGTGATGTATAGGAACATGTTGAGTAAGCAGAGTATTGAATGAACAAAGGAATGCTGTACCACACAGGGATGTTCTGTTTCATTCTTGTATTGTTTTTAACCTTAGTTCAACCTTTTAGGATGCATTAAAGTCCATAGTAAAAAAAAAACATAGTAACAATGATAACAGCAGAAAATATTAATGAAAATATGTTTGAAATACTGCACAAGGAAAGAAAAACTGGCAAGTTTGGCAACTGTCAACCATTTTGGAAGAGTTGAATAATTTTGGTTTTCATCTGGATAGTGAATATAGTATAACTGTACAAGTTCATTGTACTTGTTCAACCTTTTAGGTAACAAAAAGCACAGTATTAAACAATGGTAACAGCAGAAAAAAAATCGAACGAAAATTTGTTTGAAAATACTGCGCAACTAAAGAAATACTGGCAAGTTTGGCAACTGTCAACCATTTTGGAAGAGTGGAACAATTGTGGTTTTCATCAGGATCATATAGTATACTGTAATTGTACAGCTTCATTGTACTTGTTCAATGATTGAAAACAGAGATCGTTAGATTTTATAGGTAATGGAAAGTTGCTACTGTACTAAGAGCATTCCAAAAGCTTGTATAAGTACCCAATGAATACTTTACTGTTAGCACAGTATACATTAGGTTTCATTGTTTAAGCATGAAAGTGCTTTAGCACTTAATTCCATGCTTCAAGAATGTCGCAGATTCAAGGGTGTCATGGTAAGGTAGATCATTTAAAAACATGGAAACTCCTACAAGTACATTTCTGTCTAATGTTGTGAAAGTTGGTGACAGCAACATTAGGAATGATTGCTCTTGTAGCATGTTCAGTGAATAGTAGTTGGATGAGATTTAATGACACACCAACAAGTGGCTGTTTGAACTGAACTACTGTATTACAGAAAAGTGCACAGTGGCACGCAAGATACTTAAAAGACACTATGGTAGTATGGTGTATGGGTACGTTTAGTGCTTTCAAATTTCGTTGTAAATTATGTTCGTTGCAAATGTATTGGTGGTGTTGAAGTAAAGCCTGTCGCAACAGGTTCCGTGTTTGGGGTTCAGGAATTAAAATGTCCCCCATGTGACTGCACCCAATCATATGTAAACGAGCAGGGGTTGGGTGGAGAAAAGGTGCATATCATAGCTGTGCGCAATTTTTTAGCTTCTTGTTCATACTGTAGACATTGTGTGCTTTGTCAATGAGGCTTAACTTGTGAAGACCAATGTAACATTTTACTAAACTATTTCTTGGCTGGCAATTAATCCCCTATTGCTGAAAGCCCTAATTCATATTTACCAGTATCAAGTAACTCATATTTATTAGCTTAACCCTTTACCAATGTTGTGCTCCAATCGGGGCATGTTTGCGTGCCTCGGGAGTGGGCGGAAAAGCGGACGTAGCACCCCCCTGCATCAGCTTCCGTAGGCTATTTACCCTGTGACCTTAAACTATTGTCTCTGCCATTGTTTTGGCCAAATTTTCGGGTAGCAACTCGCAGCTTCGAGCTCCGCGTGAAACAGGAAAGATGGGTGACAGCAATGCTCTCCGTATGGGTCCAAAAGGACCCAAGCAACGGTAAAGGGTTAATCAGCTCAAAGAGCTGTTTGAGCTATTGTGGTTTGCCACTGTCACTCTGTCTACAGTATCGTTCATGTCTGTTCACAGTTTCCTTTAATGTTCTCAGGGGCACATTTTTCAAGGAATTGTAACAAAACTTGGGTACATTGGTAGTTAAACATCAGGCCAGTTGTTGTGTTAAAAATGTTGAGGTCAAAGGTCATCGAGGATTCTTTGTCCTCCCACAAATACAGTAGTGCTCAATGCCCTTGAAAGTTGGCCATTAAATTCCTCATGTAGTGGTTGTTGAGTCTTGTATGTAGATATGTTTATCCAAGGTCACACAAGGTCAAAAGGTGTGACTATTTTTGACGTGTTGCTGTTGTTTTGCACCAGTGATACCAATATAGTAGTTTCCAAACATGGCATGTTTAATTGACTTTTGGTAGTTTGCGCCATGTCTTGTCATATGACATGTTCCAGTTATGGTTGATCAAAAGAATTTTTGTGGGGTAAGAGAATTTTAAAGTTTCTCTGAACATGCAAAATTTTATTTCATTGGCCAAGCAACAACTGTCCAACATGATACTAAGTACTGCAAGTGTATGTGTGTAACTTGTCTGCCATACCCGATCTGGGGTCTCGTTGAGACAACCAGGTGACTTCAAAATTGTTCAACCCTGCCCTGCTGCTTATTGAAAAGACTTCCTCAACACAGAGGTTTATCAGTCTGGAACTCAAAGCATGCCTTCATCAGTGACATTTCCAGGAGAAGGGGGCCAGAGGCTCACATCCCCCCTGGAAAACCTTGTGTCCCCCTGTGTGTTCCCCCTCCCTCAATGAGATGTAGAATTTCCAAAAAAGAGATGCATCTTCTGTAGTCAGAGTGTGACAAATACCACAAGATTTTGTAAGTTTGAATTCTCCTCTGAACAAGAAAAGGCAGTGCTGCTCAGTTTTCATTATCTTCAAGTGAAAAATTTGCCCAAATCAAGTAGGAAATCCCATTTCCAGTGGTTGCATTTTTTCAAAAGTTTCTGTATACTCCAGTCTGCACAAATTGAAGATGGCACTCATCTCAGGTAACCTTTCAGGCAGGATTACATCTTCCCTGGAAAGAACCTCTGAACTACCCATCGACTGCTTTCTCTACAGTCCCCCTCTCCTTTCAAAATGTTCAATTGGATCCACGCTGATAGTAGTCAGTAGTTTTGTTACAAATAAAGTCTTACTTGAAGTTACCCTGGAAGTAATTTTTAGACCAGTGTTATGTCATTGAATTACTGTAACTTTAAATAACGACTCAAATACCTCACAAATAGCACTTGATGGCCATGGTTGGTGTCCAGCAGTGCCCTCCCAACAGTCATTTTGCCCCCCCCCCCAAGGGGGGAGGGCATCGTCCACCACTGGATGCCGGGGTGCCTTTCTGCCTATTGCAAATTTTGAAATCTGCTCTCATTAGTGAGGGAGGGATCATAACCATTGCCCACAAGGGTCATGACCCAGCTCCTAGGACACACCTACAGTAGAGCTGTTAAAGTGTTGCAGTAGTGTAGCTGGGGAACTGAGGAATTACTACCTCAGAGGTATGCACTTAGTATTTCCATGTGTATGTGTTCTAGGCATGTTCTAGGCACTGATTATGCCAAGTGAGCACTGCAATTGACATAGATTGAAAACAGTTTCCCTCTTTAATACACACTGCACAGTTTGCTTAAAACTGAACTGCAACTGGCTTATTGTGGAATTTAGTCTGTATTATAAGGGCTTTCCAATTGTGTTTCATTCACTACTGCTTACTTGACAAATTTTCAATTGGTGTTTACCATTTGCAAAACTGGCCTTGACTTCAATAATTAGTCATAGCTAAGTTTTCCGCCTATCCAGTGGAATTCTGTGATAGATGTTGGCATCTTTGAGTCTTCGTCTACTTGCCTCGCTACAGTTTCAGTTTCTGTTATTGTACAGACAAGTTGCATATTTTTCAGTACCTGCATTTAAGACTACAAGACTTGTTTACTGTATTAGGAAACACTGAAGTGTTGTCCAACTCAAATTTTTTCGCCCAAAGATTTCTGGTTATGTGTAGGGCACTTATTGTTTATCAGCAATCTCTCAATAGCCTTTGTTTCTTTTGACTGTGTTTGAAAAAGCAATTAAGACCTTTTGCATTCAATAGACACCAGGCAGTTTGAAAACTTGCTATTCAGAAGTCATCAAGGTTATAGGAAATTACATTGAAAGGATTTCCAGTTGGAAGCTTGTTTGTAAAATTAGTGGGAATACAGACACCACCAGACATGTGTACAATGATTTTACTACACTGTTTAGTAGGCTAACCTTCAATTATTCAACAGTGAAAATATTGGCTTATGTATAATATGTTTGGTTTATTTCTGAAGTTAATGATTGAGTTAAGATTGGCTTGATAATTTTTTTTCTATAGGGTTTATTGTTTATAACCATATTCTGTACTCATAGTGTGGAAGAGGGCAGCCCTCCACCCCTTTTCATTTCCATAAAGAAAAAAGTGTCAATATTTTGGTTTGTATCTATGAAGAGAACACTTTGCAGTGCAGTGTTCAACTACATAAATCAATAGTCTTAAAACCCTTTACAATGTAGATTCCACCATGTAGGGCTTTGAAGCAAGCCTTCCCCTTGAAGCAAGCCTCGCCCCAAACCCACCTGTAACTTTGGCCAAGGGCATCAATTTGGGCTTGAGAGGCATGCAGTCCAGGAATAAATCTTCCTCCCCACCCCTCCCCTTTTTCTTTTTTTTTTTTTTTTTTTTTTGAGTTTCTGGTAAAATCACTGTATGTGCATAAGTGGGAAAAAATGACCAACTTACTAGTACTGGCAAAGAGTGAATACAATCTTGAGATTGTTATTTTTGTTCTATTTCTAACAGGCTTAGAGTATTCAGATAGTGAAGACAGTGAATACGATGGAGATTTTCTCTGGAGGCATAGATACCAGTGGAGTTCACATGCAAGTAAAAGGTAATGGATCCTCTCATTTTTCAGACCAATTTCTTTTTTATGAAAAGATTGCTTTTAAGAGTTAATTAACTGTCAATCACGAATCTACAGTATTTCAATCTGGTGGTCAGCGAAAGAGGAATAGGGGCACCCTCAGTGTGAGGGTACCATCTCTCCCACTGAGCTATTAATTTACCAGGGTTATGTTGTACGTAAGTGGGATTACATTGGGACATTGCAGATTTCCAAACCAGGAGATTTGGGGGAGTTTTAAGAAGAAATTTGAAGGTTCTATGTTTGTGTCACTCTCCTGGAAGTATAGTATGTGATTACCTATGTCAATTAAGTATTAATGTAAGGATAACTTTGTTTTTTGTAGAGTTTTTAAAGAAAAAAATGTGAGCCTACAGTAGTCTAACATAAAGGAGGTTTGATAAAATGAGTGTTTCTACGGTAGCTTAAGAGTGGGTTTTTAGTCCTTGTGGTTCATTAGATTGCACACGTATATTCATAGTTCCTCTAACCTAAATTCTGAAGTGGTTATGTACAATAGTATGACCATGTCAAATGCATTAGCAAGGTCTGCAAGAAAAAAAAAATCTGGAGAAAAGGTAATTTCCTTTCCATCAGGGCTATGACTGGGCTTGAAGCTTTTAGGTGGAAATGTTCTGAAATAAAAAGAACGAAAAATGGATAAAAGCAAAAGAGTGTTCTGCAGCTTTGCTTGCCAAACGTTGAGCAAGACATACAGAACATCATTACCGCCTGAGAAATTACAAAATTCCATGTACTGTATTGTCAGCATCTTTTTTTTTAAAAGTAGAATTAAAAATGGATTTATGTTTAATTATATAACCAAGCAATCTCCAAGTGTGCAATAAAGTAATTTTTTTGCCTTGAGCTATTTTGTGTGATTTAAATTTTATCCTGATGGAAATTTTAAAAAGTGTACCCAATGTGTTTTTATATGAGACAAAAAATTTGCTCTTTTTGTGGCTTTGCTTGTACAACTTTAATGTTCGTTTCATTTGTGTAATGAATGTTTTTGCAGGAAACTCTCTATCAATGGTGCTACCGAGAGATCCCAGGGTCCTTGTTCATCTCTTCGTCATAATTGCCAGAAACTGAAGTATTTACAAAGGTGCGATAGGTACAACCAGAAATCTAGGGAAGATTTAAGCAAGAAAATCATCCAGTCTGCAAGAGCCCATCCTTTTGGGACAACTGTTTCTCTTTTAAGAAGTCTTGACAGACCTTTGGAAAGGTTGGCATATGAGAATTTGTTTTATTTGTTAGTTTGGAGTATGGGAGGGATTCCTTTGATAAAATTGAGATGGATTATCATTTTTTGGCAGATATGAAAATAAAAAATTATGAATGAATGAGATAAGTCTGAACCAGTTTGTGGAATTGAATCCAAGAATATTTTTTCCTTCATTTGCTTTTCATTTTGTTTAGAATGTAAACCCTACAAAGATAAAAATAAGATTGAGCAATTTTGAATCAAGTTAATTTTAAATTGTAAGGCAATAAAATCACAATATATCACCATCTATGCAATAGGAACAAGGTCATGGTGTGATGTGTTGTTACAGAACTGATTTGTAAACCCAAATATTGGTAATCACAAACCTCTCTTGAACCATAGGTATTTTTTTATTGATGTTAACACACGACTTTTTGTAATGTTTATAAAACCATACTTGAAAACTTGACGAGTTAATAATTTGTGATGTACTAAAGCATGTTTTATTGTAAAATTAACCAAGTATTAGTAGACTTCCATAATCATCTCTGATAAATGCCAGCTTTGAATTGCATTTTTGACAAAGTGGGGAATGTTTATTTGAGAGAAAAAACAAAATTTAAAGCAAAAACGCTACCAAATGTAATGTTATGCTGAGCTTAAGCCTGTGGGCATCTCAGACTAATCAAATTTGTTACAATATATAGGGGGTGGTCACTAGATGGTGAATGTTTATTAAAAAATGTATGGTAAATAAAAAAACCATTTGTTGGCCATATCAACTTCGGAGGTGATTGACTTCATTAGAGATGAGATTGTTTTATCTTGCTTTCAGACCCACATTGCCAAACAGGACAGAACGAATCTGCTGCAGTAAAGAAAATGGAGAAGACTGTCAAGAAGAAGTAGTTCCCTTCGCAAGGCATTGTTTTAGACGTATCCTCTTTAATGTGCAAAATTGCTTTTGTAGTGGTCTTTTGTTTGATCATCTGATTTAAAGCATTAGTAATTAAAAGTTTAAGAATGGAGGACCATGCATTGGCACGAGATAATGCGCCAGTGGTCTTAGTACAAGTAGTGTACATGCAAGCTCAGCGGAATGCAATATCCCTTATCGATGCATTGGCCTCTTCAAATGAACAGGTTCAGAGTTCCAGAGTAAGAGTGTAATAAACCTCCCCACCATTCCTGGGTATATTCACAAGTGACTATATTTTTCCTTTGCTACATCTAAATTGCATATTACTTGCACTCTTACCACAAACCACCTGGAGTAGTTTAAGAGCTGCCAGCCCCCACCCCCACCCCCCACCCCTACCCTTCTCCATCTTTGTCAGGGAAATCAGATGTAACAACAATTATATCACCTTTAATGTCAGAAAATTAGGAGATTCCTTAGATCTGCAAGGATTGCACTATTTGTACTTGTACTAATGTGGGCAGGGTAGTCTTGGCTTTCTCTTTGTACTTAAGGTAGCTGCCTGACAAATTTTGGCTGCCACCCCACAGAAAGTTTCTCTAAATTGCCACTTGCTCTGTACATGCTGTTGAAGAAATAATGCCTAGTGTAGTTCTCTCTCCATCTTAGTGTCAAAGCTGGCATCATTTTACTCCAGTGACTAGTACCACCTCACAACCACTAAAAACCCTGTGTGAAACCCTGGTAGGGTATTGTTCCTGTATGTTAGGAGTTCTAAATACTTGGTAGATGGCTGGGATTCTCAGAGAAATGCATTTGCTTTCTAACATGTCCCTGAAATTGCTAATTGTTAAAATAGGCGCTTCAGGCACTTCATGCATTGTACAAAAGTTTATATCTGTTCTACTGTACTGTAGAACACAGACAAAATGAGGTAAGAAAAAGCTCTAAAATTTTTAAGAGAAACTCAGTTATTCTACTTCTTGATAAACAGTATGATACAGAACTGTGTTGAGGTTGCAAGGCATTACTGGAAGATTTTTGGCAGTATAAATTAAAAACAATGACATTAAGTATCCATCTTGCATGGGAGCTTTTGCTGTTAATATTTATTATGAGGAAAAGGAAGAACAATGTTCAAACAGTCTACATTGCCTCTCCTTACCGCTGCATACATATACATTATGTTACCCTTCTTACCTGCATTAAAGGATACTTTCCATGTAACGATTTTGATTACTGGCATAATGTAGTCAAGTTTCTCAAGTTTTTCCAAACGTGACACAAAAAGTTAGCAAATCAGAATAAGTTTGTATCCTAGATTGTAAAGGTTTTGTGCATAATTTGAAAAGGTGCCTTGTCATGAATTTTTCATTCATAATTACTCATTCATAAAATATTTATTTGTATGTACAATCCGGCGGTGGTCAAGTTTGATCATTTATCATTAGTATGTGAAGACAACTTCACAAGTTTTGAAAAAAATTTTGGTTTATTTCACAGACTACCTCAGTGTACAACTTACCAGCTATATTCCTATTTCTTTAACGATCTTGATACTTGATGTTGCAGTCATGTGCTTGGTACACATTTGCTGATTCCTCTCTCATGCGAAATGCTTTGCATTTCTTAATGTAAAGCTTTGTTTTGTTAACAAATTTGTATTCATATGTTGTTTTCCTTGACCTTCTCCTGCCTCTCAGATATTCTAGAGGATGAAAATCAAATGTTATTTTATCAGTGTGCTGCAGAGTTTCCTGGAGGCTTGAGGTGCATTGAACCATGCTTTGATGTAATCAATGAACATCCTTTGTGTATAGAACATGCCAAAACCATGGTAAGTTATCACTGAAGTAAGATATTTCATTCCTACTGTCTTGGTTAATGCACTGTTCCTCATTTGAGACACGTAACATTTTTTACCCATCTCAATATTTTTCATTTTTTTGAGCATTTTGTCTATTGCCATGTAGAGTATGGATTGTTATATGGAATGTACTGCTCACCAGCATTTGTATAAGTGCCATGACATGTGATCAGCAATATTAAAATGTGAGCAAAAAATTGAATATGGATAGATGGAGTAAAGGCTTGTGGACCGGGTAGTTTCATAGCCACTCAAAAATGTATCAGGGCAAAAGAAAAACCAAAAAAATTAGTAAATAAATTATTGAAAAACCGTCTTCAAAAGAAGAAGTAAGAAAAAAATGCAAGGTTTCAAAATGTCAGTTTGGGTCTGGTTTATTTCAGAGGGTGGAACCTAAACTGAAGAAACCTAAGAAAAAGACAAAACCATTTGCTTTGACAAAGCCATTCAGAAAGAGAAGGAATCACCAGAAGAAGAATGTCAGACCGCAGAAACCGATTCCTCCTGCAGGTAAGATTCAAATCATGAACCTTTCTTATTTGAGCAGTTTTGTTCCTTTTGTTGGAAGGAAAACAATAGACCACCAGCTGGGAAAAATGATTTTATCGTTTCAACAGATGTAGTCCACAAAAGGTCAGGACAGTCTCAAAGGATGACTGATTATTTTCTTCCTAGCCATAATGAAATGTCACATTATAAAGTTAGCTTTTTTATGAGAGTATTTTCTTCAAAACTTTTTTCACATTCCCCTGTTATGTTAGAAAATTTGTGGTATTGTACCCCAAAATTGTACTGTGAATAAGGAACAACTTATCTTGTATTTGCAGTCTCTGTTGTGGTACTGCATAGTCAAGTGTATAGAGCATCCACTTGCAACTGGGAGGTCTAGAGTTCAAGTCCTGGCTAGGTCATACAAAAGACTTTGAAAATTGAAGCTACTGCTATTGTGCTTGCTCAGCATAAGCAATGGAGTTGGGAAAAAATGCTAGTCAGCCAAAACTGGAAAAAGGGCTGTGGCATGTCCAACTTAAACCAGTTGGTTAGAAACTGAGCCAAAAACCTAATCTAACTAACTATAGTGGTACACGTTCACTCCCAGCATGCAATGTACACCAATGTTCCCCAACTGGTCCTCTCTGTTGTATATATTATTTATGCTGTTCATTACTCTGCCTTACCAGCAATTGTCTCAAACATTATCACATGTACCACAACTTTTTATGAGGTGCTCAAAAAAAAGGTTAAGTGTAAAACATTAGACCATATGCTTCCTATTTCAGAGAATATGTTATTTGGTTGCTCATGTTTATTGACAATGAGAGAAACTTGCAGGGTATCATGGGTAAGAGAGAAAGTGATAAAAGCAAACACTGGCAGATGATAAGGAAAATTTTCATACCTTTTTAACTGAAATAAACTTATGCCCTCTGGAGGCAAATTTATTATCAGTAATATTCTTTTCTGGCAATGCATCTCTGGAATGAAGATATGACAAGGGCAAGGCCATTTTCATATTAGCTTTCAGGTCATGTTCTTTGAATGCAGCTCAAAAGGTTACCAAGTGTAAACAGGAAAATTTTGTGTCCTCTTCTCTATGGCTGGTTGTATTTTGTAATAGAAATAAAACTGATTAAAGCAAGCTTTGGCAGATGGCTGTTAAAGGGAAATACGGTAGTCAGTGTAAGGCCTTCATCCAGGATTTGATTTTGGGTGTCTCAGATGTTACTGATGACAAAGAAATGATTAGGTCTATCTGGTACAGTGTGGATGTGATGCGCTCATGTTGTATTGCCATGTCCTGGACCCCGGTGGGGTCCAGTGAACTTCTTCCCCTGGGAGCCCAACCCTATGTCATTAGCAAAACTTATGTCTCTAGCTGGTCCATCTTCTTTTAATTTGTGCCTGTTTATCTTTAACGTGGTCCTTTTCTTTACTATCACTTTCTTACTTCCTATTACTGAAGCTGACCTGTAGTAATTTCGCCCATCTTCCTTTCATTTTGGCCTTTTCAAAGATGGTGAGACTTAACCCTGACGAAAATGCCTGGGTGTGTGTCAAAGCTCATAATATTCTAGTCTGGATTCATATGTATGAGTTCTTTTCAGTACAAGGGCTTTAGTCCAAGTCTCAGTCCTGAAATCTGTTATATTTAAAGTCAGTATGCTTGAGTTGGTAGTTTGGGACAGGTTGGTTTTTCTCCAACTCCCCATTGAAGTAATCATCGACATCACTCTTCCTTACCTCCTACTTGCTTTCTGTAACATACTGACTGTATGGTCAAGTGGTTAGAGCATCTGACTTGCAGCCCAGAGGTTGGGAGGTTGAGTCCTGGCTGGGTCATACCAAAGACTTTAAAAACGGAACCTACTGCCATTGTGCTTGCTGCTCAGCATAAGCAATGGAGTAGGGAAAAAAATCCAGTGAGCCACAACTAGAAAAAACACTGTGGTCAGCTCTCCTTGAACCAATTGGTTGGAATCAGGGCCATAAAACTCCATCTACCCTAACCTTACCCATCACACTGGAAACTTGCCAAAGACTGGTAAGCTAGGGAGTTTAAATTTTGGGGATTTAAACTCGGTTTTTTTCTTTCTTCCACAGAACCAATCAAAGGTTTCACAAGTTTACCCTCCTTCAGTACCACATTCACTGCATCACAGACTAGCCCATCACCCACAAAACTGGACTCAACGGGTGACATAGCTGAAAAGGAGATGAACGACATTCTGGATAGGAATCTTCCCCTGTCATTGGCTGATGCTGATCTCAATATGGTCAATGGGGAGGATGGTGCTTCTCTCGACTCAGGCGGGGAAGAAGAAGATTTATCCAAACTTTTGCCAAATATTAATGAAATAAATGAAATATTTGGAGGTAAGAAGTGCATGTCATTTTGTAGGGCACCAAGGTCATTTCTTCAGTATATTTAGCCCTCTTGGCAATATCATATCTTGAGCTCCTGTTTAGTTATGTTCATACATGGCAATAATTAGAAGGAAGTGGAACACTGTTCAGTGTGAGACAGTTGCCAGAGCTCTATCATTTATTAATATTTCCTTTTAACGTATTATGACCGTCTTGAACCTACTTCCCAAGAAATGTGATAATTTTAGCTCAGGACTCTGGAATTAATTTCCCTAATCATGGTTATGTGGAATTAAAATACTGTAACATATTAGCTGGATGTGATACTTCAGGCAATGCTACATTCTTGAACTGCATTCATTATCATGGTGCAGACACATGTTGTGACCATTTTGAGGGAACTGACTAGGGAGAACAAAAAATGAATTAGCTTCAGAAGTATCTTCAACAGTTCTTGATTTCACTCAGGGATTGCCTTTGAAAACTTAACAACGTTATGTAGAAATGATAAGTTTTTCAGATAAGCACGGTTCATTAATGTGTAGGCATTGTGATAATGCAGATGTGCTACATGCCCCTGGGAAATTGTACTAACATCCATAATCACAAAATGGGTATCTTGCAGCAGTGTCCACTATGAGTGTTTTAGTGTTGATTATTTTGGAGGCTTCAGTTAGTTAAATTACCAGTATAGGATAGGAGAGTCCTGATTGATCTAAAGCAATATTTTTTAGCAATCATATGAACTAGTAGGTTGGAAACTGGACCATAAAACTCCATCTAACTGACATATGAACAAGAGTGCAGTGTGCAGGATAGCCACCTTGAAAAAAAAAGCTTTTAGACCATGACAGTGCTTTCACACTGCCAGCAAAGTAAAGCAGTGGCAAAGTAAATTAAATACCTAATGAAAACTATGTTCAAAGGCTCACAGCTCTCACACTGTGAGTGAACATGTTTGTGTGTAGTTTTCAATTACATATCCAGTGTGCTTATCGACTGGTTAGCGACTGAGCTGTTAAATCCTGTCTAACTAACTGCATTGCTGTTGTTGCATAAACAACAAAATGGCAGTAATCAAGTTACATCTAAGCACATACTTTGTAATGGTTTGTTTGAAAAACTTGAGATAGAAAACCCACAAAGCAGTAGGAACATCAAACTGTTTGGAACATTTCATTTATTGATCCTATTGCTTAGTACCTCTTTGTTCTGTGACTTTTAAGAAACACCATACATACAGTTCAGATAAAATTTGCAATCACAGTGATGTTCCAACTTTATTTCTTACCTAATTTGTTGAATGATCTATGTGTGTCAAGGAAAAAATAGTATTCATTTACTTGCCTGTCACAAATCAGTCTTATATTTGTGTAGAGGTGTATAAATACGGCAGTATTTCATATAATGTATGTCATTGTTTGGTTAGGCGTTATATGGGGTCATGGTGTGACTTTGAGGAATTTCCCAAAAGTGACTGCCTGGTCAAGTGTTCAGAGCATCTGACTTTAGTCATGGCAGGGTCATACCGAAAACTTCAAAAATGAAACCTAATGGCATTGTGCTTGGTGCTCAGCATTTAGCAGTGAAGTAGGGAGACAAGTCAGTTAGCTACTGCTGGAAAAAAGGCAGTAGCCAGCTCATCTTTTACCAATTGGTTTGCAGCTGGGCTGTTAAACTCCATCTAAGTAACTAAATGTATATTACCAGTTAATAATTAAGGGAACTAACTTGCAGTGGATTTTTAGCTTTTAGGAAAACTGCTTTTAAAGGATTTAATTGGGCACACTCATAGTTGACATTCCCATGAGCAGGATCCCTCATGGATGTCACAAGGTACAAAGTGTGGGACATTGGCACTTACTGTCATTTCCCTGTACGTTTATCAACAAACAGAAGAGCCTTTAAGTGAAATCTGGAATGCACTAGTATTAATATAAAGCTTATTGTTAATATCAAGAGTGTTTTTTTTTAGTTAAAGGTCATGTGACTTGAAAATGACAAAATTGTGTATTCAATTAAATAAGGGTTAAAAACCAAGGAAATAGCTGCAGTTTCCATCAGAATCGGTCAAAAATTGACCATTTCACAGGGCAATTTCTGATTTGCACTTTATCATTAATAAATATGGGATCAGTATGCAAATCTTGTGATGTCATGAGAGGGACTTGCCATATATGGCTAATGTTATCCTTTGTTTTTACTATGTTTTATTTCAAGGACAGTTGTAAAATGTTCACCCTAAAGGTTTAATTTTGGAAGTTTAAATTGTTTCCTTGAAAATCATCAGTATCAATTACCAAAGCATAAACTATCTGATGAGTAATTCAGAGGTAATTAATATGGACTTAACAAAAGAAATGTCACCACTGTGCAACACTGCACATCATTATTTTTGCATAGGCAACAAGTTGCTTCAGAAACATTCAAATTTGAAGAGGTACATCTTGAGAACCGTAAAAGATATCAACACAATTCCAACGGATTTTGCTTAAGGAAAGTCCACTCTCTTACTGTTAAGTGAAGTCAGGGCATGTAGCTGACATGTCATACTACCTTTAAGTGTGAAATAAGTGTTTCTAAATATGTAGTTAAGAATGTTTCACAATTTTCAAGTGATTGTCAGTATAAAATCAAGACTTTGTAAAAATCTGTTTTGCTTTGCAAGTGTTTTCATATTTTCTTTCTTTTTTTTACAGGCAAAAATGGTGATGTCTTGTACACCAAGGAGGATGCGGAGGTGTTAGAGAAATTGTTTGAAGTTTCTGAACAAATTAAATTTGATGTTGATGTTTCAACAGTAGATGGTGATAGAACTCAGGATGATGAAGACACAGGAATAGGGGATGTTGTCGGAGATGATTTACCAAGTGATTTACAATCTGCAGCCAACAAATTAATGGAAGATATGAGAGGTCAAGAGACTCAGCAGAATGGTGATGTGATTCTACCACCAAATACAGTGCCTTCAACTAGCAGCGCTCCCTCTGTGCCGCCAGTAGTTGCTAATCAAGCTATCTTGAATGCTTTGGCAGGTCCCACGCCCTGCCCTCCAAACTCATTTTCACCTAGCAGTATCCAGACAGGACAGGAACCTAGCAGTTCACAATCTTTGAATACTGCCTACATGCCCAACAGCATGTTTTCAATGAACCCTGCAAGTGCAATGTTACATATGGCAGCTATGTCCCAACAAATTGGGCTGACTCCGGGGATGCCTTCCCCACACGGACAGCTGCCGAGAGTGCCTGCTCCAGCCATGTCCCCTCATAATCCTCACTTAGTGAACAATCTCCCTCAACATTCCCCTCAGTCCCATGTGGCAGGTCAGAATGATAGCAATCTTCTTCAAGGAGGAGGGGGAGCCAATCAGCCAACAGTTTTACCTAGCTTCAGACAAATCTGGAATACTTCCCCATTGTCACAAAATATTATGAACCGTTCCACGATGGCAAATGGATTAAGTCCACATTCCACTTCCTTGGATGCCTCAGGAAATAATCAAATGATTTTCCAGAATCAGCTTAGTAACACTGCTGCTAATTTTCTTCAAAGGCATCCCTTTCCTCCAGGATTAGCAGGGCTGGACCCTACCCAAATGATGAAAGCTGTTGCCAGTATTGCTAGCATGAATGGAACTTCAGTGACTCAGCCGCACGTCACATCACCAGGCCAGTTTACATCTTTACAGCAAGCTTTGCTGGGGTCACCTCGTCTGACTAACCCTCAAGTCATCCCCATGCAGACCACGTCACCAATAATGTCAGTCAACAATGGAAGTAATGTTCACAATGTTCCTCCTCCGAAAACATGACAAAAAGTCTTTGTATATGCAGAGGTGGAACAATGGGTCAATATTTATAGGAAAGTATGAAGCACTGTTTCATAGCAAACATCTGGATTACAAAAACTGGTGTAGTGAGGCTTTGAATAAACTGAAAGGTTTTTTTTCTCTCTTTCTTTCCTCCTGTTTTTAATTTGGGTAGTTCACAATCTACTTAACTGTCCTGTAGAGCTGTTATGTAATTCTAATGGAAGACATAGAAGTTGTCAGTTTCTGATATCAACTTTATACACATAAACGTTTGTAGTCTAAGTTTGAAGAAGACTGTTCTTCATAACTGTTGTTCCCGGCAGAACTACTTTGGTGCCATATTTTATGTTCTCAGTGCAGTTCGGCCAAGTTTTACAGTTCATCATATTCTCCACTTTATATTTGTTCTCACACCTTTGTAGTAAACATTGTGTACAATCATACGTCTTTAAAACAGAGTAAGATATCCACTCTCTTGGTAAAGTAGCCCTAGTCTCCCCCCTCCCCCCTCCTCCTCACCATATCATTTAATGCATCTTTAGAATTGACCAGTAAATACAAACTGAAAGTGGAATTTTGTTTCCTTTACCTTGCATAGTTTGGGTAAATAGCATTTGGTAGGTCAAAAACCAGACAAATTATTTTGATTAATGCAGATTATGTTTTTATGTAGTTTGGAATGCCATATATTTATTGAAATATAAGTTACAAGCATTCCAAGAGAGTTCAAAACTTTCTTTAAAATGGGTTTGGTGTTAAGTTGGGTTTTGCTGCCGTCAGAAAGATAGAAAGAAAAAGATAGATCAAAAAGCTGGAAACAATATTCAGAGAATAAACTTAAAGAAGATCTTGGTATGTTTTGATGTGCTAGTTTGTAGCCACAAAATTTCTTCTCTGGCAATATATTTATCATTTTGTTTTGGTTATATGGGAAAGGAATAAATCAAATAATATTTGAATGGTAATTACTGCAACCGTATTCTTTTTCAAATTTGGTCAGAAAATTTTGAGGACATTAAAGTTCATGAATCACCTTGGAAGTCAATGATTTAGATTTGTTTCAGTGTTTTCCTTTTTGGATGAACCAAAGGGTTGGTTATATTTTTGTCGTCTGTATGTAAGTGTAATGTTTGTACGTTGGAATAAATTGGGAGTACCAGAAAGTTGTATGTGCAGCAGAAATTTTAGTGGGACTGAAATCGTTGCCAGTTACATCAGTGAGATAACTGTTTCTTGGAATTGGGGAATGGTATGACATAGAATGTAAGTTTCACTTTAAGTTTTGGTTAATCATGTTCAGGCTATTGCAGAAATGGTGGCATTTGGCAAATATCCCACTTCAAAGATTTTCCAATCATGTTGCTAGGTGTTTTTCGATGGTATATTCAAACAATTTAAGGGTCTCCATAATTTTGGTCATTTCTAACACATTCAAAATGATGGAGCAATTTTTGGAATAATTACTCTTAAATCCAAAGTAAAGACTGTTCATGACCTTCAGGGTGATATTCTAGAAGGGATATGAAAGGCTAGGGCATGAATCACCTTCCTGGTCAAGTTCAGCTAAATGTTGTAAACTTCTCCAACTTTGAATTCAGTGGGATATTTAATATGTTCCTCTTGAATTTTTTAGGCATGAGATTTCAACGACACACCATCGCTTGCCGCAAATCACTGAGGAGTAAAATTTTTTGCTCAACTAGATGAAGGTGGGAGCTCATGTAAATCTGTTCAAGTTTGAAAGAACATCACATGATCACACCTTCCACACTGTTTAATTTAATTTTTGCTAGGAGTGTGATTTGTATCGCACCTGGAAAATTTAAAACTCATTATCTGCTTTTAAGATGTCAAGCCAATCACTTCAGGGGAAGTTTAGGATAGAAAAAAGTATGTTCAGTGCTGATTTTTTGTTCCAAAATAAGAATAGGGTGATGAGGTTATTTCATCCCTGAATGCAAGAAGCTAATACTGTATCAATGCATTGTGGGAAATATATTTCAGTACTTGAAGTGTAACTTTTGACCTGAAGGGATTGTGTATGCTCAATAACAATAACTGCAAGGGAAGAATATGCAAGTTTTAATGGTAAAATTTTCAGTGACAGGGAATACTGGTTGAATCTAGGTATGTTAATTTTGAATTGTCGTATCAAAACAGGTAAAATAAATGTTGAGAGAGGGAAAGAAAAGGTGACGCCGAAGATAAGGGTGATGGGATGGTGGAGGAACAGACTTCCAGTTAGCATTACACACAATACATTTCACTCTGACCATGCGCAGAAGAAAAAAAGAGTTGCTATGGTCATTACCTTTAAATTGTTAAAGTGTAGCAAGGTCTAAAATTGTAAGAATATACATTGTAGGGGTTGGAAAATGTTCAATCCTAATGAATAGAAGCTTGTTTCATGGCTGAGGTAATAGATGTTGAAATTTATTCACTTAAAAGGAAAGTCAATGTATTGAGCAAAAATTTGTGGTGCCCTTCTTGTAGAACTTGCATTACAGTACCTGCCTTTGTTGTCATTTGAAATTAAAAATTCGTAAGCTTGCGTCACATGACCCTATTAGGGTAAGAAAATGATTGCATTTCGACACAAAAAACAGAAGTTTTCAAAAAAAAAGGGAAAGAAAGAAATACAACAGAAGTAATTTAAGTAGTACAAGAGTGGCATCACAATCATTTATTGTGCTGTCTACCATTTTAAATCAGGTGAATAAATTTCAAAAATTTATATCTCATCTCAGGAATGTTCTGTGAAGATGGGAGTTAAACTATTTGAATTCCTTTTGTTTAGACTTCAAGACATAGATTTTCACTTCAAGGGATTACACATGCAGAAGACACTTGTGCATTACTTTCTAGCACTGTGACTCAATTGGTAACACAAAAAGGCAATGTACTCTGGGTAGACTGTTCTCTGTCACATATCTACAATTGTCAAACAACTTATGTCATAGGATGAGTTGCTTTAATAATTGTTCAGAAACTTAATTGATGTAGGCACAGTTATTTCCACTCTTTTTTGTTAAATTCCAGAGACTTTTGCTGTCTGAGTTGACAACATCATGTTGTCTAGTTGAAGGCATTTTTTTGTACGACCTTTGTAGCTAACTAAATTGGTCTCATTCAGGATGTACTTGATTTCTTTTAATTTGTATGATTTACAAGCCATTTACACATTCTGTATATTTGATTAATTTGCCTTGTAAAAAAGAAAAGTTGAATTTGTTTTGAATGACATAGTTTGTTTACTGTTAACAGTAATTACCTCAGATTCATTTGTTTTATACATGTTGCTTTAAAGCTGCCTCTACCTTATTGTAGCTTTGTTTTTTGCACACCCTGCATACTTTTTGACAAAAGTTTCAAAGCTTTTTTCCCAGTACATAATTGATGGGGTCACTTTTGGAAACCTTGCTGTTCAATTCTGTTTCTTATCAATTTACAGCATAGGTTCATCAGTCTGTCATTCAGTAGCATACTAGTATATTCTTCTTACAAAAAGACAGCGTATTCTTTTCAATGCCAAGATGCTGCCATGTTAAAGGGAAATACTGCATTTGTGCCACCAAAATTTTTCAGATTTTTAAAACAATGTTTTTATAGAAACAGAATGGTAGGGATCGCAAAATAACACAGTATGGTTGCTTTCTTTTCAAGAAATAAGGTTATCATACAAAAAGTTCAATTATTTGTAGCTCAAAAAAAATTCTTGGCCCAAAGTCTCAAAATTTCAAATAATGCAACATCTTTAACTCTCCTTAAGGTGCATTCACACAAAAGCTAAAATCTGTTGTGATTTGGATGTGGGATGTGAATGTTTTTTTTTTGTATTATGGTGAACATGGAACTCTTCTTACCAGAAGTTTCCAACAATAACCCCTAGTTGCACTAAACTGCACAATTTTTTGCCTCCCTCACAAAATGCAACTGTTTCAGTTTTGTCGTGTAAGTGCCTTTATGCAGTATGATTTTGAAACATGGATCTGTTACTCGAGCTATTAGATTGAACGGTTTAGGAATGATTTAATAACATGTGTTGAATTTCTTACTGTATATTGGGGTCATAAATGCAATGTTTCCCTTCAGCTGATTGATTGATCGATTGATGAACTTATTGATCATCAAAATATAAACATACCAAGACGCTGGGTGAAGAGATGCAGTAGAATATGCTGACCAGCAGATTTATCTCCCCTGTGGTATCTAAACCATTCACCCGTAGAATTTTCGTTCTGGTTATATTATTTCAACCAACTTTAGTTTCTTTGTTGCAGTGGTTTTCAATCATTTAACTGTTAGTGTGGGAATGTCTGACTGTACTTCAGTTGCAAAATATACCTGTTAATGGAATGGATCCTGGAAAAATGACTGAAATTTGAATTATGTCTAGTAATATGGGTTTAACTCCTGAATCCTACCCTTATGCCAGTGTTTTCTTGATGTATTTGAATCATTCTCAACATCATTGGACAGGTCAGTTGGAGTAAGTGGCTACAGCTTATCCGGTTACATTGTAATGAATGAAGTATTGCGGGTGTAGAGATGCAAGAACCAAAATGTAATTGATGTCATCCATTACTAGTATCTCTGAAAGTGGTAATAATGATAGTCATGGGAAATGTATTACACTAATAAAAACCAAAACTAATGGAGGTAATCTCTCTGAAGAGATGAGGGAATACCCTCTGTCACTCATTATCTCTCAGTACTTCATTAATGGTTTCATAATTATCACAAGGTCCATCTTGCTGTTTTCTGCATTTCCAAGAATCTTATTGTTAACTTTGTGTCTAGTTTGAAATTAGTAACAAAAAATACCCGAAGTCAGACTACATTGGCAGTATCAAAGATTTGTATGAGGAGGGAGGGGTCGGTGGGAGCAGGTACAATGGGCCCTTAAAAGAATTTCAATGGGTGTTTCTCTAGGGTTTTAGGTTTATACCTTCCCCATACCCAACTCCAAGGATTTCCTACCTATAGGATGGCATAATTTTCTGATTCTGTTTCTAACACAGAGTTGTTCCTAGAAAGTTTGAAGATCAGTCAGAAGAACAATGGTCAAATTGATAATGGGACTAAACTTTGATGATCTCACTCTTTACTTAAACTTTTGATAGCTAAGTTATGCAGGCAAGGACTTCGATGTAATTATGTTCAGATTATTATGGTTATCTAGGGCCATCTTGAAGTCTTACATAGGATACACCAATGTTCAAAAAAAAAAACATACACAAGATAGGGCTAGAAGTTAAAAAATGATGCATTTTCCCCCAAGAAAGTGCATTTTGTGGCTAAATGTACTGTTTGCATTGATATTTCATGAGATATAAGCTCTGCTAAATGCTGCAGGAATTTTTAATTCTCATTTTTTGATACATTTGTAACAGAGAAAATGTGTTTTTGCGATATGACCCCAAGGTGTTTTGTGCCGTAAGAGCGTCCTTTAAGAAAGGCTACTCTATCGTTGTCATTTTGTACTTAAAAGAAACGAAGTATTTGTATTCTATTAGCAATCATGTCAGTAAATATCAATTTAGATTTCTTATTCAGTCGTATTAGTTCCGTGTACATTCCATACATACTGCTAAGTTGGTGAAAAACATAACTTCACTTAAGGGAATGCCCTGTAACTGTTTGTAAGCTGCACCTATTCAATTCTACTTTTCATATGCTGTTGCAAAGGATGTATACATGGGGGACATTGGTAGGTGGGGACGTAACAAATTCCTGGGGAGAGATCGGGCAAACCTTAAAATCTGGACTTTCAAAATGTAATCTCATGCATTTGATGCAGTAATTATACCTAGCTATACCTGAACATTGGAGTACATATGTAGGACAAAGAAAAAAAAGAGAGAGAGGGTCCCAATAAATAAAGTCCCTATGTCACTCGACTTACTCAGTATTACAAGGGACCCAGTAGGTGGAGGAAGGGGGGGGGGTTACCCGTCTGAATCTGCACTTGAATATGGACCCTTGTAAAATTTTTTAGGCCTGGTTGTACTGTGTGGCTTTATAGACAAATCTGGACAGCAAGTCATGGTCTGATTTTTGTCTGCCATGACTGGGGTCTATCACCTTTAAGTCTTTTAATCCCTTTGCTTACCTTCACCATGGATGGTTGTACACTGAAGTGCCTCTTGATTGCCTCAATTCCACTGTATATGAGTGTTTGAAATTACATTTAGACAATAAATGAAGATGATTGTAGGCTACTCGACCCCACTAATGGCTGACCATAATCACTTTATGCTAGCACTGCTCAGATTCATCCATATGGTCTTTGGTAGCACTGGTCCTCTTATTACTTCCCAACTGGATAGTTATGTCTCTCAAGCTAGTACGTTTGGTGTTATTATTGGTGCTGTTGCTTTCAGCCGTTCCAATTGGTTCTTTGAATATTATTTCAGGAGATGGTTGTGCAGATACTTGAAGTCATATTTTGTAAGGTACATAATGGTTCTTTTATATGGCATAGTTTTAACAATGTTTCCGTTGAAAAATACCCAAATATTGGTCATTTAAATTTAGCTGGTCACCTTATTAAATAGTCTTGTTCATACAAAAAAAACCTTTTGTGGCAACATGATGATTTTAGAGCCATGCACAGTATACTTCCATTGTCTATCTGCAGCCTCACATTACCTATCTTGCAGGATGCAATTTAACTCTAGTGCCATCACAAAGCATAGTGATGTGACCATAGGTCTACAATGAAGACTGACAATTTTTAGATCAATTTTAAGTCTCATTGCGTTATGTTTTCCCCTGACTGGAGTCTGTTACAGTAATAATTTTGAAATAATTAGTCAGGAAAAATGGACCTTTTTGCTTTTCCTGACTGGAGTCTGAAACAGTCATTAGGTTGATATAATTTGACCAATCAGTTACTAGCAATTGCTCTTAAAGTCAAAACAGTTTTTGAGTATATTGCTCTTTTATCAAAACAGGATGGTCAGCTGTGTAGAGTGTGCATTGTCAGTAAGTGCTGACATAAGTTGCTACAACCCCTGGTAACTATGGTAACACTGTCAATTTAAATTGGGTCATGCAGAAAGGGTGTAGTGTGTGGCTAGCTTTGTACAACATGGGTTTATCCATCAATCTATCTATATCATCAGTTCTTTAAAGTGGGTCTGTATCTGGATTTTCTCTATCAAATGTATTAATTGATGCCTGTGCATGACTTGTCAACTAAGCACTGTTTACCTGCTGCTGTGTATACCAAAGAGCATTTCACTTACAGTTGAGATCATTAAAAAGGCTCAATGAGGTGGTAATAATTTATTTGTAAAGAATTTGAAGAAAACAATTGCATGACAATGCTTCAATGGTCATTTATCACTTCACTTCCAAAAAGGCAAAAATTGTACATTTCATGAGCTTAGAGGCTTTTAGTTATGATGTGTGTCCAAGTCATTGATAGACCAGTGAACAATATGTATACATTGTAAGCCTTAACCACAACAGCTGTTTGTAGGAGGATTTAATAACCTGTCTGTCACGTTGGTATTGGTCAAGTTATCAATATGTCACAAAGATTATAACCATTTACTTATAAATATGAAAAAATGTGAGATGCATACCCTTTCTGGTGCCAAAACTACTTTATTTTCTCCCATTGAAAAAGACATTTAAACCTCTTTCTTTCTGATACATCAGCAGGAAAAGCAAATCTGCAAAGACTAAATGAGAGAGTGGTTTAATTTATTTGAGATAATGACCAGATGTGAATGATTGTTTGCCCACTTCTTAGCCTTCCCTACATCTTTTCTTGTATTAAATTTTTGGGTTTGGAGTTTTGCACATGCTATGTGTGGGGTAGTATAGTATTCTCTGCAATGCCTGGGCCTGAATTGGGAACCTGGCAGATTTGATTATATAACAATTTTCTTAATATTCAATGTCTTCTAACTTTCATGGGGCATGTGACCTGGCAGCTTCCTTCCCCATGTTTTGACTTGGCTGTTGATAGTCTGTTTTTCCTGAGTGTTTTATTTTCATCAGTCCTAGTGCTTGAAATGCAAGTATGGTTAATTTGTTTCACTGTTTGCCGATTTCTCCGCTGCAGCTACAACTCTAGGTTATGTTGGGTTTTTTTTTTCCTTCTTGTTTTTTGTTTTGCATTTTTTTTTCAAGCACCCACAAAAAATTGAGTACACTTCATTATTTTGCAACTTCACAAACTTGACATTGCTTGTTCAGCTTAGTACTGACTTCTATTGTTTTGTTGATATTTGTTTTTGGTTTCTTTCATTTTGTGATGAACTTTGACCTTAGAAAGGTGGTTCTCTTTTCGAAAAGAAATTTTTAACCTTGGCTTGTGGATACTTCCAAACTTGGGGGTGTGTTGCATATTTCCAAGTATAAGTTTGGAATATTGAAAAAAAATAATTGATAGTCAAAAAAAAATTTTATGCTTCTGTATCAAAGAAAGGAATGTACTCACCTATTAATGTAGAGTGTATTTGTATATGTTCATGTTTCCTTGTTTGAATATTGTTGGTAGGGGTGGACCAGTGTAAAGCTAGTGTACATTTTCTTGTAGACAATTTTCTATGAAAATAAAGATCTATTTTGATGTCTTGTGTATATTAAACATAGATGCCAACAAATTGACCATTTGTGTAGAGAAGAAGGGGAAAACTATAATACATGCAGATGTGCTATGGCAACTGATAATTACAACTTGTGTCCGTATTTTGTTTCATTTATTTCATATCTATGACCATTGGCATAGCCAAAGAGTTGTCCCGGAACCATGAATTGTGAAAAATTGACTTCAAATGATGTTAAATGTTGAACCAGATTACACCTGAGGGTGCTTGAATGTTCAAAAATTCCTCAAGAGGGTAGGGGGAACCCCTTCCATTTGCACCCCTTCCCCTTAGACCCTCCCCAGGGTGGTAATCCGACCATGCAGTTGGTCACCCATAATGCAAATCTTGTCTACGCCAGTGTCTCTGACAGTATTTGCAGGTGTATCACTAGGACACAGGGGAAGAGAGAGACTGTCCTCCCATCCCTCCCCCCCCCCCTTCCCAGACACTGAGTATGCTCATTACCTCTTCCGACAACCGTATTATCATAAATTGTACAGGCTAGAGAAATTTAGGTTCACAGTTTCCTTCAATATTATGTATGACTTAGAATAAGTTATGGCAGGCTTCCTCAAATAGCGGCGCACGTGCGACGTGGTTTGGAGTGGCGCAAAAAATGACTGGGAAAATATTGAAAAATTTAACTTTTCATAACTTTTGTGACATTTATTGTTCTGTCTCAAAAATAAGTACTGGATATAAATCTAATACTTCCCACAGACTGACGTCACACACCGACAAGGACATAATAACGTCCTATTTGTTCTCACAAGACAGTTAAATCACCGTCACTGTTTACATTCATTAGAGTCAGTGCTTTGTCGATTCACCGTTATCTGTGAATCGACAAAAAATGTAAAGTTTGTGAAAAATTTTGGCCAGGATATTGAACAAATTCCGCACCATTTTGCATGTAAGCTCCTTCTGAAATGCAAAAAAAAAAAAAACCCACAAAAGTCGGAACCCCTCCTCTTATACCCCCCCAGGACGGCGATCAGTGGTGCATTACATAAGTATAATTTAGCAATGTCATAATTGCAAACTCTCACGGTTTCACCGTGAGTCTCACGGTTTGGGGCATCATCTCACGGTCAAATTTTCAAATCTCACGGTAAAATAACATTATTTAAAGAAATACAAACTCTAAACCACATAGGAAATAACAGCTCTATTTGTTCGCTTACTCGTAAAACGGGATTGCGATCCCATGGTAGGGCATAGGCTGGCTGCTACACATAGGCCTGGCAAGTTGGTATACGTACTCTAGACTGCGCATGCAGCATGCAACTTTTTCGGACGCGCATACCGCGCATGCAACGTTGCACAGACTAATAAACACGACGGTCCATTTAGTGGTGCGGATCGCAATTTTTTCTGCACAAGAGCTGCGAAAGAGGGGGGAGGTGGCAGGGGGCATGGTCCCCCAAATATTTTAGATTTTTTCTTGGGGGGATGGCATCCCAATAACTGAATGTCGCAATATAAATTTTACGTTGCTTGTATAACATTTCGGCTATTCTTTGGCTCAATTATTACTTTTCAGAGTGCAAAGTTGCAAAGCTTCAAGCCCCCTGGACCCCCACATTAACGATAGGAGTAGGAGAGTTTACTCTCGCCCTTCAAATAGTTGAAACAAAAAATTTAGCAAGCTATCTTTTTCAAATCATCCTTCTTCTTCTCAAATCAGGGCCTTTTAAACATACTGAGCGGAGGGGCATGTCCCCAGTCCCGATATTGACCCAAATGACACACATTTGTCCAAGTAATAATGTCCCTTTTAGGATTATTAATAATACCTATACAGAGGTACTTTTTTGCTTCCGTTAAAGTCCATTAAAAAGCGGGGCACTGTTGCGGGCCCCTGGATAGTTAGTTAGTTAGATGGAGTTTTACCGCCCAGTGTCCAACCTATTGGTTCAAGTCGAGCCGGCCACGGCCTTTTTTCCAGTTGTGACTCACTGGCTTGTTGTCCCTACTCAATTGCTTATGCGGAGCATCACGCACAACGGCGGTAGGTTCCTTTTACATGCATATTACCTAGAGATTTTAAACAGAACCCCGTATTGATAAAATGCCCCAAAACACTTTCGATCCCTTAAAAATGTCCTGTCTAAAATTATCAATCACATGTTCAATTTTGAGTAGCTTCAACATGTAAGCTTTGCCCCCTAAAATTACTGTAAAGTATGTTTCTCCTTTATCAAAGGCCATAGTAATTCACAATTTCATTCTCTTCCAGGTTTACATCACCCACTCCTGAATTAAATTCGTACTTTAGAATCCTTTATTTGAATATAATTTTTGACCATTTTGGAGCCTTTCAAATCTCTAAAATCGCTGAGCTTCCGGGCGCTTCTCACCCTGGACCCCAACGAACCTTGGCCCCTGGACCCCACTAGTGGCCCTTGAGCGGGCTCCTGGACCCCACGCCGATGGCGTTTTGCGCTTCGGGCGAAACCGGACGCCTTTCGTCGTCATCATTATGTCGGCTGCGAAAACTTGCGGCCCTCAATAAAAAATATCTTCTGCCGCCTATGCTGCACTACCAGAACCTTCACCTCATCATCTGTTATCTTCTCATGCATTGATGAGACTCATCTTGGTATAGATCTAGTACAGGACAAATTTCAAATCTCCAAGTTTGAGGTACCAATCTCCAGGTTTGGTTACGAAAATCTCAAGGTTTGCTATTTTCAATTCAATTTATTTCTCATATGTACAACAATCATCAACAGAGGTATTATTTAACAAATACTAAAAACAAAGTACATATGATGGACTTCAGAGAAACAATACAGTTTATCAAGGCCATACAAACATAGAAAAAAGGTTGGAGGTTGGCATGTGTGCAATGTGGTGCTTCAGAAAATTTACTCGAGGAAGCCTGCGTTATGGACAGTGGGTGAAGGTTGTAGAAAGAAAATGCGGTCCTTCGGACTTCACATAGATAGTTTTAAGGAATTTCTCCTTCCAGTCTAGGCCGTATTTCATTACTGATACTTAATCAGTGCATTCTTGCAAATTGTGCCCATTTGAAAAAAAATCAAATTTTCATCTCATTACAGGTATTTTAGGCATCATTAAAATGACCATTTTGTCCCATTGAATGACTAATCAACTAAAGCTTCATTATATGAGTAGGACTCTTCCAACTAGCAGCTATAAAAGTCCTAGATACACTTCTGACCAAAAAGTTGCTATCATCCCTTTTTGTACAAGTTCATAGTCTGAATACAAATGACTGCCAAATGAACCCGCTGGTTTGCTGGCATAGAAACCATGTTCAAGTCCTTGCCATAAGCAAGTTCTCTATTTCACTCTTGATCGAGTGCCTACATGGACCACTCTTTAAAATCGTCCCAGGAGACACTCTCACTGGAGTGAATTTTACTCTTCTTGGAGTGAATTGACACTCTAATGAAGAAAAGTTTCACTCTATTAAACTGGAGTGACTAAGTTCACTCTTTTGTTTAAGAGTGTAGCTTCTTGACAGGTTTTTCCTGATTTCGCTTTAAATGTTGCATTTTCACCTAAAACCCTCAAAAACCAAAACGATATCCGAAGGAAAGGTGCACGAGTCCCCTCCCGGCTCAACTTAGTACACCATCACCAGGTCGGCCGGCGATTTCGTTTCCCAGGTCCTCTCAGAAAATACGGTAAATGGGTAACCATTGGCGTCGATTTGGAGGGACGGAGGGGGATATATCCGTCACCTCCACTTTTAGAGGAGGGGGCGCTAACACATTTTCCCTCCCCTCCCTATTTTTTGATATGAAACTTAAAAGTAAGGTTGAACCAAAAACTACACGAATTAAAGGCATAAATCTGATCAGATAAAATTCCACATCTGCCCATTGTTCTTTTTCAATTCTAAGCTTGTAAGGTCTGTACATACCAATTCTTTCTATAACTTCAAAAATTTTCGCGCGGAAGACGCGCATTCATTTTGAGGTCTATATCTATAGCTGTGAAGCCCCCCATTTTCAGAAAACTGGATTAATTCAACAGTATTGTAGTTATCTAGAGAAACATGAAAATGCAACTTTGAAATTTTTTTTTATCCAATCTTGTTCCTAAATGTCTGAAGATCTCTCCTTCAACGTAGTTGCCATGGTGACGAACATACAATGGGTTAGATAAAGGGTGTACTCTCCGGCGAAGACGATGCATTCACCTCATCAAATTTCTTTGTTTACTCTTTAAGTAGAAGATTCATCATAAAATCTTTTGCAATATTTCGTAATGAAAACAAGAGAGGATTTCAACTGAGAATTTATGGGATTCTATAAAATCACATTCAACGGGATTAAATGGGGAATTGTCTTTTTCACTATTTCCAGTCGAGCGCTTTTCAATTGCATCTTGAGTTCTGCATAATTTAGCAACCGGTTACATCTGTTGGGGCTTGAGAGTAGCTTTTCCTCAGTCAGGTTCCTTTTCTCCCCCATTCCGGCAAATTCAAGCAGAACTCAGATCTGGCTGAACTTGAACTACATGCAGTTTGCCCTTTGGACAATGATGAAGTGTAATACCCGACATATTAAAACATACGGCACCATTCTCCATTTGTACTTCCTCCTCTTAGACTTCTAACCAGGATGGGAGAAAAGTTTCAGAACAGCTAGATAAGTCACCTCCCGCCCCCCCCCCCCTCCCCATTTCCAGAATCAAATCGGCATCCCTGATTAACCCAACCGTCCCCTCTCGTAGCGGCACCCGGCCATTTCAGAAAGTGGTAGCTTGTGAACAGTGCTTGTGTTCGTATCGGTATATATACAGCGAGCTGGTGCATATTACCCCTACCCATTCTCACCTTGGGTCGTCGAGTGCCAGGGGCAGAATTGTCTACTCCTGCCTCTGTGCATGGGTACAATACAAGGCTTTCCCCCACTTGGCTTAGGCTTGCCTCAAGAATCGGTTCCTCAGCCGACGAAATCGGTTGCCTGCCGGAATGAAGCACGCTCGGGTGGACCGGGCCGACCTTGCTCTTTGTTTGTTTTATTTTTGCATAACGTAATTGTACCCCTTCTCTTGGTGACGCCGCCACGTCCCTGACGAAACCGGCCTTGATAAGATTCCACCTCTTGAAGAAAATTCTGAGTGAGGGCGCTATACATTTTAGTGTTGGATTACCAGCTGTTTGCCAGCCTTGCTCGAGAGAAAATGATACGTGTACATTTATTGCACAACGTACTGTTGTAATTACGGGCCAAGCTAGCTGTGACTGTCTACTTTACACAGTACAAGTACTAGCATTACATACGTGTACAGTAGTATAATTCTTTGACTTCGAATACTAACGCCGTGAACGCACTGATTCAGACACTTGCCGTACAATCAAGGTTTTCTTTACTTCGTTATGAAATGAACTGATTTTCATCTTTCATTTTTGATTCTCAAACTGTTTCTCGCATAACTTTGTCACAAATTTCCCGGCTTTAACGCCGCTTCTGTTCTAAATTATTTGATGCTTCTGACCACCACTGTCACTGAGTTCTGTAACTAACTAACGTTAGGCCTAGGCCTAGTATAGCCTAACGCACTTATTACCGAAGGCCTAGGCTAAGTTGTTGTTATGGAACATTAGAGTGACCAACTGTTATTTACTTAGGCCCCATCATGTTGTTACTATGTAACGTATGGCAGGTATGATTACCACTACAGTGACATTAGCCGAAGTGCAAACATTTGAGGTAGCCTAGCCTAGGCCTAGGTGAATAGATAGAGCCGTGGTGCTATAGGCTGTGGGCTTCCAGTGTTTTGGTCCAAAGTAGGCCTACATCACAGTATGAGACTTATGAGTAGGCCTAGGCTAGTCTAGGCCTGAATGACAGAGCCAGGGTTTCCCCTGGTATTCTTTTTGGGAGGCAGCCACCTCACAGTTTTTGGCCACCACCTCACATAAATTTGCTATAATTACTGGCCCATACTGGAAAGTAGGGCCTTTCACAGAAAGATAATTGGCGTACATTTCTGTACGCCAACAAAATTGGCATATGGCATACCCGGCCGCTACAGGGAAAATAACAACAGTTGGCAAACAATTGCAACAGTTGGTGTTTCGTATAATTCCAAACACCTCCACCTTGGCATGATTTTTTGACGTATGGCAAATGTACTTTCTGGTGTGGTTACTGGTAGCTGATCGCTTCGCCCCCTTGCCAGATTGCCCCCAACCAGTTCTTCCCAAGTCTTTAACCAGTTCCCCCCAAGACCTGCCCATTCGCCACCAAAGACCTACTAGTTCGCCCCTAATCTTTCTGAAGCAGATCCGGCATTATTTTTCGGTTTTGGATTTTGGGCACTAATTGCATTTACTAGTATTCTTATTCAGGGCTTGAAGAAATGTTAATCATTCATCAGGAAAGAAGTACAGTTATTCTACAGGAACTAACTGCAATTTCCCCTCAATTTCTGTACAGTATTTTCTCGTGCAGAAAAGGGAAATTTCCCTCCAATTGCCAAAACTCCCTTCCAGAATTTTTCATGTACGGTAGTAGCTTTCCACCTTCCCAACCTTTGCATCCAGTATTCTTATGATTGTCTTTAGCACAGAAGTATGTATGTATCTGCATTGAGGAGTACTTGTGAATTTGAAAGTTGAGAAGAATAAAGATTTTTGAAGAATGTAGATGGATTAGACTGAGTTTATATTGGAAGTTGACGATGACCCAGTATAAAAACTGGGTGAGCGGACGTCAGTTGTTTAAGCTATTAGTGGGTATGGTTAGCACTTCTGGTTTCTCAAGTGTAGTTCTCAGTCTTCATGGGACATAAAGCAACTTCCCCCCAAAAAACTAATCTACAGTAATGAACAAGAGTTGTTATTAAATTAGAGGGCTCTTGATAACAGCTTTTTGGCACCTTTTCATGGTTCTATCCCCCTTGTTGGCTTCTCAATGTTGGCATTTTTGAGTGAAATCTGAGAAAAAAAATGTGTTTGGTAAATTTCCATCTTTCTGGTTTTCTTTTTTAGAAGGACAACCAGTTTTCACCACTTCTCTGTGCATCAACATCATGGATCAAATTCAGGAAATTGTGAAACCAGCCAAGGACTTTGTCAAGGATTCTGTTAGGCTTGTTAAAAGGTGCACAAAACCAGACAGAAAAGGTTTGTCATTTCATCTTGACAGCAATTTTAATGATAAGGGATCCTTATTGTAACCCTGGGTCACAGCGCCATGACATCCCCATGACACAGTGGCAACCACCCACAACGTTAGATGGAGTTCTTGTCAGTGTGAACACTTACAAGATTATGATTTCTTGAAATTCCCTGAGGTTGTAATTAGTCAGCCAGATTGAACATGTTCATTTGTAATCAGATGCAGTCAACCTGATGCAGATGCAGCCTGGGTCAAACCGCCAAGACTCTTACAGAAGTGTCTACAATTTATGCAAATTTTCTGCAATGGAGAGTCTTTGGTAGTCGTGGCAGTGTGATGTGGGCATGATAAGTTGGTCAAGTGTCGCTTTGACCAAGTCAAATTTTCTTTCTCCATCACATTGTTGGCAGTATTTTAGGTCTAGTAAGGCTCCAGCTATGGCTGTGAAGGCATAGCAATCAATTGCTCAATGATCACGTGTGAAATAAACGTTTAGTACAAAGCCATGGGTGGAAAAAGTTGGGAGGCTGCGAGCTCCTTCCCGGGAAATTTGGACATCTGGAGGGAACTTTCCCATTTCTGTACATGAAAATATAGGGAGAATTTTGGGGAAATTTTACTCCCTTCCTGGGAAATGAACATTTTCCAGCCCCAGTACAAAGCTAAAAGCAGTTAATCGCAGAACCTGCTTTGACAGTTTTTTATCCATTTGTATACTCTGATGATCCCAGGTTTTCGTTAAATGGAACATTCTGGGCATATTTGAACCTTGTAGGCTTCAAAGTTAAAGAAAGTTAAAGGATAATTTGGATTTTACCATGCAAGATAACATTTATTATTAATTCTGCATTACAATCAGTATCAGTCACTACATTCTGAAATTATTTTTTTTTGTGATGAGGTTATCGCGATCACTGGCTAAACGATCACAAATTTTTGAGGGGAAATGTTTAGTTACTTTGCTAAACTTTCACAGCCCTAGCTCCAGCGCTATTGTACAATTACATGAGACATTCGTCTGCAGCCGGTAAACAAGAACAACATTAAAGACTAAAATTTTGCTTTGTTTGTTAGCTTCTCTCTGCATGTGTAACTTGAGTTGGAATATTACATTGATTGAAAGAAATTTTTGTGAAAACTGAAGTGTAAGGAAACATTTATGTAAGTTTAAAGAGGCTCATTGAGTTGATATCGATAACTTAATGAGAGTCTCAAAGGGTCACTATCACATAACAATGATTATAGTTAGCATAACAGGTCAAGTTTCAAGTACAAAAGTCACAGAAAATGCTAAAATTTTGAATTTTCTTGTGTCCTGACTTGTAACGGTTTTGTACATAATTTGAAAAAGTGTCTGGTCACGAATTTTTGAAAACCGACTTCAACCGTTAAGCACTCACTCATAAAACGGTTATTTGTGTGTAGGGTATAGGGATTGTCTATGATAGACCATTTGTTATTGGTATGTGAAGAAAACTCAATAGGTTGGGAAAAAATTTGACGAATTTCATGAACCAACTCAATGAACCGCTTTAAGACTAGTCAGTGAAATGAAGATGGGTACACTGGACATAATTTAAATTGTTACTTTTAGTCATACATGTGTAGAACAGACTTGTAAGCAACAAATCTGTGTTGAATTGAAGAATGCACTGATGTGTGATAGATGGTGTACAGTTGTACACCAAACCATCTAATTACATCGTTTAGTTACTTTTTTACACTAATTCTTCAAAACCCTTTTGAAATTGATCATTTCAGAATTCCAGAAGATTGCCATAGCAACAGCAATTGGATTTTGCATCATGGGATTCATTGGATTTTTTGTAAAGCTCATTCACATTCCCATCAACAATATTATAGTGTAAGTACTATCTTCTGTGAAAAAAATAGTAGTTGGAGTCATGAGTTAAATCATTATGTGTGAAATATGGTGCTCTGGTGGAACAAATTCAGTAGAATTAAACACTCCATAATTGTAAGTATTCCAAATTTGATAAAAATTGTTGAGTAAGTTTGCCAAGAGGCAAGGCTTTATTGATTTCAGTGATTGTCAAGAGGAGCCTTTTGAGCCCTTTTTCCCACTGTGGGTCGGGGGTTATATAATACGCCCATGGTATTCCCTGCCTGTCGTAACAGGCAACTAAATGGGAGGACTTAAACAGTATGACACTATATAACACATTCATGTTTGTATGTCGTTAAATCTTACCTAACTAAATCTTTCTGTGGCTCCTGCACTGATTCCAGGAAAAAGTTGGCTCCTATCAAAATGTTCATCTATGGACATTTCCATTCAGGTTTTGGAATGAAGCCTTCCATTTTGAGACTTACCTTAAGACAGTAAAAATTTTCTCTTCTCACTTGATTTTGGCTGCCTCGTTAGTTTAAATGCAGAACTATAGGCCTCTAGACTCTATGGCAGAAAAATACATAGTCTGCACTGAGTGTAAAGTAGAAATGCAGTCGTCCCAACTTGAAGTATTGTAGTAGACTGTCCTGTTTCATGTTTTGCTCTCAAGAGTCATTCGACAACATTCTTCTCCTCAAGTGTGAAATTTACCAGAAGCACTTCATGGTTTCCATATGCAATATTGAAACCTAAAGGATGATGGAAGAAGATGCTTGGAAGAGAAAGAGGAAAATTTTCAGATTTAGCTATTGCTTCAAAATAGGGAAGATGGGAAAGACTGTTCTTGGCCTTTAATTTGCTTGCAGTCATTTATCATCCCTCCCCATCTGTTCATCTCTTCTGAAAATTGTGGAAACACTGTTGTTATTAAAAGCCACAGCTTATCTCCTTATTTGTAGGGCTTGATGTGTACTCATCTTGAATTTCACAAATGTGTGTATAATCGAAATAAGCAACACTGATGTAGCAAAACTTTTAATTGAGGATAGGCAAAAGTAGGATCCTACCATGTGTAAGTACACATTTCAATTTCCACTGTAGTACACAGTGAATCAGTGAAGCCAGTCATACCTGTGACAATGAAAGGTTCTGTGCAACAGTCAAGGGCAGATACATAAATGAACACATTTGTATTGCATATACCTTAATTTTCCTTTGTTATTGACTAGCTATGATTTTAACCTCTCTGACAATTGCCTGACTGTCAGTTTGTCAAGGGTTATTGAAATGATACACAAATTACCAGGCTTCGAAGAATTTTTTCTTTCCTACTTGTCCGACGGGCTAGCTGTTTTCTCAATCTACTTGCCCGCATAAATATCTACTTGTCCAGTTTAAATCTGTTGAGTACATATAATTTTTTAAGTCTGAAACTACAAATGCAGTTTTGCACAACTCAAAAATTTAAGGCTGGGTCACAGTCTTATAAACATGGATTATCCATGTAACGTGTACGTCCTATCCGTAGAAGGTTGCCACCGACTGGGACAAAAAATGCGCACCAAAACTGCCACCGTATAGTTAAAATTTGTATGATTTGACGATGACTCTTATATTTTAAACAAACGTTTGACTAGAGTGGGAAAGTATATCATATTCCTGCAATACGTGAAGTGATTTTGACCTTATCTTGCCATATTTCAAAAACATTCCAACTTTTGTGCAAAATCTGGGAATTGACTTACACAAAATCATAGCAGAGAGCCATCTTGGTGCGCTTTTTCTCACACGTACGTTAGGGACAATGTACCGTGCAGAATGCTCTGTCCATGTACAGGAAGTCCGTTGTCTGGGGGTACTTGCCCCGCGGGCTGCAACATTGAGTATGGTAGTTGCCCGAGTGATTTTTTACTTGCCCCGGGCTGTCGGGTGGGGGATTTGTCAAAGCCTGCATATTACATACATGTGGGAGATACTTCTTGATAAGCTACCTAAAATTGAGATGAATTGACGAATGATCCAAAAGAGTAGGCTGAATAGCCTGGAGTAAATCTATGATTAGTAGGTATCTGTTAGTTTGAGGTTGACTAACAGTAAGTACAAAAGTGCAAAATCTGGGAATCGACTTACACAAAATCATAGCAGAGAGCCATCTTGGTGCGCTTTTTCTCACATGTACCTTAGGGACAATGTACTGTGCAGAATGCTCTGTCCATGTACAGGACGTCCATTGTCTGGGGGTACTTGCCTGGTGGGCTGCAACATTGAGTATGGTAGTTGCCTGAGTGATGTTTTACTTGTCCCGGGCTGAGTAGGCTGAATAGCCTGGAGTGAATCTATGATTAGTAGGTATCTGTTAGTTTGAGGTTGACTAACAGTAAGTACACACCATAAATTTATGTTCTATTTGAAATGTATTATTTGAAGATTGCTATTTGATTTACTGTTTGTTTTACAGAGGATCATAACAACCGTATCACCATGACGACACATCATTTAGCCAACTTTCTAATCCAGTAACATCCCAGTCAAGTACCAGCACTAAATGTCTCTGCCAGGTACCAATTTCATCCAATTCAGGGTTGATCCTAGTCAAGATGAGGAAAAGACTGGTACAAGGCAACTCCATGTGTATATCATTGGCATATGAACAACTTCATGAGGGCTCGAAAGGTCCATTTAATTTCCAATTCTCTAAGTGGTTGTTGTGATGGAAGCAGACATATACTGGAATGTTGTAATATTGCCATCATCAGCATTTAATTCTGTTTTATTCATTTAAGTTTGAGAACTGACATCCCCCTTCCTTTTTGACCAAGAAAGTGTACAATAACTAGGACCACTTAGCTGTTATAACTATTTTATTGCCTGTTTTCCTGCAACTGAATAGTTTCCAAGAAGAAGCATCATCTATTCTCAAGCTGCCTCAAGATTATTCTTCAGCTGAATGCAAGAAAAGTGTAGAATATAAAAAAGGACAAACATCTGTCCGTTGGCAAAATATTAATTTGAAATGCATTAAGTTAAAAGTTGGTCCTTGGACCCAAATAGTGTTAAGGTAGGGTCCTTGGACTCTTTATGCACACTTATGATAAAACTTGAAGTGTCACATGGGATTTGTGGCATTTAGTTGTATCTTTTAAAATATATTTGTGAGGTACATTTTGAAAACTGTTCTGTCAGTGTATTTATTTTGGTTTAGCTAGACAAATTTCATCCAGTGTTTAAAGTTTGAACTAGAACACTTTGCCCAATGCTCAGCAGTTTTAGTTGTGATTTAATGTTCAATGGTCAAGAAATCACTTGGCTTGTCATTAACCATTACTGAGTACTGACAAGATAGGCCTTCCCTTTTGAATCTAGTATTATCAAAGTTTAAAGCTGCGGTCACACTAAAACAAATTTCGATCATATAAGATTTTTATGAGTTTTTACTTCAGTCTTCGCCATCTCTGGTCAGAAAGAACCCCAAACTCACCAGACCTGTGTTATTTGTATCGCAGGGCAATTATTTTGGATTTAATATTTTTTACTTCACATGGCCAGAGAGCTTTCATCAGATTAGACAATGTGAAGCCACATAAAATGATGATGCAAATTATATATTTTCACTAGTTGGCAAATGTTTTGCTTTTGCTAACCAGAGATGAAAAAAAGATTTTAACAAAAATCAGATTGGAATCTGATCCAAATTTGTTGTAGTGTGACCACGGCTTAAAAAGGAAGTTGCATGGTGATTGCTCCCAATCACGCTCCTGTGATTGGTATTTAACATTCTGCAGTGTACCCCATTATTAAGCCACTGTTCCCTAGGACTGGTTCCCTAGGACTGGAAGGGGTGGAAGGATCCTTGGTCTTGCACCACTGCTGTACAGCTAAACCAGACAAGACTTTTCTGCTGAATCAGACAATTTCCTGAAATGTCCAATTTAAAACCCCAATCTAAAACACCCTTAATCTTCGTGCAAACAGCTATTCCAAACAGCAAATTTACAATTTATGGAATGTTCCCAAGTGGTCCTCCCAGGATTTTAATCCAGTGATCTTGAGTATGCAAAACCAGTACACTGAACCACCAGACCCAGCAGCAGAGGTCAAGGGGCGACTGGCTCCCCTCTTCCCATACCAAAATTGCCTACCAGTGTGCTTGTTAGGTTTTAATACAGTCTGCAAGTTTAAAGGGAGGAGCAGCCCCCAGCCCCCCAGCCCCCCCAGCCCCCCCTCCCCCCCACCCAACTTGAAGTAGTGTAGTAGACTGACCTGTTTCATGATTGGCTCTTGAGAGACATGTGAAAATATTTTTCTCCTCAGCTGTGAAATTTACTTGTAGCAACTGCTTGATTTACCTTGAACATGCAATATTGAAGTTCTAAAATATGATACAAGATACTTCAAAGAGAAATAAGAGCAAAATTGTGAGATTTAGCTGCTGCTTCAAAACAAGTTTGCACCCCGACCAAAATCCTTATCTCTATCATAGATCAAACCAACTTTTATGTGCCCCCACACTCCCTTTAATACAACTTTTTGACCTAAGTGAGGTAAAGCCTTACACCAGATTCAAGCCAATGAGCCACAACTGGGAAAAAGGCCATTGCCCACTCCACTTGAACCAATTGGTTGGAAACTGGGCCTCAAAACTCCATCTAACTACACCAAATTCAACCTTGGCTTCTGTTTATAGTTTGTCATGGGTAATCTTTAGTGATAGTGTGGAATTATTGATTTGAAAGTTGTAAAGCTGCATAACTAAGATGATGTGCAATGGTAGGTTTTGTATATTTAGCTCTGTGGATCCTCGGAGCTGTTACTTATTCGTATTTCATAACTTTGAGTCAAATTTAATAGCTCCTTAGCCAAAACAAGTTCCAGTCCAGCTGTGAATTCACTCTTGTTCAAGATTCCAACAGTAGTTGTACACAGTACAATACACAATGCTCCTTTTGCACTATCTAGAAGATGCCTTGTACTTTTTTCCAACAGATGAAGGAAACAATGATAAGAGAACTAAATATTTTTTAACATAACCAAGGTAAGTCAATCCAGTGCTGAGCTATCTGCCCATGGTCAACTATAGAAAATGGTGGTCTGTCAAAATATTTGAGGGCAAAGCTTCTCCCATTTCCATAGGTCTAGCACAGGTAGAGTGAGGTGCTGTCCCCAGTAGGTTCAGAATATCACAACCAGCAAGATCTTGACATGGGCCCCTGCAAAAAAGCTGTGGACACTGCAGTTCACCAGTACTTTGAAAATCTATACAGTAAGCTGGCCTAGTACAGTGCACACCAGAAGAACATTTCCCAACACATTACAGGGACAAATTAAGAATTCAAACTTTGCATTTCAGTTTGAAGGCATCATGGGTTCTGTTTTACAAAACTGATGGAAACACTGTCCATGAATGAACAAACAGCCCTGACCATTTTTGCACTTGTGTAGCAATTTGAATACCTTGTGTACCAAAATGAGATGCTATAAGCATAGCAAATTAACTGTTCCTTGGAACAGGCATAAGGTAGTGCTCATAGACCACAGTGCCAAGGTCATGAAAAGTATCTGCCCCCCCTCCCCTCCATCAATGAGAGAATTTGCAATTGTAGTATGTGGTAATAGCTAAACACCAAATTTACTGATTTGCTCTGAAAACTCACCATCTACAGATAAATGATGCTAGAGTCTTGGACAAAACTGTTGGAAAACCTGCAGCCATTTTGTCATGTGTAAGAACATGCACAAATTGGGAACCTTTGTTCCATTCACAAATTCAGTCCCTCCCCCTTTCCTCCTTGTCCCAGTACAATTTGGGTCCAACTGATAATGGTGCATTTGGAATTGACCTTATAATTCCCAACACTGTGTAGGGGATCAGGAATGAACGGGGTAACAAATTAAGGTGTGTTTTGTCCACGATTGTAGCATTTACCAAGAAAGAATGTGTATAGGTGAATCTCAATAGCACCAGTGTTTAGCGAGTGAAGGCAGCCATCTGTGGGGTCCATTTACCTTAAATCAGCTTTATTTGTTGTCTACGTGAATTTCAAACCCTCATATTCAGTGGAATTGAAGAAATCAAGATACAATTCAGTGTAGAACCATTCATGATACAGGAAAGCCAGAAAATTGAAACATTAAAAGGTGATAGACCCCAAGTTATGGCCAACTGTAACCAGACCACCACTTGCTGTCTGGATTCATCTATTGCTGAATGGATATTGACTTGACAAGAGGACTTTAAAAGTGAGATAAATGTGGTTTGGTGGGAGATAAATTTATTGTAATATACTTTGGTTATCAACTAGTACTGCTTAATTCAAACAAAAGGCAAGAATTTCATTATTTACTATCTTTCTTAAAAAACTGCAAGGAATATTCCCCCTTGCAAAATGACAAGTCCCCTTTTAAAACTACAAATATTCTGATACTGAGTAAAGCCACACACTGCTTCATGCATTATTCATGGAAAATCATTACACTTGGCATTTGATTCTATATAGTTGGCAAAATCCAAATTGTATAATTAATGATACTGCCAAAATTCCATGTTCATAATAAAAGTGCCAGAAAAATGACTTGCATAAAGAGGCTCGTTGAGTTGATATTGATTGGTACCTTAAAAGGAGTGTTTAAGGGTCACTACCACATGACAATGCTAACAGTTTGCATAACAAGTAAATTTTCATTCCAATAGTTACAGTCCAATAGTGAAAGTTAAAATTTTGAGTTTTGTTGTGTCCGGACTTGTAATGGTTTTGTGCCTTATTTGAAAAAGTGTCTGGTCACGAATTTTTGAAAACCAAATTGAACCGTTAAATACTTGCTCATAAAAAAGTTATTTGTAAGTAGGATATGGGCATTGTCTAAGTTTGACCACTTGTCATTGATATGTGAAGAAAACTTAACAGGTTTGGACTTGAAAAATTTGTTGGATTTCACGAACCAACTCAATGAGCCGCTTTAAATAATCTGTTCTTTGAATATTACACTTACTTCTAATGCATCAAAGATCAATCCAGGCAAGATATGCCACATGATAGCATAGGAGATTATTTAATGATATCAGAAAAATGTCAAGTCACCTCGGTCACGCAGGACTGTAACTCCAGTTACTCAACTGGTATTTGGTGGGATATTAACCTTACAGAAGTTACATTAAAAATAATGATAAAAGTGCTGAATGCCCTCAAAATATACAAGAAGGTTTAGAAGGAATTTCAATTAATTCAATCAGGGTTGTTTTATTTAAATCACACTGATTAAAATCATGATTTTAATTGAAAAAAATCATGATTTAATAAAAAAAAATCTGATTCAAATCGATTTGTTTGATTTAAATCACAGATTTAAATCATAATTTTAAAAAAAAAATAAAAAAAAATCAACAAACCTGAATTCAATTCCATTTTAAAGGAAGAAGGTGAAGGACCATTTCTAAATTTCCAAAAAGGAGGCTGTGTTTTGCAATATGCATTACTGCAACACCCCAAAAAGCACTGTGAATACACAGATGATCGGGGTACACACCCACAAGGCTACACACTGTGTATGAGCAAATCAAATAGCAACTGTACCGCTATAGTTGCCTATAAATTTGTGGCTGGATAAGTAGGGGTACCTATGATATGTGCCATTCATGTCTTTTTGAACATGATCACTTCATACTAGCCACCATCTACATCCCAGAACACGGTACATCTCTCAGGTGTTTCACAGTACCAGGTTCACAACACTCAGCATTCTGCATCTTTAGCATTAGTTTACTAGTAATACTAACAGCTGGAAAAACAGAACATTCTGATTTTTTGTGGGTTTCAAATCTCTGAAAACGGAACAGTTCCACTAAGTTGACATGAAGGTTACATCATATCTAATAGAAATAAATCTTCCTCTGATTTATTCTTTTAATATTTATGATTTGCAAGACTGATTTGTGTTTGGTTTTATCAAAGACATTTGAAAAGACCATTCCACACCCAGTTCAATTATTCACTGGAAGGGGAATAGGCTGACCAAAAGTCAAACACATGAATGATATAACTTTTCACTTTGCAGCACTGCCTACTGCTGTAAAACAAATGTAAATGATTTGCATATTTAATAAGCAGCACCTACCTTGTCATACTTAGAACCCTATTTCTAGCCATTCTTTTCATAAAACGAGCTACATTGTTTCCATTCTGAATGATGCTCTAAAGCTGACAGACATTCCAACCTTTCCACAAAATTTGATGTCAGAATGATGTCTTAACAATTTCAAAATAAATAACTTAGGGTCGCTAGCACCACCTTTTACAATGATATCATAATACAATAATACAAAATAGATTTTTTAATTATTTTCAATAAACTCTAGATAAAAATTTTGCAGTCATCTGCAAGAGACCACATATTAAACATTCTTTAAACATTTGATGAAAGAACCTAATTTTCAGTTTTAGTATGAATACATCTTGTTCAACCTGATGTTACCCTGTCAAATATAACTTCATATGCAGTAGCGTAGCCATTCGCGTGGTTTTGGGGGTTGAAACCCCCCCCCATGACCCAATCTTGAAATGCAAAACACACCTAATATAGTGGTTTTTTCTCTCTCCCCTTAGACTTTTTCCTCATGTTGTGATCCAAACCCCCCACCCCATGACACAATCCTGGCTACCCTACTATGATATGAAGAGAGAATAAATATTATTCTGAGTATAAATTTACATAAATTGTATAAAATAAAGCCAGCCTACATAGATACTTAGAAGTATATTTCACAAATCAAAGATATCTCCAGTTAAATGTAATAGCAGTGACTTGCTTTTTCATGTTATTTACAATGGCACCACAAATATAAACAACCTATCAAACATTTAACCCTTTACCGTTGTGCTCCGATCGGGGCATTTTTGCGCGCCTCGGGAGTGGGCAGAAAAGCGGACGTGGCCCGCCCCGCATCGGCTTCCGTAGGCCATTGACCCCGTGACCTTAAACTATTGTCTCTCTCGTTGTTGTGGCCGAATTTTCGGGTAGCTACTCGCAGTTTCAAGCTCCGCGTGAAACAGTAAAGATGGGTGACAGCCGAGCTCTCCACAGGTGTCCAAAAGGACCCAAACAACAGTAAAGGGTTAAGTACATTAAGCACAAAAACTATTGCATTTTTAGAAACAGAGTTTTCAGAAAAACTGAACAGGCATAGGCAGATGTTTTGAGACAGCGGAGTGGGACGGAACAATATGCATAGTGTATACTCTCCTTGTTTGAAAATGTTCTAAAACATGGCACCTAAGACAATTTGTTGCAATATCTGTGTTTATAACCAAAAAATACTGCAAATCTTGACATTGTTCACTAATGAGGTTCATCCTTAAAGTTAGGGAGTATAATTTTTGAACTGATGGAATTAAAACTCTCCCTGTCTCTCATATCCAACACCTGGATGGCACACTGGCAATTAATTCATCAACCTAGCAATAAACCTATCATTTCACACTTGTCTTGATATTTATTATTTTGTTTCATCCAAGACGCACCTTTATTTCACCCCAGATAGTATGGTTGCACAGATTGAACTGGAAGGTGGTAAGTCCTGGGATAGACCTAGAGCTATGTGATCATGTAGCTTAACCACCCCCCAGCTACAATTTAGCATTCAGTTTATTGTTCCTTGCCATTAATTGCAACTGGTGGGTGTCCTTGGCAAACCTCTCCTCCTACTTTCATGCTAGTCCATTGTCATTGCTACCCTGTTTTCTACTACTGTTTAGGAGGTACTGTACACAAGATATGAAACCAAAATTTATGGTTCATATTTTTTATCATTTTAAGCACTCAGCAGGTGCAATGGGCCACAAGAGTTGTTTGATGAAATGACTCAAACAGTTGATAGGAACCTTAGGACTGAGCAAATTTTGATAATATTTGGAGTTAGTTTTACAGACACAGTTAATGCAAATTGAGCGCTAAATGATTTTGCGATTGAAGATTCACCAATTTCACTGAATGATCACAGCCCTAGATAGACCATCACTTCGAAACATGTAACGATTCCTTCTCATCATAATTATCATTTTTTCATCATATATGTAAACTAACATCAAACTTAATTGAATATATACCAACTAATCCTATTCACCTTGAGCTATTCAGCTTTTTCATTTCCCTTCAATTGTCTGTTCACCTCTATTTGAAGTAGTATTACGCAAAGTACCTCCCCATATCCTCATCACTTAACTGTTAAAATCATGCAACTGCTCTTCAATTTACCCTTGCTATGCAATGTTTAGACTTTAAAATTTTCATAAAAGATTTTCTAACTAAAAGCTGATTTCATTTATTATCTAAGGTGACATCTTAGACTTAAAGTAAGGATGATGTGAATGCATATTCCTAGTAACAGCATAGAAACATGACTTGCCCATCTCTGCCATGGCCATGACCCAAACTCCTCTAGACCTCACTGAGAGGAGGGTTAGGGCATTAGTTAGACCCTGCCTAACTTGCCCAACTCCTGCCATCCCCATGACCCAAACTCCTCTAGACCTCACTGCCTTAGCAAGACCCTGTGCCTTAGTTAGACCCTGTGCCCCACAACTGTTCTCATACTGCTGGCATATTATAGAATACAACAGGAAGCACCAGCACCATAATGCTGGCTCAGTACTGGACTTTCAAGAGAACCTAAACCCAACGAGATGAACATGGATATTGGACTTCCTCATCTGGAGTACATCTCTACCTATTAACTTGATGAAAGGAGGCCATCGCTTTCAGTCTTGCATTCTATTGTTTTAGGTTTCTTTTAGTTTTAGCTTTTTTATGCCCATGGTCCACAGGACTGGAGAGTCTGTTGTTATTGTGACTTCCTTACCACCTGTCTCCAATTTGTTGGATGTACTCACTAGGGCTCCGAATTGCATCTCCTGGTTTTCTATAAAAGTGAAATATACGTAAAAGATGAAGTATGAATGACAGTGTTCTTTAAGGTAATGAGCAGTCCCCCCAAACTTATTTACCAAACTTTTACCCGACCTCACAAAGGGGAGGTTGGGTGTAATAAAATCCTTCTTACCCAGTTGGTTACCTAACAGATAAACTGTTGTCATTTTCTCCCATTTTGCATGGTTAAAATTTTTATGGGTAGGATCCACCGGAAGTCCAAGACCAAGTTAAATTGGGTTAGGTACAAAATAAACAATATAAATGGTCACAAAACTAGTTTCTGAATAAAGCAGAGGACTTACTAATGAATGCCTGTGGCCTTTTTCCCATTTAAGGGGCACTGGATTATTTTTCCTGGCTCAATTGCATATGTGGCATATCATACACAATGGCAGTAGGTTTCAACTTTTAAATTCTTTGGTATGCCTCAACCTTGTAATTAAAACCCGGCCTCCTGTGTGAGAAGCAGGAGAGCTACCACTAGAACAATGAACCTATCACAAGGTCTGACGATGTTAATAAATAAAAATATGAAGGATTAATGGTGAAGTAAAGAATACAAGAAAGAAGCAAGAAGGCTGGCTAGGTCTTCATCATCCCTCACCAAATGGTTTGATACCAAATTTTCAAGGAATGAGAAGGCCTTTTCAGAATCACAATGCAAAGTGGTAAAAGATCCCCCTAACACTTGTTTTAAGACTTCATGAACTAATCTGGCACATACTATGAGCCATGTGGGGGGGGGGGGGGGCACATGCAGTCACATGTTGTTGCTTTTAAAGGCATACACCATTAACCAAGCCATTTTTAGGACTATGGTCATGAATTTGCATGTAATGTAACTGTCTTTGTGCAGTTGTTATTTCATAAGGGGAACAAATCCATTAGACTATGAAAGCCAACTTGTCCCTGTCAAATAACCAAATTTAATCCTTTTGTTGGATAAACTTTCGCTGATAGACAGTTGTTTGTCTGGCTTCCTCACCACAAGCCCTGTTTATGTATTCTAATTCATGGTGGGTGCAGAAAAATGAGACATTCAGCTGATCAAGGAAACAAATCAAATTACATGCTAAAAAGGAGACAGAGATGAGGTAAGATAAGCTCCCTGAGATTTTATAGGACAGCCAGCGGAACTTACCAAACAGAGCTAGGGGAGAGCCTTCTTACATCCCCAATGGAGTTGTATACAATATGTACTGTACCCAGTTGTGCACAGGAGTGCACTCTGTGAATACCACATGAGTGATTAGCCCTTTTGCTACTATAGAGGGTTTCTCCTGCTACACTCAGCTATGCATTATATAACATACACCAATAGATACGTACAGGTTCTACATATACTAAGAGGAAATCTGAACTGGCCTTTCAAAAACAAAATACCAAATTTGATCCAAATTGCTCAATTGGTTGCCACCCAACGTGAACTTGTAATTCATAAGAAAATGGCTTCTCCCACATTTGTGGTCTTTTAACGTCATAAAACAACTGCCCTTCGAGGCCTGTTTATTATTATTATTATAAGTATTGTGTGGAGGTTGTCATATTTGTGTTCACCTGCGCCCAAGATGGCACACATATACATCTCTTAAACCCTAATCCTGTCCAAACATCAAGACACACCATGGGCTAATAAAAAGCTATTCCAGGATACAGCAATGCAATGGTTTTGCAGCAAAACTGTTCATATATAGCAATGCTGAATTGTAATTTTACAGTGAAACCATGCCTAGCAAAGGGGTTATAACTTGCTATTGTAGATGTGTCTGGGCGGTGTACTGAAGCCACTGACTTCCTGTATACATGGACAAAGCATTTAATGAGTACATGCTTTCCATAGATTGTCGCCACTGACTGGGACAAAAAGGCGCATTAAGATGGCTGCCGTGAAGCTATAATTTATATGATTTGACGACAACTCTTGTTATATTTTAAACAAAAGTTAAACTTGAATGGGAAAGAAAATCATATTCCTGCAATAAGAGAAATGATTTGACCTTAACTTGCCATATTCCAAAAATATTTCAACTTTCTTGCAAAATCTGGGGATTGACTTGAGCAAGTCCAAACTTTTACACAGAATCCTAGCAGATAGCCATCTTGGTGCACTTTTTCTCATACGTACGGTAGCTACAATGTACCATGCAGTATGCTCTGTCCATGTATAGGAAGTCAGTGACTGCAGCACAGGTGTCTTTTGTCTAAATTGAAATTTTTATCTTTGATCACAAAATCTTGCAAATAGTAACACTGCAACAAACCGCTAGCAACAGGATGCAAAACCAGACTATGGCCAGCATATTGAAGCTGATCTTGTACAATGCTCAAGTTGCCTAAGCATCAGACATTCTCATGAATATGTTAAAATTAATTCCTGCAAGTGCTGTCACCAGAATTGTAACCAAAAAGTGGAAACACCTCCAAAACCCACAATCCAATGAGAAGAAGAATAGCCAACCACAATGACTTGCTTATTATGCTATATATATTGAGTGATTTCTCTTACCCAGGTTATACTTCAATCCTGTTGTTGTGATACTGTTACATCTGCCCCCTATTGGTATCAAAGAACAGCACCTGTCCTCCAAACCACTGTCGACTTCCAGAATATAGCTACCCTGTAAAATAACAAAATTATAGAAAGTATGCATTCACTTGATTTAGAAAATGGAGCAGTTTTCTCCATGACTGGACAAGCAGCTTTGACATTAATTTATGCCAATGTCCCAGACATCCTTTGGGAGGTAATCCTGTAACAATTGATACATAGACCAAACACTTACTCATTCGGCACTTACACTTGGAATTGATACCAATTTGCACATTTGTTTCACACATTGCAAAGGGTGAATACTTCTTTAAATTTTACAAGAACCTTTATGCTTTTAGTTGGCAATACACTAGGAAAGAGCAAAATAATGCTCTAGCTGGCAGCTCCCCTAAGAGAATTTAAACCGCATGTTTGGTCTAACGGTATAGCATCCGCGTCTCACGCGGAAGGCCCCGGTTCACTTCCCAGGTCGGGTCATACCAATGACTCTAAAAAAGGAACCCACTGCCATTGTGCGTGATGCTCCGCATAAGCAATGGAGTAGGGAAAACAATCCAGTGAGCCACAACTGGAAAAAAGGCCCTAGCCAGCTCAACTTGAACCACTAGGTTGGAAACTGGGCCGTTAAACTCTGTCTAACTCTAACCCTAAGAGAATTTACAGCTGGCTAGCCTGGATCAGCAATGTACCACTGTGTGAGCATCCAAATATTGAGTGCAAACAATATAAGCTTAGCAACGGGGAGTGGGATTCCTGGCCGGGTCAAAGTAAGGTGAGTTTTTCATCCAAGAGCAATCTACAGTGTTCCCATATGAACTGATATAAATTTCAAAAAACACCACATTGTTGGAGCTGATACCTTCTCTCACATTTGTGGTCACTTCACATCCTGAAACAACTGCAAGGCCCGACTATTATATGCATGGTCTTCAAGTTTATGTAAGTAGGTCTCATGCAAACATATATAATGCAGCAAGGTGTGAAACAGGAAATCAGGTTTAGAAATTTATTTAAGCACTTTTTGGGCAAAAATTGTGGTATCAGGTTCACAGTTTCTTGGAGGCAAGAACCTTGCAATGTTGAGCAACTGACAATGATGGGGGAAAGTCCCTTGATGTGTACTCCAAGACAGAGCAGACAACACAATACCAAGTGCTGAGTTCCTGAGATTTTTAATCTTATTTCAACTCCAAGCAGGGTGGAAATAAAAAGAGATATATGGTGTTTAATTGTTTATTCCTTTGACCTTTGCAGAAAAATTGTGCATCTTCAAAGGGATGGATTTGGGAAGTCTCCTGCCAAAGAATTAGCTCCATAATTAACAACACCACTGATGGTAATATAGTCCATTAGGACAACATCCATTTATATTCTAAATGAACAAATATTCTGAGAAGGATTATTTTAGGAAAAAAATATGTACAGCTCCCTGCTGACATTTATACAGAATAAAATCCACTACTCCCTCATGCTAACAATAAAGATGAAGGAGTTAAATGTAAAATACACAAAAAAGGAAAACTAAAATTTCTTAAAAAAAGTTAGTACCAATTGTCTATCCAAGAATGCCTAAAGTGAGTGATACACAAGGTTTTGTTTTCCATATGATGCCCTTGTCATCATAAAGTATTATTCTGCTTCCAATCTAATCTGATTCTGCATTTCATTCTACAACTCCCATTCCTGCCTTCCCTCCTTTCGCATACTTGGTAATTTTTACACAATCAATGCAAAAGTATGCCTCCTGATTCCAATTTAAAGCCTCCAACAGGGTTCTGCACCTTAAACAAAATAAAATTTCATGACTTTTCCTTGACTATTTCATGATCAAATTATTATCTGATATCTGATCATCTTGAATGGTGTCATGATTTTCATGCCTGGAAAATGAAAATAAAATTTCATGACTTTCCCAGGTTGCAGGAACCCTGCTTCAAGACCCACAAAATCACATGCAAATTCCTACATTTCTGAATTTCCACTGAGGCACCTTCAGTGTTTCTATGCCTCACAAGTGAGCCCCCAGCCTTTCTCTACACATTATCTGCCCTTGAATGTTCAATACCTTGTTGACATATCTTCAGATTGTGGCAGCTATGTTTGTGTTATTTACAAAATGGTATTCACTTACTGGCATAAGCAAGCAAGCCAGGTTGTCATCCCCAATCAAATACACGGGATACCTTAGCTTCTTTGTAACATCAAACAAGGTATTAATGATGGAAATTGTGTGGTCGAATCTTCCCCCAAAGGCTCCTAGGGCAACAAGACAGTCTACCTGTAGGTTTAATTAATCACACGAACAAAGTAAATTACAAATGTTCAATTAACTGCACTGGCCCCCTCCCCATTCTTGCAAATTTGTGGAATACAAAGTGTGGACATATTATTTAAAATCTGAGAGAATGCTTAAGAATAGCATTAAGAGTAAATTTTATTATAAGCAACTGTCATACAGTATTACAGTTACAAAGCAAATTTCAGCTTTCCTAGTCCTCATCTCACTGTAACTACAAACACTATGAGCTGGCCATATTTTATCTCTTCTGCAAATATTCCAAGCTCAATAAATTGGGTCAATGTATAATTTACTAACACCATGGGGGTTCTACATTGCTGAGACAACTGCAATGCTTCTGACAACAAAGTGGCAGCTAAACTGTCAGGTGCGAGAGGAAAGTGAACTGTTTGCTGAGCTAGTCAACTGAAAATACCAGTACAGATTGGCAGTTGCAAGTCTTTGGGTTCTCTGAATGTTGCATCCCAGACACATAATAGGTGCAGCATGTAGGTGTATTATTTCTAGATTGAAAACAGATTTCAAAGTCTATCAAAGTCTAGAATGCAAAAAGTGTCTGCCATTCCTAAGCTGAGATATCACACAATTAAAAGTTTTTCAGTTTGTGATCACTGGGGACCTCAAGTGACCTTTGATGTCCATCAGAAACTAGAAGGTTTTTCCTCTCACAATGAAGAATACATATACCAAGTATAAAAATTGTCAGTCATTCCTATCTTAAGATATCATGTTTACAAGCAAATGTGACACAAACACAGAAACAAACACACAAAAACACACACACACACATTTACAGTGCAGATAGGGGACATGCACCAATACTGTATGTACAAAGAAGGGGCATCCTCTTTGATCTAGTGAATCAGGGACAGTTACAAGTTTCAATACCAGAAAACTGGGGATACCAAAAAGTCTACACACTCAGTTACACATGAATGAAGATTAGAATAGAGCATTCCCTCAGATCAATAACATTGTATGCACTTATCTAACACCCCATTGTGCATTATTTTGAACATTCTAGGAATGTGGATATCCCCAATTTGCGGAATATGCCCAGTTACCAAGTAATTTGTCCTGTGTTTATCCCACAGACTTGTATACATGGACAGACCATGTAACATGTATCCTATCCGTATATGGTCGCCAACGACTGGGACATAAAGGCACACCAAGATGGCCGCTGTGAAGCTATAAATCGTCTGATTTGACAACGAATCTGCAGTATTTTTAGCAAAAGTTGAACTTGAATGGGAAGCAATATCATATTCCTGCAATGCGTGAAGTGATTTTGCCCTTACCTTGCCAAATTTCAATATTCTTGCAAAACATGGGGATATACTTGAGCAAGTCCAAACTTTTACACAAAATCATAGCAGACAGCCATCTTGGTGCTCTTTTTTCACACACTACGGTAGCACCAATATACAGTACAGTATGCTCTGTCCATGCGTAGGAAGTCCGTGGTTTACCCCCAATACACGTTCTTTACAAACCCACACACTTATGACATTACTATCGCATTCCTTGCCTGCCTTCTGGCAAGTACATTATACAACTATGATGGATGAATAATAGCATTGGGTCCAGAGGACACACCTAAGTCTATTAAACATCAGGCGAGTATACACTTTCTGTAAAATAGATAAAAGGAAAGGTTGTGTTAAAATATTGACAAAGTCAGGGAGTTCCATAAATGCAGGGCTTAAATAATTGACAGAATGGATAGCCATGGCTATCAGGCCTTTATTACTGATGGCTGTGGTGCCCCTCAGGTGATTCTTTTGACGTATCACAGACCACAGTCAAAATTACTCATTTTGGCTGCACCCTTTTTCAAGATTATTCCAAGCTCTGTAATACATACATGCAACTTATTATGTTCCAAGGTCCTGTCAACAATCTTCAAGCATTTGGTGAAATCTGTAATGCTTTCATCTTGGGTTTCAACCAACTTTGCACCCTGTGAAGGAAAGCAAAATCAATCAAAATTCCAAACGTAATACTAGATTTCATAAATTTTCATCACGAGGTCAGTAAGTTAGACTTCTTTGTGCCATTCTCACATACAGTAGCTCCATTCTTCCCCAATGGATATAATTTTGTCAAATTAATTCAATTTTGTGATAAACAGGACAGCGTTATATGTAGTTGACCTTATATCTGAGGCCCAGGCAGTCCAAAACCCACCATGTTTTAGAAGACCAATTAGGAAGGGCTCTTGATAGTTAGTGGGTGCAAAAAATTCCCAGGGATAACCCCCCCCCAACCCCTTACATCTTCACATTTTGTGCCCATCTCCCTTCCTTGATTTTTCCTTCAAGGCTAGAAACCAACAAGGGGGGGGGGGTTGGAGTCAAGAGGACAAGATGGAATAGGTGGCATATGGGCCAACATTTACAGAGCCCTGGAACTTCTAAGAGACTATACAGATAGATATAAAGATACTACAAACAGCCCATCAATTGGAAAATATTGATGAGTTAGTTAGTTAGATAGAGTTTTAGGCCCAGTTTTCAACCTATTGGTTCAAGTTGAGCCGACCAAGGCCTTTTTTCTGGTTGTGGCTTACTGGCTTGTTTTCCCTACTCCATTGCTCATGCAGAGCATCATGCACAACGGCAGTAGGTTCCTTTTTTAGAGTCTTTGGTATGACTCAACCTGAGAAACGAACCCGGGCTTTCAGCATGAGAGAAGGATGCTCTTACCATTAGACAGTTAGACCAAATATTGATGAGGAAATGAGTAATGGCTAAAGCATGACATGATTTCATGTAAGTGCTGTAACTTCCTATAAATGTACAGTACATGAAAAGTTACATAGTCAACGATACCTTGTCCTTCATATATTGCAAGGCATCTGGCTGGGCAGAGTCGAAGTCACCTGTGACCAAGTCAGGAACAAAACTGTATGATTGACAGAAAAAAAATTTACTGAATAAAAATCTGCAAATCTACCAAAATTACTTCCAATTCTTTAAAAAATAATATAAACTTGTTCTTGCTTAGATTAGTTGTTTCTAACTCTCCAATGATCACTTTCATTTTACCTGTCACCTTACCCTCCCTTTGGCTCCCCTGAGGAGAAAGGTAAGCCTGTGAGAAGACATTGGTAAACACTGGGGCATTGCAAAAACATTCACGCTAAAAATGTTGGTTCCAGCTGGAGACTTCAAAGCCTAAAGAGTTTTCAATATTCTCAGCTCAGAGACCCTTATCATACTTTGTGGTTGTCCAGACAATCTAAATGCCATATGGTCAACCGAAAGTTAAAAAGTTGGTTGTACAACAGAAAACTTTTTTTTCTCAGAAAGAAAAAAATTATCTTAACTTTCGTTAGATAATTTTATTCAATATCATACTAAACTACTTTCTAAATGTATAAGACCACTTGAACCAAACTAGGAGTCTCAGCCCAAACTTATGGAAGACTAAAATGCAAATTTTACTCCGTAAAGGCCATTTGGACACAGACCACTCAGCAAAAGACCACACCTCAGATTTCTCCACATTTTATGGATGGATTAAAAAAGAAGGATATTTCACCAAATATCCCTGCGAACTCAAATTTTGGAAACCTTGCTGTACTGTAGGTAGGGGGATTGGTTTGTTTATCCTGACCAGGAAGATATGCATTGCATGTACAGTACATACCCCCAAACACCTCACCAAACTTGCCTATTTTCAACAACCAAATGGCACAAAGGGTACTGGTGAAACAATGTTTGATGGTAAAGCAAAAAATATGCTAAAATTACTTTGGACAACAAATTTCCTTGCCAAGTTAAAAAAAGAGAAATTGTTGTCTGGTGGACAAACCACTATCAAATTTTCTGAAACTTGAGGCCTGGTTGCCTGATTTCAGCAATGTATCCATGAAGGAGAACACATTTGAAGTGATGAAGCACAACCCAGAGGTTCAGGGTTTGACACCCAGCTGTGTCAAGGTATAGTAAGCTGTGTTTATCATCTGTCCAATGGATTTCTCATCTGAACTGTCCTTTTGAGAGGATAATAATTGTTGAACTAGCAGTGCCACACAAAGTGAAGTTGTAATTCAGGCTTGGTGGTCACTTAGCCTAATAAATTAAGCAATTTTCCTTCAAGGTTTACAGAGTTAAGGCATTGTACTAAATGAACTAAATGAACTAGAGATTAAAGTCATGCTCTGTTTATACCAGTGATTACCAAAAATTCATGGTCACCCCATTTTAAGTAACAGCAATAAATGGCAACCAAAATTTAGAAACCCAACAATAATTGCACATTAACATACACAATGGCCGTTCTTCTTCCCAGTTAGGCAAACTGTGCAACTGCGCATTAATTGTACTTAACTACATGTAAGCAAACTGTGTAGTGTTCACACCTGGTTAGATTTTGCCTGTCATCTCAATCAGAACTGCTGCATAAGTGATTATTTTACATTTTGCCAAGGAAGTGACAAATTTTTGAACATTTTGAAACTAGTTTGGCACCTCATGGTAAGTGTTTTGTGACCCCAAGGCTGGGAAATCATGGTCAATACACATGAATTTCCCAGGTCCAAAGGTGAATCATTGTGTCAATAAAATTTACATTTAGGTCAGTCAATTCTCACCCAAACTCAGTACAATTTTTGTAGTAGTCTATAGAAATTCTCCATTGGCACAGTTTTTGGATTGACAGCAAATTTTAAAACTGCAGAGTGCTGCAGCTCATATTATACTGAGCGTGTGCTGTACTGAGAATGATCTGATTAAACCTTGGGTTTTGTATACTAGGTCTGAAGCAGAAAACTGAGATTTGTGTCTGGATGCTTTGGACAGCTGTGAGAAAAGCTTAAAGGTAAAGAGCAGTCCCCCCAAACTTATTTTGAAGAAAAAGCTAAATAACTCAGTTTTCATCTTATTTCTCTTCAAAGTATCTTTAATTAATTTTATGACTTTACTATTGCATATTCAAGGTAAACCAAGAAGTTATTTCTGGTAAATTTCACATTTGAAGAGAAAAAACATTGTCACATGACTCCTAAGAGCCAATCATAAAACTGGACAGTCTACTACACTTCTTCAATTTGGGATGACTGCTCCTGCCCTTTAAGTACATAGGTTCAGGAGAATTGGAATTGTCTGGGGTGAGAGGACATGGTCTTTAACCCTACTGAAATACAGTAGCCACTTACTCGGTCTCTGTCTTTCTAAAAAATTTCCCCACATGGTCATTTAATCACCCATTTCTAACACTCCAGTCTATTCATAATAAAACCAAAGCCAAAAATCTGGCCCAAATCCTTACTCTGTATCTTTTTTTGAATTCATGATGTCACAAAGGTAGTTAATGGCACCGTCCGTAGCAGCTCGAATCACTCCTCGGTTCCACAGTTGTATCAGGTGGGGATACTGGTGAAGCATTGGCTGGTTGAGAACTATCAAGGCAACACAGACTTCTACAAGAAAACGAAATATTAAATTTTTGTAAAGAAACTTTTAAAACAAGTTTTCAAAATAAGAATACAATACTGTACTTCATTTGAATTTTTGGATGGTGATCAGCTTCTTGTTCCCCTTCACTTACTTTACACTGTAGCCAGCCAAGGCAGTGTTTTCACTAGAGCTTGAAACCTGAGGGACGGTCCTGGGACATTTCATTTGAAGTGTTTGAGGAAAAGTTAAAGGATCTCGAAATTTCTTCTATTAGGCCTACAGTATACTGATTTCACTCAGGTTGGCCAGCAATGCATAATTTGTGAGCTCTTCTTCTGGTGAGCTTTCACAAGATTTAGCTAGAGTAACATATCAGTGCGTGAAAAAGCAAGGGCTCATGTGTCTCGCTGACACAATGGATTTTTCCAAAGCTTCCAAAGCGATCCGGTCTTGTAGGTTTCATTCGACTGGAAGGCAGCTTAAGCAGCTCTACTGTCCCCACCGACTTACAGTATGTGAGAAAACTTACGCTGGCAATTGAGCTGTGATAAGTCTGCTTTTGTCTGCTAGTTTTGTACAGGCTCTTATAAGAGAATATAATTAGTAACAGTCCTGCTAAGGCAGTCCATGATTCCCATATGGCAGGCTACCTTGCAGTTAAAACTTCAAATACAAGATCTTCCTTAAGAGCCAAAGCATGATTGCTTGTGGTATGATGAGTTCATAATAATTATATTGTGGCAGCACTTTGTGATGGCTCTCTAGCCATCACACGGCATTTTGAGAAATAATAGAATATTTGCTAATAAAATCTGCCTACAAGCCTACTGTACCGCTGGTGTGCTTTTTTCAAGTGCACATGGAAATAGACTATTGAAAAGAAAGACCTACTGTACAGGTACTTCATCCATGCAGACTCATCTTAGCCTCTCATAGACACAATTCAGCACATACAGAGATAGCTAGGCTAGTGAGGCCTTTCTACTTGGACATAGGCCTAGCCTATATGCCAGCTACGTGTATTACTCAACTATCTTGAGTGTGAGTAACATTACTGTACAGTTGGACCAATATCAGAGATGATAACACTATCAGTAGGCTAGGCTACATAGGCCTACGTATATCAGATTACGCTTCTTTCATCATCAAACTTACTAACTCCTGGTTGTAAGCATGCAAGAGGCCTCAACCTCTTCTGAACTGTGTCTTCATCCGACTCGTCTGTATCTGAAGATTCCAGTTTGGAGGGAACCGCTGCTTCAGGCAATCCGTTTTTGTCGAGCTCCGACTCTAAAATATTCGCAGCAGCCATTTCATGAGTTTGCCAAACCACCTTGTAACAGCAAAAACCGAAACCCCATCCAATGTGAAGCATTCTGTTTGGTACCAGACTGTAAAGAATCCAAACAATGCAAAGCCCCGCTGGCTAACATCCCACTCTTTTTGCTGAATTTATCATTAGTGCACCATATTGCATTCCATTCACATGAAGATATTTCACGAGCAACGAACCGTCACGGTACAGCAGTCATCTTGAAGCATTGACCTATAAAATGGAAATTTAATTGACCTGGATAACCACGTTACATTGACAGCAGCACATGTGGAAATTTGTAAAAGAAATTCTTCTGACTGGCTAGTAAATGTCAAAACGAAATGAGGTCAATCAAGTCTTACCAATTCTTGTAGAATTAAGCTCCTCTAGTACGGTTTGCGGTTTGCCTAACAGCAAGTTGTGCTGTGTACGTAATAAGTGCGGTGCACGTAGTGCAATATCTCAATTAGGGAGATCATATCTGTTCAAGTTTCAGCACACTCATTTAATTCATTAGCGCAGCTTTTTTGACCGTTGCGTATATGGCAAGCTAAATGTGTAATAATTCGATAAACTGAGTTTTTCGCCGATAAACTCGGTTTTTCGATCGAAAAACTGAGTTTATCGCGAAAAACTCTGTTTATCGACCGAAAAACACAGTTTTTCGATAAACTCTGTTTATCAGGCGAAAAACACAGTTTTTCGATAAACACGGTTTTTCGATAAACTCAGTTTATCGAGCGAAAAACTCTGTTTTTCGAAAAACTCTGTTTATCGACCGAAAAACAGAGTTTTTCGATAAACAGTGTTTATCGAGCGAAAAACACAGTTTTTCGATAAACACGGTTTTTCGATAAACTCCGTTTATCGACCGAAAAACTCTGTTTTTCGAAAAACTCTGTTTATCGACCGAAAAACACAGTTTTTCGAAAAACCCTGTTTATCGAGCGAAAAACACAGTTTTTCGATAAACACGGTTTTTCGATAAACTCCGTTTATCGACCGAAAAACTCTGTTTTTCGAAAAACTCTGTTTATCGACCGAAAAACACAGTTTTTCGAAAAACTCTGTTTATCGAGTGAAAAACACAGTTTTTCGATAAACACGGTTTTTCGATAAACTCAGTTTATCGACCGAAAAACTCTGTTTTTCGAAAAACTCTGTTTATCGTCCGAAAAACAGTGTTTTTCGATAAACAGTGTTTATCGAGCGAAAAACACAGTTTTTCGATAAACACGGTTTTTCGAAAAACTCTGTTTATCGACCGAAAAACTCTGTTTTTCGAAAAGCTCAGCTGAATGTATCATAATTCGAAAAACAGTGTTTTTCACCGAAAAACTCTGTTTATCGACCGAAAAACACAGTTTTTCGATAAACTCGGTTTTTCAATCACGTGCCTCGCCGTGCCGGAATCTGTGAGTGTGAGGAAATCGACGGAAGCATAGACGACGCGTGCCGGCCGCCGGAGGATCACGCAACGTGTAGCCTAGCCCGTACGTAGTAGCCCTAGGCTAGCTAAGTTAGAGCTGGCACAAGTTTTAGGAAATTCACACCGAATTTCGCATTGCATAATTTGGTATATTGGTGCATGTATATACAGGCCGAAGGTATACATAGTTCTGGACAACTGGCAGGAGTAACTAAGGTTTGTTGGATGGTTTCTTAACCTTTTCCGGCTGCTTTTCTCATCTTGAAAGTAGGTCAGGCCTACGTTAATCAGTCTAACGGGCCTTCCATTAGGCCTAGGCCTAGGCTAAGCCTTACTTTAAGTTTAACTAACGTTATTACTTAGTGCATGGCTTACGCAGGGCCCAACCCAGTAACTTGCAAGCAAGCCCGATTGGGCCCCAAGTGGGTTTTTCTTGGGAAGCTTGTGCTTAGTTGGGCTTATGGGCTAAGGTTGGTATTGTCATCAGGCCCCAATTGGGCCCCAACTGGGCTTGCCAGAAAGATGGGAGAGATGCTGTAAACTCTTTGGGACCAAGTTGGGACCCAGTGGGGCTTAGTTCGGCTAAGTTAGCCCAATTGGGGCCTAATGAAAGTCCACTGACAAAACTGATTGGGCCTCAATCGGGAGCCCAATTTGGCCCCAAATGGGACCCAATATGGTGTGCTGGCAGGGAATTAAGTGCTGTATGTGACCCCTGGCATAGGCATATCATTTTCAGGGATCTTGGCCACAACATGCCCGCTAGAATAGTACAGTTCAACTCTTGGAATCAGGCCTAGGCTACATAGTTTTGATACATTTTTCTAAAAGAAATAAGTACAGGTCTAGGCTTGGAGAGTCGTTCTCAAAATGCTGGTGATTGTAGTGGTTGGTTCTATGTTCGAATAGGTTCTTAATTCGAACGTACCTCATTTAAATGGAATATTTATTCACCGATCGATGCAAAATAATTTTCAGTTTTACCATACCATGTGGAGCCATAATTATTTCTTAAAAGTGTTTTAAGTAACCTGTGTTTGAATTTAGAACCTGTTCGAACTTTGAACCAACCACTATACTGTTATGCTAAATGTTGTTGTTAAAATTGTCTGCAAAATATTTGTTTTGAGTAGGAGGCAACATTTATGGTAAAAAAATGTGAACATTTAAGTTCCCCTCATTTACAATGGAACGGAATAGAACAACCAGACATGTACAGTAGTAGGCTAGCTATGATCCTTTTTCGGTAATGTTACATGGTTACAGTTAGTTTCCGCCCTCGCTACTCTCCACTCCTCAAAAACAGTGTTTTATTTATTTTGAGCAGAAAACATCTTTTTGGGAGGCAGAAAGTTATGGAATGGAATGTGATACCAGTGGTAATTTTGTCAAATGAATTCCATCAACTTTTCCCTACAGTTTCAAACTTCGTTGATGTCTTTTATGATTCAATGCAACCCCATGCAGGTATATGGTATTCAGTACTGTGAACAATTGTTCACACATTCAGCATTAATTAGCCTACGTTTAGACAAACCGACAACTTATACTTAAAAAAATGTAAGTCTGTGACTATAGACTTGACGTTAAGAAAAAGGTCAGACAATTCATTCTTTTTGATGAGGATGCTGAAAAAGTGTTAGGCCTATCCACAAATTTCATTGTTGTCTTGTACTTGAATTTGAAACTTGATGTTAACAACAGATATTTTTAACTCGTGTAAGTTCAAACATTACTTTCTGCCCCAAGATATTTAGGGGCCAGAAAGTAATGGGCAGAAACTACCGAGGGCGGAAACTAACGGACCCAACGTTACGAATGTCCTGCAAGTTGAGAGCATCTATGAGTGCCAAAGATCAATTTGCCTCTCCAGTGCAGGAGTCTTCACCTTTGAAGTTGGCACTATACCGGATGACGATGATGATTACCACTTAAAGTAGATAGAGTAATGGGCCCAGACAAAACCATTTCATGCACAGACTGTTGGCTCTTAATTTGTAGTATAGGCTAGTGGTACTGGTTGGCCCTAGGGCCAAATTTTGAACACCAAGAATTAGGGGATAAATGTGAGGGTGCCCGGTCTTAAATGTGATTAAAGACCGACGATGACGTACGTCATCATAGAGGCTGAGCGGACCGAGGCAATAGCCGAGGTCCGCTGCCTCTGTGATGACGGCATCGGAGGTCCCACATGGTACTGTATGGTCAGACAATTATTTTGCATTGATCAGTGAATAAACATGGTAAGCATATCAATGAGGTGTCTAAATTTAGATTCTGTTCTAACTTTGAACACCCAATATATACATAAATTTAATATTAATGTGCATCGTTAGGCATAGGCTATAACTTAAACCCCATTGGCCTTACCATATTTCATTTTCAACAATTATTTTGATGAGCACACCAACACTCAGTCAGATCCTCGGGGATATGTTAGGGTTAGGCTATGCCATACTGTATATATAGCCAATAGTAGATTACCATGTGAAGAGTATAATTGGCATTTCCAATTATAAGCCTTTACGTGACATTCATTCCAGTTCTCAATCTCTTTTAAATGTTCAATCATCTGTTACGCACTCTTACGGTGATCAAGCCTTTACTATTATCTGTGCTCTTAATTTTGTTAAGAACTCTTCTTCTATCGAACAATTTAAAACTAACTTGAAAACACATTTTCTTACTATTTCATATTGCCTCCCAGTTAGGCAGTCTTCAGTGCTTTGAGACTCTTTGCTGTGTTTTGGAAGTGGCAGTTTTTGTTAATTGGAGGTGGGACAAAAGTTAGTGCAGCCTGAAGAGATATAGTACTGTTTGTGTGAGACTCCTGTATGTCAGATGATATTGTACAGTATAAAGTGCAATAATAGTTTTTTTGTGTAAAAAGACCTAGAGTACATACCAGGAAGTGTTGAACAAAGGGGGAAAAAATTATAGCTAATAGCTACAGAGAACTCATTGGATGCCAAACACCATACATACATATATGGGAAGTAAAGTTCTATAGTGCTTGGTACATATTAGCCAACTACTGTATAACTCAATAATTATCCCTTGTTCATACAAAAACAAAAATTTGTGTCTTACATAAATTACTACTAACTAGCACAGATGATGATAGTGTACTACAAAGTGTACTAAAAACAAGGAAGCATACATGTGACCATTACAGTCAGGAATTAACCTGACAAGATAAGGGACAATGGATGAGAGATTGTAATATTTTGACAGTAAATGCAATGGGAAACACCTTAAAGAAAATAAAAAATGAGGATAGTTAAGTGTGAAAGGAATTAATATGGCTGTGAATATACTGTGGTTGAATGGTTGTAGTGACGAGTCGACAGGTAGCTAAGATACTCTTTGTTTCCTATTCATTGTAGTATTAAATTCAGTATACTCACTCAGTTGTACTACTAAAACAGGTTAAGTACTGGCAGTCACCAGAATTTTTTATGTTGGATGATGCTAACATACTCAACCCATGTGATATTTTTCCTTTCATAGATTTTGAGAAATGCTGCATTTGTTAATTCTGCTGGCTCTTGTGGTGCCAGTAAGGGCCCCGCTACCCAACAGAGTTGAGAGAGCATCAAATCCCACCCTGACAACTTTTTTCCAGAGAGTGACAAGGCTGGTTCGGGCATTTGAAAGGTACAGTAAAATTTAATGCTCTATATCTACTGATGTAGAGCAGTTAGGAGTAGAACCCCCATAACAATTCTGCATTTTGTGGATTTTTTCCAATATTTAGTCTTGATATTCATGTTGTTTCAAGTTGTTTGTGTGATTTTGAAATCTTGTTTTAATGGATATTCAGTGAAGTCTATAACCACTTAGAAACAACCAGATATACTTTGCATGCTAGAAATGGCAAATAACTTACCAAAAATGCATTTCAGTTTTCAATGATTTCATAGCACAAAAGTCCTACATGAGCTAAGATGAACTTCTATTTCCACCAGAAACAATATTAGATTTTATTACAGTAGTGACAGACAAGTTTCAATAAAGACACTTGTCATCAAATTTACACTCACTGTTCATGGGATTGTTTAAGTAGGGTGGAAATCAAATGCCATCGCAATGTCTGTACTGGAATAAGGTAAGTCTGTACAATGCATGCAGAAATTATAAGTGTGTATTTTTAATTGCAACTTGCATGGAAACTATTAAAGTCAGCTGTTTCTCTAGCTTCTGTACTTGTACCATGTGTCATGTAGATACTGTAATTGCTGTATATTGGAATGATGTCATATATGCTTATTAATTTGACTGTAAAAATTGTTTGCAATAATTCATTTAACATTACATACTTGTAGCATAGTGTGGAATTTAACCCCTTTTTTTTTAATGGTTAGATTTGCAGAACATCATGATCTTGGCCATCCGAGAACTCTATCCCATTCAGCACTTCAAACCCTTGAAGAAATGTGGGAGACATTGCAAACAGTATTGAACCATTTCACAAGGATACAGTCTGAGGTACCACCACAATTACATCAACCAGTTGAAAACTCTCTTCAAAATATTCTCCAACACTTGCAAAGTGTGCATCAAGTTATCCAGACAAATAGTTCGTAAGTTAAAGTATCACATTTTGAAAAAATACCCTTTGCACAATCTTGTCAAGAACTGTTCTGAGTACCAATTATATGCCCATTTAAGCATTTGAAAATGACCATGAAGGTTGACATTTGACAGCGTGTAAGTCTCAGAATATACTGAAAGGGGATCTAATCCCCCTTTACACCGTAAGTAATTTGATTTCCTTTTTGATTCCTTGCCGAAGGAAGGCAAGGAATCTATGCGATGGTGATGTCGTGTGTGTGTATGTGTGTGTGTGTGTGCGTGTATGTGTGTGTGTGTGATGCCTGCTTGTAAACACGATATCTCAAGAACGGTAACCCCAGGGATCTCAAACTTGGCATCTTGATTGTCCACATTGAGTAGATGGTCCCTATTTTTTTTGGTAGAGGTCAAATGTCATTTGGGGTCACCAGAGGTCAAAATGTAAATACCTTGGAAATTGCTTGTAAACACGATATCTCCAGAAGGAAAAATGTGAGCAATCTCATACTTACCATGCTGATTGTCCATATTGAGTAGATGGTCCCTATTGTTTTTGATGGAGGTCAAAGGTCATTTGGGGTCATCAGAGGGAAAAAGGTCAAAACCTTGTAAACACTGTATCTCAAGAAGGGTAAAAGTGAGGGATCTCATACGTAGCAGGTGGATTGCCCATATTAAGTAGATGATCACTATTATTTTTGGTGGAGGTCAAAGGTCATTTGGGGTCATCAGAGATGAAAAGCTCAAAAACTTGTAAACACCATATGTCAAGAAAGGTAACTGCCAGGAATCTCATATTTACTAAGTGGAATGTCCATATTGAGTAGATGACCCCTATTGTTTTTATTGGATGTCAAAGGTCATTTGGGGTCATCAGAGTTCAAAACATCTAAACCTTGCAAACACTACATCTCAAAAGAGTATATAACTGTTGAAGTTAATATCCATAAGCGGTTAGGGTGAAAGGGTAAGAATAATTTGGCATGGGTAATGTAATAGGCATAGGGTATATCATTTTTTTGGAACAGTTTATTAACTTCACTATGTAAATTCTTTAGTGAGGTAATTTTGAAAATGCATTTGTAAAGTACTGAAGCAAACTCATAGGAAGAAGGTCTAAGGTGCACAAAAAGGCACATCACATGGTAGTTACTGTACAGTATGTTGATTCTGGCATGAAATTGTGCCCTGTTATTACATTAAGTTCCAAGTATTAATACATGAAAAAGTGGGCAGAGCAAAATCTTAAAAGGCAAAATCTGTTCATCAGGCTGGCATACATGCTTCAATGCTCATGGGTATGCTGATTTTGCAGCCACAAGTAAATAGATTTTCATGAAACTGATGTAGAACATGTGAGTTTAAACAGTCTGTATAAGGGTCATTTAGGGACATAGTCTGAAAATATTAGAAGATGCTTCTTTGCACACTAAGTAGATGACTGATGTGGAACTTCATAAGAATAAACTTTGAACAGAGAGTACTCTGTGTGATGCCCAAGAATCTCTTTTATAACTTACCTACATTGCTTTTTCAATAACCTTAAAGAAAACCTAAAGAAAACATTAAATTTAGTGGCAAAAAGTGCTAATATTTGGCAAACCTTGTGCCTACTGTCCTCATGAGGACATGTGCATGCAAGCATGCATTAATTGGAAGTGGGAATTGATTAATTAGATATACCACAGTTAATTAGTTTTACAGAAAAGAACCTAATTTACACAGATCATTTGGTATCAAATACCCTTCAGCGCACATGAACTGTCATTGCCTAATAGAGTGAATCAAATTGTGACTGACCCCGATCTTTGCCATTTGGTCACAGTTATCTGGCCCAATTTTTCACAGTTGACTGCCAGTTATCCCCACAGTGTCCTGAAGGATTACCTCATACAAACATACAGCTCAATTGACTTAAGCTTTTTACAGTATAAGTGGTGTTAATTGACTCTTATAAACCCTCTGAAGAAAGCTTATTTTTATCTCAGTACATAACCATGACAGCCCATTGTATGTATATACTCCTATTTCCTGCCATTCCCTGCAGGCATTCAGTACTCTATTTGTGGTCAAAATGTCAGACCTCCATGAAAGTCACACCTCTGCTAAATCCAGCATAAAATAACTGTCCACATTATCTTGTCCCATCTGACCACAAATAAAAGTTGTTCGCCTAGGCATTGTCTGGAGATGGAGAAGTTCATGTACACTGATCAAGTTTCTAAACTGAAAGTCATCTTAGAAATACTGTAGATTGACACCCTTCAGAAATTAGTGTCCTTTACAAAGAAGCTGGTGGAATTGAACAAATAGAAATTTTGTTGAACACAACTTTAAACATTGGTGTCTGTCTAGATTGGTGTTTCTGCTTTATAGTTTCAATATGCTCTACAGTGATTACTTGTCACTTAGTTTCATTCTAGAATTTGTTTTAAATTTTTGATAGCATAAAATGTATCAGCATACTACTTGCCTCATCTCTGCATATATCTGGATAACCGCACCAAAAAAATAACCCATGTGTGAAGGATTATATAGTTATGTCAAATATCATCATCGAGTGGGAATTCTTGTCTCACATTTCATTTTTATCCATGTCACTATCCCCCTCCCCCCCAAAAAAAAGTGTACCATAAAGCTTAATGCATAGACCCGTTGCTTCAAGATTACCCTTTATGACACTTTTCAAAAGTATTAAGATTTTATTTTGCATTGCTGCTGTCGTTTAAAAGTAGTTCAGGTAATAAGAGCAAGCATAATGTTGTATACTGTGTATCAAACAAGGAAAACTTGTACTGTATGTTATGCTGTACCTACAGTATAAGTAGACAAAAGGCGAATTAAAAGTCTTGTTAAATTATGGATTAATAGGGATATCTGCTTTTTTTTATTTTGCAAAGGATACCATAGACAATGGGTGGGGCATTTCCCCCATAAAGCAAAAATTGCTGTCAGTAATAGCCAAGGTTACACATCTCTGTTCAGATGTCTCTTTAGGCTTAGTCTCACATACCATGCAACACCCAGTGTTAACTCGTGTTTACAATCAGACAAAACCACAGGCTAACCCCGTGTTTTCCAGTCTGTGTTCTCACGTACTCCAGTGTTTCGTTGATTGGATAGTGTTACCATAGCAATGAGGCCAAATATTTCACACACCGATTACAGCAAAATGTAAGAAAATACCTGTCATCAGTGCCATAAATACCTGTGACCTTGCTTGATTGAAACAAACACGATGTTTAAAACTGCTTAAACCTGCGATTTGAGGTGGATTGAAATTTAAACACCGACCCTGCGTTAACCCGCATTCCCACGTTACTCGAGCGTGAGGTAATGCAGTGTTACCTCGAGCGCGGGGTATGTGAGAACACAGTATTTGATCCAATGCCTGTAGGAGAGTGTGTGGATGAGGGCTTGTTTAAACACTAACCTCAGTGCAGACTTTTCGAAACATAGAGGCATCGGAACGTAGAGACTTCAGAATGGAGAGCTGTCCCCATTGACCAAACTTTTGATAAATATGGTTTCAAAATACCGCTTTTTCAAGTAATGAGACAGTTTTTTGGCATATTAAAGCTGTGTGAGAAATTCCTCTTGTGTGTGGAGATGAAAGGTTTGAGGTGACAATTAGATCAAACTTTGTAGACATAATATTTTTAGGGGGATAACTGTGAGGGATCTCATACCATGTGGTAGTACTTCCATACCCATTCTCTACTAAGCTTAATTTTGAATTACTCATGTTGATGGACGTGTTGGTAAGGTGATCACTATTGTTTTTAAGGGGTCGAAAAGTCATTTTGGGTCACATGAGGTCAAAAAGTTTTGACCTTACTAGTATTATATCTCAATTAAGTAGGATAATTGTATGGGATCTCATGCATGTCATGTTTGTTTCCATGTTTGCTATGATATATCATATGGCAAGGAATCACTAAGCCTGTTGGCTTTCTAGTTGTAAGCACTTATTTCAGGATTTGTTGTAAGTTGAAATTTGAAGCCTGAAGTTGCTGGAATTCAATTGTACCAAAATGGTAATCAAATCTGCTGCTCATTTAAACAGCTAATTGGAGTAATGAACCAGTGGTCGGGTACCAAAATTGAAAACAACAGTTTTCTACAAAAACCGTGTGAGCCACAACACATAGAGGCTAACATTTCTTAAAGAAAATTTTAAGAACAAGGAAGGTTGCACCAACATTTCAGTTTTGATTTCTTGAGTGAGCAGTACTTGGTCATATATACATCAATTTACGAATGATTTACCTGGCAAGTCGTGCATATCTATGAATGTTTTGATTTCCATCATCAATTGGTAAAGGGATTTTAAATGACACATCTGTACCCATGACAAATTAGTAACATACAGTCCACCGTTAATAATAATAAACCAGTTCTTATAAAGTGTCTTACACAAGCAGCCTCAAAGTGATTAAACTCCACAACAGGCATAGGGAAAAGAAAAGAAATGATGAGTTAATTTTTTTTTTTTTAAATTGTTTAATAGCAGAAAGGTTCTTGACAAAAGGAGGTAGATCATTCCAAAATGTACATACTGTTGAAAAAGCATATCATAAAAGTGGATTACAGATAATGGCATATTTAAAAGTGATTGAGAGCAGGACAGTACAGTAGTCAATGCAAAGGCTCATACTTAGATATGAGATCATGCAGATACAGTGGAGCAAAACCATGCACCCATGCATTGTATGTGAGTAGAAGAATTTTATAGTTGATCTGATGCTTCACTAGAAGCCAAGGAAGATAGAGACAAACAGGTGTAATGTGATCATGAGATTTTGTTAAAGTAACAATTCAAGCAGCTGAATTTTGAATACCCTGGAATTTAGAGATTTGTTGTTAGGTAAACCATAAAAAAGACTATGTCATAATCCAGACAGCAGATAATGAATGCTTCCTGAGCTAAATTCTATCTAAGCGACCTTCTGTTACCCCAAATTGCACTTATATGAATGTGCAAGAGATTATATGAATTCCTTAAAGTAAGAATAATGCAAGTGAAATGGCAATATTGCATTTGTGTGAGAGAAAACTTAAATATTTTTAAAAGCACCTCTTGTTGGCAGTTCAGCATCATTCCAAAAACAAAAAGCAAGTGTCAGTGATCTGGCCAGTTTGACCACTCATATCCCATAATCTATCAGAGAACTTTGTTTCAGCCATCTTAAGATCAATAAAATTAAAGGGGGTCGGTGGTGCATTACAGTGACACTTACAGTAGATGGTATTTGGAATTTCAGAAAACTTCCTTCAACAAAGGCATGGGTCATGAGAGTTCAAACGGTAAATTCCCAAGAAATTGCTTATAAACACAGTATCTCAAGAAAGGTAATTAAGCAGTGTGATTGATCTCATATTTGGTGTGTGGGTTGGCCATATAGAGTAAACGAATCCTATTGTTTTTGGTGGAGGTGTAAAGTCATTTGGGGTCATGAGAGGTCAAAAGGTTAAAACTTTGTGAAACAATATCGCAAGAATGGTTTCAAGATACTATACTCATATTTAGTGTGTGAGTTGGCCATATTGAGAACAGGGCCTGTAAAAAAAGAAGTTGATTGTGCTTTTGTTGAGCAAGCAGTATAGCTATGTGTGATCAATTCATTGATACAACAGTGGTTTTTTTTGCATTTTGTTTTGTTATTTAACAGTGAGATATGTCTGTTCAATTGCAGGAAAGAAATATGAAAAGGGAAAAGTTGCTGTTTGTGCTCTTTCTGTTTTTCGTATTTATTCTTTATATAATGGACGTTTTTACTACTGTATACTATACCCCTGAGCTGCAGTAATAATTAAATATCCAGCTTTCAAATACCACATTTGTCTGAAGAAGAACCATTGGAAGTATCAATGTAAGCTTTCATTTTTTACAGTTTTTTCAAACTTGCGACTACAATAATATCACATTCATTTCTTTTGTAACAGTGCATCTGGATCAAACACTGACAAATCTATTCGCGGCTGCTGTCAACGTGTATCTGATGGTAGTAGGGGGGCATCAAGGTACAACATACAACAAGAACAACTGGAAATGCTTTTAAGCTTGAGGATGACAATTTCTGAGATTGCCAGGAGTGGCATTCTGGGCACAACTTGTAGAAGTACTATTTACGGTCATTGCAGGCGCCTGAAAGTGCAACTGCCTCGAGCAAGATACAGCAGTATATCAGATGAGCGTCTGCAACAGGTAGTCCAAGAAGTTCATCAAGAACAGCCAAATAGTGGTTCAGAAGAAATTCGGGTAACCCTGGCGGCCACAAGGGGTGTAGTTGTTCAGAGGCAACGGGTTAGAAGTGCTATTTCCGAGGCTGATCCCTTGGGATGTGCTAGCCGGTGGGCCCAAACAACTCAAAGGAGGACTTACTGCGTGGCCTCACCCAACTCTCTATGGCATTTAGACAACAACCATGCTCTGAGAAGGTAAACTGAGAATAAAGTTGGAATTCACATTATTAGTGTTTTTATATTGTATTATGTGTTGAGAGCTATTTTAGAATTATCTAAGTGGGCTCTTGTGTCCATTTAGTGAAATTTGGCAAAATTGTAAACCCCTTTATTAATCATGTCTGTATGGCTTGAATTGGTCACTATATGCTTTCAACACTCCTACCTCAAACTTCGGTAATCAAATTATATGGGAAAATTCCTTTATTAAAATTGATAATAACATTTCTTTTATCATGTTTTGGTGCAAAAGGGAGTATTGTTCGTTAAAGACATTTTGGATGAGGAGAATCGTCCGCTGTCGATGGAGATGTTCAAAAAATGGACTTTTTCCCTTTCACATATTTTTATGGAATTATCTTGGCTATACCTACTTGTTGGAAAAATAATGTAAATGATATCGCCTCGACTAACGGTGTTAAGCCGTTTGAAAATATTCACCATGCCCCTTTCTTTTCTAGACAAGTTTATAATACCCTCAAACTTTCTACTATTGTCCCCCCATAATTGCAATTAAAAAAATGGGATGAAACCTTTGACCTCACTAGAGATGATTGGAATGTTATTTTTTTTAGGCATCGTTCTTTTCTGTTATAGGGTCAGTAAGGTCCAATACTTTCAATTTTGCCTTCTACATCGTATTTTAGGAACAAAGACACAAAGAAATTCGGCAAAATGCTTCTCCTCTCGAATCTCTTGCACAGTTTTGATGGTCTGTCATAGTGGTACTCTGGTAGTGGTACAGTACTTTCCAGTGTTAATGAATTTCGGATTAGATTAAAGGCCCAAAATGATCCCTAAGGTCCATCCAACAAAATATTGCTAAATGCTTAACACTGTCTTCCAACTTAGTTAAACAGAGTTGAGGACCTGTAATATTGCTGTTGATCTGCTTACGGTGTGGAAATTCTGCGAAAAACTTTTCTCACCAATTCTCTCGCACAGTGGGATGGTTTGTTATCAATAACCATGGTACCTTCAGGATGTTCATGAAATTAGAGTCCAATGCACATTATTTGCCCTAGGGTCCATTTTGTTAGATATTGCAAATGGTTAACCCGTCCTCATGTGCTATTGGTACCATTTGGGCACACTGGCCCTTCTGATTCCTTGTTGAAGGCAGGCAAGGAATCTGTGCTATGCATGGTGATGTGGTGTGGATGTGTGTGTTTGTGTGTGACGCCTGATTGTAAAACACAATATCCCAAGAAGGGAAAGTCTGGTGAATCTATTTGGCCCGTGGCTGCTGCATACTGAGAAGATGGTCCCCATTGTTTTTGCTGTAAATTGAAGGGCATTTGAGGTCACGAGATGCCAAAGAGTGAAAACCTTGAAAACTGCTTGTACTGTAAACACTGTCTCTCCAAAGAGGTTTATGTGGGGACCTTTACAATTTGCATGTACGTGGCTGCCCCATAATGAGTAGATGATCGCTATCATTTTTGGCGGAGGTCATCTTTAGCGTGTGGGTTGGTCGTATTGGAATGATGATCCCAATTGATTTTCATGAAGGTCAAAGGTCATTTGGGGTCAGCAGTGTGAAGGTCGGACAAGCTTGTTTTCATAGTATTACAAGAGAGGAGGTACCTTGTAGGGTGCTAATACTTGGCACGTAGATGATGTATAGCGAGTAAGTGATCCGTATAGTTTTTGGTGGAGGTCAAATGTCACTTTGGTTCACAAGTGGTCAAAGTCTCAATATCATATTAACACAATTTCCCATGGTTGGAGTCTGGCATACTGCAAAATTACACACACAGTATGTGGATCTGATATCATGAGAGGATCTTCAGTTCTAGGTGGTCAAAGGTCATCCAAGATCTCAATGTGGGAAGCTTGGATACATTGCATATATACTTGTGGGTATATTAAGGAGCACTGTCAATTTGAAATATATTACTTGAAAAAAAAAAAAAAAAGCTTAAATTTCAGTGGCAATGAATCACAAAGCCTCTTAGCATTTTGGTTAAGTATCAGTAAGCCAGGAATATCTAGGCAGTAATGCTGGCTACATACACATTGTATAATTTGTGGTTAATACACAGTAAAATATCAGCTTTCTATCAATGATTAATGACAACCAGTTGAATCTATGGGCTTATGTACCATTTGTGCTCGAGGTCATATCAGAAGTGTATTTATTGTACATGAATTGTCTTGTATAAGTTACCCTCATTTTTCTATTCAATGTAGATGGGGCTTCTACGTCCATGGAGCTATAGATGGATTCTCCCGAATGATCCCTTTCCTGTGTGTGGCCATCTCTAACACCGCCAAAATAGCCCTAATATGTTTTATCAAGGGAATTCGTCACCGTGGCCTTCCAAGTAGAATACGATTGGACAAAGGTTCTGAATACAATGGTTGTGAACAATTTATGGAGTGGCAGAGGGGCCCTAATCGAGGCAGTGCTTTGCGTGGAAAGTCAGTTCACAACCAAAGGATAGAGAGGTTGTGGCGAGATGTCTTTACAAAGGTTTTGGAAAAGTTTTATAACTTGTTTTATCATATGGAAGACACAGAGGCCCTTGATCTTACTAACTCACTGCACAGATTTGCCCTGCAATATACATACTTACCTCGTATTCAGGCTGCCCTTTCAAACTGGGCTCATGTTCACAATAACCATGGAATTCGTACTGAGAAACACAAAACACCAGAACAGATGTGGTTTACTAATATGATTCAGCAAAGATGTGCACTTCAGGCGCAGGAGTCAGGGCCATCTAGAGCCGTGATGGATGTCGACAATTTTAACATAGATAACCTTAGGGTTGACATTTTGAACAGGTTCGACATCAACTTAGCCGACACTCATGCTGATGTGGTTGGAAATTGGCTTTTGACGTGTTCATTCCTAAGTGAAGAAGATTTGGCAGATCTTCGTCGCCAAATTGACCCTCTTAGACACTCTAACGTCCAAGGCATTGACATTTATGGGGATGTTGTCAATTATGTCATAGAATGCATGGAAAGGCATCAGTCGGATGTACCAGATGAACAGGGATCATAATTTTCATAATCAAAGGATATGAGGATGTCAAAAATATTTGAAATTGACATAACATTTCAAAGGTAATTTTTACTTACGTTTCTAAAAATTTCCCATTTGTTAAATGGTTAACTAGTAGGCTCATGTTCACTTTATTTGTCTGGAGCAGACAATTGGTAATTTGATGTCATCCAAATTTTGCAGCTTATTTATCACCAGTGATTGCTCATAAAAAGTTTAGGATGTTCTACATGCAGTGACCAAGTCATCCAGGGTTGTTTTGTCCAGAACTGGGTAATCCATCACTAGAGGGACTTGCTTTATATGGGTAATGGTATGGTGGTGGCTCACCACAACCCGTGGTATGTGGTGTGGTGGTGCTTTTGTTCTTCCAGTTTGAGTGAGTCAAGTACTGCGATTCAACATATTGGCAGCATTGGTATTTTCCTAAGTGTAGAAATAGAGTCAGATACCTGTGTATAAGGGTTTTTACACCCTTTACATCATAACAGTGCCCTCGGGAAAAATGAAGCTACCAGATGACACACAAAATACCATTCTTCCTTTTAAATAGGTTACCATTAGGTTTATTTAGGATGAATGCGAGGGTGCCCGGTCTTAAATGTGATTTAAGACCGACGATGACATCATCATAGAGGCTGAGCGGATCGAGGCGAAAGCCTCGGTCCGCTGCCTCTGTGATGATGGCATCGGAGGTCTTAAATCACATTTAAGACCGGGGCACCCTGCTTTTATCCCCATTCATAAATACTTTGAGAAAAATGGGTGAAAAACATGAAAAAATTAAAAAAATTGGTCAAATTTTAGAGATGAAGTTTTAATTCTCCCCAGTTTTTTAGCCCCCATCGTGACGTATCGATATCTTGAACTTGAATTGATGCTAGCAAGATGAACATTCTGAACTGCATGTCGCCACTGATACGCTCAGTATCATCTTTAATTTGCTACATTTTTGAGAACTATATCGGCTAATGTTGTTAACAGAAAAACACTGATCATGGTGTCACATCGTTTTGGAGATGAGGTTGAGCGAAAAGTCAAGGAAAGTTACTAACTTCTCGTTACTGGTGTTTACAGTTGTGCGAAGAGCTAACGTTACATACTATATATGCGGTACACAGTAAGAGTGAGTGACTGTGCAGCTATATTAGCGCTGTGTGTGGTTAGCAGATCATACTGCGGGAAGGACATGCAGACGTAGCCTAGTTGATGTTATGGGTCAGACACCGTGATATAAATTCTTTGTAAGAGATGGAAGCAATTTTAAAATGCGCTTTAGCCTTTAAAGAGACTGAGGTTACAGGTAAACTATACCATGCTTCCGTAGGGAATTGCCACTCAGGCTACTGAACTTGACGATTACTTTGCTAGCCTGTGGGCCAAACGAGTAACGTTACTATTGTTTCCCTGTTTAGACAGTCTTAGCGGAATTAGTAACCCCAGCACTGTCACTGTGCCAAAGCCTGTGTATATTGTCGCTAACCTTAGACACTTTAGTAGGCGTAACAATACTGTAGTTATAGGCACGTTTTATTTGACCCCCTCCCAAATTTAGGAGTGGAATAAAATTTTAACAACAGTGCCAGTCATCGCAGCTCAGTGCATGCAGTTCTAGCCTAGGGCCTAACTTGTTAGACCTGGAAAACAATGTGTGTGATCAAAATACCCATTTGTGGGGAGCAATGATTCCTAAGCCTAGGCTAACCTAGGCCTATGTCTTTATCACTGCCAGTTATTATTCTTTGGAATGGTAACTCTGAAGACTAGGGTATCAACTTTACACAGTGTACAGTGTCTCAGTGTTACTGTTTATCCTGCTAACATGTACTTGGCTTACTGTATGACATTACAGTAGGCCTACATGTGCTGTGCAAAACTATGGGGTGAATATGGCATGTTGCTATGGCAACCTAGGATGGGCTTAAAATATTGTACACAGTAAGTATAGTGATCACATTCAATTCAATTCTCCTTACTTCTTGAAAACCATTCGAGACCAGTCTCGAATACGATTCGAGACTGGTCTCGAATGGTTTTCAGCCAATCAGAATGCAGGAAATCAATACAAGTATTTATGAATATGTAATAAAACAAAAGTTGCCTACCATAGTTATTTTTCTAAACAAAGATAATTTGGTTTCCAAATTACATCAGTGTGTTTAACTGCTGAATTCACAATCCACAAATGATGCACGTATGAAGGGATTCAAACTGCAATTTCAATGACAAAGTGCAGGAAAATGAAAAACAAAAACACTCAAGAACATGACTGGAATATCTGATTTACCTTAATCTTTAAAACATAATGCACCACATTTGCTGAACATGTAATGGAAATTTGTGCCTTCTATTTGCAACATACTGGTTCTAAAGTAGTTGAGTGTATTGTAGTTGACTGTACTCTTTAGAAAACAATTTACCTAAAAATAAAAAGAAAAAACACTCAAATGCAAAACCCACACTGTTACCTTTATAGTACATTTACTTTTTGTCAGTCTTTGTTTGTATTGGGAAGAAACTAAATTTTGACATGTATTGTGAATTTGGGGAAAACACTTTAATTTGTGGGTCCTTTTCTTGCAACTTGACAGCAATGAAAGCACTGCATTCAATCTGCCACATTCATGAATGTTTATTTCTAGTTAACATTTAATTTATGGTTCTAATTAAGTAATTTACAAGAGTACAGTGCCCCTCTCAGATACATTCTTGATTACTATGTGAACTGTTGAAATGTGAAAGGAGCCACATTGCATCGGACACCAAAATAATCTCGGCCATTTCTGAGGACATGGTCATGTAGTATTGAAGCAATTGCCTTTAACATTTATATATCTCTTTACATGCAGCTGTAATAAAGAAAAGAAGAAACTGTTAGATGAGAAACAAGAGTCTACTGTTCCATGTTTTTTGACATGTGGTAAATGTATACCATAATTCACGCAGAGATTAGGGGCTCTTGAATGTACTGCATTAAAAGGCACTTATTAACAGAGTTGTTGACAAGTCATTTTTCTTCAAGTTACAAGTTATTCATTGCCAAATCAAGTCAAGTCACAAGTCAAATTTGTAGGAATATGAGCTGGGTCTTGCTCGATATCTTCAGATGTCACAGAGCATACATTAAATTTTAAAAAATCTCAGCCCCTCAGACAACTGGAAATGGCATGTCTTGGGCTTTTCAGAAGCAACTAAGTTTTTTGATTTTTCTGTCAAGTGTAAACACCACTGTATTACTGTATGGTGGCACACTGAAACTTTTTGTCCCTTTTAAACAAATATAGACTTTGTAGATATGGAGCTTGTATTACAAAAGTTTTGGATTCTGGGTTTCCTTTAAGACAATTTAAATCTTACATGGGATTATGAATAAAGCATAAAAAATGATTATTTCAAATCAAAGTCAAATATGTTCAAGTCACAAGTCATTTCTCTGCAAGTCCAGTCACGAGTCACTCATTTTCAAACTCCTCAAGTAAAGTCGCAGGTCAAGTTCCCTTCAAGTCAAATTCAAGTCAAAAATTCCCCCTCCCTGAAAAAGGGGGACTTGAGTCGCAATTGGTTCACTCAAGTCAACAACTCTGCTAAAAAAATCTTTGTGCACTTTGAGTATAATTCCTGCTTGCAGGCAGCTGAACTTCTGGGCAATTTTCCCATCATGGCCCCAACCTTTAACTTAAAGACTAAAACTATTTGAAGAACACACTATTTCATGTACAAATATGTCCCAGGTCTTACACTGCTGGGTCCATGTATTATGTTTGCTTAACTTTCATAAGCCTTCTCATGACATACATGCTGTTTCGATTGCGGTAAAAAAGTTGATTTTTTAACCTAAGTAATCTATTGTTCAATTGAGGTATATCAAGTTTCCAAACCTACTGCTGGAGGTCTATTATTACCACTTCACTGAGCTTCTAGTCCACTTAGGTTGCAAAACATTACACAGTTCTTTGGGCATGATTGTAATCAAAACCCCCCTCTGCCTGCTCTGCATACTATGGCTAGGGTTTCTTGACTTGGATTAAATGTCTTTGCATGGAGTATTACTGTCTGTCATTCATCAAATTGTGTAATTGGGGAAGGAAGGAAATCAAGTGTATTTTTTTACCGTAACCATCTCGTCGTGTAAGAACATATACCGTAGCATATTTACAAACAAACATAAAACCAAGAGCCATGTGTTTCTTTTAGGAATAGAACCAGAAAGTATATTCTGAAATTACATGTGTTACAAGTTTTCATAGAGTAACAACACACATAAGCTATAAAAATGGAACTGAAGCAAATTATGCGGTGCAGTTTTAAAGATATAATAATATGGCAAGATGGCTGTGCTGGAAGGCTGGACTGAAGTAGGCCTATATAAATTTCAATGGAAAATAATGACAAAATGGGACGGAATAGTCAAGTTAATAAGCAAAATGGGACGGAATAATCAAGTTAGTAAGCACCAGAATGCAAAAATGCATTGAGGGTTTGATGATATATAAATGTACTAAATCAAATTCTATCTATTCAACTATCAACTATTCAATTTCCTATCTTGAGATATCACGTTAACCAGATTCTCAGACTTTAACCCATGGTGACCCCAGATGACCTTTGACCTTCGCAAAAACAAAGGGGACCAGCTGACTATAAAGCATCAACATACCAAACATGAAAGCTAACCAAGTTTCCTATCTCAAGATATTGTGTTAACAATATTTTCAGACTTTGACCCCCAGTGACCTCAGATGATTTTGAGCTCCGCAAAAAACAATAGGGACCATCTCCTGACCATAACGCATCAACATACCCAATATGAAATCCACGCAAGCTTCCTATCTTGAGGTATCGTGTTAACATTTTCAGACGTTGACCCCAGGTGACCCCCGATGACCTTTGAGCTCTGCTAAAAACAATAGGTTTCTTCCTCTCAATATGGCACATTTTATGTACCAAGTTTGAAAACTGTCAGACATTCCTATCTTGAGATATCGTGTTAACAAGCAAAGTGTTACAAACACACACACACACATACACACACACACCATCCCGAATGCATAGGTTTCTCTTTCATCGAAACCAAAAATGGGTTGGAATGATCAAGTTAATCTAGCTACATGGCACAATAACATATTAAACCTGTCTCTGATGATATACCTTAACCACATGGATTTTTTTAGTTATGATTTTCTTCTGACCCCAGATTACCTTTGACCTCTAAAAATGATCAGATTCTGAAACATGACAAAAAGTACCCACATGCTATTTTGGCATGAACCAGTTGTTCAGTGTTTCACATAAAAGGGACCCCAAATGACCTTCGATCATCACTCCATACAGTGGTTTTTCTACTCGATATACCATATCTGTATACAATGCCTGCATTAAAGCTGACACAAACATGTGCAAGCATGCTCACACACACATGAATACATGATGCCCCATGAGCAAACAACCAGAATGCAAAAAAAAAAAAAATTATTTGCTTGGATGTTCCACAGAAATAGTACACACAACAATTAAGGTTTCTTGTTATATTTCCATCAGACCTTACTCTAATTCGTGTGACATCCCATGCAATAGACTTTCACTTAACTCACTGCCTCTGGTTATCTTAATGGACCTCAAAATGTACGTACTCACTGTAAGGCATTCAAACACCCAGTATAAAATTTATCCAAGCTTCCCTTTGTGAAAGGAAGGAAGTATCGAATACTCTTTGACTTTAAAGCAACATGTGTTTTAATTTCTCAGTATGGAGTGCCTGCATGGAAAAAAGAAAAACTGAGACAGGTATGCAATCCTTGAGATATAGGTGACCCAAGTAACGCTATCAAAAGTTATAGAAGTCTTGATGTCCATCATTGACAATCTCATCTATGAGATATAGCATGCACCAGGTTTTCGATTTTTTATGACCCTTGATATCCACTAGAAAAAACTGTTGTTGTGCATAGTATGAGATACATGCAAGCCAAATTTGATATCCACCGTGATCTTCTTTCTGTAGTTATCATATGGGGTGCATACTGTTTTCGTTCCTCTGGTGACCCCAAATGACATTTGACCACACAAAAACAATAGGATTGTTGCAATCAATACGTGGTTTATGCACAACAAACATGAGTTTCACCCCATCTAAGTGCCAAACACATGCACATCCACACACACTATAAAGCATCCATTACTTTTGCCTCCTCACTAAAAACTACTGACATATCATCATCCAGATCTTTCTCACTGATGTACATCCGGCTGAGGTGGAGTGTGTCAGTACAAGTTATTGAAGTAGGGCGTCTAGCCAGTCCTTCAAGAGAATTGAACTCAACTTTAAGAATCTGCCCCGGTAAAAGCACGTTGCTGGCTGTCCAGAAGACCAGGAATTTGGCCAACTGCATTGGGGACAAACCTGCAACCCAGGCTTCCAAGAATGAAATAACACGTGCTTCCATGGTGCGCTGGTCAGGCTCTTCATTCCACATTGGCATCATAAGTGCAATTATCTTGCTGGGCAATGGGATGGCGTCAGTGATGAGGTTTAGAATGGTGTTTTCCTGTACACCATTCCATAAATTTTGGTAGGCTCTGAGACCTTGGCCAATCTGTAATATTGCGTGGTATGGCCTGAAAATGCATACAGAATACGCCAGACTTGTCAGGACGCTTCGGGCATTGTCATTGGTAACGTTTTGCCTATAGAAGGAAAGGAAAGTGCTGATGATTTAACATGTCTGTTGCCACAGTTTATTTCTTGAAGCATTGCTGTACAAAGGTATTGCTTTCATGAAACACTTAACTATTATGATCCATGGAACATGTTTTCCAATTTTGAGGAAAAAGTTCATTTGGAAGCATGCATGTAATTTAAGCTTAACATGTCTATCTGCGGGCAAAATGTTTCACTACTAAAACTCCATCCCACCACATGCCCTAGATCTTCAAGCTCTATGTCCTAGCATGGGTAGCAAATACTTCAGAGTTTGATGTGGCCATTTTGCCACCACTGATTGGGGGTCACACGTCTGTTTCAGCATGATGGCCAATGTAGACCATTGTCCAGAGATTCAATATGGTGGCATAAATTTGACACCTGATAGTAAACCAGAAGTGATACACTATTGTGAATTGTTGTAGTTCACTTCCTTCAGAAGGCAACTGGTATTTATCTAGGACCAATTTGTGCACTAGAGCATTCATTGAGGCTAATGTGACAAATCCAGGTAGATATTTAGTTCATGTTTTTGCCCCAAAACAGGAGTCCAGGATGGTATTCAAAATGAGCAAAGAAGATCGCAGTGAGCTTCAATCTGACACCCCCAAATATGCATAGGGTTCTGGTCCTCCCTCAAATCATGCAGCATGTTATAACCCATGTTAGGTATGAAGTTGAAGGGGTACGAGATTCCTTGGAGCAAATCAGCTGATAAAAATCACATAACATGCCTGGGTTTGCCATGTTGTAAAAAGACCAGAAAGCCAAAAGGCTTAGTGATTCCTTGCCATCAAATACCTTACCTGCTTTCAAATTGACAGTGTTTGATAGATTTTTCTTTACATTTCAGGCACAGAATTTTTGCAGTTTTACTGCTGGTGACCTCAAATGACCTTTGACATCAACCAAAAACAATAGGCTTCTTCCTCTCAACATGACAAACCTATATACCAAGTATGAGAAGTGTCGGTCACTCTTATCTGAAGATATCGAGTTTAAAAGCCATTTTCGGTGTTTTCGCAATTTTACTGCTGGTGACCTCAAATGACCAGTGACCTCTACCAAAAACAATTGGGTCCCCTCTCAACATGACAAACCTGTAAACCAAGTATGGAAATTGTCGGTCACTCCTATCTGAAGATATCCTGTTTACAAGCCATTTTTCGAAGTTTTCGCAATTTTACCGCTGGTGACTCAAATGACCTTTGACCTCTACCAAAAACAATTGGGTCTCCTCTCAACATGACAAACCTATAAACCAAGTATGGAAATTGTCGGTCACTCCTATCTGAAGATATCCTGTTTACAAGCCATTTTTCGAAGTTTTCGCAATTTTACCGCTGGTGACTCAAATGACCTTTGACCCATACCAAAAACAATAGGGTTCTTCCTCTCTACATGACAAAACTATATACCAAATATGAAAAGTGTCAGGCATTCCTACCTTGAGATATCATGTTTACAAGCAAGTGTCACAAACACACACACACACACACACGACATCACCATCGCATAGGTTCCTTGCCTGCCTATGGCAAGGAATCAATTAGCACATCTCAGTTAATGTAACAGCTCACCAAAACATGCATGCCTAATACCCCACACAGCTTTCAATAATGCGACCTGAGGAAACAGTGATACTGCAATACATTTCACACTTCATCAAGCATCTGCAGCACAGCTTTGTCAATAGCACTTAAGCATGATATTTATTTAACCAAGCATGAGGGTTATGGAGTATGTGGTCAAGGGGAAGTAAGCTAAACCCCGCCACATGTTTTGAGGGATGATGACTGGAGCACTATATATGTCTGTCTTAGGATGCTTTACACATACAAACAAGGAAAAGAGAAGGATATGGCAAACAGCCATTAATGTTTCAGTCAAAAATCATCTTTTATCCCACAGACTGCTATATATACAAATACCTGCAATCAAATCTTGTTAGCACGCACAATGTCTGCAACCGGTCACTAGCAGTGCCATTACCATCCAGAAGGGTCTTGAGTGTTACTTTCTCCTCATCATATATCATGTCTAAAAATGATTTCAGCACCACCTCTTCTGAAACTTTAGCAGTCAATGCTGCAATCATTGTTGCCCTGTTTATCTGGATGGGCCAGTAGCCACAAAGCACGTATGCATGGCATATTATCCTGCCCAGAGTTCTGTACAGATCAGTAGTGTGGTATCTTGGAACAAAATGAACAAGATTTAGCAAAGGGTAATATTGATACTGTTTGCCATAAGATTAATATATGATACCCAGTGTTTCTGTTGCACCCTTCTGCACACAACCATATGTGAGCTCACACAAATTTTATTCATGGTATCAGCACCTACTGTATACTATATAGCCTGCACACTCTGCTAAATGAAAAACCACTCACAAGTGTGTGCATGTTTGTTGAAGTTATGACTGAGTTTTAAAGACTTAATGCTCCATGGTTGGTTAACACTTGATTAACTGAAATCTTCAACCAAACAATGTACTGGTTGATGTGACCTTACGATAAATGTCATATGCAATCAGTTGTTACCTCAAATTAAAATACTCTTGATGTTATGTTTCATCAGTGTATTTGAAGGGAAACGAAGTCAATCCAAAATTGAATTAGTATACACCAAAATCCTAATTCATGAATGACTCCATTTAATCATGTTACAACATAATTATCACTGAAATGGTGATTGTTGCAATTTTCATGTCCTGAAACATCACACAAATGTTTGTATGAGCAGGGAGTTGCTGGAGAAGGAGATACAACGAACAAATTTTTTCCAGACAATATGCACTTGAAACGGATTATATCTTTTGAGGTGCCACTATTTGATTGACAGGTCCCTTTGTTTCTATTGTAAAGTCCCTTGTGACTAAGTCCTTTTAATGATCATTTCTTCCATTCTCCTTTGAGTAATCCCTAAACAATTGCATTGTCTGTATATCCTTTGATATAGAGGTTTGTTTCTGCCAATGGCGAAGCATACAATAACAATTTCTATGAACGACTGGAAACAAACGGTTAAACTAGGTGCTTTAATTGCCCCCCTTTCATCATATAGATGGAAGCATTGTTCAAGTCTATACCTCTACCTCAGATTTAAACAATTTGCCATCATTACGAAAAAAATAAAATTAAAGTAATTTCCACAGAAATTGTTTCTGTCTCCAAATAAATCAATAGGTCGCATCTCAGATAGTGTCAAATGATATAAATTTCACAATTATCCATGACGGCTGGCAACAAAATGTTAACGAGTAGAGTGTAAGGGATACCTCTCTCCATTGAAATTTCAATAATGCGTCACTAATCTTTGTTTATCTAAGTATTGGCACTATTAGGATAAGAATTTGGTGGATAAAGGCAAGATTATCGTCAAAAACGAACATTGTCTCAAATAGACTATAGAATGTTGTTTCTCCTTCTATATCAACTCCCTGGTATGAACCAGAAAACCAAAAGGTTTAGTGATTCAGTGCCACTGAAATTTAAGCCCATCTTTTTTTCTTTTTTTTCAAATTGACAGTGCTCCACTATGTATTTCAAATTGACAGTGCTCTGTAATGTACCCTCAAAGTATACATGCAAGGCATCCAAACTTTCTATATTGAGATCTTGGACAATCTTTGACCACCCAGAACTAGGGTTCTGCTCACAATATCACCTCCACATTACAACTCTCCACTCAGATCTCAAAAGGTGGCCATCATTAACAGTCAATCACGTGTCAACCATAGTGCAATTACACTTGAACTTTCCCATTGCTTGGACAATAAGAAGAGACACTGATCTCAAGTCCATGTTGATATGTGAGTAATAACATACATGCTGGAATTGTTTCTCATGGTCACATCCCCTACCACTACCCCCCCCCCCCCTTCTCCCGCACCCATCCATATCAAGTTCAAACTTGGAGGAGTATAGACCCAGATCTAATCACATAATCTGAAGATGATGAGATTTGATGGAAAACCGGAACCAGGTCTATTGTATATATGTACCTCAGTTGCACACGTTCTCAATTTGTTTCTATTTAATTGATACTGAAACTTTTGAAAATGATATAGCCACAAAATTGCAACACCTTGTGGTACGGAGGGAAATCTTTTTGATGAGGTTTGTCAGCTACAAGTGTGAGAGGTATAATGACTCAGCATTTACAAGCTCATACAAATGTGCTGTGAATATTTACCTGTGATCAATATCAGGAGTCTTCTCTAGATTGCCGTAGAGATGTTTTTCAGCGAATGCAGAAAAGAACAACTGGAACATTTCTTTTGTTACTCCATCTACATCTATTGCCACTTCACCTATTATTTCTACCTTCAGATGGTGGTGTTCCAATTCCAGGTCTGCTCTATATGCTGTGAGGACAGAATTCAAAATATCTCCTCTTTCTACAGTTATTTGCTTTTCATAGCACAGGTATTCCCGGGCATTTTTTCTTCTGCTTTCCATGTCTGAAAGGTTGAAAACAATAACATGTTCACTGTTTTACAAGGTACGGAAGTACCATTAACATGATAAATATTATGAAATTAATTTATGGAAATCAAATGACACCAATGCAGCTATTCCACTTCCATGCAACTTTCAGTTTTGGATACGAAACTAACCACTTTCCATAAATGACTAAACACTCCACTGAACATCTAGTTTAAACCAGAAAGTCAAAAGGTTTAGTGATTCCTTGCTGCTGAAATGTAAGGCATTTTTTTTCACATTGACAGTGAACCGTAATCTTTTTTAATTGACAGTGCTCCGTAATGTTCCCACGCAGTACACATACAAGGCATCTAAGCTCACAACATTGACATCCTCTTGCCCATTGTGAACCCAAATGATGTTTGACCTCCACCAAGAACTATTGGGACCATTTATTCACTATGCACCATGCATCTACATGACAAGTATCATGACCACACAAGTTGCCTTTCTTGTAAAACTGTGCATTCAAGCTTGAAGTCTTTAACCCTGCTGACTCCAATAAACCTTTGACCTTCACAAAATCAATTGGGATCATCTTCTCAATACAACAAACCTACACACCAAATATGAGCTTATAGTCACATGTATTGTTCTTGAAATACCTTGTGTACAAGGTTTTGATGTTTCAAACTCTTGTGATCCAAATGACCTTTGACCTCCACAAATATTGTTACAGATTGTCTACTCAATGCGTTCTTGAGATATCGTGTTGAGAAGGTTTTGAAACATGTGCTGAAGTCTTTTATATATCACATGTGTTTAGCCTCTAAGTCATCTTGTGGGGTGAGCAGATAAGTCTGTGAATGTGGCAACAGTCAACTCTAAAGAATTTTACCGATTCAATGAAATTTCATCACAACATTTCATGAAACTGAATGTAAAGATAAATTTGAACTCGAACATAATCTTAACATCTGAATTTTCTTATGTAATAGCTTTTGTACTTTTGCTTGACAACCTCTAAATGACCTTCGACAGAGAAGCAATTTTGGTGCCATTTAATGGCTGGCAACTAATCACTAAATGACATGTTAAAAATATTTGCATGTACTGCTACCACTTTTGAAACCAGAATGCAAAAATGCATTGAGGTTTTGATGATACATAAATGATCCATTTCAAATAATGCCCCTATGTACCATATCTTCTCACTCAAATGTTGTACTAGCATGTTCAAAAAATAATTTGTAATACCAGATGACCCTTGACCTCCACTTAAAAAAAGGACCATCTGCTGACCATAATGCATCCACAAAATGCGAAACCTATCCAAGTTTTCTCCCTAATTTTCAGACTTTGACCCCTGGTAACCCTGGATGAATTTTGACCTCTGCAAAACCAGAAAGCCAAAAGGATTAGTGATTCCTTGCTGCTGAAATGTAAGGCATTTTTCACATCGACATTGCTTTGCAATGTTTTTCAATTAACAGGGCTCCATAATGTGCCTACAAAGTACACATGCAAGGCATCCAATCTTCCTACATTGAGATCCCCCTTGCCCGTTGTGAACCCAACTGACATTTGACCTCCACCAAAAACTTCTGGGACCATGTATTCACTATGTGCCATCTACATGACATGTGACCTTTCTTGAAAGATGCAGAAAAGCTTGTCAGGCTTTGAACATGCTGACTCCAAATGAACTTTGACCTTTGGGTCAAAATCAATAGGGATCATATACTCAATATGACCAATCCACACACCAAATATGAGCACAGTCACATGTACCATTCTTGAGATATTGTGTTTAGGAAGTTTTGACCTTTTGACATCTCATGACTCCAAATGACCTTTGACCTCCACCAAAAACTATAGTGATCGTCTACTCAATATGGCCAACACACTTGCCAAATATGAGCACAGTCACATGTACTGTTCTTGAGATATCGTGTTTACAAGGTTTTGACCTTTTGACCTCTTGTGACCCCAAATGACCTTTGACCCCCACCAAAAACAATAGGAATCATCTACTCAATATGGCCAACGCACACACCGAATATGAGATTAGTCACATTTACTCTTCATGAGATATCGTGTTTACAAGCAATTTCTAAGGAATTTACCTACTGACCTCTCGTGACCTGAAATGACCTTTGACCTACACGAAAGTCGATAAGGATCATCTACTCAATATGACCAACCCACACACCAAATACGAGCACAGTCACATGTACCGTTCTCGAGATATCGTGTTTACAAGGTTTTGACCTTTTGACCTCTTGTGACCCCAAATGACCTTTGATCTCCACCAAAAACAATATGGATCATCTACTCAATATGACCGGCCCACACACTAAATATGAGGTTAGTCACACTTACCCTTCTTGAGATATCGTGTTTACAAGCCAAAGCGTCACATACACGCACACACACACACACACAAACACACGACATCACCGTCGCATAGATTCCTTGCCTGCCTTCGGCAAGGAATAAAAAATAATAGGGACCATCTTCCGACCACAAAGCATCAACAAACGAAATATGAAGCCTATTCAATTTTTCTACATTGAGATATCATGTTAACGAGATTTTCAGACTTTGACCCTTGGTGACCCCAGATGACCTTGGACCTCCACCAAAATCAATTGCATTCCTCCTCTCAACATGAGAAATCTATGTACCAAATTTGAAAACTGTCACTCATTCCTCTCTTGAGATATCCTGTTAACAAGCAAAGTGTCACCACACACACACGCTTGTGAAATTATCCCCGGTTTTTGTGTGTGGAAACCAGGCATTTTTTTCACACACGACCATGTGCTGAGCAGATGAACTGGGGATATTTCACTGGAGAGTAGTGATCCATGGTTCCCTAACTTTGGCAGTGTGTGAAATATGCTACCCATTTCCATAGCTGACAGTCCAAGTAGATAGAAACATAAATTGAGTTATCTCAACACTTGAAATCTACAGCTATGGCATAGCCATTACAATTCCAATAACGTTTTGGCTCTAGCGCCCCCAGAAATTGTATCCCCACTTCACGTCTAAAAATCCAGTACCCCACCCACCCCCCCCTACCCCCACAGTAGGTGCCCTGAACGGGTATGTGTGGTTATCCACACTTTGGGTGTATAGACACTTGACTAGAGAAAAACACTCATGTCTCCCGTTTACTGGTGTGAAAAAAAGGCTCATGTCCGTGTTTTACACCAAAAACATACGTACCCACACACATGCATACACACACACACCATCATGACTGCATATCTTCACCTTTCATGGCAAAAAATAAATACTTTTGCAACTAAAAGTACAAGTTCAGGCTAGAACAAAAAGTGTTCAAAAATTACAAACCTATTTCTCCTGTACTGTCCCCATGATCAGCTTGACTTTCCACACCAGAATCACCATGAAATGGGATGTCATCCTGATGAAAATGACACAAATCAAAGATGATTATTCCATATTAAAACACTTTAGAATAACTAGGAAAATAACAAATTAAAGTGTCTGTCGATCATGCATAGGCCAATGATAAATAGTTGTGACAATCTGACCACCTGACAACTCACAAGAAGACACATAATAATAATAATAATCAGGCCTTGAAGAACAGTTGTTTTACAAGCCACAAAAAATGTGGGAGAAAACGTTGCCTTATGAACTACATCTTCACGACGGGTAGCAATTAACCAATTCAAAAATTTACATCAAATTTGAGATTTTTTGAAAGACCAGTTTAGATGGGAAAACCATAGATTACTCTTGGCTGAAAAATCCACCTTACTTTGACCCGGCAAGGAATGGAACTCCAGCTTCATGGCTTCAAGTGCCACCGCCTTTATTCACTCGGCCATATCACAGGTTTTTGACTGACTACAAATATTTTGTAGTCAGCCAAAAATGCTATCATTTAAAATTAATATGGACATTGGCTGTGTAAGAAAGTATGTAGTAGTACACTCCATAATGAAATTAAAATATGTTTTGCTTTCCACGTAAAACTACCCCTTTAATAAAATAACCACAGTCTGGAAACAAAATTTAACAATCTAGTCTAAAACAGTCTAAAACAAATAGAAAGAGAAACTTGCCTAGACTGCTATGATTAGTTCACTTATCAAAGTCAGTCAAGATTATAATTGTAAGAACAGACCCAAAATACTAAGGTGTGGATGACTGGTGTGATGGTTTATGTATTTATGGAAAGGCAGATCACATATGCAGCAACGTCACAATAACTACATGTATATGTTGGTATCCTTTTACCCCCCCACCCACCACATACACACACAAACAGTACAAAGGAGAAATACTATTTTAAATAAAAAATAGTTACCACTGCAAGTTCTCCTTCAACTGTAACAATTGAATTGTCACTTATGCCTTCTTTAATGGGTGTTTCCATGCATCTCGGGATAAAGTTTCTTGAAGGACTTAGTAGCTTTATCTCCTTGTAGCCAAACTTCCCCTCCACATACAGGAACAGGATCTGAAAATATACATCCATTCATTTCAACATGATAGAAATACTGCAGTATCATGCCACATGGACAGCCTTGAACTTACCAAACCCACAAACTAACAACATACTATGTCCTGATAATCCGCAATGTCAAAAAAAAGAAAAAAAAAAAAAAAAAAAAAAAAAAAAAATATAAGAAAAGTGAGCAAATTGTCACACAATCATAACTTTTTTATTTAAAATTAGCAACATTGTCCTTCAAATTTTACATGGTTGGAATTTTTGGATACATTATGAACTGGTCTGCTTAAAGATCCAAACACTAGTTTTTGAACCATAGACTGGGTATCTGTTACCAAATCTAATTAAATTTGGTTTATGTGAACATGGCTGATTTGTTCTCCGTGACATATGAACTAGTGTTTGCACGGGTAACCCGGGTACCCGGGTACCCGCCTGCCATCGTATTACCCGGTTCCAAATCTACTACCCGAATCTTAAAAAAAAAAAAAATGCATGCAAAAGGGTCATCCCATTTACGCCATTGCCCATGGTAATGGACTAAAATATTTTGCCTATTTGGTAAACATTCTCCGAGACTGAGAATGAAGAGAGCCCCTAGAAATTATGTGTAAGTTTGATAGTTGTCTGTACTTCGTTTCTGAAGTTGAAATTTTTATCAGCGTGCGGCCCGATTGCGCTATCATCACGTAGTGGGTTACTTCTCACACATCACATGTATATCGCTTATAAACTTACTCGCAAGCAAGCTATCTGACGGCCGATTCAAAATCACATCGTACTGTTTCACGCAGACATAGCAAGACATACTGTATCACCCCCGCCCAGCTCGCAAAGACAGTGCCCGTAACGTTCAGCATGCTAGGTAAACTGAGCTTTGCATGTATATACGATCTGATTATCAATACGGTATGCCACCTCGAGTATAATCCTCGAATATATCTTAATGGTTAAAGGTGTCAGTTTTACGCAAATCAACACTTTGCCGCTATCTGCAAAGTAAAACGACATCAATGTAATAACACCGTAATCATTCACAATTTTTTTTTAAAATAGGCCAGTATATATTACTTTATTTTGCCCCAAAATGGCGCTCGAGCAGACTACGAAGTTTATGTGTGAAAGTTATGTTACCGTGCCTGGATGTCGACACGAGGCTAGCTACGTAAGAATGTACATACCCCATTAGCGATAATTCCAACGCACATTGCAAAGTAGTATGAGGGAAGTTCACAAACATGACGTCGTTTGTTTACAATCAGTAATTTTTGACGTGCAAGAGAATACCGTTATATAGGGCTCTGATTAGATGACATTTTTAAATCTGTGGTTTAAAAGGAGAAGCTTCGAGCTCTTACTATGCTGGCTTTCCGAGTAGGAAAGCGTCCCAAAATTCAATATCAAATTGATATAGGCCTTGGGAAGTATAATTTTCTTATTTGACTATTTTCTGTTACGTTTTTTTTTTACTTGTCATTTTGATCTAAAACAAAACGAGACGATTAAACCTTCTAACAAATCAAATGTTTTTGAACTTGGGAACTGTGATCGCTATACCTATCCAATACAGATTTTAATGTTACCATGCATGTCTTATGGAGTATGCCTTACAAAATGATCATATCTTTTAGTCACCGTATGTAACACCGGGTAACCCGGGTACCCGACGGGTATGGCGATCGGGTACCCGGGTCCTAATTTTTAGTACCCGTGCAAACACTAATATGAACCCTTCTTTGGGTAATTAAAGGCTTCATATTCATAGTCTAAACAAAAGTTTTAACTCTGCAATCACTGGACATTTTAGTAGCTAATCTGCTGTGTAATCAACTGGCCTGGAAAAAGTTCCTCACAGATCAGGGGTTAAGTGCTATTCTAGAAGTGATAGTGATCTCTTACAACAAATAAATGAACAGATAAGGAGGATTTTATTACACCCAACCTCCCCTTTGTGAGATCTGGTCAGAGTGTCCTTATTTTTAAGCAAATGAGGTCATAATGATCATTACATTTAGATCTAGTGGAAATCTCTACCATAAATATATATATATATATATTTAAAATCATAATTACAGCAAAATGTGAACATTGCAAGGAAATACAAATGTGATGTCTAATCAATTTGTCCAGATGACATCATAGATTTCTCAAGATGCATTGCAATATCTCGAAAAATGCTATTTCTTCCAAAAATTGCATCTTCAAAATGCAACATGTAATTGATGTGCGGGTTTTGCCAGCCAGTTCAGAAAACTCTTTTAAAATATAAATGCCATTACTTACATTCAGGTGTGAATCTTCACTGAATCTCCTAGTAACCCTTCTGTCATCAGGAAGTCTAAAAACTATTTCAATGCCATATGTTGGTTCGGGACCAATTTCTTCAAGTTTTTTCTTCATTTCCTTTTAAAACCATAAAACCAATTTGTGTTGGGTAATTCCAAAGGCCAAATGTCATGCAAAATTATACAGCAAGGTAATGTATCACTACACACAAAGTCTGTTCAACTTTTACCAAAACAAATCCTTGGTAATCAGCTACTTACTCATAAGCTCTCATACTTCCTGCAAGATTGATCCAAGTCTGCATGATTGGGTTGGCTTATACCCAACAGAGTGTTCAAGGCATTCCATGCTTGGCATCACTTGTAAACAATATACTTAACCACCCCCCTCCCTCACCAATGCACACAATAGGGATATGAGCCCCATTTTTGGAACAAACATCACTAAAAGAAAAGGATAAGACTTCACAGATGAACCCATACAAACTTAATGTTTATGTGAGAAGTAAATACATCTGTAAACAAGTCAGCACCTAGTGGGAAAATACCCACACAAAGCTTGCTAGCGAATGCTTCGCATAGAGGTTTAGAGTTTGAGTGTTCCAAGCACCTGATATACATTCACAAATGTATACAAACTACATAAGACCAGGTAACAAAAGGTTGACAAAAAAGAGCTAGCATGATGACTTTTGTGTTGAATTATTTCAAGATGTATGCCTGTGATATGTCTCACAATTCCTGTTGCATTAATTTTACACGGGAAAATGCGTAAATGTAATGCATATAGGCATAGAACATTTAACAATGTTTTTATTGTGTAACACAGTGTTTTAGCTTTTACAAGAACTTCTTAAAACACCCTTGGAGATTAACATATATTACTCATGTTCTTCTAGTATATTAATACTAGTGTAAAGTGCATATACATATCTGCTATGTAGATACTGTAAATGGCAAGCCTTAAATTCCAGTCGCACATTTATTCATACACAACTGTTCCCTTTGTGCAATGAGTGTGTCATGAGAACATGAAATGACAGGCCTAGCTATGAAACTAACTTGATGTAATTGATTGTACCACAGTTCCATCGCCAAGATACATGGGCTTAGTTAGTTAGATGGACTTCTACAGCCCATTCCAACCAACTGGTTCAAGTCAAGTTGGCTACACTTGCTTTTTCCCTACTCCATTGCTTAATATGCTGAGCACCAAGCACAATAGCAGTAGGTTCCATTTTTTTTAGTCTTTGGTATGACCCAGTAGAGGGTGGACCTCCACACTGCAAGACAGATGCTCTAACCATTAGGCCATTCAGTCAGTCTGTGTGTGCAAATATAGGAGCAGATCTGTCAAATGGGCACATTCAAGTCAGTTCATACAGTTTATGTAAACTTGTGTATGGAGCAGCGATTAACCATATACTGTTGTCATATCACGTCTATCCTTTATTTTCAAGTGTGATTTTTTTCACAATAGTTCAGTTCATATAGGGGACAGCTGGGGGCCATAGAATGAAGAACACTATGGAAACTCTGTACCTCATACTTATACTTTGAACTTTATTGTGTTTTTGTTTTCTCTTTTCTGAAATGTTTCATCAAATTGAAGAACATAAAACAGAATACCCCCCCCCCCCCCCCAAAAAAAAAATAAATATATAACCAGAATGCAAAAAATGCATTGAGGTTTCGATGATATATAAATTTTCCATTTCAAATAATGCCACCATGCACCATTATCTTCACAGTCAAGTGTTACACTAGCATGTTCAAAAAACATTTTTGTTATTCCAGATGACCTTTTGACCTCCATTAAAGACATACATATATAGACAGACAAATGTACAGACAGACAGAGACAGACAGCTATCTTGAAAGATCACATTTAAAAATGTTTAAGACTTTGACCCCCCAGCTGACCCCAGATGACCTTTGACCTCTGCCAAAAACAATGGGGACCATCTCCAGACTATAACACATCCACATACTCAAATATGAAATCTATCCAAGCTTCCTATTTTGAGATATCGTGTTAAAAAGATTTTCAGACTTTGACCCCTGGTGACCCCGATGAACTTTGACCTCTGCCAAAAACAAAAGGAAACCATCTTCTGACCATAACGCATCCACATACCAAATATAAAGTTTATCCAAATTTCTTAGATTGAGGTATGGTGTTAACAAGATTTTCAGACTTTGACCCTCTGTGACCCCAGATGACCTTTGACCTCCACCAAAAGCGATAGATACCATCTCCTGACTATAACGCATCCATATACCAAATATGAAAATGAAATCTATCCAAGCTTCCTATCTTGAGATATCCTGTTAACCAGATTTCCTGACTTTCACCAACACTGACCCCAGATGACCTTTGACCTAAGCCAAAAACAAAAGGAATCATCTCCTGACCATAACGCATCCACATACCAAATATGAAATCTATCCAAGTTTCCTACCTTGAGATATAGCGTTAACAATGTTTTCAGACTGACCCCTTGTGACCCCATATGACCTTTCACCTCCACCCAAAAACAGAAGGGTTCTTCCTCTCAATATGGTGCATCCATGCACTAAGTTTGAAAACTGTCAGACATTCCAATCTTGAGATATTGTGTTAACAAGCAACGGGTCACAAACACACACACACACGCATACATACATACACACGAACGCTGTTATGATCCCATTGGTTTCTCTTATCATTTTTGTGGCTTAACTCACGATGTTGTAATAATTAGGTTTTCAGATATTGACCACTGGTGACCCCAAATGTACTTTGACCCCTACCAAAAGTTATATGGTTCATCCCTTGACAATATTGCATCTACATACTAGGTATGACATTCATATAAGTTTTCTATCTCAAGAAATAGTGATAAGGATGTTTTCCGATTTTGACCCCTGGCGACCCCACATGACCTTTGACCCCCACCAAAAACAGTAGGTTTATTCCCTTGATAATAATGCATCTAGATACTAAGTATGACATTGATCCAAGTTTCTTTTCTCAAGATAGTATGTTAACAAGGTTTTCAGAGTTTGACCCATGGTGACCCCATATGATTCTTGACCCCCACCAAAATAAATGTGGAGCATCTATGGAGCATCTATGTACCAAGTATGGCATTCATCCAAGTTTCCAATCTCAAGATATCGTGTTAATGAGGTTTTTGGGGTCTGACTCTTACTGACCCCAAATGACCTTTGACCCCACCAAAAACAATAGGGTTCTTCCTCTCACTATGGGGCGTCCATGTACCAAGTTTGAAAACATTCAGACCTTCCCTTCTTGAGATATCGTGTTAACAAGCAAAGTGTCCCAAACACACACACACACACACACATCCGCACACAGTCGTGTTTTTACACACAACTGAGGACTTCATTGTTATCTCCATTGTGTCTGCTTACTTAACCCTAACCTTCACAATAGACTGCCTATTGTTAGACAACCGAGGACTTGAGAAATCTTTTGAATTTACTACCGAGGACCTGGAAGTCTATTGTTTAGGTCCTCTGTTTTACACAAAGACAAACCCACGCACACACACACACGCACAAACACACACATACATACACACACACACACCATCGTGAATGCATAGGTTTCTCTTTCGTCGAAACCAAAAAATCATTGAAAAGCCATGCCTACTAAGAATCTCATTTCATATGCATTATAACAACTTTTCAGTTAAAATAAATACCTCCTTATGCAGTTGCCTCATTCTTTCTTGCAACTCCAACTCTTGACGCCTGTCAGCATCCTAGATTGGGAAAATTAAAAAATATTGTAAAGCACTACCATACAATATTGGAAGAATATTTACAAACCAATGGCATATGGTATGACAGATATAGGTGCAACATAAACTAACTCTTGATCCTGACCAAAATGAGCAATCTTTGACCAAAACCCATGCAATTCTCCCTCTTGTTATGGGGCATGTATGTATCAAGTTTAAAAGCTTCGAGACATTTCCGGCTTCAGATACCGTGTTAATGAATTAAATGAAAGTGTTTCAACTCCTTTGACACATGTGACCCCAAACGACATTTGAACTCGTCCAAAACTGATACTGTTCTCTCTCTTTTGATATGGGACACCTATGCGCCAAGTTTGAATACTTTCAAACATTCCTACCTTGACATGTATATCCTATTGATGAGTTAAATGTAAAGTGTTTCGAGTCCTTTGAACTGTGTGACTCCAGATGACCTTTGAACTCGAACAAAAACAATAGGGTTTTTCCTCTTAATATGGGACACACATGTACAGTACTCAGTTTGAAAACTCAAAGACACTCATATCATGAGTTATCGTATTAAAAAATCAAAGTGTCACCAAGAAACACACACACAAACATGCGCACAGGCCATCATGATTGCATTTGTTTCTCTTACTATCAAAACCAAAAATGGAACCTTACTGCCATTGCAATTGGTGCTCAGCATGAGCAATGGGGTAGGGCAAACAAGCCAGTGAGACACAACTTGAATAAAGGCTGGCTCTATATGACCAGCTTGACGTGAACCAATGGGTTGTAAGCTGGGCTGTAAAACATCAGCTACTAACTATGCCATAAGCATTGGGAAATATATTCTTATGCATTTTATAGTTACATTTTCCCCATTGAAATCCTGACAGTATGTCGATTTCATCCTATGGTTCGATCCAGCATTATATTTTATGTAATTATGTAAATGGAAACCCAGAAAGCCAAAAGGCTTCGTGATTCCTTGCCACTGAAATGTAAGGCCTTTTTCACATTGACATTGCTTTGCAATGTTTTTCAATTAACAGGGCTAAATAATGTGCCCACAAAGTACACATGCAAGGCATCCAATCTTCCTACATAGAGATCCCTCTTGCCCGTTGTGAACCCAAATAACATTTGACCTCCACCAAAAAATTCTGGGACCATGTATTCACTATGTGCTATCTACATGAAAAGTTACAGGACCCTACAAGTGACCTTTCTTGAAAGACTGTGCAGGAAAGCTTGTCAGGCTTTGAACTTGCTGACAAATGAACTTTGACCTTTGGGAAAATCAATAGGGATCATCTACTCAATATGACCAATCCACACTCTAAATATTAGGGCAGTGACGGTTAATCGGTTAACCGACCGACTCGTCGGTTACTCGTGTGTCATTCCTCTTCACAGATTAACCGTTTTTGTATTGCCAATAACTCAGTCGCCGCGGGTGGCTTTGTTGGTAAACTGTTACACAAACATCGCGCAACAAACAGTGTCAGTTTCTCACAAATTATCACTCGAACAATAACTGTAAAAAGAGTTTTAAAATCGGCCGTTCGATTGAATGGATTAATTCCGCGGCAGCTCCCCCAATTAAGTACATTATGTAGAGTGACAAGTGGCACACCCATTGTTACTTTCGTTGGCAGAACTTCGTGTGCTCGTCTCCTAATCCCTTCAATAGCAACACCCAAGCACAACTTTAAAAATTAGCGGCATGTTTCAGAGGTTACCAAGAGAAAAGAAAGCCACAAGACAAGCAGGGAGCTGTAACAAAAGTTACCAAGCCCTGCATTTCTATGGCAATAAAACCTCCGCGAGACCATGATTAGGGCACAAAAGTATATTTGAATAAGTCTTCCCACTGTAGCTAATCCAAATATTTTATCATGCTACACCTCCGTAAATTTCATTATTTTCATTGTCATGGTTAGTAGCAGTATTTGGGAAAAATTTAACCCATAAAAATACGATCGTTAGCACCAGATAATTCCCGCCATTTTGTTGTTTGCCCAATATCATATAAAATGCAACATTCCATGTTGACTTTTATGAATAAGCATACGCAGTTCTTTGAACTGATTCGGTTGTAGGTTGTGATAATGTGTTGTACTGTAGAAGTCAACCCTACGATGCACGTAAAAATAACGATCTAATTTTTAGAGGTCTTGGACAGCAAAAAATGGACTCGATTAACGTTATCTTATGGTTTCTTTCTGATATAAATACCCCCGTAATTTTGCCACTTCTTCTCCAAACCTTACCGTCTTGTTTCAAAATAATCTGCAAATGAAATGCACTTAAGTCAGACCCCCGAAAAATCCAAGTACGCAGAGATTTGTGCTGCCGTTTCTCGGTGAATTTAGCATGGGGCTTGGCCGGCTGCACAGGCGGGCTATGTAAGGGAAGTGCGATCGTTCTAAACGCAAACTCAATGGGGAAATTCGTTCGGAGGTCTGGTATTTTCACACACTAAATCCCATAGGCGATGGCGCGAGTTGTGATTGGCTGGCTCAGAATCAACGTATTTGAACCAATCACAATGCAGAGACAATTCAAATTTTGCAATAGATTGTGTGCATATGATGTCACCGAGCAAAACATGGTCCCTTGTTTAATGGTAAAAACGGATATGCACGCAAGTCTACTGCATGCATGGGGCCACATGCGTAATTGTTTACGTTGTAACGACGTCATATGATAACATTCCATAAGTCCTACTGTAAATAACTTTACGGTAGGAATGCTGGTAATTCCTTAATTTATGCAGGAAAATAGGGCTTGGTTGTGCTGTTTGCCGCTGGTAGGCCGTTTACAGTGCAATTGTACAGATTGCTACTATGACACACACGTGAGCGCTGTACATGTATTGAACACTGCATCGCAAGCAAGCTGCATCAAAACAGCGGTGTGGGAGTGTTTCATGAAATGACTGACAATATAACATAGGGTCAGGCGGGAATACAACAGTTGGTGGAATGTTAAAAAGTGCACGTGGTCTGAAGAAAGCTTCAGTAAATGCGGGATGGGTTTTTACTGTGAAAATATGATATAAACTCAGCGCAAAATACCAACATTTTTGCCACATACTTACATGTGCGAACATGACTTACGGCGCCATTTTAGACTTGCACTTTTCTGTACAAAAGTGATGGCGCTCTTTGGAAATGTTGACTTTTTGTGGTTGTGTGAACATTATGTCATTTTCGGTTAAACGGTTAACCGCCGGTTAATAAAATCGGTTAAACAGATAGTGAATTAACCGAAAATGCACAGCCCTACTAAATATGAGCACAGTCACCTGTACCGTTCTTGAGATATTGGGTTTACGAAGTTTTGACCTTTTGACCTCTCGTGACACCAAATGACCTTTGACCTCAACGAAAATCGATAGGGATCATCTACTCAATACAACCAACCCACACACCAAATATGAGCATAGTCACATGCACCGTTCTCGAGATAACGTGTTTACTAAGTTTTGACCTATTGACCTCTCGTGACCCCACATGACCTTTAACCACCACCAAAAACAGTAGGGATCATCTACTCAATATGGCCAATGCACACACCAAATATGAGATTAGTCACAATTACTCTTCTTGAGATACCCTGTTTACAAGCAATTTCTAAGGAATTTACCTATTGACCTCTCCTGACCCCAAATGACCTTTGACCACCACCAAAGAACAATAGGGATCATCTAATTAATATGACCACCGCACACACCACATATGAGCATAATCACATGTACCATTCTCGAGATGTCGTGTTTACAAGGTTTTGACCTTTTGACCTCTCGTGACCCCAAATGACCTTTGATCCCCACCAAAAACAATAGGATCATCTACTCAATATGGCCAATGCACACACTAAATATGAGATTAGTTACACTTACTCTTCTTGAGATACCATGTTTACGAGCAATTTCTAAGGAATTTACCTATTGACCTCTCGTGACCCCAAATGACCTTTGACTTCCTCGAAAATTGATAAGGATCATCTACTCAATATGACCAACCCACACACCAAATATGAGCATAGTCACATGTACCGTTCTCAAGATATCGTATTTACAAAGTTTTGACCTTTTGACCTCTCGTGACCCCAAATGACCTTTGATCTCCACCAAAAACAATAGGGATCATCTACTCAATATGGCCAATGCACACACCAAAAATGAGGATAGTCACACTTCCTCTTCTTGAGATACCGTGTTTACAAGCAATTTCTAAGGAATTTACCTATTGACCTCTCGTGACCCCAAATGACCTTTGACCTAAAAGGAAATTGATAGGATTCATCTACTTAATATGACCAACCCACACACAAAATATGAGCATAGTCACATGTACCGTTCTCAAGATATCGTGTTTACAAGGTTTTGACCTATTGACCTCTCGTGACCCCAAATGACCTTTGATCTCCACCAAAAACAGTAGGGATCATCTACTTAATATGACCATCCCACACACCAAACATGAGGTTAGTCACACTTACCCTTCTTGAGATATCGTGTTTACAAGCCAAAGCGTCACATACATACACACACACATACACACACACACACCCGCACATACACACACACGACATCACCATCGCATAGATTCCTTGGCCTACGACAAGGAATCAAAAAGACATACCCTTTCTTGATCAGCTTGCAAGGAGGCATGGAAAGCCACGTCCTGCTCCATTCTCAGCGCAGCATTTTCAGACACTGCTTTAGTGCTCCTGCTTTGGAGGAGCTGATGCATATCTGGAAGGTCTTCTGTGTCCTAATAAACCCAATTCAAAAAATGAAAAATGACTGAACACCACTTTGAAATTAATGTTGTATTCTATGAAACTGCAGATGTATTGATATCCATTCCTCCAGGTCCATAGAGCTTTAATATTCATGTTTTCAACACTATGATTACAGTAAGTGTTCTGAGACATTAAAAGGTCACTAAAGATGGGGTTTTGGCCTCATGACAGTATAGCATCAACTTGTAGCATCATGTTTACTGACAAAATTTTGGCTTTAAGTCTCCAATGACTTTAAATGACCTTTGACTTCCATTGAAAACTCTGAACACTTAAAAGGGGCGGTTAATGTGGCACATTTATTCATGGACATGATAGTAGGAAAGACATCAATATGCTTTCACGTTTGATATATTGTGGAAGATTCTCTTATTTAAACGATATCCATCATTGCTAACATCAAGGCAGTTCTGTTTTTCTGATATGACACTAACATGTACATACCATGTACCATACGAGACCTGTCAAAATAAACATACATGAACACAATGCATAAAGAATGCATGCGTATTTTCCTTGCCATGTTGAAACGTAAAATCATTCCCTATAAAAATTCATTGGATGACGCATAAACGGGGGAAATAATAAATGGTGAGGCATCTGTTGTCAAATGATACAATAATTACAAGGATGGACAGATCCAAGAGAAAGGTATTTGATGGGAAGATGTGATATTAACAGCTATATGCAATGAGGATCAATGTTGTAAGATGAGATTCTGTCTGTTCACAAAAGCATCTTAATTACCCATGGTCAGTAATTCATGACAGCAACCATTATACATGTCATACACATGGACATATGTCAAGGGTTTTTGGTTCACTCTTGAACTCACCCTGCTTGTTATGGTAGAGACAGAGAAGGAGAGCACTGTTTTCTTTATCTAATGCATTGCCTTGTGTTTTCCTGTGAAATGGGAGCATGCATGTGATGGTAAGCGGTGAGTTCAAATCTAGTGTAGCTCCAAGAAAGAAGTCTTGCCTCTATATATAGCCATCTACTGTAGCTTCTGCTACAGAACTTCAGTGTAATACTTATGATGGTTTGATGCAACATTTAACTCATAACTCTGTACAGTGTTTATAGTAACGTACAGTAGTGAATATTATAGCGGGATCACCATGCTACCATTTCTCATATTATCTTTCAAATTCCTTCCTCATATTACAACTGTGAAACTGTATATAGCCCCACACTACTATAGATAACATGTTTCTTAAAACTAAGCATAATAATGTGCACTTACACTTCCTTGCTCTGTTCTGTGCTGATTAGCAGCACTATGAGATGTAGCAGTCTGCCTCCTGCCTCGAAGTGGGAGCATAATCGGAAGATCATCAATGTCATCCAGTTCCTTAAGAAAAAAGAAGAAAAAAAATGTACAAAATGATATACAACAGGGTACCATGACTACCATAGTAGTCATGTTACCAGAAGTTGTTGCCATATCCTTCAGCGCTGGATGTGACAAACTGACTATGGAAATTGCCAACCAGCATTGAGCTAAAATTTACTAGATTCCGGCTGGCACAAAATCAAGTTTAGGAAAAATTACTTACAGAAACCCCAATCTGAACAAATAAAATTGTGAACACTTTGAAGAACACACCATTTGAGCATATAACTGTACCCATGAGTGATCATGAGAATCTGACTGATTTTGAGCATCATGAATTTTTGAGAGGCTTAAATGAGCTTTTGAAATCAAAACACACCCAAAAGTTACATATGAATATACACAGCAATAGTGCACATTTACAGCAGTGAAAGCTACTAGTTTGGCCACACTGGCCAGGCCTACAGTAGCCTTGGGGTAAATTAGTCCCTTTATAGCCTGACCCTATAAAAATTGCAACGAAAGGTTTTTCGATGGTTTTCTATGCTATTGAACGTAATGGAATAAGAGGAAAAAAATCTATCAAATTTGGAGCACAGAAAGGGTTGTTTTAATAGAAAATTCAAAATGGCTGTCAGCCGCCATTTATGAGAAAACTTTAAATAACTGTCGCCAAATGAACTGGAGTGATGCCAAAACTGTTGATTCCAACTATTTCTAACATGATAAATGCACTGGAGGAATCCTGATGTACCTTTGGCATCATTTCAACACCTAAATCCAAGATGGCGGCTGCCCGCCATTTTGAAAATGATAAAATGTTATATAACTGGCACCAGATGAGTTAGAGTGATGAATGAATTAAGTGTCGATTTTGACTACATCTAATATGGCAAATTCACTGTAGTACACCAGATGAAGCTTTAATTGGTATCGATCTTTTAACTTCTAAATCCAAAATAGCAGCTGTCCGCCATTTTGAAAAAAATAAAGTGTGGTTTCTTTATACAGCTACAGTGTGCTGGTTAAGCTCCGCACTGAACAGTGTCAAGTTTCTACTACGTCTCAGATGATCAATTTGCTATGAGTGAGTTTCAAAGAAAAGGCATGCAGCCCTCCACATCTGCATCAGTTACTGCATGCATTGGTTACTATAAACTGTCAGTTTAAAGACGCTGTCAGTGTAAAGACAACAACCAAGTGGATGCGATTAGCCAGAACCAGATGCTTGACATAGCCTCTTCATGCAAAATGTTGTTTGATCAACTTTGATTTGTTATTTTCAGGGAATAGAAAATGATTAATAGGCTCATTGGCCATTGCATACCATGACTAGTACAGTAAGTAACGCCCTTCAGACACAGTATATTGGACAATATTTGATCAGCAAGACTGATACACTAGCACTATAGGTGACATCATGTCAACAACTGAAAGGCTTAACTCAAATCTTGAAACTTACTAAGCTGTCACTGTCAAATCAGATAAAATTATTCTTCATTACTGTCATTAGGTTCATTGAAGCCCAGTGGGAGATGATTGTCACAATATGTTTGTTGGCATGGGCCAACTGCGGAGGGAAGCCCGTATAAAACAGACGAGGCAATGCCTCTACGAGATACCAAATAATCTCCACTGCATGCCTCCCTTAGCAACCTCTTTATACTCATCCTAACAAGTAATTGGTTTGTAACGGTAAATTTTTTCTACCAAATTAGGTGTGCCATGGAAGGGGCAAGCCTCGCCAAAAAAATGAGACATCTTCACGTACTAACTTGAAAAACAAAAGACTGACTGATCCTAGAAACATCCGCTGGTTTCACTGTTGAGACAATATTCTTTCATTTTTTAACATCTCAGAACTCTCTGCACTAGTCTAGTAAATTAAATTAATAAAATTCATGCCTCAATTTAATTTACATGGAGGCGTCCTACAAATCAGCTATATATTTAGACCTCGCTATATTGATATTCAAATTCAAGAACTTTGAAACCCAAGGGCGGCTGACCAAAGTCTACGTACACAAAGCCAACAGAAACCTATGAAATTGATGGGACTTCCACTCACCCGCTCACCACATTTAAAGACATTTATATGGTGTTGGCACTCTTCTTAGATAGTCTTCAGCCTCATCCTATAGAGTGATTTCACCTACGCCTCAATCCTCGCCCATTTTGACGGGCATACACATTTAGTGTAGCTAGCTGAGAAGCAGCTGACGACCCACTGTGAGAGTGCTGCACTAAGACATTATTGATTTTCGCCCCGCATTGGGCATGGTTTCCCAGTTGTGACATAACGTGAAAAGACTCTTTAAGAGTTATCCCACCGGGCATTCATGCTTTATGTATTCATGCTGTCCAAAACTGGCCTGGTGGCTCCTCATTTCAGTGTCCCAATTTCCGCTAGCTACGCCACGGGAGAGCTCCACATGAGCGATGAAAGACGTGCGAGGCTCGAGCTCTCACGAGCGGTTTGTACCCGACAAGGTATCGTTTATGGGTTCACACATACATACATACACAAGCACACCATCATGAATGCACTGGTTTCTCTTATCATCGAAACCAAAAATTGTTTTACTTAAAATTAGTTTTCACACACTTTCAATGGAAATGAGTAACTGTATGGTTAAGTCTCATCAACCGCACACACAATAACTGCATGTATAACAACTATACTGATTAAATGGATAATCATTATCTTAAATTCTCCTAATTAAATCATGCTGACATAGTTTTCACATGATGTAATGGTTGTGGTAAAAAATTGCAATTGATTTCCTTCCTTGCCCAATTACACAATTTGATGATTGACAGACATTAATACTCCATGCAAAGACATTTAATTCAAGTCAAGAAACCCTAGCCACAGTATGAAGAGCACATACATAGAGGGGGTTTTCATTACAATCCTGCCCAAAGAACTTTGAAATTTTTTGCAACCTAAGTGGACTAGGAGCTTCGTGAAGTGGTAAATATAGACCTCCAGCAGTAGGTTTGGAAACTTGATATACCTCAGTTGAACAATAGATTACTGAGGTTTGAAAATCAACATTTTTACTGCAATAGAAACAGCATGCCAACCATCAACAAATTTTATTGTCTCAATTATGTGATATGTTCAGTGTTGGTGTTTACCTCAAGCCTATATTGATCCTCTGTTGATGAGGTTTGGCTCTCCTGTTCTGAGTGAAGATATGGCTGTCTAAAAGTTCTTCTTCTCTGAATCTCCCCAGATGAACTAAGCGGCGTAAAAACGTTGGGGGCATTAACCTGTTTTATGATACAGTAATGATTAATCAGTTAGAATTATGTGTTATTTCAACTGTGCAGGCAAAATTTCGGGCAAAAGCCTATGACAATTTTTAAATTGCAATTGATTCAGTAGAAATGTTAAAGTTTAAGATAGCAAAATTTTGGAAAAAACAAGATGAAATTGCAATGATGTATTTAAATTTGAATGTTGGAAGAAATGGCATAGGAACTATAGGCTTGCCATGGTACTGTATCACTGTTTAGTTTGGGTACTCCCTTGCAGTTCACCTACAGCAGCAGCATATATGAATGCAATGACTTCACCATTCCATTTACATATTAAGTATTAAAGTTTGTGCTCTTATGTACTGAACCCATTGGGAAACAAGCTTATAGTTTCTATAATCTAAATTTTGTCAAAATCCATTTTTACTTAATTTCCACAGTAAAAAAGAAGTTTAACAAAATTTTATTTCAAGTCAATTAAGGCATTTGATAAAATAAAATCATAAAATTTTGTGACTGTACTTCAATAATCCACCCTCCTCACCAACATATTGCATACCACCATTCATTTCTGTATTGCATATTTCAGTGAGATACTGTACATTCAAAACCACAAACCTTTCCATGTTTAACAGAAATGTGAATTGGTGAATTCAACAGACGTGCTTTCCAATTCTCAATTTTCATCAGTGTATGGACCAAGAAGCATGCAGTTAATGCTGCCATGAAGTGGACAAATATGAGCTCGGCAATGGGAGCTGAAGAGGAAGTGCCCATATACAGGAAATACTTACATGTAAAGCATGCCATTGGCTGGCCAGTAGTGGAATGAAATGCTTTAAAATATATGCTGAATTAGCTTTAGTAAGCAATATGGAACCTGAACATGTAATTTTGTATAATTTTTAGACAGAATTTGATCTATTCCAGAATAACATATGCTTTCTCCAATTACATGGCCTACTTTTGAATGCTTCCTTTATATGATTTTTGAGATCCCTTGTCTAGTCCCAAATCACAATCAGAACAAAAGTCCCAGGCTCATTACCTTCTAAGTTTCCTTGCACTCAGTTGAACAGTTGTTCATCTGAGCTAGCATAGTAATTAATTCCATGTGTTCAGCTGAAATAATTCTGTGACCAGTGCTTTAGTGTCATGCATTGCCTCCATGCCATCTTCAACTTGTTGTAGGAGAATTTATCGCATCCGAAATCGCCAAACTAAGGGGTATTGGTTTCTAGACTAATTCTAAAGCAACCGTCCTCATCATGACGAATCACAGCAAAATTATTACAATCACCGTGTCAAGTTGGCAACAAAGACCACCATTACCAGTTGCAGTTCCCTAGCTACTTATAGTACAGCACTGCCTTCCACCATTAGCATGAGAAAATGGATCAAAACTGGCATCTCCTCAAGCCTACTGGTATGAAAGTACAATAATAGAATATATACTGTAATGGCATATGGAAAACTACTGTAACACTATCCCTTACCTACTTTACAGTAAAATCTGAACAATGTAATTGCATCAAACTTACAGGAGTGACAACAGCTGATTGTGTACTTCTACCACCTGTTCGGCCTCTGGCTTGGTCAGACTCAGCCCTCTCCACTGCCCTGGCCGTGGCCCGAACAGCAGTCGGCATACCCTCTGACCTTTCAACTGCTACATTCCTGGACTCGCTCTCTTCTTCAAAGGATGTAACTGCACGCACTAATACCACACTTCGATATTTGTCCTCCTTTATTTTGGTAGGGTGGTTGGGGTTTTTGAATGGGATGATAGTTCCCTGCTTGTCTCTCTTAAAAATTTGAAATGGTCTCCTACTCAGCACTGGAAACAAATCCCAAATTTTATCATGATATTCCTGTTTTGATATACTTAAGGGCAAAGTCACCTTTCCAAAGGTCTCAGCTTCATCATTACATAGTGAAACAGGGTACCCTGTGGAAGAGAAAAAAAAATCATGGTTTCAACATAATTATAACATTTCCATTTGCATCCTAAATACTAATACTACCTTGCTTATATAGTAGCTGCATACAGTATACTGTTTTGGATAAAACTGGTGTCAATCATTTGTTTATACAGGTACTCAGCTGACAGCAGGCCTTTATGCCACTACCATGAAACAAAAAGTATTAATTATTGCTGTCAATTTCCTGAAGCAGTTTCTTTGTAAAAGTCCTGCCTGCCTTTAATTCTTGAGCTGTGCATAAAACATTGCACAACTTCACTTGCAAAAATAGGCTGCATACAATAATTTTTATATGCTGGGAGTTAACTGGAATTTTCCTCATCTGGTTAGGTTTTTATGCAAATTTTAAATTTTTAATACATTTTCCTAGTGACCCCTTGACATATTTCCCCAATGTAAGAGTTGAAGTATGTGCCATTCACACAAATTCCCATCCAGCCTGAGTAACTAAATGGATAGTTTTGGGCCAATCCTTTCTTGATTACCCACGCAAAACCACTTCACCTGTCCATGGATACAGTGCATGTACCAAATGTAGATCAAGGTTATAAAAAAATGTTGCATGCCTTGCTACCATGATACTCTAAACTATATTAAATTAGGAATCACTTGTATCACCAGAGGAGACGGAAAGCTGGAGTCTTTGACTCCTCTGTCAGTCATTGCTCCACCAGCTGTCCCCATCCCACCTGGTGATGGACCAAAGCAAAACACTACACAATGCTAGCTGTATGCAAACCTTTTTCCCTCGCCAAACCCTTTCCAGTGCACCCACCCTCTTCACACTGAGATCACAAGACATGTTATAGCTACATTAGATCTACTGCTAGGGACATTGCACTTGAATCTTAAAACTAAACCCATCTCTACATCCATGTGAGTACATAACAGTTCTTCATTTTCATGTGCACATAATCCCACATCTCCAATAACCTAACCCCATTGCATGCATGCATTCCTCCACTCAATCTGACATGCAAGCAGTGAGATCAACATGCAGCCATGCAGGGTATTTCAACCTGTAGGTTGAAAGAAAACTCACCTTTCCTAAAATGATTAAAATATGTACACGTGCAATATCAATGCTTACCATATCCGGCTTCTTTATGAGCCTTGAATATTGGGCAAGTTTTCCATTTTTTCAGGTTGGGTAACGTTGCCCCATCTGGTAAACAATACCAGTGATTTGTAATGATCTTAGGTGTTGGGCCCCGTTTCCTCTTGCCGTGCTTCCGTGTCCCTGAGGTTGCTGATCTGTGGAAGCTTTCTAAGGCCTCCAAACCCCTTATTGCCCTGTCAATATTTAGGCGCATGGTCATTCTGGCATCTTCAAAATCGTTGTCCTGAAAATTGATCAGCACTGAAAGAATTAAAGTACCTTATAAAAGAAGAAATTACTTATTGGCTGAACTTTCAATTAATGGACTAAATTGAAATGATATCCCCACTAAGATGGTATCAAATTGGGATGGATGTCCCGGCATTTCCCACACTTCAGTTCAGAACTGATAGGCCAGGAGGAACCTTTTTCGCAACTTAAAAGCCCAACAGCGATACTGAGATGCAACTTGAATAGATCAACACCTAAATTAGGCATATAAACCCCAACAAGATCACCAACCACCTGAAGCAAGTACAATTTGGCTTCAAGCTTCCTACATTGAGAAATTGTAGGGAATAGCTTTTATGTGTAGTGTGGCCACAAGTAACCTTTGTCCCCCACCAAAAAAAATACCAGGATTTATCTTTGTACCAAAATGCATACATACACTTACCGAGTATAAAAATTTATCCAAGCTTCCTACCTTTAGATATACATTTTTACAAAGTTTCCATTCTTTTTTCTTTAAACCTCCACAGGCCCCAAATGACCTTTGACCACCACGCACGCACACCCAAGAATGACGGGTTTCATCTTCTGTCTATAACATATCTACTCACCAAATATGAAATGTATCCATGCAAGCTTCCTACATTGAGAGATTTTCTTTATAATACCGTTTCATCATTTGACCCCAGTGACCCAAATGACCTTTGACCTGGGCACCAAACATATAGCAAGACTTTTCAGCATAATGCATCTACAGTACATACATACTGTACCAAGTATAAAAATTATGCAACCTTTAGATACAACTTGCCGCATACCATAAGAAATCTATCCAAGCTTCCTACTGTACATTGACAAATTGTATTCAACAGCCTCTCAGTGTTTGACCATTGGTGACTCCTGGTGACCCAGCTGCACCAGAAAGCTCGGACACATCGCACTATGGCACTTCTTTATACCAAGTCCAGCTGTCCCATGTTGAGTTAGAGCATACAGTACCAAATTAGCTAGTGTCACAGACATGCAAACATACTGTACACGTGCCAACTTGACTGACTGTACAAAAGGTTCCTTTTGTCTGATGCAAGAAACCAAAAATGTGTCGGCTAATTAGGTCAGAAAATAGTTTAAATCAAGATTTTGTTATCCCACATGACCTTTAACCCCCACCACCAAAAAAAAAAAAAGGGATCACCTTCTCACCATAAGGATTCGCATACCACATGTGAAATCTAGTCTCCCACCTTAAGATGTGTTAACACCTACCAAGGTTGTCATTCACATTTTGACCACCAGTGACCCTATATAACCTCTGACCTCCATAAAAGTCATAGATAAATAGTTGGAAAAACCTACACACAGAGAGAAAGCTATCTTGAAATATTGCAATTTCAAAAGGTTTCCAGACTTCCAGAAATGAAAAATATGAATCATGCAAACCTGACCTTAAGTAGATCCCTCTCATGCTAGGGTAACCCTGAAAACCATGCTACAATTAAAAAACAGTTATATGTACATATTCATGTGCAGACATGACAATAAGTTGCAGGGTTCAAAATTAGCATTGGTTTACCACTTGTTCGTCGGGCTTTCATTCCTTGTGAGTCACTTGCCCAGACACATGCTTCACTGGCTCATAATATGTGAGTCAGGCAGGAAACTAGCCTAATGCAATGAACATGGGGGTACTTGTTTAACGTTAGGGCCATGTTGACAACTGGCCGAAATGCATTGCCAGAATGAACCTTCTTTTCATGAAAATAACATAACAAGTTGAAGGGCAAAGGAGGGCCAAGGCCACATAAGATGCCCTGAAGTCCAGGCCCTAATCATTTGACTCATCGAAGATTAAATGCCAGAGTGAGCAAATACTTTGAAACTCCAGAGCAAATGAATAATGCTTGGTAGAATTTAGAAAAACAGTTCATTCACCTTATTGAAGGAATGACGAAAATAAAAGTCTCACGAGAGGAACCTCCCCTTAGCTCATTTGAAAAAATTGAAGTTCCCAAACAGAAAAAAGATAAATCCTGAGAGCTATCACCGCTTTTGTGTTCAGTGTCATAGAAGAATACAATCAGGGTGCCTCTATTGTTGCGCTTATTTCGAACCCTGATAAACTGACATCTTTGATGAAGGCTTTATTCCCCACAGGTTACATTACAATTTAATCCATCACATAGTAGCCTAATGTAACGTTAGGTACGTTTTGTTAAGGCTGTTTAACACTTTCTTATGCCTTGTCGTCTGACCTGGACTTCCAAACTGTTTCTTTACTTGCACGGAAAACAAGACATAGGCTACAGTAAGTTTGTTAAGTGCCTTTCCGCCAATGGTGGAACGAGTCCTCGTCTGTAGCCAGTGTAGGATAGGCTGGTCATAAACGCTAGGCCCCTGTTTGGGTATGCTACATTAGGGCTAACGTTAAATTAAAACCGTAATCACCTTTGGCTAAGGTTATCAACAATTGTCGTAAAACTTGAAGCGAAAGGGTACACTTACATCTGATTCTCCTTCAATATTAACTTGTTCAGTAGCATCAGTCTCTCCAGAGGCCATGATCAAGACTGTTTGAGTTCGACGAATGCACGCAACGGACCATCGGCTAGGCTAGTTTCAACCGGGACCGCCGGCAAGCTGTGTGTAACTCTAACGTTAGCTCTAACGTGAGATATCGAGCAGAGTCGACGTCGACTGAGGGCACTGAAGCGCAGTGAAGCACATGTTCAGATAGAAAGAGTCGGCTCGTCGTAAAACCACGCGTTTATCAGTGAAAAACCCTGTTTATCGAATTATTGTACATTCAGCTAACGTTTTTCGATATACTGTGTCTTTCGGTCGATAAACAGTGTTTTTCGGTCGATAAACTGAGTTTATCATCGAAAAACCGTGTTTATCGAAAAACTGTGTTTTTCGCTCGATAAACAGAGTTTTTCGAAAAACTGTGTTTTTCGGTCGATAAACAGAGTTTTTCGAAAAACAGAGTTTTTCGGTCGATAAACTGAGTTTATCGAAAAACCGTGTTTATCGAAAAACTGTGTTTTTCGCTCGATAAACAGAGTTTTTCGAAAAACTGTGTTTTTCGGACGATAAACAGAGTTTTTCGAAAAACAGAGTTTTTCGGTCGATAAACTGAGTTTATCGAAAAACCGTGTTTATCGAAAAACTGTGTTTTTCGCTCGATAAACAGAGTTTTTCGAAAAACTGTGTTTTTCGGTCGATAAACAGAGTTTTTCGAAAAACAGAGTTTTTCGGTCGATAAACTGAGTTTATCGAAAAACCGTGTTTATCGAAAAACTGTGTTTTTCGCTCGATAAACACTGTTTATCGAAAAACTGTGTTTTTCGGTCGATAAACAGAGTTTTTCGAAAAACAGAGTTTTTCGCTCGATAAACTGAGTTTATCGAAAAACCGTGTTTATCGAAAAACTGTGTTTTTCGCCTGATAAACACTGTTTATCGAAAAACTGTGTTTTTCGGCCGATAAACAGAGTTTTTCGCGATAAACTCGGTTTTTCGATCGAAAAACCGAGTTTATCGGCGAAAAACTCAGTTTATCGAATTATTACACATTTAGCTTGCCATATGCGTACGGAATACCGTTTTAACATTTACGGTATTCACGAATTTCAGATAGGCTATCTCTAATTAATTTCAGATATCTCTAATTTATGCACTATTTTAGATATCTAAAATTGAATTAGAGATATCTGAAATTGAATTAGAGATATCTGAAACTGAATTAGAGATATCTAAAATTGAATTAGAGATATCTGAAATTGAATTAGAGATATCTGAAACTGAATTAGAGATATCTGAAATTGAATTAGAGATATCTGAAATTGAATTAGAGATATCTGAAATGGACTTAGAGATATCTGAAATAGAATTAGAGATATCTGAAATAGAATTAGATATATCTGAAATTGAATTAGAGCTCTGCAATTATTTAGAGATATCAGAAATTAATTAGAGAGATATCTGAAATTCCCGAATAAATGTTAAAACGGTATTCCATAGTTGCGTGTGTTTTGTTTTGCAGCATGTTTCACACAGTTTTTGATCGTTGAAGGTGTCACAGTCTTTTTTATTTTGGACGAAGACGTCATTCGGGGATTTCCCTGTTAGCTTTGGTTGTACCAGGGAGTTCCCTTGTTGTACGTATGCCTCTATTACACTTGGATTCTTTCGTGTCTTTCCGTTTCGAGTATACGGTACTATACATCCCTAATTCCCAAACGCAACACACACGCGGCGGAAAAATACGTTCTTTGGATCAGAGAGATGTGCTATAACACCTCAGGGACGGCTTCGCAAGGGGTCGCAGGAGGAGACAACCCACCAGTGGCGTAGCCACGGGGGGGCCTGGGGGGGGCCTAGGCCCCCCAGATTTTCTCCAGCCCCCCCCCCCCCAGATTTTTTGCGTCCTGATAGATTAATTGAAAAAATAAAAATAAAAAAATGTGCAACAATAAAAAAAAAAAAATCATGGATGAATGTGTGTAAAACACATTTTGTCCGCACGTATGAAATCAAGCAATAACTTTAAAATGCCTACTTTCACTAAATTAGATAGGCCTACCGTTTGTGATCTGCACTGTCGTTTATTGCATTTCACTTCGAAGATGAAACGAAAGTCTCGACGACAAACTTTAATGTGACTTTGTTAGGTTAAGACCCTTTCTGCCTTTCGGATGGCTGATTGATTAACTGAAAATAAGGCAATCGTACACTGGAGACCACTCTTTAACGGCCATTCCTATACTTTATGATACACAAAATATGCTGTAAGCAGATAAGGGTAAGGTACTGCCTTCAGATAATTCTTCCCTTTCATCCTTAACAAGTAGGCCTATGTTGTGCCTCACTCTTGCCCATGACAAGTGCCACTGTAGGACGATTTTTTTCGACAAGTCCTCTTTTTACTAGTTGGCACTGGCGTCTGGGGGATTTGTAAAATGTCCACAAGGTCCGGATTTCATGTGTTTCCCACATGATCCATACTTCTGCTTTGAGGTTCAATTATTTTGAGGGATTTATTCGTAGTATTTTAATTTTGACTACGTAATGTACCGATGAACAAATACTGCACCATTTTGCACATTGTTTCTTTGGTAGTATGTATGTCTCTTGTAAAATCTCTACAAAAACTAAAAATATTTTTATATTTTTCATGCTCCCCAAAAAGGGAAAATCCGAAAACTCAGACCTATAATCAGTTCAAAGTTTTGCCAAACATAGCACCATTTTGCATCTAGGAAATCTAACGCAAAGAAAGTTTCTCAGAAGGGGACACAACTACTTTTGGTTTTCCTGTTAAAGGGTGAGGTACTGCCTTAGGTAAGCTGAAATCCATTCAAATATTGCCGCATTTGTGGCTGGGTACATCCAGTTTAAAGCACGTGGGAAGTGCCGTTTCCGGCCATCTGGAGGGGTTTTAAAGCCCAAAATTTTCTTGTACGCTCCGCGCCAACTGATAGTGGCGCTCCGCTTAGATTCAAATTATGTCTCTGAAGTTTACACATTTTTCCCAAGGGAAAGGGAGATACCGGCTCCCTTTAGTCTCATCCCCAGGCCACAGATCAGAAGTGCCCAGTTTTGGGGTCCCTAAAAAGTGTATGTATTGCCATTTTTCATAGCTTGATTTTTTATTCTCATTATTGAGACATCGCAGACATGAGATTCGTATTTCAAGGCTGGGTACATCCAGCTTAAAACACATGAGAAGTGCCGTTTCCGGCCATCTGGAGGGGTTTAAAGCCCAAAATTTTCTTGTACGCTCCGCGCCAACCCATGGTGGCGCTCCGCTTAGATAGTCTTGCTGTGCCTGACCCTCGGATGTACCAGGCCCCCCACTTGTTACCTAGGCCCCCCCCCCCCCAAAAAAAATCTCATCCTGGCTACGCCACTGCAAACCACTCTATTCGCAAGAAAAAAAAATGAAAAGAGAAGGAAAACGGGAAGGGAAGGAAAGAAGTCTCAACTGATGAGTTTTCCAAAAATATCAAAATACGTGGCGCCGTCCCTGCCACTATCCCTCACTGGGGCACCAGGGCCTGAGGCATCCATAGGTTTCGATCGGTATTGGTACAGGATCTTCATTGGACAAAGTTAAATGAAGATCTAGAATATATTTTTGTTTTATAATGCTGTTTGAATACATATCGGAATCGATTTTAAGTCGCTGCTTCTTAGCTTTGTTAAACCTCATTCCATGTAACCTTGTCTTATCCGCCCCCCTCCCCCCGCCCCCGTCGGGGACGGCAAGTTTTTCGGGGAGACCTTAACATGAAAAATGTAAAGGACTTGCGTTACTGAATGGATGATCTTGATTTTTCCTGGATGAACTATTTTTTTCCTTTTTTTAACGCTATTTTACTATACTTTAGAATCCCTCATCCAATCTTAGATCCATGCCCCGGGCGACCCACCCCCTGTTGTTGAGAAAATCCAATTTCGTCGTTCAAAAAAGGGAAAAACTTTCCGGGCAAACTTCTAGTCTCGTCTTGAATCCTTAGTACGTAGGCCTAGTACGATTTAATGCGTAGCCCCAAAAGAATTTCAGCTGCCGCCTAAAACATTTTTGATTTTTCCCATAAGATGGACAGATTATTCAATAGACACCCAAAATTTTTCATGGTACTAACAAAGGCCAAATTTCTTTCAAAAATTTTAATTCTACTTCAAAAAACACTTTTAAGTATTTGTTAAAAAGAAAGCCAAAAATTTCGGCGCGCTCCGCGCGCCTCAAATTCTGTAGAATCACGTCCCACCGGGACATAACATCAACTTCGTCGGGGCCTTGAAACTCTGACCCCCCTCTCGGGGAGCTTGGTCCCCCTGTCGGGCAAATTCTGGCGCCACCCCTGGCAACCACCAATGTGTCAGCTACCTATCCGGTCTCAGTTGCATTTGTCCGTACATGTCCACTATCCAAATTATACACCTCGAGATCATAATTCGCCAACATTCTCCGTCTCGGGAGCGCCTTTTACTCGCTCCATGCCACACGTCCCATCCCACAGAAGAGGCTTTTCTGAAAGAGATTGGAACTTTTTTCCCATCAGGCCGTTTTCCCGGAAAACACCACTTCTAAAAATTTCTTCGGGTGTAGCACCCCACAGTGCACCATCGGTTAAGTTGGAGGAAACTGAGTGCCAGCCGACAGGACTATCCCGTAAAATTTTCATGAAAAAATAACATGCAGGAGTACAACAGTTCGCTACGCATTCGGGAAGCCAAAAAAATTATCATTCCTTCGCTTGACTTCATAGTCTTGCGCAACACAATATCCGAAATAGTCGAATATCCGAATTCTTCCAAACATTTGCCACCCAAAATGAATCAGCATCATTGTCTTCATTTGCCTGAAAAATAGAAAAAAGTTGTAAAGCTTATGGCTTGAAAGATAACCATTCTTTAGTCTTGAAATGTCATCGTATAGTGTCAGTTCGTAGGCCTTAGATAACATTATGCTGTCTTTAAATTTCCTCACAGGAAACCTAAAATCCAAATCTTTCTGCAATACATGTTCCATATCTACACATATTAGTTTGAAAGGGGCAAAGATTTCAGGCGCATCGCGCCCGCAATACGTCCCTGATGCAGTGGCGTTCACTTGAAAGGAAAATCGGAAAACTTAGCAAACTTTGTTGTCCTTTTTGGCAAAATATTTGAAAATCAAGAGCTTTCAACAAAGCAAATGGAATTCTATGAAAAACAGTTTACAAAAATAGAAATACTTATAGCTGCCGGGTCTCTTGATGATGTTGGATGTGGTGTCACCGTATGGTAAATATCGGATTTTGTCATTTCCAGAAGTCGGAAAAGTTTGCCAAACTGGTTTATGAGCGAGAACTAATACATTTCATATTGCATTTTTAGGCGCGCAATGCCTTCCTGATGTTGAAAAAATGAAAAAGGGGTTTTCTGTACAACCCTCATTTTTCACTGGGTCCTGTCGCCTCAGCCCCCGCTTCCTATGGTCCTTGGAGCGTATTTTACGCCCGGTTGTCGAATGTTGTCGCAATTCAACGTTGTCACTTTGTCCGAGCAAACTTTTTGAACACCTCATCAATTCAGGCCAGGTGGCCCGCTCTGGGGGGCTGCAGTGGAACATGGAGGTGCATACAGCGGGCATCATTCCATCCTTACAATCTTTGTATCATCTTTTCCCATGTAAAGATTAGATATGCACACACCGAGTGATTGTTGACAAAGATTGCCCCGTGTGGTTATATTTCTAAGTTTCGAGAGAAATAGCAGTTCGGGTTTAGATTTAGCCCGCGGCCCTTTTTCGTCCAGCTCATCGCTACGAAAAAATGAGGGGCGGCAGTCTAAAGAGGGCTGCAGCCACAGAGGCGCTTCTCAGGCTAGTTTAGATTGTACTTCTCATTTAAGGTACTAGCCCGAAATATGAAATAAATAATAAAACGATATAAAATGGTAAATGCTAAATACCGTACTACATACAAGCGGCGCACTGAGGCGTTCACCTTTTTGAACACCAAAATGTAATAGATGAAGAACGCTTCCTGTCGTTTCAATGATATTTTAGCGCTTGTGTTAAGATGCCGAACTTCACTTTTCACTTGTCCCTCCAGGTTTGAACGGCGCACGTTTTTCGAACACTGACTGACAGTGTTTGAAAGGCTGAAACTTGTAATACTCAATTCTAGACGCTTCTATAACGCTAGCACTTTAATTCTGAACACCTGTGTTCAAATTCCTAACTCTGGCTTTTCAATTTTTGTATGCTAGCGTTCATAAAGTAGCGATAGCGCCTTCTTTCGCTGTTACATTTTGATGTTCAAAAGTTGAACGCCTACGTTTGCAGTGTTGGAGTAGTCAGTGTAACCCTTCCGTCGTGGGTGATGTGGTAACCCAGACGTCGGGGAGCAGATATCACTTATTTAGACTTCAAATGAGGTTGGAGCGTCCAGCCGAAACAGTACATAGTTGTCACAGCTCTGGTATATTTGACCATTTTGAGATCAATGCTATTTTTAAATTGCAGGTATTACGTAACACTTGTTACACGTACCTCTTTTAAAGCGGTGAGATTAGCCTGGTATTTATATCGATACCAATGCCTATGACTTTTGTTATTCTAAACAGGTCTATCTCGAATATTTTCAAAAGTTATCCACGACAATCAGACAGGTTTGAAGCGTATGTAGTCATCATTTTATGTGCTGAACGTCTGAGAATCAAATTCAACGAAAATTATGTTGTTTTGATCAAAATCGAAGATTTTTCATTAGTGCTCCTCATAGGCTTAGAATTCAAAATAATATGAAGATTCATATACGATGATCGTTCTCGTTCCCGACTTTTTTTGATTCGCGTATAGCCATTTTTGTCGCTATCTGCTTCCTACGCCGGTGGTATGAAAGGCAGAGTTACTATTAGTCTCGACGCCAGGGTGATCTTGACTAGTGCTTGAGGGTCAAAATAAACAGAGTAAGCAGAAATTTTCCGCGAATTACACTCTCTAGAAAAACAAAAGAGTGAACTAATTAGTCACCCTCTAATAGAATGAAGAGTGTGAGGTCACCCCAAAAGAGTGTTAATTCACTTCAAGAAGACTGAAAATAAGCTAACGATAATCACCCATTTGCAACGTCATTAGTAATGGTTTAATCGCTGTAGGCCTAAACAATTTTGTTAGTTTTATGAGGACAGAATTTCCTTCCACATTAAGACGCTCATCCAGGGACATCCAAACCTTTCTGGTCTGTATTATGCCGAAAGTTAATTATACGCTCTGCAATAGGATGTCTTTGAATAAATTTTCTATAGGCCTACCCGGCTTCTGTTCATGTTTGGTACACATTTAATGTTTATTTACACCAAAGCAGGGCTCTGCATGAAATATGAGACTACATATATTTTGTAGTGTTGATAAAGACAATTAGTCTAGTGATTTATTGTTAACTCCAAAGCTGAAGTAAACACTAAACCTGGAAATATCACTTGGGAGTTGTAAACCAGCAGTATACATGGTAGATTAATAGTTACATTGTGTACCTCTATACGGGAAATATGATGATGACATATATTTTATAGTGTAAATAAAAAATTATATTTCATGTACTCGAAACATTGAATATTTGTACATAATCTTGAACACTATACTACATGAGTAGTGAATCATTTATTACGACTTTCCAAGCCCATCTTGGTTACTCACAATTTTAGAGTGTTTCAGATAAGGATATAGGTTGTCGTCACGGACTTATACACATGGACAGAGCATATAACGTGTACGTCCTATCCGTAGATGGTCGCCACCGTCTGGGACAAAAAAGGCGCACCAAGATGGCCGCCGTGAAGCTTTAAATCGTCTTATTTAACGACGACTCTGTAACATTTTAAACAAATGTTTAACTTGAATGGAGAATAATATCATATTCCTGCAATATGTAAAGTGATTTTGAAACTATCTTGCCATATTTTAAAAATTTTTCAACTTTCTTGCAAAATATAGGGGTATACTGAGGAAGCCCAAACTTTCACACAAAACCATAGCAGACGGCTATCTTGGTGCGCCTTTTCTCACACGTGCGGTAGCGACCATGTACCGTGCAGTATGCTCTGCCCATGTATAGGAAGTCCGTGGTTGTCGTATATTTGGAATAACCCTGATGACTATATCTTCTCCCACACCTCCCCCTTCCAGAGAAGGCTCCGTAATACCTAGAATTTGGCTTAAAAAGACCTTTATTATCACCGCTTATGTGATATCTATGAGCGAAACCGATTTCATGGGTGATGTAAACAGTAACTCTTAGTGTAAAGTTTACAGAATGTACGGGTTTATAAGGAGAAAATTGAATCTGAATATTATTTCTTTAAAGGGAGTGTAACATGTCAGCAAAATGACCTCACTTCACTTGGTAGTTACAGAGTGAACTTCTTCATTGGAAAATCCGTTGAAATTGTTTTCAAAAATCTTTTACTGTTCTCAAGATATTCCTCTTCAAAGTTTGAATGTTTATAAAGCAAGTTGTTGCTTATGCAAAATAATGATGCGGAGTGTTGCAAAGTGTTGACATTTCTTTTGTTGACTTTATATTAATTATTCCTTGATTACTCAGCAGATAGTTTATGGTTTGGTAATTGGTACTGACAATTTTCAAGGACACAATTTAAACTTCCAAAAAGCCCCTCAGGACAAACTAATATTACAACTGTCCTTGAAATAGAGATTTTAAAAACAAAGGATAACATTAGCCATACATGGCATGCCCTTCTAATGACGTCACAATATTTGCATATTTGCGTTAATGATGGAGTGCAAATCAGAAACTGCCCTGAAGAATGGTCAATATTTGACGGACTTTTGATGCAAATTCGGGCTATTTACTTGGTTTTTGATGCTTTTTACATCAAATACACAGTTTTGTCATTTTCATGTGTACGACCTTTAAGCTATATATTTTTCTCACCGAATGAACTTGTGTAAGTTTCTTTGTGTAAAATGTAAACTTTCATCGTTGAGTAGGAAAGTTTGGCGATGTTAGAAGACAACTTCCATTAGCCTTCATCTTTTAGTGTTCACATTTTACCCATTAGAGATCTGTATTACAGAAATTTGATATAAAAAAGAAGGAGGTCTATCAACATGAAACACCTTTTCCAATCATCCAGTAAAAATGTTCTTATTAATTAAGTATATTTTGTTGAAGTATCCGTAAAACTTTTGCCCCTAGTTGGGTATTTGTGAATCCTTTACAAATTGTATCTGATGGCACTTTTACTTGAAACCTTTTAAAAGCCTTTCTTCCCTACTCACATTCATTGCACCAAATATTATTGTACTAACTAAAGATTACCATACTGTGTTTAAGTGTTTGGTTTGTTTCGCTTTTACTATGTTTTCCTTTTTTTTATTCGTCATCTTGCGCTGAGACTATTAATATGTATTTTCATTTGGTTTGTTATTACCTTTTTCTAAAGTCCTTTCGACCCTCTGGCAAAGGGCCGTTCGGCGAAACCAAAACTTTCACTGCTTCCCGAAGAAACTATATTACCCTTTCATTTGTTATCTAATTTAATATTTAAGGAACAAACTGCATTTGTCGGACTATTGTTGGTGAATGAACCGCCGAGACTCCAAATTTGGAAAAAATAACCGAGTCCCTTCTTTCTTTCAAATTTGGAGTCGAGACGGGTTAATCACCAACAATAATCCGACAAATGTGGTTTATTCCTTTTCTACCACAGCAAAAGTGTCCTTTTGGGGGTTTACCAATAGTGGCTTCCGCAAATCGTTATAACGGCCGGTGTGTGGGAGAATAATCTGTCAGTTTTTAACCAATCAGAATGCAGGATTACTTAATAACCAGTCAGTAGAGGTGGAAGACCGTAAAATATAAGTTCTTCCCGACTGAAGTCGGAGCGACTTGAAACTGGTCTTGCAACATCCAGTCGCAGTGGTACATTCACGCACATTACAAGACTGTTGGAGATACGACGATCGAGTTGAGTTGCGGTGTGCAAAGTCGTGTAAATGTGTGGCTAGCTGAAGTCTCTTGTGTCTCTATCGCGGGATGAGGAGAAATGTAAGCCGAACTGATCATAGCCGCCAAATGTAAAAAGTTTCACGTAGCGTCACAACTGGTTAGTCACGCTCACTGCCGGGCAAAAATCAACAGCCATCGCATGGGCTGTCATATCACGTGTTATTTAACTACTAGCTATACGCATTACATAGTTTTTGCCGGGTAGTTAAGAAAGGGGCGGGGCTTGTGACGTCAGTGACGTGAACACACTTTCTTATCAGTTCTTTATCTACACTGCCACACACATTCATTTCATCTTTGACATAGAGCCAAGCAGTAAAGATATACATTAATGACATCCACAGGATAAAAATTTATGTGTCATGTAATAAACATCCCCGGTAGACTGGTTTAGAATTCTTTATAAACAACTTACTGTCGGAACAAGATCTAAAAAGCCCAATTGCAAGTCAATCGATTAACACTTACTAAAAAAAGTAAGCTCCGAATTTTTGCATCTTTTTGGAAAAGCTCGTCTTCCATTTTTAAGCAATTATGAAAGTTTTGAGGCCAGCAATAACCTGTTGTCTTGTTATATCATTGACCATGACCAGCATTCTGTTAGCGGACCCTACCCCTATCGTATACAATGAATTCGAGAGTTTTATGAGATACGGTAGAAGTGTCGGACACTCCAAGGCAAGAAGGTCTCCTGATTACTTGTACACAAGGCCTTTGAAAAAACAGAACTGGAAACTCGAAGACGAGGAAAAGTAAGTTAAGATGTAGGTTAGAATTTACGTTATAGCATTAAGGTAAAAGAATTGAATTGCACACCAACACGCTGTGAACGTGTTTTAAGTTTGTGGCTGAGAATTGGTTAAAAGTTAGATGAGGTTTTACCGACAGCACTGGATCCATTTTTTGAACTGTTGAAGTCTTCGGCAGTGGCGTAGCTAGGATTATTTAACTAGAGGAGTGGGGGCAACATTCCGAAAGACCATTTAAGCGGAGCACCACCATCAGTTGGCGCGGAGAGTACAGAAAATTTTGAAATATCGCGACCCCTCAGATGGCCGGAAATGGCGTTTCCCAGTCTTGTAAGTAGATTTTAACAGTTTAAGCAGTCGTTAATTTGAGCTATCGTCAACAAATGTTCACTTCAATAAATATGAGTTAAGTGCAGAAAGATCAGAAAGTTTAAAACTACGGAGATGTAACAAGGTTCTTGGTGTGGGGATGGGACAAAGTCGACAAATTGTCTCCATTCTCAACCGCCATCTTAGTGGCTGGGGAATAAGGTGAAGAGGGTTTGTATGTGGTTGAACTTAATAAATTTAGGCCGATTAGTGGGGATGATGATCAACTGCTGACAAAGATTTATCAAAGGGAACATTTTCTACACGCGCAGCTGGATCAAATTCAGAAACATGAAACAATCTCAATCATGACTGTAACTAGAGAAGAAGTATAAAGATACAGTCGATGTTAACCCACAAAATGTACACTGACCACTTAAAGTCTTAGCTGGAAAAGTATGGGCTGATTTGACGCCCATGAGACGTCTATGATTTTTTTTTCACAAAAAAGTTTCAAAACGTCGTCAGTATCAATGGTGCTTACCACCTCCCGTTCAACAGCAAGAAGCATGAGGGATATGAACCGTGTTTGTGTCATAGTGGAGCGGAGCTTAGATTTAATAAACCCCATTTTTGAAAATGCTCTCTCTGCTGAAGCTGAAGTAACTGACACTGAGGCAAACCCTATCAATAATTTAGAGAGACATTTGTACACATTGTCACGTCCTGATGTTTGCAAGTGTTTCAACAGCCCTGGTAAGGATATTTTTGCTTGCCATACACTTTCATCCGTTTCATACAGCTCAAATTGTTTGTATTTTTCAGCTGGTGGTACATCAAATCCATTGGCGTAGATAGGATTTCTCTTTCGCGTGGGGCTATGAGGGCGGGATACATTAATAGGGGATGGAGCCTACTATCTAAGCGTAGCACTACAATCAGTTGACGCGGCGCGTACAAAGAAAATTTTGGATTTTTACATCTCCAAGATGGCTGGAAATGGTATTTGCCAGGTTTAAATTGTCTTTCATTCTGGGGAGAAAATTTGTGATTTTTCTTAGATCCAAACACGCTCTTGAGATCATCACTCTCCTGGACCATGAATCGTTGGATTGCAAATTCGAAATCCTGCTCTAAGCTGCGAGCAGCTGTTCTAGTGCACGAGTGAGTAAGGTGTTTCCATAGGCGTAGGGCCGGGGTGCATTTCAGTTTGCCCAGATTTTGTGCCCGAAAAACGAATTCTACCCGAAATAGCAACTAAGCGGAGCGCCACCACTGGTTGGCGTGGAGCGTCCAGAAAATATGAAAATTCGTACATCTCAGATAGTCGAAAATGACATTTCCCAGGCTTATAAAGGAGATCTAAGACGTATTGTAAGTCTTTTATTTCAGATAAACGTTCACTTCAAACTAAAATTCATCAAGAAAGACTAAGCTGGGGTCACCATTGGTTGGCGTGAAGCATACAGAAAATTTTGAAATATGGGATTCCTCAGGCAGTCGGAAATGGCATTTCCCAGGCTTATAGGGGGTTCTAAGCAGTCACTTTTTTGAGTTTCCGTTTGAAAAAAAATTTCACTTGGAATTTAAATTCTGCTGAACTGAAGATGTCATTCTGGATGTCTGGTGAGTTATATCTTGTTTTTCTTGCAGAATGCTCGAGATGTTTCTTTACTAAAGTTTCAAGGATCTCCTGGAAAAGACCGTGTTCAATGACTCACCTCTTTCATCATGCCCCCTCAATATATACTCAGTGCCTATAGTTGGCGATGCATTTCAGCTTTTTCCAATTTTGATTACCTATTTAGTGACTGGTGAAAGGCAACAAACTGTATGTAATCACCGTCCAGAAAAGAAGAAAGTAAGATTTCCCTCAACGACAATTTAGCAAATGTTGAATGACTGTGGTTTTTCAAAAATTTCACTCTCCCTGGACATTATTGATCAGTGAAACAGCCATATTTTACTATTTGTAGTTGAATTTTTCCCTATTTCCCCTCAGATATTTTTCCTGAAATTAAGAAATTTCACTTGATTTTTTTAATATTACATTTCCTATACTAGATCACTACTACTGCTTAATGGCAATTGTATTTTAACTAATATCTCAGCTAGCCAGAGAAATTTGGTTGGTCCTTTGACGGTCCACTGTCGGCCCATCGTCGCAGAAATGTCTGGGTTTGCTCACAGTTCTCTGACAGGCGTGAAGATGATTGGTAAAAACTTTCTACCCATCATGCACTTTTCACGGTGTCAAGCCAGCGGACCTCTAATGGCTCTCCGTCGGTCAAATGGCCGCCGACAGACCGCCCGTTTACAGGGTATGATGCATCAATATACTGTAGGCTCACGTGAAATTTGATTGATTTATTTCGGCTAGCGATCGGTCAACTATCGATTTTGGGAGATTTTAGGGCTATAGGCTATTATACTAGCGTTCACGTTACGTCACTGGTTGGCATTGGTTGACAAAGAGCATGCGCAAGAACACATGCGTGTATGTTTGGTGTTGCGCGTGTTAACCCTTTGCCGTTGTTTGGGTCCTTTTGGACCCTTGCGGAGAGCTCGGCTGTCACCCATCGAAAATGCGAGTAGCTACCCGAAAATTCGGCCACAACAACGAGAGAGACAATAGTTTAAGTTCACGGGGTCAATGGCCTATGGAAGCTAATGCGGGGGGGGGGCTACGTCTGCTTTTCCGCCCACTCCCAAGGCGCGCAAATATGCCCCGATCGGAGCACAATGGTAAAGGGTTAATCAAAAATATCTGCACCACTCGGCTAAAGGGTTAGGTGCACACACGCAGAGCAGTCGCGTAGTCACGGGGGTAGGGGGGGTGGGGGGCCTAGGCCTAGGCCCCCCAGATTTTTTCCAGGCCCCCCAGATTTTTTGCGTCCTGATAGAGTAATTGAAAAAAATAAAAATAAAAAAATGTGCAAAAATTAAAAAAAAAAATCATGGATGAATGTGTGTAAAACACATTTTGTCCGCACGTATGAAATCAAGCAATAACTTTAAAATGCCTACTTTCACTAAATTAGATAGGCCTACCGTTTGTGATCTGCACTGTCGTTTATTGCATTTCACTTCGAAGATGAAACGAAAGTCTCGACGACAAACTTTAATGTGACTTTGTTAGGTTAAGACCCTTTCTGCCTTTCGGATGGCTGATTGATTTACTGAAAATAAGGCAATCGTACACTGGAGACCACTCTTACACGACCATTCCTATACTTTATTATACACAAAATATGCCGTAAGCAGATAAGGGTAAGGTACTGCCTTCGGATAATTCTTCCCTTCCATCCTTAACAAGTAGGCCTATGTCGTGCCTCCCTCTTGCCCATGACAAGTGCCACTGTAGGACGATTTTTTTCGACAAGTCCTCCTTTTACTAGTTGGCACTGGCGTCCGGGGATTTGTAAAATGTCCACAAGGTCCGGATTTCATGTGTTTCCCACATGATCCATACTTCTGCTTTGAGGTTCAATTATTTTGAGGGATTTATTCGTAGTATTTTAATTTTGACTACGTAATGTACCGATGAACAAATACTGCACCATTTTGCACATTGTTTCTTTGGTAGTATGTATGTCTCTTGTAAAATCTCTACAAAAACTAAAAATATTTTTATATTTTTCATGCTCCCCAAAAAGGGAAAATCCGAAAACTCAGGCCTATAATCAGTTCAAAGTTTTGCCAAATATAGCACCATTTTGCATCTAGGAAATCTAACGCAAAGAAAGTTTCTCAGAAGGGGACACAACTACTTTTGGTTTTCCTGTTAAAGGGTGAGGTACTGCCTTAGGTAAGCTGAAATCCATTCAAATATTGCCGCATTTGCGGCTGGGTACATCCAGTTTAAAACACGTGGGAAGTGCCGTTACGGCCATCTGGAGGGGTTTTAAAGCCCAAAATTTTCTTGTACGCTCCGCGCCAACTGATAGTGGCGCTCCGCTTAGATTCAAATATTGCCGCATTTGCGATCTACGTGCTTCTGAAGTTTACACATTTTTCCCAAGGGGAAGGGAGATACCGGCTCCCTTTAGTCTCATCCCCCAGGCCACAGATCAGAAATGCCCAGTTTTGGGGTCCCTAAAAAGTGTATGTATTGCCATTTTTCATAGATTGATTTTTTATTCTCATTATTGAGACCAGACATGAGATTCGTATTTCAAGGCTGGGTACATCCAGCTTAAAACACATGGGAAGTGCCGTTTCCGGCCATCTGGAGGGGTTTAAAGCCCAAAATTTTCTTGTACGCTCCGCGCCAACCCATGGTGGCGCTCCGCTTAGATAGTCTCGCCGTGCCTGATCCTCGGAGGTACCAGGCCCCCCCCCCCCCACTTGTTACCTAGGCCCCCAAAAAATCCCATCCTGGCTACGCCACTGACGCAGAGACAGTGGCATCAGCTTTGCAGTAACACACACTCCACAGGCTTATTTTAACGTTTGCGCGATTGCACGCAGAGAGTAGGCAAATTGGAATTTGTGACGACAGTGTAACGTACCGCTCCCACTGAGCTATATAGAATATAGACGAATCCGAACAGACAGTAGCGTAGCTAGGATATTTTCCAGGGGGGCAAAGCTCGAAAATTTCCCCAAATCTTTTCAGTTTCAGTATATTTTCAAGGTCAAGGTGCATGTGTTACATACAAAATACGTAAATTTATGATAATAACAAGATAATCATGACGTCATATAATGTTACCTAATTTAATACATGGCCTTCAAGATCCTGAAGCTGCCTATAGGATTAAGGAAATTTCGTAATGGGGCCCGTTGTCACCCCCATCCCCAGTGTTTAATTAGATTAATTTTCCAAACAGATTAAATAGACTAATTTTCCGAACCAGTCCTTTAAAAATAAGGAAAACATCATACGTTTTCCAGGTTTGCAGGGTTATTATGTCTAGATAACGGTAAGCTATTGTTTTTAGCTCCATCCATGATTTAAAGGTTGTGTGACATGTCAGCAAAATGACCTGACTTCACTTGGCAGTTGTGCAGTGAAGTTTTCTACGGAAAAATCCTTAAGAATTATTTCAATATCTCTTACGGTTCTCAAGATATACCTCTTCAAAGTTCGAACGTTTCTGAAATAAGTTGTTGCTCATGCAAAAAAAAAAAAAAAAAAATGATGTGGAATGTGGCATAGTGTTGACATTTCTTTTGTTAACCCTATATAAATTATCTCTTAATTACACATCAGCTAGTTTATGGTTTGGTAATTGATACTGAAGATTTTCAAGGGCACAATTTAAACTTCCAAAATAAAACCTGCAGGAAAAACTAATGTTCCAACTGTCCTTCAAATGAAGATTGTAAAAACAAAGGATAACATTAGTCATATATGGTATGTCGCTCCCATGACATCACAAGATAAGCCCATATTTATTAATGACTGAGTGCAAATCAGAAATCGCTCTGTAACATGGTCAATTTTTGATGGATTTTGATGGAAATCGTGGTTACTGTCATGGTTTTTAATACTTTTTATATCCAATACCCGGTTTTGTCGTTTTCATGTCACACTACCTTTAACACAGTGTAAGATCAGTCTATAACCTGCCCGGCACTAGCTTGTAGGATGATAGGCCATTAAATGCTTTAACTTAATCCAGGGGCGCTGTCAACCAATAGGTTGGAAACTAGGCTGTTAAACCTCACCTAGCCTAACCTAACACAGGACGTTGTCAACTTTAGTGACCGGTGAGGGTGATACGCGGAGCGCGTCGGTTTGCGCGGAGCGTTCCGCCAGGGGAAATTTCGCCAAAAACACCCCTATAGATTGGAGGAAATGACGCTCCATGTGCCTCATTACTGCATGCTTATATAGAATGCCATATTTTTCTTGTCCTGTAAACTTTTAAGGAGATAATTTGTTCACAATATAGATAAAAAAGAAATATTGGAAACTTAAAGGCCTACGGGTATGCATTGCTGGCAGCCTTAAATAGAATATAAATATAATGGTTGTGGAACGAAAACAAACGGAAATTGTGATAATTAAATGAGAGAATATTTCGTTCACGAGACTATGATTATTTTTCTATTTATTAGCAACGTATTATCCAATAGTGCATTAAGTTGATGAACATAGCATTAGCTCAACAATACGTAGCGAACTAGCTCGATGATGGTATCCATGCTTCGGTCTTAAAGTTATAGCCTGTCAGTGTTGCGCAGTATACGCTGAACTGCAGTGATCAAAATACCCTTCATGTGTACCAGAGAACTTTTACGCTGCTGCAGAGAGGGCATTTCTGTGGAACGCGAGTAAAGCGCGCTTCATGCTGCTGGGACACAGATGAGATCTGGGGGAAAATGTTGCATGGAAATTCGAGTTATGCATGAGAAATGTTTCACGATTACTTATGATGAAAAAACTTTAAAGACATAGGAAAAGGAAGTATTATTTCGTCAACTTGAAATTCCCCCAAATTCCAAAAATTTCCCCAAAATATTTTCGTGGGGGGGGGGGGCAACTTGCCCCTCCCTGCCCCCCCTCTATTGGCTACGCCACTGCGGACAGATTGTGATGATCTGATTTTAGTCGGCCATTACTGGGGTCCATCACCTTTAATCCTTAAATGTCCTTCCTTATCTGTTCCATGGATGGTTCTACACTAAAGTGTATCTTAATTTTCTCAACTTCACTGAATATGAGGATTTGAAATTCACGTAGACAATAAATGAAGACGATTTAAGGCTCATGGACCCCACTAATGGCTGCCTACAGTCATTAAAAACAAGCGCTAATCGGATTAGTCCACGGGGCGGACGAATTTTTTCGTCCAGCTCATCGCTACGAAAAAATCTGAGGGGAGGCAGCCTAAAGGGGACTGCAGCCACAGAGGGGCTACCCAGGCTAAAATCGCATTCGTCTATATAGTTCAGTGAGCGCGCCTTACCAGCCCTTTTGAAGTCCAGCTGTGATGGCATTTGTTTACATTATAATAGTAACTAGTTACAGTTACAGTTAATTAAAAGAAAATGTAACTTGTTACAGTTACACGTTACACACCTGAACATGTAACTAGTTACAGTTACTTTTCTAGCAATTGTAACTAGTTAATTTTGAATAGTAACTAATTACTTAACAGAATATAGCTACAGTGAGGAGATGAAAAATGAAATGTGGTTAATTTGTCTCTTTTATGCGTTCTTTATTTGTGTTTTGTGATCTTTCAAAGGAACACTAGATTGTTGTTTGTTCGATGTTTTTCAAGGCTATTAATTAAACCTGAGTGTTTACTTTCAGCGGCACTTGCCTTTTCAAAGTTACCATCAGATATGTTTACACGATTTGGGAAAAATATTTGTCCACCACTACTAAAATGTCTGTCTACTGCAGCACTTGCAGTAAGTGCTGTGTTGTACCTAATAAACAGAGGCGTCAAGAACCTCTGGTCTAGCATAGATGCAGTGCTGGTTGGCTCCTGTGCAATAAATATATCGACTTCATTGATGCTGGTCTACTTAGGAACTGCATGAACGTCACCAAGCTTTTGAAGCGCGAAGTTGGTAGGACCGAAGTGTTCACGTCTTACAGTGCAAGGCCTGGAACCCGGACTGAGCATGAGGTTGATGGACGGATCAGTAAAAGATCGCACATGACTGCATTTAACGTTCAAGAATTAAATTCAAAATTGCCGGCTCGTGATTTGCTGATTTTCATGATAATTGGTTAACCTTTTTAAATTAAAGGGCAAGCAAAGTAAAACATTATGTTGCACGTAACGGAAATGTAACGGAAGGCAAATCCCGTGCCGTTACAGTTAAGTTACCGCCGAAAAATAACTCGTTAATTTCTTCGTTACACATTGACCAAAATAACTCGTAACATGACTCCGTTACACAAAATGTAACTCGTTACAGTAACGGCGTTACTTGTAACTCGTTACATCCCAACCCTGACCGTTGGACATCAACAGAAACGCGGAACGAACCCTGGAATATGTTTACTAGTTGTACAGTAAGACCCTTGAAGTACATAGGGCCAGCCTGGGCCAAGTCGACGAAAGAACCTTTTACTGTCGTAATTTATTTATTTTTTATTCTTTTTTTTTTGCCGTCATGAACATGAGGAGAGGCATGGCCTCCTTGTTCCCCCTGTCGAAGCCAGTGGTCTTCGGTATGACCCGGCCAGGAGTCGAACAACAGACCTGCTGCAAGTCGGAGTATCTAATCACTTGACCACGCGTACACGCGTACAAGGTTCTCATTCGAGAGATGCAACTTACTTTTGAAAAAAAAAAACTAAAATGTCAGAGCTTGACCTCTGTACGGTCCACCAGGGCTTTTCTAACACATGTAAAAGCAATTCGTTATTTTACGAAGTATGCACTATGTGCAATGTGTTTTTTATGGTCAGCGGTCAGAGTGCCGGGTCGACGATGGTGGAGCACATTGCCCCCTCTATAATATTTCAACAAGAACTGAACTTCGGGCATGGTCTGGACAACTCTACACCATTTTAGTCGAAAGTTGTATGTTTTCATCAATAAAAAAAAAACTAAACTCCCGTGTCGGAATTCTTAAAAAAGGGAAAAAAGCAAAAACTATCCTATTCACGGTAAAATTATCTTGAAAAATTAAGAACATTTTACAAAAAAATGCAAAACATTGGGACACCTTATAAAAATAAAAAATTAGGCAGTCCTCGGGCTCCATTCGTTGTCACTACTCATCGCTGTACATGATGTAGCGGAAATATTCATATTCAAAAACGTTTTGTAATGTTTCCAAAACTATATTTTACTCGCAGATGGGAGGATGTACTGGTGTACACAAAATCCCTCATTGAAAGGCACATTGGGTTCCCCCGTATCACATTTTGCCCCTAAATTAATTTTATGGGCAACATTTGTAGGAGTGGGGTGAGCTGGTAAAAATAAACAAAATAAATTAAATTCAAACGGGTTTGAAAATGTCATTTCGGTGGTTAGGGGCGGGATTTTCGGCAAAAGTATTCAGTATACAGCCCGCGCCAACTAATGACAGGGTTCCGCTTGGATAGTATTTCCTGCAGAAATGCCCCGTTTTTCCTCTCCCCACCCCTCACCGACAAAAAATGTCTGTGAACGACCTTGTCTTCGATATGGATTTGTAACGTTTTTCGCCGGTCGGCTACTCAGCAGGAATAGTATGTCCCTCGAAATGGCATCCGTAGTCTGTTGCCTGTTAGATACCTGACTGCAATGACCTATTCCTTTGTCAAGTCCCGTTTGGGAGGTGTTTGGGTGGAGACACAACGTTCTATTGACTCTTTGAGACAATGTTTTTTGCCAACAAGAATCTTCCTTTTCTTCCCAAATATTTTATCTCAATATCTAGACCAACTAGGATCAGTGATACATTGTCAAAATTCCAGTGAGAGGACACGCCCTTACGTTGTATCTCGTTAATTTTTCTTTGTCAGCCGTCATGAAAACACATGAATTTTTACACTTTCGTTGTTATTCGTCGCAATAAATGTAATTTCTGTTTATTTCTTTGGAGAATTTTAACGCTAAGTATATTTCGAGTGTGTTTAGGAGTTATACGGGAAGTTGCGAAAATTGGTAAATTATTTAACCTTTAACAATGCTTATAGCAGACGACTCATCGAATTCGTTGCAAAACAAAGTGAACTATTTTAACTTTCATTGACAGTCGTTTAGCTAAAACTGTTGATTAGAGTTTGAAACCTGTTGGTAACAAACCTCAGATTAAAGCATCTTTTAACAAAGACAATTGTTTCAGGATTACTTGGGTGTGAAAGAGGCAAATCCTCATTATCCTCTTAAGCATGGGGCAGGTCAACAAGGCTTAACAATAGGAACAAAGAGACCTATCAATCAAAGTTTGATGATTGAATGGGAATTACTATTTTTGAAGTACCTATTGTGTGGCAGATAGGGCTGTTGTGTCTCCTTCCTAACACCTCCCTGTTTTCGGGTAGCTACTGATCAGTTTCGAGCTCTGCATGATAAAGAGGAAGACGTTTTACAAGACTCGCGTACTTGTCTGCATAAGGGCCCACCAGAAGGGGTATATGGTGGCAAGAGATGGTAAACTCAGCTCCTTGCTCCAAATAGGGAGAATTCTATTGGTGGAATCAGTGGCGCGGAGCTATGGATTTCGGTCATAGGGGGTAAAAATGGTCTGCAGGGCGCTTCGAAGTAGTAAATACCCTGAGCCTCCGCACGATATCGAAGCCACGGCTTTTAAGACTTACTTGATTTTCCGCACCTGGTAGGAGAAGACTTTGCCATTTCTCCTCAGCAAGTTCTTCTTTTAAAACATGTTTAAATGTTGTATCCATGGGCCTCCACAGAAGAAAATTCGGGAGGGGGAAATTCTTTTAGGGGAAAAAAGCTTCGCACCACCATGAGTTGGCTCGGAGCGCAAGAAAATTTTGGAACAAATTGCCTCTCAGATCGCTGGAAGTGGCATTTCTAAAGCCGATAGACGAATCCGGACAGCAAGTGATGGTTGGATTTCAGTCGGCCATAACTAGGGTCCGTCACCTTTTAATCTTTCGATTTCCTTGCTTACATATATCATCTGGTTTTACACTAAATTGTATCTTGATTCATTCAATTTCACTGAATATGAGGGTTTGAAACTCGTGTAGATGGTATATAAAGACGATTGAAGGCTGATGGACCCCACTAATGGCTGCCCACAGTCACAAAGAACAAGCGCCGATCGGATTCGTCTATTAACCGCATATAAATAAAGAAACATTGAGTGAACTGTTAAGAAATGTTTATGTTAATTTTTCTCCTTCTTTTTCTTTGTGTTTTCTTCGTTTTTTTTCAGGTTTTTGGTTTGCCGAAAGGGAAAACATATGCACTCATGCAGGCAAACATGCAAAACATGTGTAGAACCGTGCATTTTAGTGTTGGCATGTACTATAGCTCATCCACTTTCTTAACATTGGTACACAACTACACAAGTACTACGCGAATACATAGGCTAATTGTTCGTTGTGTGAAGGTCTCACACCCCCAATAATTTCCCCATTGACTTGCACACTAAATTAGCTCCCTTTCGAGGCCGCTGCAGCCTTGTCAAAGTTCACAGCTATTTGAAGACACCCATCACTTGATAGCTGACAAGTTTGCCCATCATGGCACTACAAAATTTCCATACCATGACCGTTTAGATTTTGAGCTAGAAAGACTTATATTTTTTGTAGGGTACACCCACCCCTAGCCCCTTCACAAAAACGGAAAATCTCCGCCATTTGACAGCAATTTTTTAAACAGTCAAAATCACCATCAATCTTACCCAAATTTTCAACATCTACATTCTGGCAAGTACTCTTTCATATTCATGGACTTTCATCACCCAGCTGGCAGGCTATCTTGACAAAATGTGGTCAAAACCAGAGCTAAAAGGACTACCTCTTTGAGGGTGTGCTCTTGACGCTCTAGAACTCTACTGTAATGGAGTAGTGAGACCTGGAGCCGAGTATGGAAGCCGAGAGAAAGCTTATAAAAGAAAGGCATATGCGTTTGCACTTTGGGGAAAGGCATCATTCCCTCGGCAGTTATTTAAAGGCCTTCTGGTGGCTTTTCACCAGGGTAAAAAAATCATTCGTGAAACTGACTAATAACGGTGAAGGGTTTACTTTGTTGGAAAAGTTTTCCAACTGTTGCATCAAAGCTTCTTAACAGGTGTGGAATTGGTACGTCAAAAAACGTTCGTCACAGTCTATAAAATATTGGTTCAATTCCTAGAAGGAGGAGTGCGTCAACGCACAAAATGTTTTACTCTCCTGTCGAAAAGTGACTGAACTTGTCCTGGGCACAAAGCGTGCGCCTAAATTAAAACTCTCAAAAGAATAACCCGTTGAGTTTTACTACGTATGCTAATCATTGTCACGTCTAGCCAATGGCGTACTTCCACGACAAGGCGTGCCGCCGGATAACCCCGAAGATTTTATTGGAATCATAGGCGGCGGAAGATGTTTTTATTGGGGGCCACAAGTTTTCGGCAGCCGACATAATAGTGACGCCGTGAGGCGTCGGGTAGCGCAAAACCCCATCGGCGTGGGGTCCAGGGGAAAAGCCCCGGTAGGGGCTAGGGGGAGAAGCCCCCGGAAGCTCAGCGATTTTACTGATTTGAGAGGCTCCAAATGGTCGAATATCGTATTCAAATTAAGGATTCTAAACTATAAATGTGGAAACTTCTCAAAATTGAACATGTGATTGATAATTTTAGACAGGGCATTTTAAGAGATCCAAAGTGTCTGGGACATTTAATCAATAGGGAGTTCTATTTAAAATCCCGGGATAGTATGCGTGAGGTCCAGGGGCCCGCAACAGGGCCCGGAAGCTCTGATAGCTTAGGCTTTTTAGGGGACGTAATGGAAGTAAAAAATACCTTTGCACAGGTGTTACTTATAATCATAAAAGGGACTTTATTACTGGGGCAAATGTGTGTCATTAGGGCCAATAAGGGGACTGGGGACATGCCCCTCGCTCAGTATGTTTGAAAGACCCTGATTTGAGAAGAAGAAAGATAATATGAAAAAAGAAAGATAGCTTGCGAAAGGTTTTGTTTTAACTTTTTGAAGGGCGAAAATAAACTCTCGTACAGGTTATTGTTAATGTGGGGTCCAGGGGGGAATCCCCATGGACCCCACATTATTGGGGTGGTTGAAATCTCCCAAAAGTCTCATACAAAATTATTGGGGGACAGGCTCCCGGTCCCCTCGCTTGCGCCTATGGGAATGTACATTGGTAACAATGGGAGGGGGATGACTCCCCTTGTGCCATCTTCCAAAAAGTCTTGTCTTCCCACTGCCTGTCTAGCACACATTGCAGGCCCCCTCCTACACAGACACAAACATGTTCGTTTGTATGGTTTCCTTGAGCAGTGGCGTAGCTAAAGGGGCGGGGAGCGATCGCCCCTGACTCTGAAAAATGAAGAACTCGGAAATTTGCCGTATGGAACACCGGTCAACTATGCCGTATACAGTGCAGTTTCCCAACTCTCCCTCCATAAAATTCTGGATTTTCGCGCATAAATCAATTTCGTAAACTCTTCCGAGCTCTGGAAATAAATAAAATCGGAAATTTGACATATGCGACACCAGATCATCAAGTGACACCGGAAACCACAATGCTATTTTGTTATTTTTTTTCATAAAATAATTCGTATTCTCTTTGAAATATCGTGTCTAAAACAGGCAACAAAGGAAACATAGAATCTAAAATTTTCGGCAAACCAATCTTTACAAGAATACAAAATTTTTTGGGGAAAATGCAAAATTTTCGACGCGCTTATCAAATGTTCGTCCCTGATACGGTGGTTTTGACAATTCAAAATAAAAAAAGGCAAAAACAAAACAAAATTAAAAAAAAATTGGGAGTGTGCCCCAGCAAAGAGTCTAGCTACCTCATTGTTCTTGGGTAATCACGTTCTGTCAAATAAAATCTTAGGGAATTTGCAGAAGATTCAATAAGTTTAAAAATGAAAACAAATTGGCAAGGATATGTCAAGTGTTCTTACACAGAAAATGTATCAGCGTTAACCACGCTCATGCAAGTCACATGCACGACTTTCACATTTATTTGATTGTACATTCATTTTCACAATTTATTCAGATATGTAGTGGAATATCAAATTCAAGCCTCGATATTACGTCTCCACAGTCCATCATTCAACGGTGTAGGTTTATAAGTTAGGAAGCTGTGATTATAACATCTCCGAAAACTCAAGGGAACTGGGACTGTGGGACAGGGGAGGGCCGTTGGTCGTTAAATAAGTTAGTTATATCAAGAGTTGTTAGCAACTGGTTAGATGAGGTTGGCTCAGTTTCTTTCCAGTTTTGCACCTGTGTGTTTTCCCCCACTCCATTGCTTGTACGGAACAACAAGCACAATAACAGTTGGTTCCATTTTTGAAGTCTTCGTTATGACAGGATCAGGAGGCGAACTCGAGATCACCCGGATACAAGTCGTAAACTGATAGTTCTGAGCCAATGCACCAGGGAGATATTATCAGACTTTTCTGTTTGCACTATAATGTAATAAATTTGATTGCAATATTTTTTTTTGCACGGTCCCTAAACAGTTAAAACTTAAAAGAGCGAAAGCAGGGACGGAGATTAATCCAAGACTGAAAATTTACTTAAAAGAGTGAGGACGACTCTTTCCCATTGAAAATTGCCTCTCGAAAATTTAGATTCATCCTTAATTTCACCCTGAGAGCGTTTTTTTTATTAGGATGGTTTTAGAGAGTAACTGGTATGTATTGTTTACTACCGAACTTTTTCTGGATTGGTTGTTTTCCGAACGTCTTTTTCTAAAGTCCTCAGAAACCTCTGACAAACAAAGGGCCGTTCGTCGAAACCAAAACTTTCACTGCTTCCCAAAGAAGCTATTACGTCCACTGAAGGACAATACGTGACTAAATTACATGATTAAATACTGTAGTATGTTTATTCATTTTTTTAAGAATCCTGTATGTTTAATTTACATGTTTTTAATACACTGTAAAAATGGCTGGAACCCTCAGTAAATTTACAGAACGAAAAATTAAGAGAAACGTACTAAAGGAAAAGGTCTCCTAACATGCGTTTCCAAAAACTTTTCTCCTTATTTTGTTGTTCTGTAAATCTACCGTAATTTGTTAAAGTGGTATGCTAAATGTTGCTCTTTAAAGTAGGGTCTCGTCACATGGTGTATCATCATACTTGGTAATTATCCTAAAAGTCTAATGGCCAATTACGGCCAGTTGACCGTTGAGAAAAACTCGAAGAATGGGTGAATGGGCGAAGAATTGGCTGCTCCATGTTACTACAGGTAGTGTTGCTTTTAATGTGGTTATTTACAAATTAAATATAATGCCGCACTCTTTGAGTAAATATCCTCACTGGACGTAGTGGGGCTGCCCGCTGCAGAATTGCAAACATTGATCCAGATCGAGCATTCATGATCGTGCACTAATGCATGGTCCCTCTTTGACTTACCTTTAACTGAGTTTATGTTAATTTTATTTACACGCCGGCGAGGGTAGCAGTGGCGTAGCTACTGGGGCAGGGGGGGGGGGCAAGTTGCCCCCCCCCCCTGCCCCCCTGCCCGGAAAAATTTTTGGGGAAATTTGATGAATCTTCTTATTATTACAAAAAATTCTCAAAATTTTTATTAGAATAAGAAATTGTGAGACATTTCTCATACATAATTCGTATTTTCATGCAACAAATTAACTCAGATTTCGTCAGTGTCGCATGAACCGGCCCAATTCGCGTTCACAGAAATGTCCTCGCCGCGTAGCAGATTGAATGTTCTCTTGTGCTTGTATACGCACGGGGGTTATGATCAGTGCATTTCAGTGCACAGGAAGCTGTTATTCAGGTGATACTTTGGGAATTCAGTAAAAGGATGTGAAAACTGACAAGTCACTACCGTAGACCCCGAGGTTGTTATGTTCTTCTACAAGCTAGCAGTAGCTGTACGATTTTACTCTGTGTACATAACGATGGATGGGGCTGAAACAATCCATGGCCAACGATAAACTTAAAGTTAATCTAGAAATTAGAATTAGCGGGATCCGTTGGCACACTTAGATTTTGTTACTTAGCCTAATCCTTGGAGGCTTAAAAGCTAGTTCGGGAAAATAGCTTTCTGCTCACTTTGAGTGTAACAATAAATGGACAATGAGTACCTTGTAGCCTACTACACTTAACAGACTGCTTTTCTAACAGGATATCCTGTGTGATCGAGCCACTATTAGGCCTCCTTAGTGGCGTGCGAAGGGGAGACCATTGGGCCATCCCCCCCCCCCCTCACAGATGCCATTTTTTCTTTGTTCTTAAAAATACGTAGTCTAACTTTATTAACACAGATTTTACTTCAAAAGATAGCATATGTGGCACCAGATTGCTTATAAGGACACCGAATTTTCAGAAATTTTCAAAGGGGAAGGATTGTCCCTGCAAGGTCTTTCAGTGATGCCAACTTTTTTTTAATTCCTACAAATAGACCTAGGCAAATTCTGTCAAATTCCAATTTTTACTTAAAAAGGTAGACTCTGTTTCCCACTGGTGGCATCGATAAAAAAGACTACATGTTTAGATTCTCTTTACAAGCATAAATACGCTATGTTGACCATCTGAGGGGTCTGATTTTTCGAAATTTTCTTTACGCTCCGCGCCAACCAATGGTGGCGCTTCGCTCGGTCTTTAAGGCAAAATTACATTTTGGGGGTAAAATTAGCTCTTAAACTTTCTGATCACTTTGCAGTTTGCGAACATATTTTGAAGTGAGCATTTTATTTCAAACGACAAAAGAAGAAAGCGACTGGCTAGATTCTTCGTATTAGCCTGGAAAATGCTATTTCCGGCCATCTAAGGGGTCTGATTTTTCCAAATTTTCTCTACGCTCCGGGCTAACCAATGGTTGCGCTCCGCTTAGATAATCTTTATGACAAAATAACATTTTGTGACCAAGAAAAACCACAAATACCGATCAATGCTCTTTTATTTTGACTCCTAAAAGTGTGCAAATTTAATGACAAGTTTTTCTTCGTAAGGTAGCATAAATGGCATAAGGAAATGCATGTCAAGACACAAAAGTTTCAGCTTTATCCTCATGAACCACCACGATTCAACTTTTAACACTGTTCCTGTCAAAGTAGAAAATCTTGCACCATTTTGCATCTAGGCTCCTTGAAAACGTCAAAAAATTTCCGGACACCCCTCCCCTTAGACCATACTGCATGCCCCTCCCCCTCCAGAGAAATCCTGCGTACGCCACTGCGTTAGTACATACAAATAAACCAGATATTGTTTACCAAAATAATATACTTTCTTATTTCCGATTGCTCTATGTTTTACTTTAAGATTAAAATGCAGGTAATATTACAAAATGACATGGTAATGTTGTGATACTTGTAAGTTTGCATGTTTTATATGAAATACATACACATTGACCGGGAAAAGTTTTGGGGAAATTTCATACCTTTGCCCCCCCCCCCCTGGAAAAAATCCTAGCTACGCCACTGGAGGGTAGGAACTAATAGTACTATTTACATGTGAAAACCGATTTTGGACGTATTTTACAGCTGAGAGGCATACAAACAGACAGACAGACAGACAGACAGACTGACAGACAGACAGACAGACAGACAGACAGACAGACAGACAGACAGAGAAGCAAACAAAACGCACTTAAAACTAAATTTAACAGCTTTGCCATCACATGGTCCACTTAGACCCTAAAATGTCCATACCTGCAGTCTCGGGATACAATGTTACCTTTCGATCTAAATTTTATGTGTTAAAAACGGTATCAGTGAGGGGGCCATGGCCAAATGAATCCCTCAGTACGCCAGAGTATGTGTACAAAGTTATTTATGTTGTTGGTCGAAAATAAAAGTTACAGAAAACACTTAAGTCAGGTTAAAACACTTAGGGCAATAAAAGTGTTACACAAAACCATTTTAGTAAATGTGCACGCGTAATGATACATTTACCGAAGACTTATATATAAAATGCGAAATTCGTTTGTTTTTTCTTTTACCTTCTGCAGGATAAAGGGATGAAGGGACCCTCACGTACTTGTAAGTGGGTGGCGCTATTTGAAAGGTGGTCTTCGGGGCCGTTCTTTATGTTACAGTACTACACAAACCTACCTTTTTATTCATAATTGTTACAGAATGTGTGTACCTGCGACAACGGTCTCTCAAATTATTTTTCGTCAACCAGTTATTCCAGGAACTTATGAATTCTTAAATGCTTGCAACTAGATGTAAAGACTTCCACATTTTGCTGTTTCGCGGCTCATCTGAATAATCTCGCCGTTAGGAATTGCATCGAATCGCACACTGTAGGGGGTATGTAACCCCACTTGGGCTTATTATGAGTTCATACAAGAATAGACACTGGAGCAAAACACGCCGGCCGAGTGAATATTTCGAAATATTACACAATCCAACTGAGAATGGAGACCATTACAAGAAAGCTCGTAGTCATATAGTCTTGTCCAAGACCATAGTGTTAGTTAACAGTACACAACATTCGTACGAAGTACGGACTACTGTATACACGCTCCTACCACCTGTCTTCCCAACATTTCAGTGGATAATATGTTAGTTATGTCCTGAACGAAACATCGAGTATGCAAAGTCTAATTGTCAAGCGCCTTCGGTTTATAAAACCTGACGAACTGAATATGTTCTCATGTCTTGACCAGATGGTTGTTAAGGGTGACAGACGTACTCTTCCCATTCTCCTTTCATATATGTAGAAAGTTGTAAATTGGGGAATGGAAAGAGTGGGCCTGGGAAAATACACCGGCCAATTAATAATGTGGCTGGCGGAGTATGATTTCACCTCAATTTAAGAACACATCCTATATCTATGATTTAAATGCTTACCTCAAGTAGTTTGATTTTTACTTATTGTTGTACCCATGAATGTTACAGCCGACACTACTTCTGGCGATATTTGTACTCTCAATATCGACCGAAACCCATACAAACCCGATATGTGAGAAATAGAAGTACTTTCCGCTAACACACATTGCCATTGTAGACGTACACTCTAACCTTCGTACAGTGGTGAATCAAGTGTCCGTCATGTTTGTCCCGTTTGTGACGCAGAGACGCATCAAAGTTTTCCAAATGTTGCGTCAAAACATCTTAACAGATGCAGCGTTGGTGCGTTATATTCGACAGGAAACGTACGTCAAAGTCTATAAAATATTGGTTTTACTCCTAGAAGGAGTGCGTCAACGCACAAAACGTTTTACTCTCCTATTGAAAAGTGACCTATTTTGTCCGGGGCTCGAAGCGTGAGTCTTCATTACAACTGACAAATGGGTAAACCATAAGATGTTGAGTTTAGGCTAATAATTGTCACGTCTAGCTAATAGCGTTTTTCCACGACAAACCGTGCCGCCACGCACCCCGTGAAAAATATTTTGGAATTTACATTGGTTCCATAGACTGATAGAGGGGCAGAGAATTGCCATCGTTTTCCCCAGAAAAGGTTCATGACCTCTTGTGCCCTTCTCTAAAATTCATGGCTTCGCTACTGCCGTTCTAGTAAGCAAATATTCTAACATGGTGTAAAATATCAATGATTTATGTGACCAGAAATATTGCATGGTTAAGTAATACAATTGGTGTTCATTTGAATTTTATACCGATAAAGGACAAAAAGCAGGATATCGGCCCATTTACGGATACCCAATACCAATCATGATGTAAAATGGGTTATCAACCCTCGTCAAGAATCGTGACTAGCTTTACCAAATAAATGAAAAGACAAAGTTGTTTGACAGTTAAATTAAGCCTTGTTATTGACTCGCACTGCTATGTATGACAAATTACAACCAAGTCAGAGGTCACATTAACAACAATCCTCTGGGACGGTATGACGATGACCAGATCTCACTTAATACCATGCCAAAGAATGCCGTACACAATATGGGTCGAAACCTATGATATACGTACCTGGTGTAACTTCACGAGTGCGTGAGTGCGGTTTAATCTGTAAATATAGATAATAATGAAACCTATTACTACTGGGCGAATAAATAATAAACGCTAATAAATTGATAGTAAATTAAGCAAAGAAAGGAAATTGTTATCGTTAATTAACAATCAGGCAATTGTAAAACGTACAATCATAATATATTACGGTAGGTTCGTAGCATATACTTTATATGGGATCCGCCCTCCCCTACAGCGAAGACGCAACTTCATCGGAACTTAACGAAAGTCTTTTTAACAATTGAGTAAATTACTAAAACAGATCGTAAGTTATTAATTAACCATGTAAATATGACATACTTACAACGTTGGGCCTCGTGAGCGAATCTTGACGTGACAAAATTGACGGTAAATTCAAATAAAACAAAGTTGACGATTTTTTAGCGTGACGGGTGACGAGCGATAGAAACAGCTTACACGACAATGACGTGTCGTTATGCCAACTGTTCCGGTCTGACACTCTGTTTTTATACTTTGGGCAGCGCCCTCAATTTTAAAGTTTAAACAAGTGCTCTCCGTAACACATGATGGGTCCAAAACATAATCCCAAGTTTAAAGTGAATTTTGGTGGTACTGGCACTTTTGTAAATTGTATCTGTTGGCAGTAAAACAATATTGACTATACCAGATACTATTTTCATACACTAATTTATGAATCATTTTAATTCTATACACCTCCTTCAACTGTATCCACAATAAGTACATTTTGTTTAAACAAAGGTACAATGACTGATCGTAGATCGTCTTATTGATTTCCGACGTCACGTGTTTGGATTAAATTCAATAAGAAAAGAACTAACAAGGTCAATGCCATCATGTCTCTCTCACAGAGTGAATGAAGTCTTTCAGTTCAGCCAACAGCCGCGGGGACAAATCTTAGGGGCGGCAGCCATAGATGCGCTACGCAGGCTACTTCATGATCTAGCAGTGGGGCGCATACTGATCTGTGTGCCAACATCTTGTATTTAAGATTTCTAAACTATATTAAAAATTAAATATAGAAAGAAAGTAATGCAAGTGACATGTCTGTCAGGTTAAAATGATCTCCATGTTTTAATATCAAAAATTGCTTTGCAGTTTAAAACGAAAACGAAGGCTACCGTATTAAGCTAGGCATCCAAAGGTACGTAATGGGTAGTGCGTAATGCGTTTTCGCGCATAAAAAAGGTCATAAAGATTTATAAAAGATGCCCACCCACATGTCCCTAATGGGTAATCATTTTTGTGTCCGTCATGCGTATGCGTTTTGGAATCCTCGAAGACCTTCATTTTACGCATACGCACACCATTCGGACAAGGAATCTTCAGAAATGTGACGTCAGATAAAGGGGTTCCCGGGTCCTTTTCCCCGCAATCTATTCATAACCTACGAGGCTACGAAAGAGATGTCATCTAATCCCAACTCTATGTGTTTGTAAGCACCGTGGTCGTTTCAACCTTGCAGTTTACGATTGATGTGGTATTTATGCGTGCTCTTTTTGCTTTTTCCCTTTCCCTTATGATTAAGTTAGGTTAGATGGAGTTTTACGGCCCAGTTTCCAACCAATTGGTTTAATTCGAGCCGGTCATTGCCTTTTTCTCGTTGCCTTAAGATACCAGAGGGCTGTTGGCCGCGCCAGAATGTCAAAATTGGGGAAAACTGAGGGCAAACGATAATGTTGGGTTAGTTAGTTAGATCTGTTGCAACTCCTTGGTTAGATATAGTTTTACGGCCATTTTCTAACCTATTGGTTCAAGTTGAGCCGGCCAAGGCTTTTTTTCCAGTTGTGGCTCACTGGCTTCTTTTCCCTACTCCATTGCTTCTGCGAAGCATCACGCACAACTGCAGTAGGTTCCATTTTTAGAGTCTTTGGTATGACTCGACCTGGGAATCGAACCCGGGCCCTCCGCGTGAGAGGCGGATGCTCTACCGTTAGACCAAAGACGATAATATTGGGGTCAAAACTTTTCGGTCGCAGCGCGAAAACGAGCCCAAAGCGCCCATTCCTCGGGATTGGGTGAAGGGGCGCCCCCCGTAGCGCCGCCAGTGCCAAGGGCTAAAATACCTGCAGCTCTTCCTCCTCTTGCTCTTCCTCATGAAAACTTTTTTTTTTAATTTTGACAGAATAGGAAGCATGCCGAAGGTTGTCTGGTCTGTTCTCTACTGTCTCAATCAGTGAGAAGACAGATAATGGCCGCACTGGGGACTATTATACGAAGATCATCTCATTTTTTGAGGCATCTATGGATTGGACTTTTACGCATACGCATAGGGGTCACGTGCACAGAAGCATGCGCATACACATTACAAATTACGTACCCATGGATGTCAAGTTCTGTGCAAAGTTCAGCAAAGTTGCGGTGTGTTGCTTACGCTGTTGTCTTAAGCTGTCGGTTGCCGTTCAGTGCCGCCCACGCAGTCTCAGAAACACATATCTGTTGGGAGTAGATCGTTGCACCATTGAGTAGTTATTTGCAGTCACATATGTAGCGAAGCAGTATTTTTATTTCAAATTTCAGAGTATCCGGCGGTGCTTCCGCACTCCAAATTCATTACACTTGAAACTGAATCCAATATTTCCTGAAGTAGGCTTTGTATGTCCTGAAATTCTCAGTAACTCTTCCTCTTATGTCTGCATGTGAAGCAACTACCTATTATTTGAGCGATTCAATGACACGCCAACACTGATGTGTTAAAGGCAGTCATTCGTCACCCCAAACTACAGTTTCAGTATACATATATCAAAACTCTCAATTGGTACAGCTCTTTGATTGGCATCACATTCAAACAATGCATCATAGCTAAATTACACAGCATGGGCACTGAGGGTGTCTTGATTACACATCATGGACTTGTATGGCCACTGGGTCAAGCCATGAAGCAATAAATTAGGATTGTGTCTGGATAAAGATGAGTTTTAGATAAATGTGGGAGGGGCTAGAAGTAAGTAGGTTGGGAGAATTGGAACTGTTTGGGATGATGAAAATATGCCTTTAAATATAGTATCAACAAGATAGAAAGGTAAAGTTTTAATACGGTTGAAAATATGGTACGGTTCATGTTATAGGGAAATGTTGTGTTTAAAATGCTCCATTCAAAAAGTACAAAGAAAATGGCTCAGACACTATCCAACGATTAAGTCTTAATCATAAACCCCAGAAATTAGCTACCTCTCTTCAAAATACCATGCACAAGAAGAGCCATGGACGTTGCACCATTTGAAATGCTGAAAGTTTGGGTGAACAAATTATTCTTGAGCAACGAACAACTGAATTTCTATCTGTGGGAAACTTATTTTTGAAAAGAAGGCTACCATATTGCCTTACTTTTGATAATCTATTACCCTGTGTAGGCTGTGTCAATACATATTATTTTTAAAAGGATGCATTTTTCTTGCAAAACAAACGCACTATTTACCGTTGACTTTCAAATACAACAAGTCCTTCCGCCTCCTTAGGCAAGTGGGAAATACCGAGGGCAAATTCTTCAACCTCCAGCCAACAAAAACTGGTTATTGGTTGTAGATCGTTCAATACAATGCTTTACCAACAAATAAGAACATGATACAAAATGAATTGAATACGAAATCGAAGAACAGTTGTAGATGTTCTTTCGAATTTTGTGCAAAGGAATTCCCGTATTTCCGACATCCCGTTCCCGGGAGAATTCCCAGCACCCAGTGTAACGAATTTAGGGGAATTTCGAGAAGAGTCGAGGCACTAGTAGTGCCTCGACTCTTTTCCAAGTTGTCTCGAGAGTGATGGGCTATTATTCTAACTATATTCCTTATGCTAGAATCATTTTGGTGCGGGGACTTGGAATTGCTGAAAGTACTAAACCCGAAGGAAAAATAAACAATGGAAAAATATATTTCAGAACGAAATAATTCTGCCCTCTTCGCAATTTTTAGTGCACGATACCGTGCCCGACTAGCTTTACAACGAAGATGGAACACTCCATCATGAAAACGAAATTTCCAAACGAAATAAATGCTCCGATCGTCCTTAAGCTACACTTTAAAAATAACCTCATATTCGTCTCGACTTCACCAGTTATCCTTAAAGTGACCTGTACTGAACGAATTAAAATTAAAAGAAGGAAAGAGTAACTAGAACCCATCTGTGCATTCTTATGTGGCAATATTGATAGAGATTCCCTGGCGTTCCCGGACGCATCCAAGGGACATAGAATTGTCCTGCAACCAGAGCGTTAGAATTTGCAAATTTCCGAATTCTTGGCCTCCTCGAAAACTCAAGATCCTCGTCTGTTGCGGAAAACATTCTCTTTATCCATATATACCTCACTACGAAAACCTATTAGTGCCACCGATTTATATTTTTAATCTGTATAAACAGATTGTAAATCTGTATTTACGGATTATTAATGTGTACTTACAGATTATTTAATCTGGATTTACATATTGTTAAAGGGCAAGAGCAGTCATCCCAAATTGAAGAAGTGTGGTAGACTGTCCAGTTTCATGATTGGCTGTTGAGAGTCATGTGACAACTTTTTATCTCTTGAAATGTGAAATTTACTAGAAATAACTTCTTGGTTTACCTTGAATATGCGATAGTGAAGCTATACAATGTTACCTTTAATCTGTAATTACAGATAATAAATCTGTAATTGCAGATTAAAAATATTTATATGGGTGAGGCACTAACAGGCTTTCGTACCTCACGGACAATCTCCAAAATATGCCGAGGTCAACTACTATCCCAACAACTACGTCTGAAGAAACTTTGGACGAAGGATTTGTCTTCTTTTCTTGTTGGCAACCGTCTTTCCTTACGGATTTGGGCAAAATGTTATGGGTAACATATTCCGATTAGGGACTAATATATAGTCAAAGGATAAGAAAGTGAAAAATTAGATTTTGATGGTGATGACGACGACGACGATGATGATGATGACATCCTGACGGTATATATGCTGATTGAGTCCCTTAATGACCAGTGATAGAAAGGGAGAGAGACAGAGAGCTCTTTAAACGTCCAGACTAAATGCGGTATAAGTGGTAAAGATACAGTTTCATGTAGGGGTAATTTGACTTAAAGGATCAATTTTCTCTCTTCAAATGCTCTGAAATTCTTTATGTTTGGGCTTAGTTATCTTTCGCTAATCTCATTCTCGGCGGCATTCTATAGAGCACAGAATAAGTAACTAAATAATTGTTCACCCGAAAGAACCCAGTCGATTTTTTACCTACAGAGTAATTTCATTTTGGATGATCTATATAAGGATCATTCCAGTTGACAGGTTGATATTGTTATCGATGTAAGTTGGATACAAAAAATTATAAACACGTGTTGGTGTTTTCAAAATTGGGATGCCGGGGATCAAAGATAACTTTGAAAATTTCAGTTTGTCTCGAATAAGAGGAAAACTTTCCCTTTCTTAATCAAAAAATTAAAGGGATGATGTGCAGTCTCCACTCCCCTATGTAGGCTTAGGTCTTCTCAGCTCAATCATAGGTTTATAGGCGCAAAACCCTGGAATACTTTATCCACAGAGATTAATACATGTAAAACTGCATTAAGTTTGAAAAGAAAGTTTACTTAAAAGCTCACTTCACTGCAAACTACTTTTGATTTTTTCCTTTCTTTTTTCAGAGTATTTTTTGAAGTGATTGTTATTCTCCGTTTCTTTCCCTTTTAGTTAGGCTTATGTTTGTTCTTTGGGTTTTTTTTCTATCGTTAACGGGTGTCAACCTCCATAAGCTCTTAGGAGCTTCAGTTACCACTCTTCAGTCTCATATCATCATCTCATCTGTAGTGTTTTCCTGTTTTTCTCAAAAGGTACCAATCTTTATGTTAAAGATTGTGTTTTAGTCATATTATGCCATTGCCATTAAATTTGATTTGAGGTTGAAATAAAGTTATACTGAACTGAACTGAAACATTTCATCATCTTCTTGAAACTTTTCGTCTTCTTATATATGGTCATGCAATGATAATCTGTGTCACTGATGGACCATCTTCTTGGCTTTTATTTAGTAGGCAATATTTCAATATAATTCAGGGGCGGCCAATGGATATTTTGATGGCGGAGGGGGGGGGGGGCAAAGCAAGAGTTAAAGGCCCAGTTCTCTCACCTCAAACAGTACCAATTCTCCCAACCTTTTTACTTAAGCCCCTCCCACAATTGTCTGAAATTCATCCTTATCCAGACACGATCTCAATTTATTGCTTCAGGGTGAGTATAAAAAAAAATCAATTTATGTACTAAAAACACTCTCAGTACCATTCATGCAGTGTCGTATGAGCTTTGGCGCTCTGCATTGTTTGAATTAGCTGTCAATCAAAGAGCTGAGCCAATTGAGAATTTCAGCACCCGGGTTCCAAAATTGAAGTTTGGGGTGAGAGGTTTGGACCTTTAAGTGTTCCTTTTTCTTCCCTTTGCCTTCTTTTACTTCTCTTTTCACATTTGTATGCGAATATAGGGGAGGTTGCACACTCTGCCACCCCTCTGACGCCATCCCTAATATGATTCAAGGACGAAACTTCCTTACATGTTCGCTTTGTGGAAAAAGTATCACATTTGCAGTCGTCTTGGTCTTTCTTTTAATTCGCCCGATATGTTGCACACCAAGTTGCTTCCGGACTGGCAAATGTTCGGAAATATTCCAAATTGTCGATGACACGTCCTCTCCTCCCTATCAGGCAAGCGATCCGAACAAAGTTCATCCTTTTCCCGCTTTACAGTGTGCTGTACACTAAATGATAGGCTATTGAGCACTACTGCCAAGATGCCGTCCTTTTTGAAGTCAAAAGTTGCGTTTTGCACGGATTTCTTAAAAATTTCAATGAATTTAAGGACTAGATATCAGTTTCGACTGGTAGGTAATAATGGTAAATTTTACCGATACATTTAAAGGACGAAAATAGAGGATATTGACCGATTTAAGTTTAATGAATACCGATAATCGGTACAAGGGAAAATAAACCAGTGCGCCACAACTGGAAAAAGGGCCGTGGCCGGCCCGACATAGAAGAAAAGTGTAAGGTCAAATCAAGTTTGGATATGTTAGAGTGGTATACTTATTCCGGTGAAATTTAAATTGAAATCCGATGAAGAGTCTCAAGATATGAGGTAAAGTTGCCACATTTTCAAAACAAATGCACTTAAAGCAAGCACATATGACATCATATCCTCACATTAATAAAAGGTTTTTTTTAAATTGTTTTTCTTCAAATTTTACAGCCAATTTTCTTCTCAACTAAATCATGTTATCAGAAAGTGATTGCATAAGTTGGTTAAAGTTTAACGGCCCAGTTTCCAACCAATTGGTCCAAGTTGAGCCGGCCACGCCCTTTTTTCCAGTTGTGGCTCACTGGCTTCACTCTAAAAATGTTGTGTAGAATTTACACAACATTGTGTGACTAGTCCACCAATCAACAAATGTGTAGAAAGTACACATGTTGTGTTAAAAAAATTACACAACATGTGTATAAATTACACAGCGTTGTGTAAATTCTACACATGTTGTGCAGATTTTTTACACAACCATGTGTACTTTCTACACATTTGTTAATTGGTGGACTAGTCACACAATGTTGTGTAAATTCTACACAACATTTTTAGAGTGTTGTTTTCCCTAATCCATTGCTTATGTGGAGCATCACGCTCAACGGCAGTAGGTTCCATTTTTGATGCGTGTATGGTATGACTTGACCTGGGAATAGAACCCGGCCCCTCCGCGTGAGAGGCGGATAATTGCATGAAAGGCATGGGAACCTTTTACATTCCTCATGAGGAGGCCACATCCCTAACTTCAAGGTCAAAACAACAGACTTAAAATCATAAAGAAAAAAAGCATATTCGTTGTCAATTTGAGGTAGTGGTAAAACCTTTGGTGCCCTGAAGTTCCCCCTTTTGAACATAAATCTAGTAACTTCATTGGCTAATATCTCGAGAAGTACATTTATGATATGAATCAAAGCTTCCTCAAATTGTGTTGACTTAGATCCTCTTCACAAATGGAGATAAAATTTTTTTCTTAACTTCCCCGTTAAAACGATTGGCTATAGAAACTGAGCCGAAAGCTCCACCTAACTAACTGCGGTATAACTTTTAAGGCCCAGTGCTCTCACCCCAAACAGGCTCCTAACCTTCTTACTGAAGCCCCTCCTACCATTGCCTGAAATTCATCCTAATCCAAACACAGTCTCAGTTTATTGCTTCAGGGTGAGTATACAGAAAAACTCAATTTATATAATCACAACACTCTCAGTATAGTTCATGCTGTGTAATATAAACTTTGGCACTCTGCATTGTTTGAAGTAGCTGTCAGTCAAAGAGCTGACCCAATTGAGAATTTCGGTACTCGGGTACCAAAACTGTAGTTTGGGGTGAGAGGTTTGACCCTTTACAGTGGTTTTGGCTTTGCCCACACATTATGTTAAATTTCCGGTCCATGTTTGTTAATAAAGTTTACCAGCAACTATTTTGACAGATAAACGGGTTTTCTTTTGATCCGGATATTTTTTTCATGGATATTTATCAACAATTAGACCGTGATATTAACACATTGGTTTACACAAATGGTCAAATAGCTGATGTATCTTTTTACTATAGTTAAGTTTTATCGAAATGTAAATAGATTTATAACAGTGACTAGCCCGGAGAAAGCAAATAATGAAGTTTCAAAAAAAAAAAAAAAAGAGAGAGAGAGAGAACATAGAGACTATTAAAGCAAATTTTATGTATCTCGGGTCAAACTGATCGTCGAGTGGTTATATTGAACGGGAATAAGTCGGCTGTTTCAAATGAAAAACATATCAGCATCGTAGTTTATCTATCTATCTGTCTGTCTGTCTCTCTTTCTGTCTGTCTGTCTGTCTGTCTGTCTTATATCCTCTGTTCATTGCCATGAAATTTTTCATGCTTTCTTTGTGTTTCTGTCTTTTGGTGGGGATTACTGCCCAGCAGCGCTGGAACGAGTTTGTTAAAATAGATCCATACGGAATGGGTGGCCCAGTTTTCAGCGGTCGCCTGATGCTCTAACCACTTGAACATGCAGTTGGTAAGTGAATTACATAGGACAGGGAAGTGTTACTCTGATCATTTCCGAGTAACATCTCACTGCAAAGGATGACGAGATGTGCAAGAAACAATCACACAATTAATCTATTACCGGTACGCCATCACACAGTACATACAATCAATAAATAAACTATGGCTTCCCATGCTCGATCCCCTCCCCTACCCCACCATTCTACAGTATTTGTACTCTCCGACCTCGTCGCCAGCCCCCCCCCCCCCCACTGGGCCGATGCACACTGTTCAACAGTTAATTTCTCAATTGGCTAACATTAGCGGTAACACCTAACCTAATCCCTAATCCTAACGAAGAATACTATGATATACTAAAATGGCAACAACGAATCAAGGAATTCCTTGTTATACAGTGCGCAACAACTGCCACGAACCCTACTGCCAGTGAAAGGGCCCACCCAGACTTTTATTTGAAAGAATCTTCTCTGGTGACATGGCCCTATTTCTACTCCAAAACCTAATTTTCTCTTGGAGTTTTCACACATATCTGCTATAATTGTTCCACGACAATTTATGAGCACGGTGGCGATCGGGGGGGGGGGGGATATACCCTCATGAAATTGGATGGCGGATACTGTACACTATATCCCGCATGAAAAAAAAAAACTTCAGACTGGGAAACTATGTAAAAAGTTAAGAATGCTATCATGAAAACTTCTTTGATAAAAGAGAAAAATAAAAGATTACAAAAATCCATTTTTTAAAATGTAACACAGAACCGTTTCTCTAAAAGTAGAAGGGAACTTATGAAAGTGTCTTGACAATTCTGTTCACCCTCCCATGGAGTAACTAAAACATGAACATATCATACATATGCACCAGTATCCTCAATCGCCTATCACCTTCGAAGGTGATCATCCATAAGTTAACTTCTCTGCTTGAAGTAGAAGGTAAATACGGTCTCTATTTCTTACATACATGGTGTGATCAGGTGACTTTTCCATGCAGTGAAAGAATATGTAACATTTAAATGCCATCAAAATTGCAAAAGACTTTTAACGTGTATTGCCCGACGCGCCGTGACGTTTTAGATTTTATTCTGTTACAACTTGGGTTTCTGCTTCTCCAGATGAGTTTTATTTTACCAAAGTTTAAGCTCCTCAAAGTTCTTACAGTGATATTTACTTTGAAAACTATTGTTGTCATTTTTATTCCTTTCGGTTCAGTTTTATCGACTTTCTCTGAGTCTCATATAAAAAATTATTAGAACCATCTAATTCAGAAAATGACTGATGACCGTAAACAATTACTAAATATTTAGGCCATCATTAAGAATACTTTAATTCAGAAAATGACTGATGAATGACTATTAAGAATACTAAAAGAGGCGTGATTATAAATAGAGTACACAAAAATATAAATTGATTTATTGTACAACTATAAAGAGCCCGAGGAGTGTCGACAAGAAACTTGAAATGCTCTGATATGAAACGATAAGCCTTGATATTACTAAAAATTACTATGGAAATGGAAGCTATACAGAGCATAAAGAAAGCAATGATATTCAATGACAGTTGCGTAGCTACAGGTGGCAGGGGCCAAAGAAGGGAACAATTCGGAAACTTGCCATTTGTGACATCAGTCAACTAAAGTGTGGTTTTCCCAACTCTATTTTTCATGAAATTCCCAATTCTCTCCAATAAAAGCTCTTTTTTGTTATTATTGTTTCAAATATGCAATATTTTTCGAGCGCTTCGGGGGCAGAAATTTTCAGTAACTGCTTGCAGTCTTGTTCCCTCATAAATCAATTTTCCACACTCTGTAAATGACAAAAACACCAGATCATTAAGTGATGTCGGCAACTATTTTCATGAATTTTCTATCATCAAATTCCAAGTTTTCCCTAATATAAGTTCTTTACTCTTAACATGCCATCGTACAGACTCAATTTGTAGGTCTTAGATAACACTGTGTAGCAACAACGATCTTTGGTAGCCATGCAATCTCAGACAGTCAGACTTGCCAATAAGAAATACAGATTCTTCACTTATCCCGAACTTTTCACATTTCCTTATATAGGGAACACAGAATCCAAAATTTTCTCCAATTCAAGCTCCACATTTTCAAAACTGTGCTGAATAAGGGCAGAAATTTTACGTCCACAGAGTAATGGCGTTCACATCTTAATAACAAATTCGGAAGATTTGCGTGCTTGCCCCCCCCCCCCCCCCCTCTTCCCGGAAAAAAGTCTAGCTACTCCACTGCTCAACCGAAGATTTTTTTCACTCGACTCAGAAACTCAATCCCCCTTTTGAGGCAAACTGACAACTTTTACTTTTGTGTACTTTTTACGATAGGCCTTTCTACCTTTTCATGAAGTACGCTTCTGGCAGTTGCTATGATATCACGTTAGATAACCCGGGAAGAGCCATTTCCGGTGATCTCGGGCGTATTTTTGGCCGAAATTTTCTTTGATCGCTCCGCGCCAACTGATGGTGGCGCTCCGCTTGGATAGTGACACCGACTATAGCCCTCACTTTCAAAGAAGGATCGCCGCCCATGGTCGTGGGACGGTGCAAAAGAGTTTCGAGATTTTGCTTTTAACTATGCCGATTCGGTTCTGGCACGTTCATGAATGTGAAGCACAAAGTTAGTTTAGCGGCCTAGTATCTACCCAGCTGGTGTAAGTCGAGCCTACCACGACCCTTTTCCAGTGGATCATGAACGGTTGTACGTTCTGAAAGAAAATGGTCATTTGAAGGTAGCTTAGTTCTTGCAATACAAATATAGCAAGACCAAGTGAAATCTTCGCTGTAACAAGAAACATGGGAACTTCGCTGCAATAAAGAGACAATTCTGCGATTTTTTTAGAGCATGGAGGCCAGTACATTCTCCCAGTGGCCAGGTGCCATTTAGCCTTTTTAGCGCCTATGTAGGTTGTCGCCCCTCAGATGTAGCTATGAGGAAGTGAGGAGATGTGGTCCCAAATTTGGAGGGGAAGGGGGGGCACTCACTCTGAACTCAACAAGAATTTCGAATGGTACCATGTCTATTGGCCTATTTGCTGACATTCTATTTCAATGCTCTCCCAGTTCTCTCAAAACAGTCCTATTGGAGATTAGGAAAGCAAAACCTACGGATACCCGATTTCTCATTCCTGTCGTGGCTGTTATTAATTGTGCTTTTAAAGCGTGTCTAGATATATAGTATTTGAAATACTATTCTGATAAAGTTTTAAGAATGCATGTATATTTTTAATCCTTGTTATCAAAGCCTAGGAGAGACTGAAAAACGAAAACGATCAAGACATGAAGAAATTATTTTTTGAACTTTTGCAAACGTTTTTATTTTAGCTCAAATATATAATTATAAAACTGTGACTATTTAGTGTATACAATATCTGTTAATTTAAAAAATAAATACTATGCAAAATTTATTGTATGAGACCTCACGTCACAGAAGAGAAACTGAACCTACATGAATCATCTTATTGAAACGAAACTGGAACAAAGACATAATACCTTTAAAGTGTACCTCAAGTCTAGATTTTCAAAATATATATATTTTAGAGATTGCAAAAAGTCTTATTCATCTAACTCCCATTGTTATAGCTGGTGCCATTGAAGAAATATCAATTCACTTGAAGCAAATAGTACATTATGCAATAATTTGTGGCTTTCTTGTTGTTCAACTGATATAACATTATATGTTTCCCTTTGAGATTTAAAATGTTTTTATAACCTTGCACGCTTCCTGTTTGCTTGTACTGCATGTTGTACAGAGATGGCTTTATTAATTACATCACCCCGTGAATGTAAGAATGTCTTTCAGAGACTGTCATTTGAGTAGTGCGACAATGACATCACAAATTATTGCACAATGTACCATATAAAATTGAGTAAATAAACTTCAACATTTTATATTTCAGCTCAGGAATGTCTCCTAAAGATAGGAGTTGGACTGTTCCAATTCATTTCAAAGCTCTGTCATGAATATTTTCGAAATTTTAGACTTGAGGTAAACTCAAGATACTGTCTTTTCCAGCAAATATCACACTTCAGAAAATTGTAAACTGGAAATCCCTGAAGACTTCCGATCCCTGATATTACATATCATGCATTTGGAACCCACAGTGTAAGAAGACATTCTGGCTACATTTCCTGAAGCAAATAAAAGGGAACGAATGTTTATTTCCTTTTGTTTTTGAAGTTCACAGAAACTGTCACAACCAAGACATGAGTCGTAGCCACTGAATGTGAGATATGCTGAGCAGAGTGTAACCAAAACTCTTCTTCTTATGACAATTGAATGACATTTTCAATTCCAACCAATTTTCATTTTTATGAAGACATCATACTCATGATTTCATTTTCAACAGGAAATGTTTGTTTTTATTGCAAAAGTTCATTTAGAATTATAAACTTATGCATATATTTACTTTGCCTTCAGGGTTCTCATAAAACTGCAAAAAGTTCTAAGAACAAATATGAACTATAATAGACCTCACGCATTGACATCAAACTAATGCCATATTTGAGAAAAAAAACATTAAACACTTGGTTGCAAGCAGGAAACCCCCCCACCCTGGCCCCCTTCCCCCAAGGTATGGGTGGGGTACACTTGCACAAGCATCCGATAGACTGACCAATCAGATGGCTGCATTTGCTGGTGTTAATGTGCAATGATACATGTGTTCCTACAAAGGAGGTTCTTACTTTCTGCTCCGTGACATCAAAAGCATTTGGTCTATACTAGCACTTCTATAATTTGTACTCCTAGAATTTGAGCTTTCTGAATTTATACTCATGAGCTTTGTTCTGATAAATACTAAAAGTTGTAGACTGCTGTTGATATGAAGTTGTTCAGATATTGAGTACAGAAAACTTGTACCAAGCTTTCATGAGGAGATAAAAAAGTAGTACTAGTGTACCAATTGCAAGGCAAAACCAAGACATTTGAAACTATAAATGTTTTAATTCTAATTACACTTTACAGCTGCATATTTAAGTTACGGATATTTTTTACATCATTTCAATTTGTCACTTTTTGAGGAATAAAAAGGAAAATAATGTGGTAAAAAGAAACAGATGTATGAGACACTTGAAAGCCTGTGACCAATGCCAAAATTATATCCATATTCCTGTCAGTGTTTTTGTTATTGCCTGAAACCTGAGGGTCCTGGGACATTTCAAGAGGCTGAGGAAAAGTTGGAGGGACTTTAATTTCTTCAAGAGTCCCATAAAATTAGAAAGGCCTACTTTAATTTCACACTTGGCCAGCAGTACATTTATGAACTCTTATGGAGAGGTTTTATGGCCTAGTTGCCAACCTACTGCTTCAAGTCAAGCCGACCACAGCCTTTTTTACAAGTGTAACTCACTGGCTTGTTTTCCTTACTCCAGTGATTATGGCGAGCATGCAGTGCAGGACAAGCCGGAGTTTGTGCATCTTGCTGACGCACAGGATTTTTTCAAGGTATCCAGGAGGACGTCATGTGGGTCCGAGATCCATTGGGCCCCAGTTTAGTGAAAACCTTGCATGCCTGCATACTATGACACTGCAGGAGGGAATGGGTTATTAATACAGGTCTCTGACACTCTGCAAAAGCTAATAATTACAAGATGAATAATTTAATTCACTCCAAAAGGAGTCAGTCTCATCTCGAACATTAACTTCTCACCAAAGCTCTTGGTCAAAAGGGTCAAACTGGTCTTCTCTGGCATATGGAGGTTTGAATTTTTATCTTAACAGTTTATAGGAAATGAACTTAATACTATCCTTGTTATAATATGATCACTAAAGTTCATGGAAAATGAACAAAACTTTTATGAAAGAGCAGCAACCATGAAAAGTTTTTAAATTTAGGGGAGAGTCATTTATCTAACCAGCCAGTATGGGCAGGTGAGCAAAGGAAATACATAAGTGACTTGACCATAACTGCCAATTAAATAAATGACTCTGCCCTTATATGGTTTAAGTTATAGACAGAAAAATCCAGGCAACTTGAACAACAAAGATTTGTTTCAAGTGGTGGTGATTAAAACCACATTACTATACTAGTTTTGTTCACATAATTTTTACTGCTTGCATCACTTGCTTGGAAGACTGGCAGCTACATTAAAAAAACTGATACAGTCTTTCTACCAGGCTTGGGGTAATCGTAATCAATAATCATAATCAATTGCAATGGATTACACATTCTGAAGAAGTTGTAATCGCAATCGATAACTTTTGTGAAAACCACAAAGTAATTGTAATCGTAATCGATTACAATGGCAAAGTAATCGCAATCGTGGTTTCATTTCTGATTACATTGAAGTTGAATTGAACAAAGAAGTAAAATAACTAAACAATTTTTTCAGTGCTTGGTTCTTCTGTTGGAATGACAAAATTTAATTGTCCCTCTTTCTTGGATGTTCCAGCTTAAAATGAGTGAGAAGTGCATGAGTTCAATAATCTCTACATTGGGAGGATTTGGTTCTGTCCGGCTTATCTAGAGCAATGTCCATGGCCTTTTTTCCAGTTGTGGGCACTGGATTGTTTTGCCTACTTCATTGTTTATGTGGAAAGAAAATGTAACCACGATTGCAATCATGATTACATTGCAATGTAATCGCAATCGTAATCAATTACTTTCAATTTTAGCTGTAATCGTAATCATAATTGCAATTGTAAAATATGAAGTAATCACAATCGTAATCGATTACATTGAGATATAATCGCCCCAAGCCTGCTTTCTATGTAACTATGAACTCATGAAACAATAGTACTCCTAATTGAAACAGTCTAATTAGAAAAGTGTCCAAGTGGAAACATTTTGCAAAATACTACAAAAACTGAAAGACAACAACATTGTTCAAGTATTTGATGTTACAAGTAAAGATGAAGGCCGAGTCTTCTAAGCAATTGATTGAGACTCCTCCTAACCCCCCTTTGATCCAATATTGCTTCCTAAAATAATTTTGGCCAGAGGCAGGGGTTAAATGTTAGTTTAAGAGATTGTACTGGGGCTGCTACATATTCTACTGCATACAATATAACCCTCTTCTAACAATACAACTCCAACCATAAATATGATAAAAGCACCACAAAAATCCATAGCAGGGTAGCAAGGTTGAGACCTATACTTAAAGCATGGTTCCAACACATTTGAAATACTGGAACTCAAGACTTTTTGAAGACTAAAATGGAAATATTTAGTACTAAAATATGAAGAATTTTGTACGATGAGGCATCATCTTTATCCAGCATGGAAGCATTATAAACACTATCACAACTAGATTGTTTTCCAGCAACTTCAAACAGTTGCTGAAAAACAACATCTAATTCCCGACATATAAAGGACCCGATCTGACCCGACATCAACAGCCCGGGCCCATGGGCAATTTGTGTAGATTCACCATCAAGATCAAAAAGCACAGGCCTTGGAATTTGACGAGTGTGAGCGTAATTGCGCACCATCACACGCCTGAAATCACTTTGAAAAGTGCACTTTTTTACATTCCTTGATGAAGAATAAGAACTGAGGTAATTATATCAAAGGCTGATCAAACGTCAACCCTACCACACTTTTACAGGACTGAGTAGTGCATTTTATGTTAGAAAAGCTCAAATTGAAGTCATGGAACTACCAAAAGGTTTCAAGTTTCAAGATTACATGCCCACTACTTACCAAACACCCCAAATTCAAGGGTTAGCAAGACCATGATAAGATTACAGACTTTTCCATTTTTTTACCTCCTGTGCAGTAACTCTGCTATAAAGAAAATAGGACAATAATTCGCCCCCTTCAAACCTATTAGGATGGTGAGATTGAACAGAGACAAGAGGGAAGTGTTGAGAAGGTATTTTGGTGAAAAAAATATTGAATAATTAAGTAATGTGACCTCTGATTTGCTGCACATACTCACATTTAATACTTTACCAACCCAACAAAACTCATACATCACATTTTACGACTGATTCATAATTTTCTCAAAACAAAACAGTACTGTGGAATGACACCTGGACAAACAAATGCAGATGATGACATAACATTTCTCCTCCACAAAGTTGTGACAGACCCAGCAAATCTTTAGCCTGCTTCATGACTTTGACTTCCCAGGTAGCATCTGGACTTCATAAATATCCTCATGATTTCTGAGTTGAGTTGTAATTTAATGTTATTCTTACTCAACAAAAATTGCTTTTTATCATGATACCACATTGATTGGATATGTTGGTGAACTTGAGAGATCATCGCTAACAGTTGAGGCACAAAGTGACCTGTTGTCTGAGGTACGACTTGGTGGTCTGAGGTAATGCCTGCAAAGGGTTTCAAACAAAACAAATTCAGATGAAAGAGGGAACACTTACTTTGTCAATGTTCACTATTCAGCATTTCTGATCTGATAACTTGAAGGGCGGATGCAATCACTGGGCTAACCACCCCCTACTCCTACATCCCCCCCTCCCAACACCACATTTACCCTATCCCCCTTTTTTTTAATCTAAGATTAAAATGTGAGTACCCAAATCTGTAAAATGAAAATAAGGTTAAGGAGCCAAGGTCTTGGAATGCACTGTATAATATTTTAATGCATATCTGTTGTACATGGGTATCACCAAGTTTTTGCCACATAAAATAATTTCATAATAATTACCCTATATCTGTTCTATCTGGTGTCACCAAGTCCTTGCCTTCTAAAATTATTTTGGAAGATGGCTGACGTTTGGGACATTTCATCCACTCTTCAATATCCGACACTGATAACGTTGACTGCAATAATAAATGTACACAAGGATCTGAAAGAACAGTTTCTGACTGCAGTACTCTGTACAAGAAGAAAAGGAAAAACAGGGATTAGAGAGATAGCTAGTTGGTCAAATGGAGTTTTACAGCCCAGTTTCCAACCAATTGGTTCAAGTCGAGCTGGCAACAGCCTTTTTCTCAGTTGTGGCTCACTGGCTCGTTTTCCCTACTCCATCCCAACAAGGCTTTCATAACATAATGTTTCATTGTTCCTGCAGTAATGTTAATGGTAAGATGACTTAGGGAAACTAGCGAAGCAGGGGGGGGGGGGAATACTTCAAGAAAATACCCAAAAAGTCAGCTATAACACTAAGTCAGGAAACACCTCCACCCTCCCCCTCTTTTGTAAATTCCCCTGCTGTGCCCCCTTGTCCATTCAGTCTTGAATTTTGAGGCATGTGAGTGTGATCCCATCACATCACTCAACTCAAATCAAAGGATTACAATTTTTGAATCCCCTTGATGAAGAATAGGAACTAAGATAAATTGCATATATAAATTTGAAAAAACCACGAACCTATCACATTCCTTATTTTCTGGGGAATGTGACTTACATCTTAAAATATGCCTGGAAAGTTGAAACCTTAAAACTCAACATCTAATCCTTGATCAGTTACAAGCACTGTTAACACTAAGGTGCAGGATTGCTGCATTCCGGCTTTCAATTCATAAGCCCTGTAAAGAAAATAATTGTCTGTGGGAAATGTCTACACTGTTTCCTGCACCATCTGAAATCTGCCCAAAATACTTGGGCAAGGGGGAAATCCCCACACATATTTTTAGAACTACTGTAAACACTGGTTACATGTAATGAAAACATGCATGTTTAAGGAATCTCCACAACCATGAATGGAGACAGTAAGGAAGTTGGGCAGCTCCTTCCCAAGAACTCTGAGCATTTTGAGAGAAATTTCCCTCTTTAGTACATGAAAATACATACAGAAAATAACCTTTATTCCATCCCTGGCTACACAATTTCCACACCATAGATTTATATACATTATACATGTTAAGACATGTTGCTTACATGCTGAAGAAATGCCCACATATAAAGGTGACCTCAATATCCCATGAACCCCAACACTAAAATAGTAAAACTGCAACACAAGTCACTGCACACAAAAAATCAACCTTGTTGGCTTATAGTAATTTTGCATGATTTTCCAAGCTGTGTTCACATGCAATTTACTGCAGGTTGAATTGGCAAACATAGGAAAATCCAATGGTCAAGTAATGTACAGGTTTCCTGCTGTGGGCCTTTGTCTTTCCAATTCTTTTGATCAGCTGTATCGTGAATGGTTGTATACCAATAAAAGCTCCTCTATATCCACTGAATAAGAAGGTTGGAATTGTATGTTCACAATAAATTAGAGATTAACTGCTGATGGCCCCCACCAATGACTACCTAGGTTTATCAGATATATCTGAGCAGGTTGCTCTGTGTATGTATTAAATCAGGATATTGACCTACCAGAGGTCAACATATTAAATGCACTGTCAGCTAAAGAAGCTAGATTTACAAGGCAAAAGCATTCATCCAAACTTATCTTGAAGCAACAGCTAAACCTCACAATTTTTTTTTCTTCCCTTCCAACTTCCAAGCTTTTTCCATGATACTTCAGGACTTAAAGGCCCAGTTCTCTCACCCCAGGCAGTACCAATTCTCCTAACCTTCTTACTTAAGCCCCTCCCACAAATGTCTAAAAATCATCCTCATCCAGTTATAATCTCAAGTTATTGCTACAGGGTGAGAATAGAAAAGCTCAATGCATATATTCAAAACACTCTCAGTACAATTTATATTGTGAAATATAAGCTTTGGTACCCTGCATGGTTTGAATTAGCTGTCAATCAAACAGTTGAGCCAATTGAGAATTTCGGTAAACCCCTACCAAAACTGTAGTTTGGAGTGAAAGGATTGGCCCTTTAAACATTGCATATTTCAAGGTAAATCAAGCAGTTTAGCCGAAAAAAATCCACTATTGAGGAGAGAAAATACTGTCACATGATTCTCAAGAGCCATCAATAAAACAAGGACAATGGTTACCTTCATTTAAAGTACTATAAGAATATATGCAACAATTGCTCTTTTCTTCCAGCAACAAAGGTTGTGTGAAACAATGTAAATATAATGGCCACTTCACAAAAACAGCAGTAACCAAGTAGAGAAATACTATGAGCTATTTTATTACTAAATAGATAATTATTACATAGTCATTAGGGTGAAGTGGCAGTGACAGTATTTATTAACAAGGTAATGAGTCTAAAGAAGCTGGTTCACTTCCTTACTTCCTTGTTTGTTTCTAAAGAGTAAAGTGTCTAAAGGGAAATATTGTGTTTGTTTAACAATGAAATTTCATCCTTTCAAAACTGACATTTATTGGCAAAGAGTGATAAATCATTACAAATAAGGCAGTATGGTAGCCTTCTTTTCAAGTAATAAGTTTCCCTCAAATAGAAATTCAGTTGTTTGTTGCTCAAGAATAACTTGTTCACTGAAACTTTCAACATTTCAAAAGGTGCAACTTCCATAACTCTTCTTGTGCATAATTTTTTGAGAAGATGAAGCTATTGCTGAGGTTAATCCCTGAGACCGAATGATTTGACTAAAGCTAATTACTTTCAATGCTATTTTGGAGCATTTTAAACACAATAATTCCCTTTAAAGTTGCATTCTTGACATGCTCAAGGTGAAAACAGTTATGTTAATATATTAGAGAAAGACAGAGCAAACGAGGAAAATTTTTTTTTAAAATGCTCAATTAGAAAGTCAACAGGCATTCTAGTAATGCATTATTTTGAGCTGAGCATGGTTTTAGGTTACGCGTAACTGTTCCCAGCAAAATTTGATGATGGGGAAAGGGAGAAGGCAACAGGGGGAATGAAAGAATTTTCTTGTGGCCCTAGCATCTGTGCACCTGGCCCTTGCTTCAGACTTCCCTCATTGTGCCTTGGTGTTTCCACTGTTACAATGTACTACACCTTTAAGTGCTGGCCTGCCCCCTCCCCTGGGTTGTAATGTGCCCCTCCCTGTAGATTGGGCACATCTCAATTAATGACAATGAATATTCATTTAATTATTCCTTACAGGGCACAAACTTCCTAACATTTGTAAGTACAGGAGCAACTAGATTCAACCAGGAAGCTGTAGTTGAACTACCTGCAGAAACACTACTTCACATCACGAGTTCACAGATTTATTTTTATCTACAGTAAACAACCAGCATATGTTTAAGCCATTACAACAGATTCTCAGAACAAAATCTTGTGACTTGAAAATTCTACAGATTCCCATCCTTCAATCACTGTGCCTTCACATTGACTTGAATGTCTCAACAGACTACAAGAATGGACTCAGTACATAGCAATACCAGGCAAACATGAGCAACAACAGATTCTGCAAACAGACCTGACAATTTTAGAGACATGCACCCTTTCAATTATTGTACCTGCAAAAGCCTCAGCAGGTTACAGAATGAATTCGCACCTTCCAGAAACTCAAAATCCTGTTGTGAGGCTGTCTTGGCGGGTTTTTTCAGTAAGTGTATTTGGAAGGTTTATTCTAAGAGGTTGTGTAGTGGTGCATGTTCATGCACTTGTCAGAGCATGACAACCACAAGCAAATAATAGAGCGAAGAAACACGCACAGTTCCACACTACAAGAAATTGAATGCAAGTGAAGAATACTGTACTGTATGCTAATCATGTAACAATACTTACTCTTGCAAAAATCTTTGCAGACCATGTTGCCGCTCAGCTATAACATCTTGGTCGATACGACTGAATAAATATCTCCTTGGAAGTCTTGCAATATTTCTGAAGAGCAAAGCAAACAAATATTATTTAAAGGACTTATTCTCTCACCCAAACAGTGTCAATTCTTCCAACCTACTTCACTTAAGCCCCTCCCACAACTGTCTTAAATTTGTCTTAAATAGTTTTATTGCTTCAAGATGAGTAAGAAAGACCCCAATGTGTAACCAAAACACTCTCAGTACAGTACATGCTGTGTTATATGAGCTTCAGTACTCACTACCTGCCTTTAAAGCAGGCCTTGATTTTTGAGGCGTGTGGGTGTGATTGCACATTCCCACTTGCCTCAAATCACTAAGAGGAGTTTGATTTTTGGCACACCAAAATGGAACTCGGGCAAATCTATGAATGTTTAATCAAACTACACACATACCACTTCCCTTCATTTCTTGAGGAGTGTGATTTGTAGCACACCAAGAAAACCTAAAACTTAAGGCCTGTAAAGGGAATTTTTGGCTCTCAAAGAAAGCTGAAGGCCTACCAGAAGTTAGAGTTTTACTGCCCTGTTTCTAACCAACTGGTTAAAGTCATGCTGGTTACAGGTTTTTTTCAAGCTGTTGCTTACTGACTTGCGTTCCCTACTACATTGCTTATGCTGAGCACCAAGCATAAGGCCAGTCTGGATCCAGACTGAAAACTTTTTTTGTGCGCCGGGAATGTGAACAAGAAATGGAAAACGTGCAGATTGGAAAACCCAGCATACCAAAACATGTATGCTGTGCCACAAGTACAGTATGCCACAGGTATGTGTATGTACTGTACAGTAGTGCTGAGAAAGCCTGAATTCCCTTACTGTAGCTATCCAACCACAAAAAAAAGTTGCGTGTGGCATACGTGCGGCATTTACGTACAGCACACCATAAGCATTCTAGGCATTTACATACACTATACAGTATAGTGTATGTATATGGATACTGCTGAGAATGCAACAGCTGTGGTATGCCATACAAAGGGTACGTAGGCTAGAGTTCTTTTGCATTAAGTGACGAAACAATTGCGTGGAGAACAACTTAAAATTGTGGATGGAAAAACATGGCAATTTGGCTGCTCAGGGAATGTGTTCCCTGTGCAGGGCAAACTTTACAGTCTGGATTTGGATAGAACGCATTTCACCAACATATCACCATATCTTACCACCTGTAATGATATCCACAAGGGGGGGGGGGGGACTTTTAACATCCTGATAATCTCATTCATTAAAAAAGACCTAAAGGACAGGTGACCAAAATATTAAACCTCAGTTATGAAGAAAAGTAAGGTGGAGGAATGGGAAAATAAGACATCTAGAAATAGAAATAACAACAAACGAAATGCTGAGCAAAGAATCCAAGGTCACTTGAAAGTTTGACTTTGCAATACTGAACTTCCTCTTTCAAGTTTCACATCTGAATAGTCTTGAAAGCAGTCATGGGACAACTTAGCATTAACCTTATCTACAATAAGCAGTTTGAGACTTTCACTGTTTCACTGGGCAGGTACTAGTAAGTTTATTACAGCATACCACAGATTGAATTATGAAGATCAAATACAGGAATCAAGCAAAGTGATGATTTGCAGTTTAAATTTCTAGGAAAAGTTAAATTGCGGTTAAATTCAGGATGTCACTCTTATCACTAAAAGCAGGGCTGGAAAAAATGTCTCTTTCCTGGCATGCAAGAAAATTTTCCAAAGAATTTTGTATATGTATAAATGTATAAACAAAATTTCCTTGCTATGCTACCCATATTTCCCAAATTATCTCAATATTCCAACATTATCCTGCAAGGAGCTTTTTGCGTTCCTCATATTTCTACACAAGGCTATCAGGATACAGTTGCAGACCAGCTTATGTTTATAATGAACTTCAGTATCAAGGGACAGGCACTTTGAAGAGCTGAACTAAGCTACACAGGAGACTTGAGTTCCAGCAGTTTAAACACTAGATCACTTTCACACCATGGAATATTTTAATTATTCCAATAGTTGAAACAAGTTTTCAATCCAACCAATGACATTGGGATCATCCATAAATATCCAAACCCCATCCAATTATCCAGTATAGTGCATTTCAAACCAAACCAAGGATTTATCAAGCCACAACAACACCCACCTTTTGTGAACAGGACTCACTGACAGAATTCGTTTCCTAAGCCATACAAAATCTGAGAATCTTCTTTTGACTTTGGAATGTGGCAAGTTAAAGCTTATATCGTTTGTCTGCAAAAAAAAAAAAACAAAAAACAAAACAATAATGCAGGATCAAGAAAATTTGATAAGCCATGCATTCTTCAACTTTCATTTAAGCTATCAATCAACTTACATTCATAGTTATGTAATTTTCAAACAGCACATTTCATTTTTTGTGGAGGGGCTTCAATTGTGGCAAAACTTGTTTAAAATGCACACTTTTCTTAAAAGTATATATTATAAGATTCCAGAAGAGACACAATCTAAATGTAAAAATTTTTATTTGATTTAAAATTGCACAATTAAAAGTACAATCTTGAAGTTTAGTTACAAATTAAAATTTAGAGATTTAATGACTCACCAACATGAATTTTAGTGTTACATAATGTCAACTAGATTGAAAAGGTATTTAAAAACACTTAAAGTTCTGGTTCTATAGCAAATATAGTTCAAATATGATGCAAGTCCTTTCCTTCAGTCAACTTTTACGAAAGACTGGAAATATTGAGTGGACATGTTCTACAATGCGAAGGACACAGCAGGGAATTAAGTAAGTGTACCTAAAATTTGCATGACAATTCAGCTGTTTCTGGTATCCTCTATCAGGAAAACATTAAAACCCACACATTTTATGTACAAAATCAGTTTCACAGCTGTCCATTTGCATATCAAATTCCCATCCTGGAGACACAGTTTCAATTTTTCATGCTATTTTCAATTTCCCATTCAATGAAAAAACTTCACTAAGAATGGTGTACATCTGTCAGAAGTTTTAGTTAGTTATTTAGATGGAGTTTTGCAGCCCAGTCTTCCACCAGTTGGTTCAAGTCAAGCTGGCCATGGCTTTTTTTTTTACTTGTGGCTCACTGGCTTGTTTTCCCTACTCCATTGCTTACACAGAGCACCAACCACAATGGCAGTAGGTTCTGTTTTTAGAGTCTCCGGCATGACCCGGCCTGTACGAACTCCTAACCTTCCGACTACAAGTCTGATGCTCTAACCACTTGACCATTAAGTCAGATTTTAGAGGGGTCACCACATGAATACTAGTGCTGCAAGTCTCACCTGTATTTCTATAGAATATGTTACAAATTTACGCCCCCAAGAATCCTCTTCCATATCATGATGTGTCACCTCGATGACAGAGGCCATCTGTGAAAGCAAAAAATAGATAGCAAAGAATGTTAATGTAACATAGGAAATAAATAAATTCGTGCCTAGTAACAGTCCTCTACGGTTTCTTCCCCCAATGGCCACTAAAGGGAAACAAAATTTAACCAGACTTGAAACTAAATTCAAACTTTGGTGAACTTTTTATCGAGTTGACTGACACTATACAACACGTTCCTGTTGGTGTGTCTTTAAGTCTCATCTAACTTCTATGATGGTACTCTCCTAATAAATTCTGTACACTCACAGTAGCAGGGCCTGAATTTTCAGAAGTTTCATTACTGGCCCATGAGGCTCTTGACCAACTATTATACTAGTATTTTTTTACTTTTACTTATAGAGCTCTGGAAGTACATTGCACTAGCCTACAGTATAAATACAAAGGCTTGAACAAAACTACTACACAACTAGACAGCAGTGTCCATGGGGCTTTGAAAAGTTAACTCAATCTGTCACTACCCCATGGGCAGTTTGAGCAAGCCTAAGGCTACATAGCAGAAATAACTGTACACAATTGTCTAGCTATCAATTAAGGTCACAAACCTGTTCAAACAGGACCTTTGGGATAGGGCAACATGATGAAGAGGAAAGTTCCACAAATTTAGGATTTAAATTCCGTAATGGCATTTGAATCTCATTAAATACTTTCAAGTCACAAAAATCTCTCTACTGTTACACTACAGTGATCTGAACATGTAGTACTGTTAACAAGTACACATTTCCACAATCAGTTTTTTTTTTTCAAAATTAGGGCCACAACCAACTGGTGGGCCATATGATTCACCAGAGATGTTAGGAAAAATTGCACTTAGTCTTTATTCCATCACTTAATGTCCAGTATTCACTTTTTAGTTTATGGCAAAAGGTAGTTCTCAAGTAGAAAAAGGTTCAAAATACCTGTAAATAAAGTGCACTACTGTATAGAAACATGTCAGGCAATACACAGACACTGCCCTTGAACTTTACAGTAGGTTAGATTGTATTTAAATTAGACTATTGTTTCGCAATGTTAAGGACATGTATAGCTTTAACTTCTGGAAGTTACAAAATTTAGCTTTTACAATTACTTTCCCATCCTTGTATAAAATAAGACTGAAACTAAAATTAGGTTAAATATTACTGTAGACAATGCTCACCAAGCTGGGAAATGTCTGTGCAACTATTAGGTTGGAAACTGGGCTGTAAAACTCTAGCTAACTTAATATTGTGTGAAAGTAGTGACATGGTTGTTAATATTCAATGGAAAACATGTCAAAATTTAAGAAATGTTGGGTCAATTCCTTGAGAGAGGGGTGCATCAAAGCACAAAAGTGTTCGCCAGGTGCTGCTAGAACAAACATCGAGCAACATTGCCTGGGGTCACAGGATGAGCCTTACAGTTGACAAACTTGCATAAACACAGCACACAGTTCAATGGGACTTGAGGATACTGCTCAAGCAGGGAGCTCCCTGGTTCAAGTGTTGAAAGATGTGAATTATTTCCTTTCCTGATACCTTTGCTTTTTCTTTGAATTATGCAACAGCTAAAAATGTTAAACACACTGCAGCCACTTTTTCCATTCACATATCAAGTGCACTTAATTTATGTGTTGTTAATGATAAAGCTAGACAGTGTTATAAACTCTATTCCAGAAAGTCAAAACCCTTCATAGCCTTTTAAAACATGCTGATATATAAGTTCAATGGTCAATCATTAATATCTACAACACAGCAGTCAAACAGTTGAGTGATAAAGATAAGAAATCACATGATGAAGTGCAAAATGACATTGCCTCAAAATCTTGAAAGATTTGTTGAATGTTGAGCATACAGTAGCTAAATTATACTGCAATCATGTGGTTAAGTGTCAGGTTTACAGCAGTATTTAAATCAACTTCATCATGAGGGAAACCATTTTTATGTTTTTAAGTTACTCCCTTTCTTTTGTCCTAGGCTCTTTTCTCCAAGACTTTCAGGAACTAGGCCTAAGTACATGGTCAAGTGGATTGAGCATCTGACCAGTAGTCTGGAGAAATTGTAGGGGGGGGGGGGATTCCATGCAGGGAAGAAAATTCTGTCCTCTATTTAACTGGAAATTCAAGAAAAATGAAGGCCCAACACTAGAAATGGAAGATGATGACTTGGTCACTATTTTCTCGGAAATATTCTTTTTTTTTTTAGAAAGCACTCCTTTAGAAATGTTTGGTTATTAATCAATATGTTAATTAGTTAAGTATTAAATTACTGATTCGTTACCAAGAAAATATGCAGGGGTTTGTCTGGTTCTACTGTCAGTTACTTTCAACATTTCAGTGTTGTTGCAAATATAGACAGTGCAGTACACAGCACAGTGATGTAGCAGCAATGCATGGTTCATTGGCCTGTATGTTAACTTTGTCACTAGTAACAGTAGTGGAGTATGAACCATTTGTTGGTTAGATAGAGTTTTACAGCCCAGCTTCCAAACAATTGGTTCAAGTTGAGCCGGCCACAGCCTTTTTTCCAATTGTGGTTCACTGGCTTGTTTCCCCTACTCCATTGCTTATGCTGAGCACCAAACACCACAGCAGTATAGTAGGTTCTGTTTTGAAAGTCTTCGATAGGACCTGGCCAGGACTCTAATGCCCAACCTCCTGACTGCAAGTTGGATGCTCTAACGACTTGACCATGCAGTCTGCCCATTTGTAATTTTGCTTGAAAAGATTATCAACATATTCTAGCAGAACTTCAATTTTTACAGGTGAAAGAAGACAACAAATTGGTAAAGCTCCCATTAAAATTACAGATTTTTCTTCTGATATCAGGGAAGACAGTTGCTATGTACATTAATTTTGTGATCTGCAATGAGCTTGAGGAAAGCAGAATTAATTTTTTTTCCTCACATCACACTGAAATGGAATGCTTAGTTTCCTTTGTGAAATCTTACCTCCGGATACAGGAGGGCATCTTCATCCAACCAACTTTCCGACATTTGCCCTGTAAAAAGAAAATGTGCCAAAATTATTAAAATTGTTTCCTACATGGCCTAAGCTCATCTCACTACAAAACACAGCCTTTGTCATTGCAATGCTTTTAAAGAAAACATTTTTTCTGGCATCGCACATGTGATGTGTCACCTCTAATATCACCAAAATTTTCTCACCAAAATTGCATGAAAGTATGCAACACAGATTGACATTTATTCCACCTTTCTGATTTTTCAAAAATGTAAACGTAATGCACAAAAGTTTGTTTTTTTAGTGAAAAAAATATGACATAACACTAAGTCAAAGCATTTCATTCTCATGACTTAAAGTGAACGATGTGTTTGTGACTGTGTTTGTGACTGTGTGAGACCTCTTGAGGGTTAAAGGTCATAAGAATACATCTGAAAGCACTGTGTAATGGTTGCAACCTATAGAAATCAAAAGTTGCTGGATATTACACATTATTACTCATGCATAGAGCAAACCCTTTTAGCACTACGGACGTGTACATTCTGAGTGCACCATACACTTTCTTGTACATACATAAGCTACCGAGTGCAATCTTCTGACATCAGCACTACTGACCAACCACCATTAGCTGCAACCAAGTTCATGGCGAGTCCAACATGCCGGACAGCATGCTCTTTCCCCAAAAGCACTCTAGCTCTCGCCTACTCATGAACACCAACTACTAGTGACTACTACTATACAAACTACCGTAGCTAACCACATCGAGAGGAAGCTAAAGCCAACGGCTCCATTGCAACCAGCTACTTTTGTGGATATTTTACTTAGCCAACTGGTCCTATTTTTACTAGAAGCCTACTTCTTGAAATCTAGGAGCTTCTTTCACCAACTACTCTTGTCTGTTTCTAAGCATGTAAAAAGCACCCTATTCATTCTACCAGTGTCTGGCAGCCACTGGCAGCTCAACACATTACTTTACTGGGACTGTAGTGTTGAGTGGAGCCATAGCACTGATTCTTTATCAGTCAAAATGCGAGGAGTTTGGTATGAGATTTCGCTGTGACACCATATTGTTTCAGACGCAGCACCACAGAACACAACCTGAGGCCAGACTACCCATACTTTTATTACCATCATACAGCTCCATTAAACCATCATTGTTTACACAGGTAAGACATGCATGACTCTAAATAAACTGGGTTGGACAAATGTGCCATTTCGCGGACCAAAAAGGCAAAAAGGCCCAATTGTACTTGCCAAAAAATGCAATCACAAAATCTTGATGCTGAACCTGTTATGTGCTTAAAAGCAATGGTAATAGTTTATTCAAAGTTTCAATGGGATACAAAAGCCCCATTCTGATTTATTTTTGACAGGCAATTCCTCACAACTGATCAGTCAAAAGGTGAGAATGTTGCTGCAGTAGATCTGCACATCTCACTTTATGGATATCTCGAGTAGCGTACCTATTTATTTGCTGTGAAAATGTGTAAGGTACTGTAAATTGTAATAAGGAAAACGAAAACAATAATGGAAGTCTGGCCTTAATTGAACCTGTACAAAGCCTAGTACATATAATGGTATGCCTGTACTTCCCTACCTCTCTACTGTCTGTGTGGCTGAAAGTTTTTCAAAGATCAAGTTGAGTTGCAGCCCAGGATTCATCAAGCAGTAGCCTCAAACCCTCCCTTGTAATAATGCAGCATTTATGTGGCATACTGTCTGTTTGCATATTACTATATTCACCAACAGCTCTCTGTATTCACACACATGAATGTAAATGGGTATTTCCATAAACTAGGGGTCCAATGGGGTTTTTACTGATTTTGTCAATGTAATGCTATATTTCAAAGACAGGGAATACAGCAAACCATTGATTCAAGTATTTTATTATACTGTACCTTACCAATATCAGAGTCTTATGATATATAACCTAAATATTCAATGGTTAGCATTTTCTAGAAAATAGTCTCTTTTGCTTTCGTGTCCCCCCTGATTTTGAGGTACCAGCTGTGACATACCAACATACAAATTTGATTCGTCTGAAAAGCATATTTATCATAAACTGAGCATTGTTTTGCTCATTTATCATGGTAAGGATATTGCTAATAACCATTCTTTCCAAATATCATTATTACAGCCTCACCCAACTTTCCAAGCAAGAGGATAGAAAATGCCGTGACCAACATAACTCTTTGGTGTCCCCCTAGTTATGCTGGTTTTCTAATTTCCTTTTTAATTTTGCAGATGTTTTCATGTTTTTCTGGTTATGAACTTTGTTCAGTGATCGACTCATAATTAGTCCAGTTTAGAGAGGAACAATCAGTGCAGAGCAGAGCATTATTTGCAGTCTCATGTAAATCCTGCAGGTTAGCCGTATGCACTTCATGCTGGCATTCATGTTAACTTGTTCATATACTTAAATCTTTAAAATGATGTAATTTGGGGAATTCCCAATAAAGTTAATTCAATTGAGAAGTCCCACTGGCTTAACCCTGTAAAAAAAGTTGGCTGAACAAGGTTCACAACAACAGCCCGTTGGTAATATTTTCTTTACTTATCCGTATAAAAATCAGTTCAAGATGAACAGAAACATTTATCTTTCCAACTTTACAAAGGAAATACCTACAGTAGACTGTGCCATAAAAATGAGATTGTAAAAATCTCAATCTATTTTGTCAGTTGTAATGCACAGCAGGATATTTGGCACTGTTTCTTACTTTCTTTTGCTGTACCTTGGCAGCTCTCTAGATACACTAGCACTACTGTAGCTGTGCTACAGAGATATGTAGACTGATAATGAAAAGGCACAGCAGAGACTGATGAAGTTGGCATATGATGCCACATGTGTACTAGGGCTGCCACGATAACCATTTTTCATTTATCGATGTCGCCAGCATTTCCGCGACGATATCGCGATATCGCGCATTAGTCTAAACATTCTCCATCAGCGTCAAGGAAGCAAAACAGCTGTTTATTGCATGCAGCCACTACTGATTTCATACCAAAAGTGAGGGGAGATTGATTATGCGTGCATGTAGCAATATTGATTGTGCAGAACTCTTCACAAGTCTAGAACGTATGTGAGCTGTTACAGTATTCAATGCATTTTGAAACAGCTTCCGATTTTATATCATGTTTTCTTGTGGTGGGTTAAGTGCAGATTTCATTTCTTGTGACATCATAAATTATGATCATTTTAGATTACTGACTTAAGACAATAAAAATAGGGATTTCACAGTGGTTTAGTCATTTGATTTATTGCCATATCACATCTTGACAAAACATTGGTTGATATCGTCGGTGCAAAACTGTATCGACGATATCGTGATATCGCGATATCGTGGCAGCCCTAATGTGTACTTGCGATATGTGATGCATACAGCCTACAGGCAAGGTGTTTACGGTCGTATAAATTTCTTAAAGGCACATGCAGTTGTAGTTTGGTTGGATTTTCTATAACTTGGGCTTAAATACATTCTTTAATTGGGGGAATGGGGTGAAAAAATTGATGTTTTTGGTTAATTTATGACAAAAACACATTGCGCTTCAAAAAAACACAATCCCACACTTGTCCAATCCTTTCTTAAACAGTAGCACTGTTTCAATACTACTCTTAAACTTGTATAGTTCACTGTTAACTTTGGCACAACAACTTCTGTTTCTGTGACAAACCAAAAACACTTCCCACCATGATCATGCATAGGAAATTTGCTTTCTGGGTTTATGACACAGGACAAAGATCCTTCATACTGTATCTGGTTTCAACATTGGTCCCCTCTGTCCACTGTTTTGGTAAGGAATGGATGAAAGTACAATAGTTTTGTAATGTACAGTATGGGTGGTGATAGTTAAAAATTTTCTTAAAAAACTTTCACAGGTAAATTTTTGCATTCTGTGCAGAGTGAGAACTTGAGAAGTGAGATGAAACAATTTTAAGCATTACAACAACAATGGCTGTGTTGGGTAGTGGAATGAATCGAAAGGCCATGCAATGAATAACCTGCCCTGGTCAAGGGGTAGTACTGTAGATTGGCTGATGTGAATCATTCCTAAGGTGGTCATGCCCTAAGGTTCCAAAGGGAAACACCCTAAGATACTATTTTAGTGGAAAGCCACCATGAGTAGTTTGGTGGGTAGGGTAGGTCTGAAAATTGTTGACTTCATAAACCCTCTTAGTTGGCCCTAAATGGCCCATCATGGTGTTCTTCTAAGCTTTATAAAATTAGGGCTAAGGTTGAGATGTCGTGCCTGAAAAAGAAACCATCTCTTAAAAAGTGAAAATAGGCCTAGGTTGGGCTAGAAAAGGAGAATGTCCAGTACAATGTGAACCCAAGGACTTTGAATTTACCAACAAATCCTAATTTTACTGGTTCACAGTGGTGTCAGGGGAAAGTTAATTGCCCTAGGTCTAGATTTGGGGAATTGCTATTGTATTTGGCATTTTTTTTTTTAAATTGCTTTAAAAGGTTGCACCATTTTCAATTTCACTTGAGAGGCCATTGAAAACAGAAGAAAAATCCAAAGTGAGGCAGACATTGTTACCCTTTGACCCTTCCCACAGGCCTCTGATTCTTGTTAGCCTTGATAGAAAATGGAAGGGAGTAATAATAGAATGCCCTGCCACAAGAGTTACTCTTGAAATTTACTGGCTACATCATGAAATCCCCTCTTGCATAATTTTGAGAATGACTTGTCATTAGTCCTACATGCTTGATCTTTATTTAATTCAGCAAAAGATTTCTTAAATAGTCCAACCACATTTCCCATTAGTGGTTACATTGGCTCCACTAGCCCTTGAACAGGACCCAGCATTACGTTCCTATGCTATACACTTCATTTCGTAGTAAGGAGTGACTAGGAGGAGCGGATTATATGGTCACGTTCAGGGACTAGGCTCCACTGGCTTAACCTTAAAGACAAAATAAACTGAGTGTTTTACCTTTCCAAAATTGAGTAAAAAAGAAATACTCAGTCCATCTCCCTATTGTGGCTACTGGCTATGTTGGCTATGCAAATCCACTGTGAAGAAATTAACGTATAGCTTGGATGGGAGGGCTTAGCTGGCTATGCTGTGGTGTTGATTAGTGACAGGGTATTCTAAATTGTACCAATAGTACAGTAGCCATGTTGGTGGAAAGTGATGGCCACCCTGCAATTATATTGAAGCTAGTAGGCCTGTTTAATATTTATTGCTCTTCAAATTGCATTTTGTATTGAGACCTTTCTAAGACATTGGGTCACTTCATATTTAACTTACTTCGGCCTAGGCCTAACTTAGGCCTAGCCTAGGCCTAGGCATTACAAATAGACACATAGTCAGTAACGTTAGGCCCTACATAGACTAAATTAGGAATTCAACATCAAGTAAGTTAGGCCTAGGCTTTTTTAAGTATAAGCCTTCTGGGAGAGGGGGGTATAGGCCTAACCTACTGATATTTTAACATCAACCTGCCATTATTAACATTAATACGAATCGACTAGATGAGAGTGTCAGTCACAGGTAACTAGACCAGGGCCTACAATCCTCGACAAAAATGATGGGACAAAACAAGCAATGTACGGAACACCATCCCCCCACTCCCCCATTCAATGTTGGGGCAGCCCAAGGCGTCCTGAAACTTCAACATTGATACGGGGAGCGGGGTTTGTCCCATGTACTTTTGTCGAGGATTGTCGGAAGCCTGTACAAAGGTATAGGAATTTCCAAATTTTCGTTTTAAATGTTCTGAAACGAATATAGTTGCCTTTTTACTTTTCAAGCTACAGGAAAGTAGTAACAGTTGAATTTGTCCGACCAGTATACTGGCGTGTTAGATTAGCGATGGGCGCTCGAATAAAGATTTGTCTTCCTCAAGTAGCTCATACGAGAAAGGGGGAGGGGGAAATAGTACTCTGCCTGGTGAGAGATTTAATTTACTTTAAAAATTTCATGTACTGTAATGGGGAAAAAACAAAGAAGTTTTTCCATCTTATTTTTCGTGTTAGGGGTTGGGGGTAACATATTCCACGATATACCCAACGGTTAACTACAAAATTCTCTCTTTTTTCTCATACATAAACATTGAATAATGATTCAAACTACAATCTGGTTAAAGACGAAATTATATGTAAGCATTAGGGGTAGTGAACATGACAATTATCTTCAAGATTTCTCAAAAATGAAACGGTTAACCATTTCTGCACAATGAAAGTAAATAGAGAGATCTTCTATTTGCACGATTAACCCTCGACAGTCATTGAAATAGTGTGTAGGTCAATGGTTAATCGTGGTGAGGTCAACGGTAAACCGTGGCGCTAATTAAATATTCTTAGTAATGGGGAGCAGTGACGAGTTCTACATAGGGATAACGAATAAATTAAGCGTTATAAAGCCTACTTTCGGAGCTTTCTGTAGCAGTTCGGTTTCAAAAATTTAAAACGCCGCGTTTGTCCTGTATTTTATCTGCAATATTTGTTCCCCCTCCCCTCAAGGTTGTTTTGATCTGCCCCCTCCCCGAGAAATATTTCTGGCTTGAATGTGACCCCTCCCCCTCCCTTCGGTACCCTGCGGCAACAGGTCTTCTGAATAGGTTAATAATGACAAAATAAACGACGTTAAATCAGCCATGGGTACCTTATTTTGATCACTTCCCGGTCCTAATGAGAAAAACCGAATATGGACAGAAGTCCGTAATGCGTGATAAGTTGCATTTTTCCCCATGAAATATTTAAAAGCCGCTTTTATTGTCTTGTCATGCAGCAATTGTTCTTCATAATGCTAACACCGTGACATTTGTCTTCTAATCACTCCTTTCAAAGTACACAACCTTTATTCACCAACTGTCATTACGTTGCCCATGACCGAAAACTTCTTCATATACATTTGTACAGGCTTCCGACAATCCTCGACAAAAATGATGGGACAAAACATGCAAAACAAGCAATGTACGGAACACCATCCCCCCCCCCCCCCCCCCACTCAATGTTGCGGCAGCCCAAGGCGTCCTGAAACTTCAACATTGATACGGGGAGCGGGGGTTTGTCCCATGTACTTTTGTCGAGGATTGTAGGCTACGTTATACGTACAGAGTAGCAAACACTAACTTACAAATTGACAATCATTATCAGTAAAGGAGTCCTGAAAAAGTTCTTAAGTCAGCCCCAATTTCTCTTACCTTCCTCCTTAGGAACAGTTCTTCGAATCTTCTTCGTTCAAACAATCGCCCTCCCTTCTTTCTTCTCTTTCAACGGAACCAACTGATCAAGATTTTCGGAACTACAAGTACAAGCTGACATTGACAAGACTGGGATGAGTAGAATTCTCTGGCAGTAGCCTATATACAGTGTAGTGATGTCTGTGCGACATATACCCAAATTAGATTGTCATTTGATCACATCATTTATACATCACGGGCTTGTAATTGTGTTCACAATAAAACCCGTACACTATCGTCTGTATGTGTGTTAATTGCGGATGCCGCGCCGGGTGATTTGAGTACAGTATGAGGAAATAAACACAGACCAAGAGAGACAAGATGTGACTCTTCCGTTAAAGCGTAATTCACTAATCGATAGATTTTTTATTGAAAAACTTGATGAAAAAAAGCTCGTGGACTACACTAGTTTGGCTTTCTCTGTGTTTGTTTACATTTCGTAAGCCAATAGCCGTTAACACCGAAGAGAAAACGTGACTAGCTAGTCAACCGGAAAATTGCATCATCGGGACTGCTCTGTCCAACTATAGAAACAAGTTGTAACAAAAGAACCACCGTTACATTCTAAATAGGTAACGATAGTTATTTCGGGCTTGAATCGGAGCCAGCAGTTGGTTGTACAGTCAGTGGCGTCACCAGACATTTCATTCTGGGGGGGGGCACTGAGGGGGCACAGAGGGGGCACAGCGATTTTATGGGGGGCATTGCTAGACTCCACTCATGGCGTCGGAGGCGCCACCGAGCGCGAAGCGCGAGGCTCAACGGGTGGGGTCCAGGGGCCCGCCTTAGGGCCCCTGGTGGGGGTCCAGGGGGCGAAGCCCCCGGAAGCTCCTGGGTTTTAACGTGTTTTTGAGGTATTATAGACGTTATTTAAGGGTAATTTTATTGACTAAACACTGGTCTAAAAGTTACCTCCAGGGTAACTTTCAAGTAGCCTAAGACTTTCGGTAAAAAACCACTGATTCAACTACCAAGAGCAGATCCGGCTGACACTTTAAAAAAGGGGTAGATGATCTATAGAAAGAAAGTTGATGGGCAATTCAATGTTAGTCTTAGTGGGGGTCCAGGGGGCGAAGCCCCTGGAAGCTCCTGGGTCTTTAGCGTGTTTGTAAGGTTTTAAAGTTGTTTTTTAAAAGGGTTGTTTTAACACTGGCCTAAAAAATTACAGGGCAATTTCGAGTAAGATTTTATTTTTGGTAACAACACAAACGTTAGTGAAACTACTCTCAAGAGCGTATCAGGCTGACAATTTGAGGAAGGTGAGCTGCACCGTGACTATAAAGAGAAAGAAAGGCAGTTGATGGTCAATTAGATGTGATCCTCTGAAGGAAAAATGTAGGCTTAATCCTGCTTGAAGGGTTACCTGAGCTGTGCGCCACCTCCAATTGACGTAGCCGGAAGTGTGAAGAAAATTTTGAAAAAATGTAACCCCTCAGACAGCCGGAAATGACATTGCCAAGGTTTTTTTTGGGATATTTTCATTTGGAAAACATGAAAATCTACTGCCTTTTCTTTTCAACAGAGGAATCGAATCCTAAAAAATTCATAGTCACACTCTGACTACAGAAGACATATTTTTTTTGGAAAATCTCAAATCTCAGTTGGGGGGCACACGGGGGGGGGGGGGGCACACGATTTTTCAGGGGGGGGCACGTGCCCCCCTGGCCCCCCCTTGGTGACGCCACTGTGTACAGTGGCGTAGCCAGAGGCCGCGGAGCCAATTTTGAAGTGCGGGGGCTCATCATCGAAGCGGCCCAATATGTCCAATAAAATAAATGCAGTTAAAGGCGGCCCAGAATGCCCACAGTAAAAAAGTGCGGGGGCTAAAGCCCCCCTAGCCCCCGTCTCCGCTAGGCCATGTAACGTAACACACAGCCCTGTTCAAGGGCTAGTCTCCGCTGTCCCTGCTGGCTGGGATAAAAGGGAGGGGATAAGAGGGAGGAGATATAAGAGGGAGGGGGAATAAGAGGGAGGGGGAATAAGAGGGTGATTGACGTTGTCCAGGCAGACACTACAGGCTCTAGTGCGGCGCAAAATCGAGATCACTCTAACAGGGTGGGATGCCCCCATCAGGGAAGGCTGCCATCCATAGGAAAGAAGATCAAATTTTCTTCAGCTTTGATTGAACCCATACCGAAATTCAAGTTGGGCAGATTGATAGAGACTTCATTTTTTCAATCTTCCTCTACAAATAGAGCCCTTTTTCAAATTTTCTGCCATATTTAAATTCCTTCAACATGGCTCCAGATTTTCATGTGGATCCTTTGTAAAAGATCAAGAATAGTGTTCTCAAACTTATTTTGAAGCAACATCTAAAGCTCACAATTTTCTTCTATATTTATCTTTTGTAATATTTTAGGACTTCCTTATTGCATTTTCAATCTGAACAAATCAGTTACCCCTCAGTATTGCAGTTCGCCGTTCTAAACCTGTGTACTTTCCTACCCCAATATTGGCTTTCTCGCCCACTTCTTTACAGTATTTCTCTGGGAGGCTTTTGTTTACACCAGAAGTTGTGGTTTCAGTTCCGGCATGGCATTTCCGCCTTGTTGCAGTGACATCTGGCAGTGGCGTAGTCAGGATTCTGTTTTAGGGGGGCCTGGCACATGGGACTGGGGGAGGGGGCACAGCAAAAAGTCATGACGGACCATTTAAAACAAAGTTACAGTGTGATACGAAAAAAAAGATGCCCCTATTGTTTCGTCATCTACAATACTTGTTACTTCTCGGGTGGTCCAATAATAGAAATGTCATTAGCTAGGTGCTACATTCGCGATTAAAGTATATCAACGTATGAGTCTTCGTAAATCATATTTAGGCTACAAGAGGTGAGATTGCGTAAAGGACAGTGTGTATAGCATTATACTTTTGAACTGTAGGCCCTTCTATTACTTTTATAAGGGTCATGAGGTGGAGTGCGAAGCAGGCACGTAGCCACGGGGGGCACAGGGGGACGTGCCCCCCCCCAAATTTTTCAAGAAAAGGTCTTGCACTGAAGGAGAAAAAAATTTACCCTCATTAAATCACCACAACTTCAAAATACCTAGACTGAATTCTGTCAAAATATCTCCCACTTTCGAACAAAACATACACTTTAACTCGGGTAAGGAGCGTACGAACGACGTACACAACAATTACTGTCAATTATTAGTCATCGATGGCGCGTGGAGATCCCTTCTCTGAAGGCCGAGGAGGTTACGCTAAGTATTGTTTCGAGCCTAATTTTGCACGTCAATGTATCATTCAGCTGTCATATAAGTTCTTACGTGCGAGTAATTTACATTTTACCTGGTTTCTGGGCCGGCGTTGTAGACAGTGCAAAAAGAGAGACTTCAGACACAAAATAATTTAATGAAGTTATCATAAAAATTTATTCCTTAAGAACAGCTTTAGGAAAAAGTGTCTGGAATTACCGTATACCGCAAAAAACAAGAAAGCAGTTAAATACAAGTAAAATCAACGTCTTTCTGATTTAGGAGTAATTTATGAGTCCGGGGAAGGGAGTAAGCAAATGCAGATCAACTCAGTTGAAGTTGTTTCGAAATTTTCTAACCGAGAAAAAAAAGAACCAGAATCAAACTCTTTTAGGCAAGAAAATACTTGATAAAGCTACAGGTAAGATTAATTTTCATAACTTGTTTAAGTTAAGTTTGACATCACCTATAGCCTTGACAACCTCTTCGGCAGCTTGTTTTTTATAATATCCATATTTTTCTATTTCATTTTCACTTTTAGTGTAAAAAGGGGCAAAGTTTTGTTATGAGACCAGCTTTTTCGGAGTACAAATTTATCAAAGAAAAATGCAAAATTTCGCACCATTTTGCATCTAGAGTCCTTGAAATAGGCAAAAAAGGGGGGGGGGGTCTAAGGGGAGGGACATCCCCTCCCCTTAGACCCCTCCCCCAGGCCGGCGAAACTCCAATATTGATGTGCCCCCCCCCCCCAAGTCGATTATTCTGGCTACGGGCCTGGTGCGAAGCATGACGAATGCGCCCGAAAACATGCCAAAACGTGCATTCAGGATCTGCATCAAACAGTTTTAATTCCTCAAGAAAACCTGCCTATCTGCGCATCATATTTCGAGTCTTCTACCACTACCTCATGATTCGAACCAAGCTTTTAATTTTCGCTGCTGTATTTCTTCGGGAGTTATTATCAGGAGGTATTGATAATAAGGACAACTGTGAGGTAAGGTCACTGGCGCGCAAAGCGCGCAAAAATTTGGGTAGTATGAAAGCCCTTTGTGATAGGAGATGGAGATGTACTTCTAATTTTCGGATAAGTTTTTTGGCCAGTAAACTTCAGTGTCATTTTATTTGGTTTATTTCCCTACTAATGGTCAAAAGATATTAAGTGTGAACCGTGACGAATGCTTGGCAAGCGTGCTGAATTGTTGAAATAAAAATCATATTTTTCTATGACAAAAGTTGCACGCACGAGCCATCTTCGGTTCCCTAAAATGCATTTGCCAATCACCAAGGAAAATCTGTCTGGTCATCCGATAAAGCTTGCAGTTTTTCATTACACATATTTATCCAAAAGGAGAGGAAGGCAAATGAATTCCACTGCTTTGCATTCTTTAATGGGGGGGGGGGGGCAAGTCCCCCAGCCCCCCCCCCCGGCTTCCCCCCCCCCCCCCCCGTAGCTAAGCCACTGACATCTGGATTTGCACAGAATGATCAAAGATCACAGACACGTGTCTTAAGCTGACCACATAATAAACAGACGGACGCTAGGTAACGGCTCTATAGATGAGAGTAACATCACCCCACTTAACTTGTTGGGGTGTTAAAATGACCAAATATGTCTGTTGGCAACGCGTAGTGTAGTTCATTTCAAATTTGAGGAGAAAAAATACGGTCACATGATCCTAGACTAGAGCCAATCATAAAACAGGACAGTGTAATACACTAATTCAAGTTGGGGTGACTGCACTTGCCCTATGAAAAGAAGACAACTTTTTTCAGGAAATTTCTCAATATCGTCCGAAAACGAGGGCCTTAATCTGCATGATGGTAGTAACCCCAACAAACTGCCGCAAGTGGTCCCAGTGTCCTTAGTGTGATTTGTCTTATAACAAGGTCAGATTCTTCAATAAGCCCATCTCCCCCCAATATCTGTCACGAAGTTACAATTTTTCCCAATAAAAGCCTTCGAATTGCAAATGTCCCCGTCGGGACTTGAACTTGGGCCCTGTCAAGCAAATTCTGGGACCATAAGGCTGATGTCTATATATATAGGCTACCGTTCTACTCGGGCAGGTCAGAAAAGGAACGAGGGCCGCTTATAGATATGATTCCTAACTTGCAGGAGTAACCCACATGGGGTTATACCAGCCAAAAGGGTGTATCTGTCAAGCCTCTTAGACAATTTTAAAGAATGGTGTGCTGTAAACTAATGGCATTTTTGGCAGGTAAATATTTTATGGTACTTATGGGGGGTAAAACTTTACACTTAAGTAGTTATACGTAAACAGTGTGTAGGCCTAATTACAAACTTTCTATATAAGTAATACCGGTATATTTTCACACAGGCATAAAGGGGCGTCGATCTTGGAGGCCGGGGCAGGGCAAAAATAACCCCACCAATGGAAATTTTTGGGCACTGACATATCGTCCCCCAATAATTCACGCAGATTTAAAACAAAAAAAAAACAAACAAAAACAAAAAACAAAACAAACAAACAAACAAGCAGGCAGAATAAACAAAATATCACGTTGTGAAATGTGCCAAGGGGACTTTAGGGTTTCGAGGAAACATTAATCTGAGCCTATTTTAAAGTAACAGTACTGCATCATGTGCCATCTATATTTTTTGCATATTGCTTGTTAAGGTAAGTGCGTATGCATGATTGATTGTGTCTATGGTGTGCTCTCACATTCGCGTGGGTGGATTGATGTAGCAGACGAATCCGGTCAAGGACACGATCTGAGGTTCAAGCTGTTGGAGGAGAATTTTTGCCCCCCCCCCCATAAGAAAACCAGATCTACACCCCTGATATGATCTAGTCTCCCTCTTTTTTAGACTTGGCCACTTTTCTGTGAGAGTTCCGCGGGGAGCTGCCAACTTTCTCTACATAATCCCCTACTTTAGCATGGTACAGCATATCGTATTTCCTTTTATCTAATACGCCCTCTACAGGTCTATTCATTGTATACAATTAATACGCCGATACAATTAATAGACATATAGAGGGCGTATTAGAAAAATGCGAATACTGTATGCTGTACTTTTCTGAAGTGCTGGATTTTTATGAGGTAATGGTTTGTCAGCTGTCCCCGGGGAACAGGGGAACACTCACGAGAGACTTGGCCAAGTCCACCTGTTTACCAATTAGCCCATTTCAAGTTCTCCTTCATTTCCTTTCATTGGCCATAATTCACATGCTAATTAGTAAATAATTCCCAAACTTTCATTTATGTCTGCAATTATTTTCCTCCGTTTTCAACCATGGTACGTCTGGTCTAACATTTTTATACTTTTTAATTGTTTCCGTCGTCCCTTTTTTACTTAATATCTTCTTGGCTGTAGAGTGTGGTTCTAGGAGTGTGGTGTGACTAAGGAACATCTTCCCATTCTGGGTATGCTACTGATCCTAATGGTGTGAACAGTACAGAAAAGTAATGTCAATTCATTGCTTCGCCGTTTCCTCTTTTGAACACAAGGAAAGCAAAGAATATAGATGGGTTAATTTGGTATAAAGGAGGAAGAGTAATATCCTTCATTTTACTGATACATGGCTTGCCTTTGGAGAAGATTTTCTTTTACATCATGTTGGGATATTGGCATGAGAAAATGTTTCAGTGTAAGATTGCGACAAAATGAGCGAGCAAGCCGATTGCGCGAGCGAGCTGAATGTTGATATCCCTGCCGCTGAGCTAGTCCGTGTACATAGTGACGGTTTGATTCTTTTTTCGGAGCTTTTGGGGAATTTGATTTAAACTACTCTGGTCAAAGCAAAAAATGTTGCAAGGCTGATTTGCATTAAGACACCCTCGAAAAACGAAAAAGCTCCACCATAACGGCGGGTTATACTTGTCCTTTATGTTGTGTCGATTCTAGGGCACATAAAGTAAGACACACAACGAAGAAAGTCACTATAACAGAACACCTTGTCGGGCTTGAGACGGAATGTATTGTGCGCCGCTACCAACTCGATTGAGGGTGGATTAGGCTTACCTCAACAGAGCAGCTTATAATATACCGGCTGTGTGCCTCAACTGTGCAAAGTCAAAACGACTGCCGTAATAAAAAACACTTGTGGACAACATACTTTTCAAATGGAAATGAACGCTTGCTGACCGTATAGTGACACTATACTTTATCCCCTCTTCGTTAAAGCAACTATTCTTAAATATAAACATGATGTGATTCTTTTCACACTGAAATTATTTACAAACTTAAATATATCTAACATTATTCTCCTCACCACACCATAGTTAGCTTTTCCGGAGTGGAAAGAATAGATTTTACTGGGATTTGGGGTGGACGGGAGGGGAATAACAACTGGCGAGGGTGTGATTTGGGTTTGCTATTTTGACATCATCCTGATCCACAACTTTTGAACCAGTCTCAGTCGGCTGTGTCTCATCACAGCGTTCCCTTTCACCACTTAGGGCTCCCACTGCACGACTTCTATGATACCAAAGCCCATCGGAGGTGTGTTTCGGCCTCTCCGACTTCTGATTTATCTGGCACGAAGGGTGTGGCTGACACTTACTGTAGGTTTTTTGGTGCATTGCCCTCATCTGGTCAATGCGTCTTTTCAAAAACTGATTGTCAACAAAATAGGATCATTAAACCCATGGGTGGCACCAGGATTTCCCCGACCGGGGGGGGGGGGGAGGCATTTCAAGGCTACGACAAAGGCTTTGAGTTAGTCCCGGTGGGACTTGACTTAACAGATTTTGAGGGGCGCATAGCGCGCGAAATTTTGGGCTTTCTTTTCAACAGATATTTAAAGGCCCAGTAATTCTCTCACCCCAAACAGTATTAATTCTCTTAACCTTCTTACTTAAGCCCCTCCTACAATTGTTTTAAATTCATCCTTATCCAGTCACAATCTCAGTTTATTGCTTCAGGGTGAGTATAGAAAAGCCTTATGTGTATAACCAAAACACTCTCAGTACAGTTCAGGCTGTGTAATATAAGCTTTGGTAATCTGCATTGTTTGAATTAACAGTCAATCAAAAAGCTGGGCCAGTGGAGAGTTTCTGTACCCCTCAACAAGAAGTGTAGTTTGGGGTGACAGGATTGGCCCTTTAATCAAAATTTGGAGTTTATTTTGAAGACAAGACAAATTTAAAAGTTTTGAAAAAAATTTGGCTTTTACAATTAAGGACCATTAAAATGTTGGGGTGTCTATTGAAGAAACTGTCATCCATATGGGCAAAATCACAAACGTAATATGGGCGACAGCTGAAAATATTTTGGGGTTAACGCATTTAATTGTACTAGGCCTACGTACTAAGAACGGTTGCCTGAAAAGATTTAAGAGATATGCTTTTCAATAGCAAAATTAGGTAAGAATGCTGGGGTGATTAACAGAGTTGGCTTTGGATATTTATTGACAGAGCATCCATCCAAATTGAAAAATTTTTGCCACTTTTAACAATCTGAAGCTTATATTGGAAGAAAACTTGTAATTTTATGACATATTTAGGGGTTTTATGGAAAAATCTAATCTTCATATAAGGAAAACCAAGTGGGGGATGATCTGTAGTTTTGTTGGGGTTACTGCATATCATCTTGCAGATTAAGGCCTTCCCTGCTCGGACCATAGTGGAAAATTCTCCCGCGGAAACAGTTTGGCATCCCATATATATCTGAACTTTTATATTTTATTTATTGACATAGCCGTACGGGATCCTTTCACTTTGGGAGGGGACAGATCTGTCTTTTTTGTCCGCAAAATGTAATTCTGCCCGAAAAAAAAAAAAAAAAAAAACTATGAAGGTGCACAGCACAGCAATTTTTGAAAAATTGAGAACCCCCAGACAGCAGAAATTGGCATTTCTCGGGCTCGTACCTAAAAACAAAACAGCCATTGCTTTGAGCTTTCTTTCGCAATAAAATTTTCACTTCATAATATTGTCCCAAAAAGAAGAACAATTTGCCAGCTTGCATTGTTCTGTTAAAGTAATCTGTCGACCAAAACATTATCCAAGCGGAGCTCCACCATCAGCTAGCACGAAGCGTACAGAAAATTGTTAAAAAATCTAACCCCTCGAACAGACGGAAATGGCATTTTCCAGACTTGTAATTTGCTAGAAGCAGTCGTTATTACAAGTAGTAGAAGCAGTCGTTATTACAAGTTAGAAGCAGTCATTATTAAAAGCAGTCGCTTTCCTTTGAAATGAAAGTTTCACTTTCATAGAAAAAACCCAACTTGCTATGTGATCAGAAAATTACCAAATAAAAGGCACTGCTACAATTAGATGTAATGTTTTGTTCGGGGGAAAACTCTGCAACAGAATTGAAAATATTCTAGTATTTTTCCTCTATTAAGAATCTTCGTTATATTCCATCGCAAGGTCCGCTAATTAGATGAGATTTTCTACGGGACTGCCCGAACTCCAAACTATAAATTATTTTACTTCCGACGCATTTGAAAATATGTCATGTGACAAGATGGCTTCAAATGAATTTTCAGTCAGACATATTGGGAGACATTCTCACACTACTGTTTATCACAATGTTAAGCTGAAACTGCCTGGTCGATATTCATTACCGTTGCTAGAATACGGCTGTCGGGGCAGGCCAGATGGCAGACCATTGGGCACTGCATGCACACGAACAACCTCTCGTCTGTTTTGGAAGGAAAATTCGGAATTGTGAGTTTCCTTGAAGAATATGGTCTTCTAGTAAGCAAAATGAAGAAGATCGTCAGGGTGACTGAAGTTTATCAGACCCTCACCTTTTGGCAGTTTATCGGGGCATGTAGATGAATTCTCCCAGACGAAATTGGGTTTTCTCAACAACAGGGGAAAGGGCAGCCCTCCCCGACGGGGGCATGACCTTGCGGGTTGAAGATTGGATGAGGGATAGCAGAGCTAGTAAGAAGTGATTAAAACAGATTCAGATATGCATTAAAATACCGCTGCAAAAGAAAAATAATAATAATAATAATAATAATAATAAAAAAAAACAGTTCACGGTCATTAATCCAGTAACTTCAGTCCTTTACGTTCATTTTTAGGCGTCCCGAATTCCTGACGGGGAAAAGGCAGGAAAAGATACATGGAATGAGGTTTAACGGAGCTAAGAAAAAGTGATTGAAAATCGATTACGATATGTATTAAAGAGGCTCATTGAGTTGATATCGATAGGTCAATACCACATAACAATGCTTAAAGTAAGCATAACAAGTCAAGTTTCAAGTCCAAAAGTCGCAGAAAACGTTAAATTTTGAATTTTCTAGTGTCCTGACTTGTAAAGGTTTTGTACATAATTTGAAAAAGTGTCTGCTCATGAATTTTTGGAAACGGACTGAACCGTTCAAAACTTACTCATAAAACAGTTTTTTTTATGTAGGGTATGAGGATTGTCTAAGTTTGACCATTTGTCATTGGTTTGTGAAGAAAACTTGAATTTCATGAACCAACTCAATGAGCCGCTTTAAAATAGCATTTCAAAACAAAAAAATGTTCAAGATCACACATCCAGTAGCTTCAGTCCTTGTATGTTTTTTCTTTTTTTTTTTCTTTTTTATATTATTTAAGGCCTCTCCGACAAAACCGCCGCATTTCCACAACGGGGGACCACTGCTCCCCGACGGGGGCCCATGACCTCCCGCCCCCCGCTGGTGCCATCCCTAACTTAACCTTTGAAATTACACACCCTGAGATTATTTCTCTATATCCTTTCTAAAACCTAAATTACTCACTAACATTTTAGCCTGAAGACAGAATTCAGGGTGACTCACTAGAAGAGGTCTGGAGGCGTCCCTGCTAATCAACTCTCAGTAGCGTAGGAGGCAATATGAAATTGGGAGTAGGGGGCGGCAGGGGCGTAGCCAGGTTTGTGTCATGGGGGATTTGGTGTCATGGGGGTTTGGGGCACGACATGAGGATAAAAGTCTAAGGATAGAGAGGAAAAACCCGCTATTTAAGGTGTTTTTGCATTGCAAGGTTGGGTCATGGGGGAGGGGGGGGGGGATAATTGTACCCCTGTGGCTATGCCACTGGGGGCGAAACAACTTTGGGACTATGCACCTCACCCTATACGCCATTGATCAAAAGGTACATTTTCATGATAAAATTTTCTTTTTCTACGAGGAACAACACTTTTTTGTGAAAATATTAACTACCATAACTATTTTTTTTTCAAATGAAACCGCGCATTGAAAAGGTGGAAGTATTCGTTTTTTGCCGGCCATGCTACACTAGACGACAATTTCCGTATAGGCCTATTTATGCCCTCTAGTTGTAAACATTTAACATTGATAAAATTTTAACATTTCAATAGCTAAAAAATCCACATAATATACAGACTACTCAACTGACAGGGTTGAAAGGTGTGGTGTATATGAGAGCATTCGAGTATGGTAGGCCAATGATTCCCGGCCTGAAATATGAAGTCTTGCTTGAAAGACTATAAGCGGAGAGTCACCTTCAGTTGTCGCAGAGCGTACAGAAAATTTGAAAAATCGCGACAGGCACCGGATATAATGATCGCTATGCTGTGGGTTAAGTAGGCCTATTGGGGAGAGGTAAATGAAGGATTGAGAATGGATCCCTGTTCTAACATTTTTGGGGGCATCCCCCTCGTGCCCCCGGTAGCTACGGCATTGCCTCTCATGCAGACAGCGGGAAATGGCATTTTTCGGGCTCGTAAGTAGTAGCTTAGCAGCAGGGAAGTAATCGTATTATTTAGGGGAAAATGGCAAGCACCAAACTCCGTTTTTTTTATTCTGGGTCCCTGTGAGGAAATTAAAAATTTGGGGGATTACTGAAGAATCTGCACTTTTTATATTGGTCACTAAACTGAACAAGATTGCACAACGACTCAGCATCGTTGTTGCTATATATAATGTTATTTAAGGCCTACGACTCACACTCCTCACTGACTTTTCAAAAGTTCCCAATCTTTGGTGTCCTAATTGGACAAAATATATTAAAATCAAGAGCTTGCATTGGAAAAAATTCGGAATTTTATGAAATCAATTTATAAAATACTAGCAATATAGCTGCTGGTGTCTCTTGATGCTGTGGTTTCACAAAGGTCGCGCGATGAATATTCGATGATGGGAAAAGTTTACCAAACTGAATTATGGGACACTAGCACTACTGCGTTTGAAATTTTATTTTGCTCCACGAGAAGCAGGCCGAAAATTTGGAAAATTTTGAGGTTTGGAGAAATGTAAAAAAGGGGTTTCTGACCCGGAAATAGGAGAGGGGAGGCATTATTCCTCCCCTTGACATTTTTCACTGAGGGACTGTCTCCCAGCCCTCCACAGAGCTGTTTAATCGGCTTCGGTCCTCCACTTCCTAACACTATGTCAACTCATTATTTTTAATTTTGTAATCATTTTCACATTCTTCCACACAACTGGATTTTGCCTGGCTTTGGGGAACCCAAATAGCCCTTTGTAATTACAATGACCCATTTTAAAGCGGCTCATTGAGTTGGTTCATGAAATTCAACAAATTTTTCCAAACTTGTTAAGTTTTCTTCACAAACCAATGACAAATGGTCAAACTTAGACAACCCTCATACCCTACATAAAAAAAAAACTGTTTTATGAGTAAGTTTTGAACGGTTCAAGTCCGTTTCAAAAAATTTGTGACCAGACACTTTTTCAAATTATGTACAAAACCTTTACAAGTCAGGACACTAGAAAATTCAAAATTTAACGTTTTCTGCGACTTTTGGACTTGAAACTTGACTTGTTATGCTTACTTTAAGCATTGTTATGTGGTAGTGACCCTTTGAAACTCTCATTAAGTTATCGATATCAACTCAATGAGCCTGGTCCTGACTGCTTTTATAGTGCAGCCGAGTGTTTTACAGTAGTATTTGACAACAGTTGGGTAAGTATAACACTCTAGTGCTCCTAATGAATATGCATAAATGCTTAGCGCACACAATTTAAATGTCCAAAAGCTCGCTACGTAGCCTACGTTTCGAAGTCAAAGTTGCAGTTCAGGTTTAACCCCTAACCATGCACAAAGAGTCATTTTAAGTGTAAAAAAATAACAAGGAGTCGGGAGCTTCACAAACTTTCGTAAGTTTTTTAGGTCAATATTAGAATATGATTTTGCTATAACAAGTTATAGCTAGCCTAAACCGTAGGCTAAATCATGATTAGTCAAATGATATCGTTACTCACTCATAGGCACACGGCACAATACTGCCCTAAGTTTAACGTTAGGCCTAACTTAGCCTACTGTAGGCTAACTTGAATCAGTTCAATCATGCACTAGGCTACGCCTAGCCTAGGGTAGGCCACGAATCCGATTTGCGCTTGTGTGTAGTGACTGTAGGCAGCCATTAGTGGGGTTCATCGACCTTTAACCGTCTTCATTCATTGTCTAGCGTAGGCTTCATGAATTTAAAACTTTCATAAATATTCAGTGTCTTAGTTGAGGCTGAGGGAATCATTAATCAAGATACAATTTAGGCTAGTGTACAACCATGTAGGCCTATAGTTGTGCAGCCTGAATAAACATGTGTTTCTTTCTGCTCTTGTTACTTTCCCGCCCCCTTGAAAATCATGTATTCCGACCCTTTCATTTTTAGTAAAAAACATCTTTTTTTTGGGGGGGGGGGGGGGGGGTGGGCGGAAGGTAATAAAAAGGACTGTGATAATGGGTGGCACTTGTGTCAAATGAAGATTTTATTACCTTTTCCTTAAAAGTTTCGAACATGTTTCATTGATGTCTTCCCAAGCAACATTCTCACTGTGGACAGTTTAGTATGTATAGTAAGTTATCATGAGTCAATCACTATCAGGAGTTGATCATTGCCTCCTAAGTGCCTTTGCAGCGAATAGGTGCGATGTGATTGTGATGCTAGAATAACCTGCGATGCAAATTCTTTAAACATCATCAAAACCAATTATTTGTCATTGTGTTTTTGATTTTTAAAGCAAAAATGTTAGTCATGGCCAGATTTTCAAGTTTCAGCAAAAGTATGAACCAGAAATTTGCAAAAATCAGTAAAAGTGATCATGGGAATGTATTTTATGAAGTTTGAAGTAAGAATTCTGATAGTAATGAGATCTTTCTGTATCATTATGTCAAAATCTGGCTCTAAATGTAGTAATTTTTAGGATTTTTTTTGTTTGTTTTATGAAGTGATTGACTCATGATTACTTCATAAGCATTGCTACTTGCACTGCCTCATACATTTCAAGATTCATTTTCTACAAATTACTCAGTCCAAAAAACACCAAAATATAGCACAATGAAGAAGACATATTACAAAATATTACTGTCAAGTGTTATCGATTTCTGTTGATGTTTTCATATTTTTGTGGCAACAAACTTTATTAGGTGATCAACTCATGATAAGCCCAGTATACTAGTTTGTACACATACAGTATCCAGTGCTGTGAACCATTGTCCAATCATTCAGCATTTATAAGCCTGCCTATACTTACACGGACTACTTAGGCCTAAATGCATAAAAAAGAGAAGTCTGTGACTACACTTGACATTTATAAAAATATCATACAATTCATTTTTTTGATGAGGATACTGAAAAGCTTTAGACCTATCAGCTAATTTTAATGTTGTCTGTCTTGCTTAGGTGTACAAATTTTAATGTGTTGGAAAAAATTTCAACAATTTTGAGTGGTGCAAATTCAGTTTTTAGACACGCTGTTTTAGCAACTCTGTGTGTTTGCTTGTGAGTAGTTCCATGAGGATTTTTCATTCACATGGAACAACCCTTTTACAAAGGTGATTTAGTACATGTATCAAACCTGTAGAAAAGAAGAGAAATTTGAGATCGAAATGTGCTTCCTAAAAAATAAGATCAAAATAATGTAAATTACTGTCCATGTGTTTGATATAACCGTAAGAGCATCCGTCTCTTAAGCAGAAGACCCAGGTTCTATGTGTAAAGTACTAAAGTATTGCCTACAGTAGCACTGGTCCTGAAGTTATATATGGGTGTATGTACTTACCCAAAGGTAGGAATGACAGTCTAGTCTGATCTTTTTCATGTATCACATTCAAGAATTTGTTAATGCCGGTAAAATTTTGAAGTTAGCCTACATGCACAGTTGCATGAAGCTTTTGTTCTGTTTTGAACACTGGTAAAGTCTGGTGAACTTTTTTGGTGTGCTGGGTTTTGGAACAAATAAATTTGTCTATGTGATCCTTTAAATTTATTTTCTCCATTTTCTCTTGTCACAGATCAGCATGGATAATGTTCATGTTGCAATCAGGGTACGACCACTCATCAAAAGGTAGATTCTAACTTATTTGAATCAACTTTTGTCATTTGCTGGCTTCGCAAAGTTTTAGTCTGCTTGACCATATCAAAATTTATTTAGCCAACTCTTTCCACTCCAGACATTTCACATTATCCTAACTTTAACTTAGTTTCTTAGTCCCCTCCCGCAACTCTCTAAAATTTATCCTTGTCAAGACACAAACAAATTGTACAAAACCAAATGTGTGTAATCAGAGCAACCTCAGTATACCGTACATGCTGTGCAGTACTCTGCATTTTTTGAATTTGCTGTCAGTCAAGGAGCTGGGCCAATTTTGAGAATTACTGTGGACTGCTGTACTTCAAAAATTGTTGTTTGGGGTGAATGTTGACTGACTTTAAAGGACCAAACCTATCACCCTAACCTACAAGTGTGGTATTGGGGTACCGAAATTCTCAATTGGCTCAGCTCTTTGATTGACAGCTACTTCAAACAATGCAGAGTACCAAAGCTTATATTACACAGCATGAACGGTACTGAGCATGTTTTGATTATATAAATTGAGTTTTTTATATTCACCTTAAAGCAATAAACTGAGATTGTATCTGGATGAGGATGAATTTCAGACAGTTGTGGGAGGAGCTGAAGTAAGAAGGTTAGGAGAATTGGTACTGTTTGGGGTAAGAGAACTGGGCCTTTAAGGCACATTTAAGGCACATGCATATGCTTTCTTCACTGAGCAGTTAGTCCTCAAAGGTATATCAAACACTATAATATTACAGATTGTTGACAGTAAACTGCCCACGTAGGTTATTCAAGTGAAATTTCTTTGCATACGCCAATGAAAATGTTGCAATTTAAACATTGAGACCCAATTTAAAATTATTGGGCAACTTATCATGTAGCATTTGCTTTCTTTGAACATCGAAAATACTTTCTTGACCTTGAAAAGTTACCCAAACATTGTAAACTTGCTGTTTGTAAGAAGTCTTTCATATAAGTCACTTTGTAAAGCTGAATAATGTGAAACAAGTTCCATATAGTGACTTCAGAAGAATAAAAAAAATGAAAAATGAAAGGAAGATGGCATCAATGTGATATTACCACTCGTGTACTGATGGGTCTGCAGTTTGTTAATTATAATAGAATAAATATATTACACAACTTTCAGGTTTCCCTGCATGCAAAATTTTTGGTACAATGGGTTTAAAAAAAAAAGGAAAAATGACTATTTCTCAGGAAGGGAGAATAACAGTTTCCTACATAGGAAGCGAGTTTGCTTCCCCCATTGCTCCCTACAGTATACAGTATGCCTACTGTACTGTACTTTCATGTACAAAAAAGGGAAATTTTCCCCCAGATGCATAAATTTTCTGATACGGAGCCTCCTAGCTCCCAACTTTTTACACCCATGACAGTAATGAATAAGATCAAAGAATCTTAAGAGTGGTTCAATCTGCACAGCATAGATTTGGTAGACTTTAAGTTCCCATGTAAAATCAATTGTTTTTTAATAATAGACGAAATGTTGCAATTGTTCTATTTGTATGCCATTACTACTGTATACTCATTTTAATGCAAAGGAGAATTTGCCACATTGGATTGGTCAAGTTCAAAGTTTTTAACTTTTGAGCAGAATGCATTCCTTGTTTTACTCTTTGGCAAACTGTATTCAGTGAAATGCTTTTACAGTACTGTGTGTTGGCTAGGGATAAGGCCTGTGAAGATGAAGTAAAATTATGGTTTATGAAACTCTGTATAAATTATCTGTATTTTTTTCAAGTTTCAAAAAATCATTTTGATGATTTTGTTTTTGAACTATTCCTATGAGACATCAAATATTCATTTAACTGCAGAATTTTAATTGAAGAGCAGTTAATTTTCATACTGTACTGTAGTGGTCACAGTAAAATGATTTTGTTTTTCTTAATTTTTCTTTTTCTCTCATTTTAACATTTCTTGTCACTAGAGAAAAAGATTCAGCCTCAAATGTTGTCTGGCAATGTGACAAAAAGTCCATGCAGCAAATTGTCAACAAAAATGCAAAGCCATACTTTTTTGGTAAGTCACCTCTTTGATATTATCTTGATTGTTGATTGGTTAGTACAGAACTCTAAAATTTATTTTAGGTACTTCCTAGAGTTTGTACATGACTCAATAAAACTAACAAAATGATCTGTGATCACGGTCTAATGTTGTGATTGGTTGCAGTGTAGTGGAGGTTGTCTAGTCTTGCAATTTTGTTACCTAACAGTTTTCGTTGAACAGCGCAGTACTTGAGTCATTTTCTATAACTACATGTATCAACCAATTTTTACAGAGGTGAGATATAACACTGTTCAGTATCCAGTCCATGTCAAAGTGGTGGATAGATAGTGTACGGTATACTGCCCAAACTGACGAAGTTTGTTTGAATGCCTGAGGTGTATTCATACAAACTCATCAAGGGTTGTGGGAATAAAATTTGATTGCAAATGGACTGTCTGTCCAAGGAAGAAGGTGGTTTGTTATGAGACATCAGTTGTAGTGTGGTTCATTTTTAGCACAAACGTTTTGTTCAGGTTATATTACTTGAAATAGAAACATGTTAAATTTTGTTTGCTTGCTTGTCTTAAGTTTTTTGTGCATTGCTATCATCTTCCTGTTGTTTTTGAAACTTCAGACCGAGTCTTCAATCATGATGAGCCAACAGAAGTTGTTTACAATGAAATTGCTCAACCTATTGTACAGGAATCTATGAATGGTTACAATGGTGAGTTACGACAAATAAACGGGATGGAACCTAAGTAATCTGAAAGTAATTGTGTTCTAATATAACAGAGATAGTTATTTGTTAGGTGAGGATCTGCAGCTCATTTTCCAACCAATTGGCTTAAAGTGTACCTCAAGTCAAAAATTTCAAAAATATGTATCAAAGACCATGAAAAATTAATTCTTACATTCCACTTCCCATCTTCATAGGACATTCCTGAGCTGAGATATAAAATGTTGGAAGTTTATTCACTCCACTTAGAATGGTACATTGTCCAATAATTTGTGATGTCACTGTTGTACTACTCAAATTACAATCTTTGTATTTCTATGTTTTTCTAAAAGTTAATTGCACCTTGTACCAAGGTGTGATAGGACTCTTTAAGTCTCATGAGGTGATGTAAATAATTAAGCCCTTTCTGTGGAACATGCTCTGGAAGCAAACAGGAAGTGTTCAAGGTCATAAAAATGATTTGAATTTTAAAGGGAAACAAGGCAGGTAATGTGGGTTGTAAGACAAGAAAGTCACAAATTATTGCGCAACGGACCAATTTGTTTTAAGTGAATAAACTTCAACCTTAAGTATTTCAGTTCAGGAATGTCCTATGAGTGGGAGTTGAACTGTTAGAATTCATTTTTTCATGCTGTTTAATATATATATATATATATATATATATATATTAGAATTTTGTGGCTTGAGGTACACTTTAAGTCTGGATTGCCACAGCCATTTTTCCAGAAGGCTCAGGCATAGCTTGCTTTTCCTACTGTACATCATTGCTTGGGTTGAGCACCAAGTATGGCGGCATATTCCATTTTCAAGGCTTCTGTGTGACCTGGCCACTTGTGGAACTCCAGAACTCCTGGCTACAAGTGAGATGTTACCACTTGAATGCAGTTGGTGTAAGTGACACATTGATAATAAAAGCATATCGATCAGATTCATTGTATTATTCAATGAATGCTGACTTTGACCAATTCCTTGCCCTACAGTGCAAGATAAGTGAAAAGTTGCCTAGGCAAGTGCACTGCTCAGTGCCACAGCCCCCCATGTAAAAACTTCAGTGAAGCCTTCTATTCAAATGAGTTCAAAGGCATATTAAAGGCATTTTGAGTTGATATTGTTAACTTAAAGAGTGTACCAAGCAGTGCTGTAACAAGTCACGACTCGAGTCACTTCCTCTGGAAATGATAGTGACTGGATAGAATTCGGGAGTAATTTTCCCATTGAAATATTTCAGTGACTCGAGTCGAAGACTCAACTCGAGTCACTTAAAAATTTGAAAACTGGTGACTAGAGTCACTAATCTAGTGACTCGATTACAACACTGGTACCAAGCGGAATGATACTACACATGGGTGGAATAAATTGGAAAGCTGCAGGGAGGTTTCTTCCCATGAAATTTAGGCATCTGGAAGGAAAGTCTGGTAATCGGAAGGAAATTTCTCTTTTCTGTACGTAAAAATATGTGGACAATTATGGGAAATATAAATCCTTTGTGGGAAATTATTCCAAATCCTCAAGTCGATCTTGGCAAATGAAATTTTTTACAGCCCTGTTACCTCCATTACAATGGTTACATTTTATTAACATAATTAGTTTCACATCCTGCTATTTTCTCCACCACTAGGAACCATTTTTGCTTATGGCCAAACATCGAGTGGTAAGACCTACACAATGCAGGGAGATAAATCAGAACCAGGCATCATACCATCAGCTATTGATGAATTATTTGAAATTATTGAAAATGTAAGTATGCAATTGCTAACAGGTTAAGAGATATGTTTCTTTCCAATAAGCAAGTTGGTGATTTTGTTGGTACATGGAATTGTGGGGCACAGCCTGGAATACACAAACCAACCTCAGCATAAAGTGGCATTCCCTTGTTTTTTGCAGTATGTGCATACAACACTAAGCATAAATGTAAGTGTCTAGCCTACCTGGACAGAAAAAGGGGTCTCAGCCCTAATTTATGCAAATTCAAATTTTTACAACAAAAGACAAAAAGGCAATTTAGACACAGTCTGCCTCAGAAAACCACACTAAAAGAAATATCAGAGTTTGTCCTACAAGTTTTCCACAACTTTAATTCTGCACAACAATCATATAGCACTATAGCTTGCAGAGCAGACTCTGTAGTGGCCGAAAGATGCGCTCTCTCAAAATGATAATACAGGTCTCTAACAGTATAATATACAGAGTCTGCAAACGTTCATCCAGTTTCCATTTACAGGAATCCCGCATTTTGAGGGACGAATTAGTAAATTAGTTAACATGAGATGGTCATGATGGTGCATGAAACAAGTATGAATATTGTATTTTCGTGCATACAAATGATACAAAGAACGGAGAACAACCTTATTAGCTTTTGTACGTTGAAATTGGTACCAGGCCGTATGTTCGATGAACATATATTACCTATTACGGGAGATATAATTCAGTATTTTAATTTTTGTCATGACGTCGCTTTTGGTGGTCGTAAATGAGATTCGATAGAAAGTGGGCAGGCTATTGTATATCGTATGTATGCCATGTAACTTAGTCAGAAACGTCGACTGCTCTGCAGTGAAGTCGTTGAAAGACTCGTATAGTATTATTTATAGTAGCGAAAGTAAGATTTTTTTATTTTTGAATGCAACTGTTTGTAGTTGAAGCGCAAACACAATAGCCTGCTAGCAGCAGGCTAATAGCACTATTGAGTTAGAACTAACAAAAATGATCTGTCATCTTGGCCTGATGTTGTGGTTGGTCACTGTATGGATTATACTGTCTAGTGTTACATCTGTGTGGAATTTTTGTTACCCAAATAAAATTACAAAATTCCCATTCCAAAGTAACTAACACAGAATGAATGTTTCTCTTCACTAAAAACTCCTTTTCAATGTCTGTTGATTCTGGTACATAAGCAATTAAAAGGTCATATACACAAGAATTGGACAAAGTGGAGATTTGAAACTGATGTTGCTAATGCTGACATTTAAAATTGTTTATATGTATTTTGAGACATCAAAAACTGTAATTTTGACATTTTGCAGACTCCAGAACGAGAGTTCCTTTTCCGAGTTAGTTACATGGAGTTGTATAACGAAATCATCACAGACTTGCTAGCTGATGAAAAACTTCCTCTAAGTATTAGAGAAAACAGTGAGGTAAGTACAGCAGGGTTTGTCCATTTAAATCAAGCTGATTAAAATGATGACTTTTTTTTTGAAAAAATTGTTTAAATTGATTAAAATGGATTTATTTTATTGAAGTCTTAATTTTTTTTTCCAAAAATTAAAAAAAAATAATCAGCAGCCCAGTTAGTAAAAACAGGCTTTGAATTTGAGGAGTATGATTTGTCTCAGTAAGCCTGGATTAGTTAGTTAGATGCCAGTTTCCAACCTATGGGCTCATGTAGGGCCTTTTTTCCAGTTGTGGCTAACTGGCTTGTTTTCCCTACTCTGTTGCTTATATGCGTAGCATCACGCTCAATGACAGTAGGATTATTTTAAAAGCCTTTGGTACAACTCATCCTGGGAATAGAATCGGGCCTTCTGTGTGAGAGGAGGATGCTCTGCTGCTAGACCAAACATGCGGTCCTCAGTAATCCTGGGATCAGCATTGAGTGCAGTGTGTATGGGCACTAAGAAATCGTTCATGACCCTCAAAAGTCGTTAGTAATCAATACATTATATCATGTTTTAATTACTTGCATGAAGTGGGATGTTAGATTAAGGCTGGAATGCTCTGCATATGCATCTTTTTGTTACGCTAGCAACTTAGGAGTGGAAGCAGCAACTGACTTCCGACTTCTGCATAGCAGGCATTACGACATATTTCTTGTTCAGTCATATCTCTAAGACCTGTCAAAGTGAATGCTGAACAAAATCTTTTGAATATTCAGATAAATATGTCGCCTTGAAATCAGTTGAATGTTGGTAAATGTTCACAAGAAGACAACATCTGGTCCTATTGAAATCATGCAGTAGCCAAGGCTACCCACAGAGTTGGTATGTCATTGTAATACCCACGCCCTGGTAGTACCAACTGCACAGGTGATTGTGCAACACAATAATGATCGCACATCTCAGGTTTCAGTCTAGACTTCCAGTTTACCACTAGAGGAGTACAAACATTCACACAAAAACAATAGCATGATTTATGAGAGAGGACATGAATCAGTCATATTATGGTAATGATGTTTGCTGCTAAAATTGGACACAGTCCTGTTTGCTTTCGGGGGACAGTGGCTTTGGAAGCTGCCGAACTGAGTAAGCAGAGTCTGCCCATGGGATATGTGACGATATGCAAACATTTATGGGCTTTGGAAAAAACAATTCTCGCAATATATTTGTTTTCATTGAAACACATTGTCATGGGGAAGTGACATGTTACCAATTGACACTGGTAAAGCAGGGAGGGTATGACAAACCCTGTCAAATATTGTATACCACCTGACAGGCCTAATCCTCTCACCCCAAACAGTTCCAATTCTCCTAACCCACTTACTTAAGCCCCTCCCACATCTGCCTTAAATTCATCTTTATCCAGACACAATCTCATTTTATTGCTCCAGGGTGAGTGTAAAAGACCCCAATGTTTAATCAAAACACTCAGCACATTACATTCTGCGTAATATGAGCTTTTGCACTCTGCATTTTTTGAACTTGCTGTCAGTCAAAGAGCTGAGCCAATTGAGAATTTCTAGTACTACAAAAATTGCAGTCTGGGTGAGAGGATCAGGCCTTAACCTCACTGGAGTAAATTCTGTTTGAGGACATTTCCATTGTTCTTCATTTCTACAGGGCAGAATATTTGTCAACAACTTGCATGAGGCATACGTGACAGATCAAGATGAAGTAATGAAGTTAATGGTGAAGGGCAATGGTAAGATCAGACCCCTAGCTTCAGTAATAGAAGAACAGGGGGAGCATAGCTGAATAGGTCACTTTTAAAGTATGTGAAGAGACTGTGCACCAGTGGTGTAGCCACAGGGGGATTTGGAGGGTCTGAACCCCTCCCATGACCCAGCCTTGCAATGCAAAAACACCTAAAATAGCAGTTTTTTTCTCTCTATCCTTAGACTTTTCCCTCATTTTGTGCCCCAAACCCCCCCCATGACACCAAACCCCCCCCCCCATGACACAATCCTGGCTACGCGCCTTCTGTGCACCATCTACCAGGGGAGACTCCTTAAAGCTCCTAGGTTTTACTGATTTACTGACACCGCTTTCTTTAACAGCACTGAGATTTTAGCACTTCACACAGAAAGGGCTGCAACAGATGAGTCTGTACAGAGTTTAGCAGTGCCCTCCTTGGTAGAGTCTGTCCAATTTATGATGCACTTTAAACTAGAAAAGTTGGAAAAGGGCAGTTTCTGAGAAAAGAGGGCAGGATGCAAAGAGACCATTGCATGAGGGGGAGGGTGGTACTCAAAAGGGATTAGGTGGGCTTGTGCTCTAGTGAAACAATGAAGTTACAGGTCTGAAGATGAGGGGAACCCTTTGTATGTACATCAAAGATGTATCAGTATAGGATGGCAGGCGGCATACAGTTTTTTTCCAGAACAAATGAAGGCAAATCAATTTATCCAAAAATGTCAAATTTGTTCTGAAAATCATGGTTGGGATTACATTTTAGGTCAGGGTTATTTAGACCAGGAATGATTGGTTTGTTCTTTTATAATCTTGTGTGAGAATAACAAATAAGGGTAAAAAATTTGCTGTCATTTTGAATCTTGAAAAGGTGTGACCTATTTCTAACATTCATTACACTGAAAGTGGTACTTCAAAAGTAGGACAAAATTCATTTGGATTCAGAGAAATATCAAATACAGAGTTACAAATGTAAGGGTCGTTCTGGAAACTTATCAAACTTAGCCAGACTGTTCAGTAGATTGTGTCCTCAAAGTAGTGCTTGTGTTGATGTTTAATGTCATGTGTGGTTACAAAGGGTCAAGGGTCAGGCCTTAAATTTTGAAACTGTGAGTGTGACTACAAATCATCACTTCCCTCAAATCACCAGTAGAAGTATTATTTATTGCACACATAGGTAAAGAATTGGAACTATTATTAATAAAAATACAGGCCTTCATTTTTAGATTCTCCAAGTGTGCTACAAAATACACTCCTTTAGAAAATTAAGGAGTGCGGTAGCTGAGCTATTTTATTACCCTTTAATAGATTTACATGTTAATTCCACATTTCAGTTAGGTGTACAAAAAAAATCACACTCCTTACAGTGATTTGAGGGAAGGGATGGTATGCGATCTCACTAGCACGCCTCAAAATTCAAGGTCTGAAATAGCAAACCTACCCTGCTCCTCAATTCCCTGAATAGTAAGATTTTTAGCACACTTGGAAATTTTAAAACTCAAAGCCTGAAGGGTGATTTGACATTGCTTTCCATTACTGGAGTTTGGGTTTTAGTGATTCAGTGTCTTTACATAGGAATCATGTTAAGTTGGAAGGTCTAACAAATTGAAGTTTAAATAGTACTTTATTTTTGTTAGCTAAGCTATCAACATATGACGTCCACAAAAGTATAGAACATGTGACAAACAGTTCTCATGTAGATAATTTTCCAACAAAGATATTTACTCTGCCTACCACTTTTTATTTAATGAAGTTTGAAATTGTCCAGGATGGGTACTGGGTACCTGTCTGTGTGAAATTTATCTGTGTAGCCACTGTGTTCCTTTAAGGAAAATGAAATGCCTGTCCAAATATTTTGTTGAAAACAGCTTGCCCTGCAGAAATTTTGTTAGTTCTGCAGATTTTTCAGAAATGCTCTATTAATATATAAAATTTAAAAAAAAATGTGTTGAAGACAACTGGACTTAATTAAAGAATCAGGGAATAATGAGTTGGTTGGCTTCGTCTCCATTTTTGAATGCATGGGAATTACATTTAATGCATTCAAAATTTTGGGTTGTTCATTGGACAATCTTGTAATGTTAAGAAGTCCAACAGAAATTCTAGTCATCTGGAAGCCTGGAAACCTTTTAAAATCCTGCACTGGTAATGGACCTATTTCCAAATAGCAATTACAATGAATTGCGGGATAGAGTTTTGGGTGTGCGTCAATTTTCACCACAGTAAAATGCCATTGACAAAAATTACAAACACCAAAACTCTATCCCACAATCCTTTGTAATTGCTATTTCGAGATAGGTTTATGGTGAGGGTGGGTGTGGGGAGTTAAAATAGGAAAACTGTAACACAACTGTCTTTTTTTTTATACTTGGGAATATATCTCATGTTGTTGTAATTTCTTCTTATAACAGACAGACGTCATGTGGGCAAGACGAACATGAATGAACACAGCAGTAGATCTCACACCATTTTCAAAATAGTAAGGACAAAATTTTATTCTGCTTTGAAAATTTGTTTTCATGTGATAATTTGGTTTATAAAATACCTTAGAGCTTAAGAGCTTGTCTTTCATTTGAAGGAGATTTTTATGTATGGAGCTTTTAAAACAAGAATTTTGTAGTCAGTTCAGTATGGTGGTCGTTCTATATGATTTGAGTACTTAGAAATTCAAGTGAAGATGCCTGTTTAAAACTGGTATTTAAAAACAATAGGATTTAATGACTAATTTTTACAACATTATGCTATCATCAGGGATTTCTTCTGGAACTTAAGAAAAGGGAAGGCTATTTAAGTTCAAGAGTTGCTGCAAAGGTGTCCTCTTCTTCAGTAAGAAACTGAGGTACTGCCTTTTTTAATTTTTATGAAAATAAAGGGAGGGGGGGGTTATCCCTCTTCCTCTGGAAAGGTGGGGCAAATTCTCTGACCTTAGCCCATGATGGAAACACTGACTCTTATTGAGAAAAAAGGTTTAGTTAGGAAGAATGTCATAAAGCCTTATCATGTTTGACCGTCATGTTCATGTATGCCATTTATCATCTTTCTAGATCATTGAGTCCCGTGAAAGGAGGGAGGCAAATGAAGAACCTGACTTGGCTGTTAGGAGCTCTGAACTTGTAAGTAATGAACTAATTTTGACAGGGTTCCAAAAATAGGGTGCCTGGATGTCCAAAGGCATCTTGTCTAAAGTCTTTGGCAACAAAAACCATACACTGCATAGCAGAACATGCCCAACTGGGCACCTTAAGCCATAGTCTAAAACACTGTGTAGTGCATGTAAGTCACCATGTTAAAAGTCACCCGTAAGTTGCCATAACTGATGACACTATACTTCATGTTCCCACTCAAACATGTCAGTTGTGTGCATGGATCTCTCAATATTCGCTTCAGTGAATACCATTGCAGAGAGCAACAGAAGTATTCAATAATAATGCACACAGCATATTTCCATGATATTCTATTTTTATTTGGGCAACTATCAAGCTATATTGGACAACCAAAAATGACTTATTTCAGAAGTTAGGTTGCTTGACAGGGCAACAAGGCATCAGGGGATTTTTCAATGCCTGTTTGTAGTAGTTTGCTATGGCGTTGTGGTTCCACTGTGTCATGAGTTAGTTAGTTAGAAGGAGTTTAACCACCTAGTTTCCTACCAAATGGTTCAAGTCGAGCCAGCCACAGCCTTTTTTCATTTCTGCATTCTGAGTTTATTGTTACAATTTTCTCAGCTTTTATTCTTCACCACATTTGTACATCAACTTAAAACTAACAAGATGACTAATGGTCTAACTTTGTGATTGGTTACAAGTGTAGTGGAGGCTGTGCAGTCTTTTATCTGTGTTGGATTTCTTTATTCAATCAATATTCAGAATTTAATTTCATTCAGTGGTAATTAACACAAAACTAATGTTTCTTCTAACCTGAAAGACCTATTCATTGTTTTAATATTCTGTTAAACAATCAGTTCAGAAGGTAAAACAAGGTACTGGGACACAAGGTGATATTCTCTTTCAAACTTTAAATTTCCCTTTTAAAAAAAGAATGTATTAAGAATGCAATGATAGCTTCTTCAAGTAAGGATGGTCATTAACCCTCTCACAGAGAATGCTGTTATATTTGTGTGCATACTGGGGGCTGAAGGGGCTAATTGTAACATTTAACCTTAATGTTAATATTTGCCTACTAGATTTTGATGTCTCAAAACCTTCTTTTGTCTTCTATTTCCCCTAAATCTCTGCCAAATGTTTGGGATAAATCATTGTTTTCCTTGATCTTTCCTGTTTTACACATATCTCCCAAGCTGCACATAGATAAAGCAAATCACTAAACATCATGATGCTTGATGCGAATAGCAAGTTTTAGCCATCTCAAGCTGGCAACTAATAATCCAGAATCTATTAGAGAACTACCTGTTCAGGTATCTTGATATCAATAAAGTTAAAGGCATTTGCCCCCTCCAAAAAATATTTGCTCAATAGAGCAACAAGGTTGGTTTAAATGAGGTTAATTGCCACAATTACAGAGACCAGCTTCACCGGAGCCTTTTTCTCGGGTAACTTTGGCTAAAACATCCTATTCATTTCCAGCAGCATGAGTGCTGTGTCAATGTTTCGAAGGTTTGCTGTTCCCTTGGTTCAATGCCCCAGAATCTTGGGAACATCTGCACTTCTGGGAACATGGAATCTGAAGAGTAAGTAACCTTCTAATCATTAGCCAAATCATCAAGATTTACCAAAACAGGGAAACGTGGAACCTTGGGAACATTGAACCCTGGGAACATCGGGTATACCCCCTCTGAACTATTTGTTTCTCTCTTGGAGGTTGCTGTTTATGAGCATAATCAGTTCTATTTACTTAAATATTATAAAATAGCACAACCTGCAACTTGCCCATTTCCTGAGCTTTCATTTGGTGGGTAGGTCTAAGGTGTATACCAAATTTGTTTCTTGTGCAGAGTCTAAAAATCAGTTTCAAAAACACATGGTTAGTGATTGAAGAATTATTATTTTGGCCACATAATTTCATGTGCTTAGCTTGGAAAAGGGTTATCTCTGTTTGGAACATTGCCCTTGGATTTGAAAATGAGGCATTGTATAGCTGATTCAATTTTCTGTTTATGTAATTACAGTTTTCTGAGCATTTAGGGAATGGGTTTAAAAGAAGTGAAAATAGATTTCATGTCTGTGAAATGTTCACCATTGACTGCACATTATAGGGAAATTGGGAGTCTAACAAATAAGTGAAAAAGTTTTACAAACTAGACAGAATTGATAGACACATTTTCCACTCCAGTTCATGACTCCTGCCACTAATTAGTTAAATTTCTTCCTTTTGGACCACAAGTAACCAGAACTGTTTTTGTCTCTTGAGGGGGATGCAATGAAGTGTTAAAGTGTACCTCGATTCAAAAAATTCAAAAATATACAGGGCTCGGTTTTCGTGGTTGTACGATTGTCCGGGACAACTAAAATTTCATATGGGCAACCAAAAGTTAAAGGTTGGTTGTCCAATGGACAACCATTTTTCTGTAGGACTGAAAACAAATACTGCTGACTGACCAACTCTTTTGACTTTTTGCATCGTACCATATTTCAGACTTCGAGTGTTTCTGTCTCTCAAACATCACATCTTTTTATTCTTCAAGTCTATAAGTACATGAACTCAATTAGTGTTTTGTTTCGGACAACCAAATTTTACTTGTGGACAGCTGAAATTAGTGAAATGGTTGCCTGAAAGACAACCAAAAGTTTTTCTGAAAATCGAGGCCTGATATATATTTAAGAGCATGAAAAATTAATTCTTGCAGTCCAACTCTCATCTTCATATGACATTCCTGAGCTGAGATATAAAATATTGAAGTAGCAAAAGGGTTAAATGTGAGCCAGCCAGACATCACAAAAAGTTGTACACAGGCATGCTTGATGTTCACTCTCTCAACCACACAGGTTTATTTGGATTGGAGGTATTACTGACAATTCTAAGGTGAGATTTTGTGCTATGTGCTGTGTGAATGTTGTTGCAAATACTTGATTTAAAACAATGGAAACCTCTCATAGTTCCAATTAGAAGCAAGGGTCTAATTCATTTCAGTATCTCTAGTTGTATCAGTTATATTCATCCAAATCTTTTATTTTCATACCCAGAATCTTGTGGACTTAGCAGGTTCAGAGAGAGCAAACGAAACGAAAGCAGAGGGCGCCAGGCTCAAAGAGGCTGGAAATATTAACAGGTCATTGTTTTCACTCTGCAATGTCATAAGCAAGCTATCATCTGGGGCTGACTTCATACCCTTCAGAGACTCAAAACTTACAAGGATACTCCAGTCTGCTCTCGGAGGGAACTCAAAATCTGCAATCATTTGCACAGTCACCCCTGTTTCTCTTGACCAGACAGAGTCAACCTTACAGGTTTGTAACCTCAATTAGGGAAGTTTTATTTTCTCAGAGATTTATAAAAGGTTTATCAATAATTACCGGCTTGTTTGAAGTATCACAGAAATGAGGCAAAATTCGGAAGAATTTAGAATTCATAGCGATTAGTTTAAAGTCAGAATATTTGGGGAATTTTAAGCTTTTAGAGTTTTATTGAAATTTCATTGGTTATTCATTTGTAGTACTATAGAACTAAGTTGTGACTACCAGGCTTGTTTTCTTCTGCTTATGCTGAGCACCAAGCACAATGGGCAGTAGGTTACATTTTTAAAGTATTTGGTATGACCCCACCAGGATTCAAACCCCCTACCTCTGGACTGCAAGTCTGATGCTCTAACCACTTGGCCATGCAGTTGGTTAACCTTTTCAGATCCAGGTACTTAATACACGCTACCCTTTTCTCAGATACAATGTATCTCTACGGTTTGGTACTAAATATAGGAATGTTTTTCTGTCTTTGTTTTGTACAGTCTTAGCAGGGCTGGGAAAAACTGTTAATTTTCCAGGAAGGGAGCAATATTATTTATATTTATATAAGGATGTTTTTCAGTCTTTGTTTTGTACAGTATAAGCAGGGCTGGGAAAAACTGTTTATTTTCCAGGAAGGGAGCAATATCATTTCCCTGAAAGGAAGTTATTTTCATGTAGAGCAATGGGAAATTTCCCTCCAATAGCAGAAATTTCCCTCTTGATGGCCAGACTTCCTGGGAAGGAGTCTCCCAGCTTCCCAACTTTTTCCACCCATGAGTCTAAGAAATAACCTTCTGACCCAACAAATAGAGGCAAACACAAAGTGTTGTTCTACATTCAAAAGTCTTTTATATGATTCCACAAGTATGGTATATAATACATCTCATAAACACTGGGACAGAAACAAGCATCTGCCGAAGCCCTTGGGTAGTATTAAACAGGCTATATTGTGGGCACGCCATATGTGTTTCTTATTAAATAGTTAGGGCCCAGCCTAGGCTGAGTGCATGATATCAAGAAAAGTTTCAATTTAATACCATTATAATATGCATAATTTGTAATGTCTGATTATGAAATATGCAGTGAATTCAGCCTTCAAAGTTGTGTAGTGCTATGTGTAAATGCTATGCTGTAAATGCATACTTCTTTTTAGAAAAACATCTAATGCGGTTGGCACCGTGTGGTGACCATAACATTTTCGTAGTGTCATTGTTTGGTGACAATGGTTCCGAAAGTATTAATGGACACGTTCAAAAATATCTCACATGTATCTTCACGGCATCAGTCTTACTCTTTTTCTCTAGTTTGCGAGTCGTGCTAAAACTATCACAAATAAACCTGAAATTAACGAAATATTAACTGGGGAAGCGCAGATGCAGAGATGTCAAAAACAGATCCAACAACTCCAAGAAGAATTAAAGAAGGTAAAAACTGTCATGTACAACTTGTGTTTTTTGTGTGTGTGCCTTTAAAGCTGTTATGCCACAACTAATTGGGATTAGATTCTGATGCTGGTCTGATTTTTGTGAGTTTTATTAAAATTTTTCCCAACTCTGGTCAGAAAGAGCCAAAACTTTGCCAACCTGTGTAAATACATAATTCGCATCTCATGACTAAGGAAATTTGTAGACCTCTGATGCATATCATATATTTACACTCTTTGGTAAATTTCTGGCCCTTTTCGACCAAAGATGTTAAAGAATTTAATAAAAAATGGAGCGGATCCAAATTCTTGTAGAGTGACTGCAGTTTAACATCAAACAAAAGTTTCTTTCATTGCCAATCATTCTTGATATAATGGAAATGTTCGCTGGTGTCCATCTTCTTTACAGTACCAGCAGAGCCAGCCCGGTCTAGACTTGAACAAAATTGCCAAGTTGGAGGAAGAAAAGGTGATCCAACAAAGGAAAATAAAAGAATTGGAAGGGATGATTTTGGTGTCCAAGGGAAACCTGAACGATTCATCCATGTCTGTCAAAAGAAAGGTTTGTCTCCTTTTATCAGTATACTAAATGTAGTCAACCCAGCCTGAAGTAGCATAGTAGACTGTCCTGTTTTATGATTGGCTCTTGAGAGTCATGTGACAACATTTTTTTCTCTTAAATGTGAAATTTAAAGAGTTACTGCTAGTTTCTCTTGAATATGTTATCTTAAAATATTTTGAAAGATACTTTGGGGAGAAATAAGAAGAAACCTGGGAGATTTAGCTGTTGCTTCATAATAAGTTCGGGTGACTGCCCTCGACCTTTAAGATGACCTTGAAAAGGCAATAACTCGAACTGCCTTATTTTAATGATCAGTATCAGTCTTTCAACACTATTTGTGACTTTTTGTGGTATTGAACTACCCATTGAATGGCAATCCAGGTATTACTGAATTATTATAATGTAGGAAGTCAATGATTTTAAACACCAGTTATTAAAAGCAGATGTTTTCAGCCTCTTCTTTGATTCATAACACAAAGCATGTGTAAAGAAAGAAGATCATAGATTATATAATAATAATAATAATCAGGCCTGTTTTATGACGCTAAGCGACCACGAATGTGGGAGAAGCCATTGGCTTATGAACCTTGATGTTAGTAATTGTCATTTAAGTCAGGAAGTATTTTTCTATTTGTGATTTGTTAAAAAGTGGAACTTAATTTTCCTGCTTTATTTTGCATTTCGGAACATGACAAAAACCATTATTGTTTATTCCACAATCTTTATGAGACCTTTAAGTTGGCAAGGCTGTGAGAGTCCTGGGTAGTAGAACCAAGATAGTGGACTTGCAATCCAAGGTTTCCTGGTTCATTACATGTCCTGTCCAGTCCCTTTGATTGTGTATTCGGTTAAGATGCTTAATTTTGATTGCCTATTGTCTTGCTCCACTCACCCCCAACCCTTTGGGTCAGGGAGTGCCTGTGAGTGGACTTCTTTCTTGGTAGGGTAAAACGGTTACAGATGAGGCGGCTTTTTTTGCCTGATGAGATATTGTTAACAAAGGGTAATTGTAGTTTTAAGGTGAGTTGGAAAACATGCATCTAATGTAATCTAATTCTCATAATTATTTGGTCAGAGCATCTGACTTGCAATTGGGAGGTAAGGAGGTTTTAATTCCTTGTCAGGTCCTACCAAAGACTTTAAAAATGGAATCTACTGCTCTTGTGCTTGGTGCTCAGTATGAGCAATGGATTAGGGAAAACAGACCAGTGAACCTCAACTGAAAAGAAGGCTTTCGCTGGCTTGACTTAAACCAATTTGTTAGAAACTTGGTTAGAAACTGGGGTTATTAAACTCCATCATACTAACTCATAATTATTTCTATTTCATAGTCTGCTGAAATACTTGCAGTTATGTTCAGTGACCGTCAAGGCCTTGAATTTCACACTAGACCAAGAATCTGCCATTGCAGTTGTTCAGATTTTAAGAAAGTTTGGCAATTATTTTGTTCAATTCCTGCTATTGCACATTGTGAGACACTTTCATATATATTTTGGTGTTTCAGCGAAGAGAAACTTGGTGTCCAGGGGCATTGAAAAGAACAATGCTACATCCAAGCGGAACTGACGTCTTTGGTTTCAAAAGGAAAAAGATGACGTCAACATTAGCTAGTGAACTTGGCCTTGAAATCAACACCTCTCTGAACTTTGGTAGCTCAACAATACCACTGGAAGCTGAATTAAGTAAGAATATAATACTGACAAAGCGACAAAGCAGTTTAATAATTTAAAGGGAAATATTGCATTTGATTCGCAAGAAAAATTCATCCTTTTGAAACTAATATTTATTGACACAGGGGGTGATAGATTATCAAAAGTAAGGCAGTATGGTAGCCTTATTTTCAAGAAATAAGTTTCCCACAGATAGAACTTCAGTTGTTTGTTGCTGAAGAATAATTTGTTCACCCAAGCTTTCAACATTTCAAATGATGCAAGGTCCATGGCTCTTCTTGCACATAGTATTTTGAAGAGATGTAGCTATTGCAGGGGTTTATGATTAAGACTGAATTGTTGGATAGTGTCTGAGCCATTTTCTTTGTACTCTTTGTTGGAGCATCTTAAACACAATATTTCCCTTTAAGGGACTATAAGAGTTTTTTTCAGAAGACCAAAATTGCTGGCTAAAGACCGTCACGAAACACAAGGCCTTTTTCATGAAACTGGGTTTCCAGAAGATGGGTTCCCACAAGATGTGGAGACCTTCTGCCCTAAAAACCAAAATGGTCCAATTTTTCTTTGGAAATATTTGAAATCATGGCTTATTGCAACTGTCATACTTAGGAGAACGTATTAGAACCATGAAGGATAGGTCAATTAAACTTATCAAAAGTCGTGTGGTTATATCTCTGAGTGTAAAATTGCATTCCAACAGTGTTTTGTAGACTTTTAACCCTTTGCTGTCCTCTGTTGCACTTCTGCCACAGACAGAGATCAAAAGGCTTACAGGTTGTCCCAGTGTCTTTGTGGAGCTCCAAATTGTGAGTAGCTACTCAAAAATTTAGCCACAACAATGAGGGGAGCCATTGGTAGCTCATACCAGCTTGCTGGTGTGAGCTTTTGTTATCATGCAGCATCACTCTGTCTGTCTGTCTGGCTGTCTTTCTGTCTGTCTGTCTGTCCACAATTTGTTCGGAATGCTTTTACTCTCACATGCTTTCATCGATGTGCTTGAAACGTGGACACAGTGTTCTGTGGGTAGTGGGCTATCTGGAGTGTTCAGGGATATTGGTCCCAAGGTCTCATGTGGGCCCTATGGTCCATTTTGTGATATTCTACAAAAAAGCCTCTTCTCCTACAGATTATGTCGTACACTGTTGGTGGTCTGTCATAATGGTACTTTGGTAGTGGTCCTTTTGGGGTGTTCACAAATTTTGGATCTAAGGCCCAGGATGGCCTCTAGGGTCCATTTTGTGAAATATTACAAAATGCTGTAACCTGCCTTTCAATTATTGTTAAAAGAGTTGACAGAGTGTAATAAGGATGCTTGGTTAGTGATCTGTGGATGGTATGCTTGAATTTTAGATCCAAGGCCTCATTTGGGCCCTTTGGTCATTTTCATGAAATTCTGCAAAATGCTCCACCTCCTTCAAATTTTCTTGTATAACTTTGATGCTTAATTATATTGATACTCAGTTATTGGTACTGTCATTATATACAGGAAGTACAGGTCCAAGGCCCAAAATGTAGCCCTGAGGTCCATTTTAGTAAAAAAAGGGAAATATTCCAAAATGTTTAAGCCTGCCTTTAAATTATTATTAAAAGTGTTGACAGTCTGTAGAAAGGATGCTTGGTCAGTGATCTGTGGTTGGTGTGCTAGAATTTTAGGTTTAAGGCCCCATTTTGGCCCTTTAGCCCTTTTTATGAAATTCTTCAAAATGTTCCACCTCCTACAAATTGCCTTGTACAAATTTGATGCTTGTTTATAATGACACTCAGTTGTTGGTGCTGGTACCTTCATTGTAAACAGGAAGTTTGGGTCCAGACCCAAGATGTGGCCCTAGGTTCCATTTTGATAAAAATGTCACTCTCAAAATTCTAGAATTTTTTTCCATGAGTTACACTGCTTCAAACTGGTATCTGCCTGTGGAAGTAATGTGTGGATTAAATATGTCTCTGAATATGTTGTGGGAGGCAGGATTTAGTTTTCATTCTCTTTAGTCTTGAATATTGGTAATATTTCTACTTTAAAGAGCTAATCATTTGTTTGATGGTAGTACTTATTGCAGGCCATAATCAGTGATTATTAAGGTGCAATTATCTGATACTCTGTACCCTATTGTAGTTTTAATTTTTATATTGTAACTATTTGAGGGCAATAGAATAAATTTACACTGAAGATGCTGTAGATTGGAACACTTTGGTGACATTCTTTGGGTTGCCTTCAGGGTGCAAGAGTTTGTGGTTATATATATATATGTCAATTGAGATGAAAATTTAAACAAGTACAAACAGCCTAAGGACTTGTTGAATGTATGAGCGTCTGCACCATTGGTGCTCAAGTTTACCATCTCATGGTTTTGAGCCTACAGATGCTAATTCAAGGTGTATTATCTCTGCTGATCCCTCAAACCTTGATATGCTCAAAGATCTCCAGAGTTGAGGGGGGCATTAGGGGTTTAAGCAACAAGGATATATGTTTACTACTGTAGGATTTGAAACTATCAAGATGTATTGGGGTCAGGTCCCAGGGACCTACAGAGTTGCAACTCTTGTGATGATTTCTGTACTGAAACAAGCATCCCAGGGGTCAGGTCCCAGGGACCTACATAGTTGCAACTCTTGTGATGATTTCTTCACTGAAGCTGACACTGTATGTAAGTTTATTCACCCCTGCAATACTGGTTGGCATAGAGCATGCACAGGAACATAAACAGTCATATTAGGTAGGTTTTGTGTGAGTAGCGATCTCGTGATTGAGGGAAGAATGCAGACAAATAAGAATGTATATTTCATTAATTGTGATGCAAATGTAAGCATCCCTCATCAACTGTCTTGTCAAGCAGGGGTGATGCCATTTGTTTGTTAACAGGAACGAGTCTATTGATCTTTTGCATTGGCATCATGTGACAACATTTTTGGAGGCAAAATAATGACACATGGCACAGAGATAATAAACTTAGTTCTCACATGAAGCAGACTTCACTACCTTTCCAATTGGTTTACAAACCACTGCTATCTGTATTTGTTGGTGTAACTTGCCATCAACTAATCACTTAAGGATCAAGTTTTTGTTGTGTAATCATTCTGGTCAGTATTTTGAGAAAAACAAATATAAAAAACTTATTCCAATGTTTTCCTTTTATTGTAAAGGTTCATCTTCAAGTGGGGGAAGTGAAGAGGAACGGTTTCTAACTCTCAGACGCTCACCACTCCTTAAATCAAACAGGGACAGACAAGAAAAACAGCGTAAAGGTGTAACGTGGGCTGATGAATACATGCATGTTGCTACCCAGACAGAAAAGATTGAAGAAAAACAGACAACTGTGAGCAAAAATTTATTTATTCCATTTTTCTTGGGGAGGGGGAGAGGGAGGGAGGAAAGGGAAGGGGAGGGAAATATGCAATTACCTCCAATATGCTGTGAGGATGAGGGATCTTACAAACCTCATATTGTTAAATTGTGCAAGCATTCAATTGCACACATTAGTTTTTGGTGCATCCCTATGCCAACCTGTGACATAACCATTAATCATCCCAAAGGCTGCAGGTATAAAGCTGCAGTCACACTACAACTAACTTGGATTGGAGACCAAACTTAATTTTTTTCTGTGTTTTGTGAGAATCTTCTCCATCTATGGTTGGAAAGAGCCAAAAATTGTCAACCAGTGTAATATATGAATTGGATCTGATGTATATGTTAGTCAGATAGAGTTTTACGTCCCAGTTTCCGACCTAGTGGTTCAAGTTGGGCCTGCCATGGCCTTTATTCCAGTTGTTGCTCACTGGCTTGTTTTCCCTACTCCAGTGCTTATGCCCAACACACAATGGCAGTAGGTTCCATTTTAACAGTCTTTGGTATGACTCGACCTGGGAATAAGACCCGGACCTTCCGCTTGAGAGGCAGGTGCTCTTACCGTTAGACCAAACAGGCAATTGTGTATAAGAAAATAAAATGCCAAGAAGTGACATCACAGGGACATACATTTTTATGGGACAGTGGAGTGCGATAAAATCTCTCTGTTGATATGATGTTATGAAATAATTAATATATATTTAATTTTCATATTTCTGAGGTACAACTCATACATTCACACATGTTGGCAAATTTTTGGCCCTTACCAACTAGAGATTGAGATGATTTTAACCAAAAACCCGAAAAAATCTGATCCTAATTTGTTGTATTGTGACAGAGGCAGTGTAGGCCCCCTTTTTGCACTTTTGGTTCCAGAACAATGTAAGTCCAGCTTTTCATTCCCTTGAAATGAACTTTTGCAATAAGAAGACATAAAGGGTAAAAAGGGTAAAAGACATGCTCCAAGGGGGTTCGAACAGATCCTGGAAAGTCATGGGTAATTGAAATTTGTATTTCTGGCCTGGAAAGTACAAAAAAAAAAAAAAAAAAAAAAAAAAAAAATATCGATTTGAGAAAGTGTCATGGAAATTTCAGGGAAGTTTAGAAAGTGAACTTGTTCAGATTTTCCCAAAGTGTAGGTTCATTTTTTTTTTTTTTTGTGGGGGGGGGGGGGTGCAGAGGGGGAAATGGAATTATGGGATCTGACTGTTTCAAAAGGTGCTTGAAACATCAGTCAAGGTCCTTGAAAGTCATTGAAAAGTCATGGGGTTTCTTCAATGCCTTGGAAATGAATATGAAGCATTTAGGAAAGCAAGGTTAGGACAGGTGGGGTTTTATGGCCCAGTTTTCAACCAATTGGTTCAAGCATAGTCGGCCATAGCCTTTTTTTTCATTATGGCTCACTAGATTGTTTTCCCTACTGCATTACAAATACTTAGCACCAAGCACAATGGCGGTAGGTTCCATTTTTAAAGTCTTTGGTATGACCAGGTCAGGACTCAACTACAAGGGAATACAGATGTAAACAACATACCTCAAGCACAATCAGGATATTTACTGGTCACAGAAATATGTTAGGTTTTCAAGTTTGTTGAGATGCAACTTAACCACATTCATGAAAATCCAGTGACCCACAACTGGAGGAAAAAGGCTGAAAGTGTCGCTAGATTAATACAGAAAGTTACAGGTTGAGACACTAAACCCTAACAAACTAACTTTAATAAATTATTGTATTTGTTAAAAGGTAATTGTCATGTGTAAAGGGAGAGTCATTTATCTAACCAGCCAGTATGGGCAGGAAGGCAAAGGAAATACATAAGGACTTAGCCATAACCTCAGTTAGATAAATCACTCTGCCTTAATATATACAGCAACCACATCCACAGTGCACAAAAATATATCATTTTAGTTGGGGATTTCACTGAATACTTAATGGAACTTGAAGAATATTTCAATTGAGTATTATATCTTGAAATAATCTTCAGTTTTATCAATTTTTTTCAACAAGTTGTATTTGTAAACAATATGTTATTGTTCTTATCCAATAAATTGTGGCATTTGGTAACATGGTAATTGTAATGTGTAATGAAACTAGAACTAGATCTACAGCATGTGAAAATATATCTTTTTATGCAGTTGTGTGTGAGAATTTGACTGACTATTTTATGAAAAACAAGAAGGAATGTATTGTTCCAAATGAGTATTGTATCTTAAAATAATCTTAATAGTAATAAATAAACCAAAAGGGCACCAAAATCTATGAAGTATTCAATTTGCTGCACATACTAAACAAAAAGCCAACTAACATTTCAGAGCTTGTGTCCAGCTGATGGATACACAACCCCCATAGGCTTTCAAAGTAGTTTTGGAAACGGTAAGGATGTGTGTATTGGTATAATGCAAAGTATAAAGGGCATTGACCTGAAAAATTTGATTATCAGAAATATAGGAGGTTACCAAACCATGAATGCATTTGCATTTAACAACTTTAAAGGGCCAGTCCTCTCATCTCAAACTACAATTTTTGTAGGGGTTAACAGAAATTCTTAATTAGTTCAGAACTTTGATTGACAGCTAGTTTAAACAATGCAGAGTATCATAGCTCATATTACACAACCTGTACTGTACTGAGAGTGTTGTTGATTACACTCACCCTGAAGCACTAAACTGAGGTTATGTCTGGATGAGGATGGATTTTAAACAGTTGTGGGAGGGGCTTAAGTAAGTAGGTTAGGAGAATTATAACTGTTTGGGGTAAGAAGATCAGGCCTTTAATTTTTTTTTTTAATACATTGTACTTATGACAAATATGTCTTTCCTTTTTTCCTGAAGACTGATCAACATCTGAATGAAACTGTCAAGATCTGCGAAGAATTGATTAAGGAAAAGGAGATGGTCGAGCAAAAGCTGATTAGTACAAGAGAAGATTTACAAAGACAAATAAATGAATTGTGAGTAAAGATGCTAGATTCCACCCTTACACCTTCCCTGATGCCAGTGGGTCTTTCAAAGGGCAGTCAATCCCCACCTTCCAAACTAAAGTTCTTGTACTAGTCTACAGAAATTTTCAATTGACTCAGCTCTTTGATTGCCAGCAAGTTCAAAACATGCAGAGTCCAGAGTGTTCTGATGATTACACATTGGGGTTTGAATACTCACCCTGAAGTTATAAACTGAGATTTTGTCTATTTTAGATGAGAATGAGGTTTAGACAGTTGTGGTAGAGGTGAAAGCCAGTAGGTTAGTAGAAATGCAATTATCTGCGGTGAGATTTCCCCTTTAATTATATCAGGAAAGTTTTGTTGCTGAATTATTGCATCCTTTCGCTCAAAACCCACTAGTTTGATTTTGATACATTCTGCAATATCAATGTTTCTGAACATACTTTTCATTTAACTTTTTTCCATAAATTACCCACCATCTACCTCTAGTGTTGCCATGACAACCATGATATCACCAATCAGTATGTCTTTGATAAAGTGGTGTCCTGATAATATCAACATGTTTTCCCATGATGTGACACTGATAGGGTTATCACCACTCCGGACAGCTCCAGGCGGTGGTACCTGGCTCTTATAATCTCCACACAGTACTTGCCATCAATATCAGCATCACTGCCTGGCACAATTTCTTACCTTAATTGAATAAAATTCTTAGATTTCTTTAGAAGTGAGTGATAATTCCTCATTTTTTTGAAGCACTCTTCAATCTGCCAAGATTTTTTAAAGGGGATGCAGGATAGAGAGTCCCCTTAGACTGCTCCGTCAGAGTGGTGACCACAAATTGCCTGACTCTCAAAATGGTCTGGTGCCAGCCCTGGAAACTGATATCACAACAAAGCAAACAAATTGTTAGCAATGTTTAATCTTATGTCCTGCAACAAGATCACATGGTTACAGCAAAATAAATAAAACAAAATATCCTCATGTTTCATTTAATTCCTTTTGACAGTATAAATGTATTGTGTGGACAATAGGGTGAAACGAAGGGACAAATCATGCAGATTTCACTAGACAATTGTTTTATCAAAATTATTGGTCATTTGCTGTAAAAAATTTTGTTACCACCACCATTGAAAGAGGTTAACATTAAAGTTAGTCTTGGTTTTGAGTTATTTAGGAGATTGTTGTACAGGATGGAAAAGGAGATTTATATCCATTGTTTGGACACAAATTGTAGGATAAAACTATGGGACAAATCATGCAGATTTCACTAGCCCATTGTTTTATCAAAATAATTCGTCATTTACTGTAAAAAATATTTTACCACCACCATTGAAAGGGGTTAACATTAAAGTTAGTCTTGGTTCTGAGTAATTATGGAGATTGTTGCACAGGATGAAAGGGGAGATTTCTGAGATTAGTTGGATGTCTCAGAGTAAGCCTGGTGTGTCAGTTCTAGCCAGCCTTTGTTCATTGACAAGACCCTTGCAAAAATGGAGGACTTTGGGAAAGTAAATGAAAAATCATTGATTCATTAAAAAGTAATGAAATTGTGAAGCATCGTCATAATTTGTTGTGGAAAATTACCTTTTGTTTCCTGAGAAGGGAGGAGTAGGTAGTCCTATTTGTGTTTAAAATGTTGTCAATTTAAAGAATTTCTCACAGTTCTGAAATTTGGAAAAGTCTGGAAAAATGTACAATTTTTGTAAGATGTGATAAGCCTGAAGCACTTGGTGTGGAAAACAGAAAGCCTGATGCGAACCCTTCTGATAGACTTGTGCACTTTTCTGGCCTACTCAATTTAATTCATTAATTTTGGTTCTTGTAAATATCTATTATGGTCTTGTAAAATGCTTGAGAAAAGAGACTCAAAATTTGGCATCATAAAGGTGTGGAAACCCTGCAACTTTGACATTCTGGAAAATTTGGCCACCAATTAATTTTCACACTTTCTATATCTTTGGCAGTAGCACCAGACACCAAGGGATTGAAATAATGGACCTGTTAGCAGATCCCCCTAGAAATTTTCTGTGGTCCATATCTTCTTCTACAGGAAAGGGGCCTAATTGGCTCCAAAATAATTCAATATTAATTGTACAATCTGCACATGAATCTCTCTCTCCATACACCAAATAGTCTGTAATTTAATTGGTATACAGTGTTATAAGAAAAATTATGAGAACAAAACTCCAGTGTTAACTTTCACTGTCACGAAAGTATGCACTGTATGTTAATAAGTACTGGTCTAAGAAGATGTGAACAAACCGGTATCGCTCCAGTGTATTGGTCCCTTTTTATATTATGTGGCCCCATGATTTCTCATTTATCCTCTTGATTTCATGCCGTGGGGGCCCAGTTGGCCCCTAAAGTCTTACGGCTGATTTCAACCTTCAGACACAATGTATTACAGGTCAAAACTTGGTAATCTTTTCAAAGTGCACAAAATATACAGCAGGTGTTAGCTTTTTGCCATTGCAGAATTCTTTTCAGACTGTATTTCAAGCAGGGATAAAGATCAAGAGTGGTTATTTTGTAGAAAATGATGGGAGTCACATTTTAGCTGATGTAATGATAAAAATGTTAGGTTAGGGATTAAGTAATTTGCCCCTTAGTGCTCTTAAACTGAGTATTTCATATTTGATATTTCAAACAAAAGAAAGAAAAAAGACAAACACCCATTTCTTCTTTGTCTTTCAGAGGAACGGATAAAGAGAAAATGGGAGACGAGATCGCCTCTTTGAAGCACCAGCTAAATGAAGTTCAGGAACTCAGGGAGTTTGAGTTGTCTGAAAAAGCAATGTACAAAGAGTCTGAGGTAGGTGTATTTTGGTATTATTTTGATTTTCTTGAGTCATGACCTCAAGTTTGCAATATGTACATGGACAAAGGATCATGGAACAAGTAAATTGCCACTATACAAACAAGTTTCAGTTTTTCATCAATAAAGTTGGAGTGAGATCAGCCAGGTGAATATTCTAAATATTTTTTGTTCCTTTTTTTTCTTTTTTAATGCATAGGTGGAATTAAATGCTCAAGTAGCTACTCTGAAGGAACAGATTGCCAATTCTAATACAGAAAATGAGATCATAATGGCTTTAGAGAAAGAGAGGAACGAGCGTTTGGTGAATGAATTGAGGAGTCAACTCCAAGCGGCCTATGACGACGCTAAAGTACAAAACAGTCAAGCAGACTCTGAGCAGATGGAGAAGGAAAGCCTGGTTAGCACGCTGCAAGCAGAAAACGAAAATTTGAAAGGAAACTTACATCTGCTTGAAGAGGAGAGGAAGAGTTTAGAAAATGAAATGCTTGATTTAAGGAGGCTTAAAGAAGAATATGGAACCTTGGAGGAAAAACTAGTTGCATCGTCACAGGAGATTGAAACTCTGAAAGAGAGTCTAAAGGTGTCAGCAGAGGCTAAGGAGAAATTGGATGAGACATCAAAAGGGTGGGAGGAAAAAGCAGGAAAATTAATGGAAGACTTAGAATTGGCAAAAGAAGGTAAAAACAGAGAAATTGCTGAATTGAGGACACAGTTTGAGGCAGTGAAGTTAGAATTGAAAACATCGCTGGAGGAGATGGAAAGAGTCAGGCTGGCCGATGAGGCAAAGGAGAATTTGGATGCAAATTTGAGAGCTTTGGAAACAGAGGCGAGAGAACTCAGGGAGGAGTTAGAAATGACAAAAACAAGAAGGGACAATGAAATTACCGAACTGAAAGAACAATTGGAAGAAAGTCAGTCACAATATAAAACTTCGCTGGAAGAGATTGAAAGTCAAAAGCAGGCCGTAGAGAACCTAGACGCAAATGTGGGACAGTTGGAGAATGAAGCTGGAAGGGTTAAAGAAGAGTTAGATATGATGAAAGAAAGTAAAAACAAAGAAATTGCAGAGCTGAAGGGAGAATTGGAAAAGGTGAGGTCACGGTTAACGTCTTCCCTAGAGGAAGTCGAAATTTTAAGGCAGTTGACAGAGTCTAAAGAGAATTTAGATGCAAATGTGAGACAGTTGGAGGATGAAGTTGGAAAACTAAAAGAAGAGTTAGATTTGACAAAAGAAAGGAAAGAAAAAGACATTGCAGAGCTGCAGGAACAATTGGAAGAGGTGAAGTCACAGCTGACGACTTCTCTGGTAGAAGTTGAAACTCTAAGACAGTTGGGAGAGTCTAGAGAGAACTTGGATGAAAAGTCAACAGAATTGGTAAAAGAATGCAAAGAAATCCGAGAGGAATTGGAATTAACAAAAACAAGAAAAGACCAAGAAATTGGGGAGCTAGAGCAACAATTGAAAGAGGTGCAATCAGAGCTGAAGGCTTCGCTGGAGGAGATGGGAACTTTACGGCAATCAGCAGAATGTGAAGAAAACAAAGTAAGAGAATATGAAGCGGAGATTGAGATGATGAAAGGTGATACAGAGACCCTTAAGGAAGAGATACAGACGTACCAGGAAGAGGTCAAAATGTTGACAGAGGAAATTAAAGAGATAAAAGATGACCAGGAGGAGGTTGGAAAGTTGCATCAAGAGGAGGTATCGGAACTGAACAGAATCAATAGTATGCTTAATGAGGAGAAGTCTAGCTTAGAAAGGAAAATCGAGGAATTGGAATTGGCTTTAGAAGATGCAGGCGGCAAGGAAGAGGTGGAAAAACTGCAAGAGGAGATTGGAGAATTGAGGAAGAAGCTGGAGGTCCAAGAGGAAGATTTTAAACTGTTGGAAGCAGAAAAAGAAGAGTTAGATCAGTATAAGACAGTGGTGGAGGAAAACCTGAATGCCATGCAAGAGACTTTGTCACAAAGAGAGGCTGACCTCACTTCACTTAGGAATGATTTACTAGCAGCAGAGGAACAGAACCTCTCCCTCACATCTACTTTAGAAAAGTTGGAAGAAGGACGAGGTGTGGATGAAGAAACCAGTGTGGATTTGAAGAAACAAATTGAAGAGTAAGTCTGGCTTTATTTTCTTTTTTTTTACTTATTACTTCAATAATTTTGTTTAAAAGATGGCTATTTTTTCTTTCATTTCCTTGAAAGACAGCATTTGAATTTTTTTGTGAATAGCTTTTAATGAGAATTACAGCATTTCCATATCCCTTTGTGTGTTTGCATATATGTGTGTGACTATTGATGGTGCTTTTTATGGAAGCGTATAAGTGCCACTACATCACAAACAAATAACCTGACAATTTGCAATAATTTGTTACATTGAGCACATAAATCTCAACAAAATGCAAAAAATTGTGCCTTTTCACAATTACTCATTTTCTTGCAATGCAGCAAAATATTGCTTAATGCTTTATTGTCGGGTTTACCCAACTCATGATCTCCACAATTATTTGCAAAATGGCAGATTGTTGACGTTTTTAAACTTTGCATGGGGGCAAAATTTTACTCAATGTTCAATTGACATATTGTGATCTCCACAATTATTTGCAAAATGGCAGATTGTTGACATTTTTAAACTTTGCATGGGGGCAAAATTTTACTCAATGTTCAATTGACATATTGTGATCTCCACAATTATTTGCAAAATGCTGAATTCCTTACTCATAAAAACTTTACAAAGAAGCAAAATTTGACTCAATTTTCAATTGACATTTTCTGATCTCCACAATTATTTGCAAAATGTTGAGTTCCTTATGCATCAAAGCTTTACAAAGAAGCAAAATTTCAGTCAATGTTCAATTGAAATAATGTGATCTTCACAATTATTTGCAAAATGTTGAGTTCCTTACTCATCAAAAATTTACAAAGAAGCAAAATTTGACTCACTATTCAATTGCCATTTTGTGATCTCCACAATTATTTGCAAAATGTTGAATTTCTTAGTCAAGAAAACTTTGTAAAGAAGCATTACATTATATTGTACGGAAGCGTATAAGTGCCACAAGATCACAAACAAATAACCTGACAATTTGCAATAATTTGTTACCTTCAGCACATATATCTCAACAAAATGCAGAAAATTGTGCGTTTTCACAGTTACTCATTTTCTTAAAATGCAGCAAAAAATTGCTTAATGCTTTTTTGTCGGGTTTACCCAACCTATGATCTCAACAATTATTTGCACAATTGCAAATTGTTGACTTTTTCAAACTTTGCATGGGAGCAAAATTTTACTCAATGTTCAATTGACATTTTGTGATCTCCACAATTATTTGCAAAATGGTGAGTCCCATACTCATGAAAACTTTACAATGAAGCAAAATTTTACCCAATGTCTAATTGACATTTTGTGATCTCCACAATTATTTGCAAAATGTTGAATTCCTTACTTATAAAAACTTTGCAAAGAAGCAAAATTTTACTCAATGTTCAATTGATGTTTTGTTTTCTCTACAATTATTTGCAGAATGTTGAGTTCCTTACTCATTACAACTCTTCAAAGGGGCAAAATTTTACCCAATATTCAGTTCATATTCCGTGATCTCAACAATTACATGCAAATGATGAATTCCTTAAACTCTGCAAAGAAGCAGAATTTTACTCACTATTCAATTGAAATTTTGTGATTTTAACAATTATTTGCAACATTGAATTGTTGTTTTGCCAACCTGTTCAAAGAAGCCTGTATATTACACAAAAGTATATACAACACTCCGTTTTTCTGATAACGTATTTCACTATCAATATAATGTAATGCTTCTTTATAAAGTTTTCATGACTAAGAAATTCAACATTTTGCAAATAATTGTGGAGATCACAAAATGGCAATTGAATAGTGAGTCAAATTTTGCTTCTTTGTAAATTTTTGATGAGTAAGGAACTCAACATTTTGCAAATAATTGTGGAGATCACATTATTTCAATTGAATATTGACTGAAATTTTGCTTCTTTGTAAAGCTTTGATGCGTAAGGAACTCAACATTTTGCAAATAATTGTGGAGATCAGAAAATGTCAATCAAAAATTGAGTCAAATTTTGCTTCTTTGTAAAGTTTTTATGAGTAAGGAATTCAGCATTTTGCAAATAATTGTGGAGATCACAATATGTCAATTGAACATTGAGTAAAATTTTGCCCCCATGCAAAGTTTAGAAACGTCAACAATCTGCCATTTTGCAAATAATTGTGGAGATCACAATATGTCAATTGAACATTGAGTAAAATTTTGCCCCCATGCAAAGTTTAAAAACGTCAACAATCTGCATTTTGCAAATAATTGTGGAGATCATGAGTTGGGTAAACCCAACAATAAAGCATTAAGCAATATTTTGCTGCATTGCAAGAAAATGAGTAATTGTGGAAAGGCACAATTTTTTGCATTTTGTTGAGATATATGTGCTCAATGTAACATATTATTGCAAATTGTCAGGTTATTTGTTTGTGATGTTGTGGCACTTATACGCTTCCGTAATATTGATAGTGAAATACGTTATCAGAAAAACGGAGTGCTGTGTATACTTTTGCGTAATATACAGGCTTCTTTGAACAGGTTGGCAAAACAACAATTCAATGTTGCAAATAATTGTTAAAATCACAAAATTTCAAGTGAATAGTGAGTAAAATTCTGCTTCTTTGCAGAGTTTAAGGAATTCATCATTTGCATGTAATTGGTGAGATCACGGAATATGAACTGAATATTGGGTAAAATTTTGCCCCTTTGAAGAGTTGTAATGAGTAAGGAACTCAACATTCTGCAAATAATTGTAGAGAAAACAAAACGTCAATTGAACATTAAGTAAAATTTTGCTTCTTTGCAAAGTTTTTATAAGTAAGGAATTCAACATTTTGCAAATAATTGTGGAGATCACAAAATGTCAATTGGACATTGGGTAAAATTTTGCTTCATTGTAAAGTTTTCATGAGTATGGGACTCACCATTTTGCAAATAATTGTGGAGATCACAAAATGTCAATTGAACATTGAGTAAAATTTTGCTCCCATGCAAAGTTTGAAAAAGTCAACAATTTGCAATTGTGCAAATAATTGTTGAGATCATAGGTTGGGTAAACCCGACAAAAAAGCATTAAGCAATTTTTTGCTGCATTTTAAGAAAATGAGTAACTGTGAAAACGCACAATTTTCTGCATTTTGTTGAGATATATGTGCTGAAGGTAACAAATTATTGCAAATTGTCAGGTTATTTGTTTGTGATCTTGTGGCACTTATACGCTTCTGTAGCTTTTAGTAGTTTGCTGGGCACATGATTGATTTGAGAAATAGAAGTGTGTTCTGATGTGATGTTTCATATTTCTTCTTTAATTTTCAGTCTGATCTCAACAAATGCTCAACTGAAGGCAGACCTGGAAGAAAGTATTACATGTGTATGTATTTTATAATCTTTTAAGTGTTCAGTGGCCTACATTGCTTAGGTTAATTGAGTGTATCCAGAATTTTCAATTTTTTAAAAATCAATTATGATTTATTCTATTTTTAAGTTTTTATTTTCTCATTTGATTTTTTATTTACTTTTTTTTGTTATTGATGTCATGCAGAGAGATGTTCATACTGAATCCTAGTGTAAGATTATGAAGGATTAGTTGACAGAATGGGGTATGGGGTAATGGGGGGGGGGTTAGGTGTCTTTGAGTGGGTTCACAGGGTCAGAGTAACCTGGGAAAGTCATAAAAATTTGCAAAATTAGTTCAAGACATGAAAATGTCTTGCAATTCCTGTGAAATTATGTGCAATCCTCTGAGTTTCTGTGGCCTGGAAAAATCATGAAATTTCATGTTCATTTTCCAGGCCTGGAAAAGTCATGGAATATTGTAGAAATGACAGAAATCATGGAAAAATCAATTTAGCCCAGATCAGTGTTTTAACTTTTACAAGTCAATAAATTAACTCATTTATTCATCATGGTCATCAGGCCATTGAAGTTTTTGCAAATCCTGGGTATAACTTGGTTTCAAAATGGTCTTATTTAGGTCATGTAGTAGCCATGGAAATGTCATAAAATTTAATTTCTCTTAAGGTGCAAGAACCCCGAGTCCTAAAAATGTCTTTGGTGGTGTCCAAATTTATTGTTGTCTTCATCTCAAATTGAATACTTCCTGCTTCCTGAAAATTATGGGAAAGTTGTTGGAAATATTTATTTGACTCTGTAAAAGTAATTGAATTTAATTCCCTAGAACATGCAGTAACCCTGCTCTGAGGTAAGTTGTTATTGGTTGGGGGGGGGGGGGGGGGTGGTACCAATAAAATTGGAGGATTGTTAATGAACTTGCAGTAGGTGTGTTTGGATCTTAGTAACAATTGCTGTATAATGGACACTAAAATAGATCTTGAGAGATGCACTACGCAGTAAGGTCTGTGCTTGATTTACTTGAGGAAATCAGAATGTCTCACTTTGATTGTAATTTTGTTCACAGTCTATTGATGCTCAAGAACAGCTCATGAAAACCCAAGAGGCATTAGAGGAGAGCGAGAAGAAATTACGCATTTTCAGTCAGAAGGAAGTTAAGGAAGACAGCTTTCACCATGTAAGATATTCTGTTTAAATATATTACTGTATATGTGGGGGAGGGGGCTATTATGGTATATGTGGGGGGATATTATGGCATATGTAGGGGATGTTTATTTTAGTGGCAAAGGGAGAGGAAGTGAATGCAGCATAGGCAGGTGAGGAGGAGGGGGATCCCCTTTGAATTGCTGGAGTAAGAGGAGTTAGATAATTTAATTTTAGTGATTGTGGATCCATTGTCACAGATTCTGCCAGAAACACAAAAAAGGGGGGGGGGATTTATTACTGCTAAACCCCAAGTCCAAATTGATGCTGTCCTAGGCTAAATTTATGAGTGGGTTCAGGGGGACAAAAGCTTGCTTCAAGGCCCCTGTAAGATGCAATTTGAAGGTTTTAAAGGCGATTTATTTGTGTAAGTTCAAACATTGCTGCAAAAATGTTGTCATTTTAAGTAAGAAACCAAGATATTGACAATTTTCTAATTTTTATGGAAATGAAAGGGGGGGGGGGGATTTTACCCACCTTCTTCTGGAAAGGGAGGGACAAATCCCCCCCTTTCCCCCCTCTGATGGAAACCCTGATTGTGGATCCATTTTCTGTGCTCAAAATGAGAATTGCTAGTGGTTACCCACAATTTTGTGCTGCTTTTATAGGCCATTTTTGGAGCTGTTTGGTATGTAGGCTGTCTATAACGGAGATGAATGTCTCTCGACAAAGTTTAGCACTGGCTTTAACAATTTTGTCCAGTAACAATAACTTCAAGGTAGAGGCTACCCAGAGAAACAAATAACTTGGAGCTTAATAAAATTAAAAAATTTAGTTGGTTATGAACACTAAGGTACCAATAAGAAAAACGCAACAAATGATTTCTATACCAGCAAAATTCATCCTTTAGGTAGTCCATTTGAGGCTATATGATAGCCCTAAACTGTTTGCATTTTTTTTATAGTTTTTTTTGAGAGCCAAGTACATGTTCATACAATTTTCTCTTCAAACAGGTGTCAGAAGACCTTCAGAATGAAAACCAGAAGCTCTCTGAAGAAAAGAATAAATTAGAGGTATTATGATTTTCTAATGGACCTAATTTCGTTTGATTATCCTAAAATACAAGTGTAGTAAACCTCAGAATGCTATGCATTATAAAACGAACTCAACATTATTTCTTGAAGAAGCAGATAAGGCTAAAGTAGTTGACAGTTCTAAAGACCAAAAGGTTTATAAAAAAAACTTCTGTGCAAGAATAACTTTGTTTTATTCAAAAGCTGAAAGGGCCAATTCTTTCACCCCATGCTACAATTTTTGGAGTAGTCCACAGAAATTCCCAATTGGCACAGCTGTTTGAATGACAGCTTGTTCAAAAAAGGCAGAGCACCGTAGCTCACTTTATTACATGTCCTGTACATAGTAAGAGTCTTTTGATTACACATTGGGGTCCAGTATTATCAGATTATTAATCTATTATCACAAATTAAAAATATTTATATAGGTAGGACTTGTAGCCTTTCATAGTTTTAGAGTTTTTAATTGGCACAATTTTCTTAAAGGGACTCATTGATATGGATAACTAAATGAGGGTGTTAAAGGGTCAGTACCACCTGACAATGCTTATAGTTAGCATAATAAATCAAGTTTCATATACAGAAAAAGTTACAATGTTGAATTTTGTGGTGTCCTGCCTTCTAACAATTTTCTTTTATTTGAAAAAGATTGTAGTCAAAAATTTTGAAAAATGAATTGAAACATTAAGTATTTACTCTGAAACAATTATGTTTAGGTAAGATGAGGGGATTGTCTAAATTTGACCATATGTAATTTGTATGTGGAGAAAATACTTTTTTTTCATTTACCAATGTGAAAGGTTTGTAAAAATTTGTTGAATTTCATGAAGCAACTCAACGATCTCCTTTCAGCTTCAGCCTTCTGATAGAACTTTGCACATTTTTGTCTGTCATGGTACATGATCGTGTAATTTTCATATTTTGCAGAACATGATGGAAGAGATCCAACTCAAGAAGCAGATACTTGAGAATGAAAAGAATAAATTAGAGGTGAGGGTTATTGTAATGCAAATGTGAACAGTCAATGCATTGTCAAATCTTTTTGGTCCCTTCAGGGGGCCATCAACCTAAATTTCCTTAATCCTTTTGTTTCTGTGCATCATGGGTGGTTGTACAGTACTATCTTGTCTTAATCCTGACTGGCTGGCCACTAAATATTAGGGATTAAAATTGCATATATAAGATAAAATAAGAATTATTGCTGATGGCCATCTTTAAAGGCTGCCAACATGAGGGCTGCTCAGATTGTCCGTAAAGCACAAACATTGAGAATTGTTCCTTAAAAGCTTGAAATGCCCATAAACTATATGAACACTCAAGTAACCCCTAAAAAATATATTTGACCACCAGGTGTGTTGCCAAGGAACAAGGGTGTTCAAATGTGGGGGTTGAGACCCACTGTGATCCAAGCTTGAAAAAATCAATGGTCCAAGAAAAAAGTCCAAAGAAGCAACAAACAAACTTGACTTTATTTGAGGCACAAATATTGCATCTTTTCGCATCTGAAGACCTACAAAACAGATTTTTTTCTTCAAAGGGTCCCCTTCATCCTTTTCACTAAGATCTCTTTCACACATCACATTCCTAAAAACCCTCATATGACAATATCCTTTCTACCTGCTTGTCAACTTCATACCAGAAAACTTTATTCAGAAGGCCATATTTGAATATTGCTCTACTCATAGTTGACTTGGCACAGATTTTTGTAATTATCTTCTGGAGAAAGTATTCAGTTTTGTACTCGGATGGTAAATGTTTCTACTTTTTCACTTTTTACAGAAAGTACTTGAAGACTCTCAGCTTGAAAACCAAAAAACAGATGAAACCAAAACTAAATTAGAGGTAGGTAGGGTAGGGTAATTTTTAAGAGGAAAAACTTTCTATTATAATTTTTTTTCCCTACAGTTTCAAGTACAAGAGCTGAAAGGCAAATTTTTCCAAAATAATTCCCATTTTTTTTTAAATCATGAAAGGAGATACCTTGTTGAATATAATTCGTCAAATATAGACTGTACGATGGAATGGCTGACTGCCTGACTGAAATGATTGAATACAACATGACTTAAACTGTACGAAAGGAGAGTCATACATTATTGTGCAGTGTACTAATTTGTTTTAAGTGAATAAATTTCAACTTTTTACAACTCTGATCAAGAATGTCCTATGAGGATGAGAGTTGAGCTGTTACGATTCATTTTTCATGCTTTTTAATATATGTATTTTTTTATTTTTTTGTCCTAAGGTACACTTTAAATGCAGCATTGGGGAAAGACCAAAAATCTTTGTTTGGACAAAATTGAAAACTCATACACATCTTTCAGCCAAATATTATGGAAGTTAGACCCCCTCAAGCCCCAAACCCAAAATGTCTTTAATGAGCACACTTTTGACATCACTTTACCCAAACAACTGACAATTCTTATGTATCTGAACCATCAAACTTTTCTAAACCTCAAAGTGGTCATTTCATAAGCATTTCTAAAAAAATGGTAAAGCCTTCTTTCTCCCTTAAGAAGTAACATCCTAAATTTAAAAGGTCAAATGTGTTGGCTGTATTAAATTACATACCAGCAAGCTGTGCCAAAGCTTTGCTAGTGGCATCCAGAATGTTGCATAATTTTGTAAACAATAGGTCTGCTGTTCAGTGTTGGTACGATCAAAGATAAGGTTACAGTGATTATCATGCATGATAGCAGGAGGATTTTGCTGGAGTTAAATAGCCTGCAGAGACAAGTTGCATACACCAGAGTTGGCTATAGAACAAATTGGGTGGTTCACTACAAATCTTAAAGGAATATTTCTGTCACATTTAGACTTCATGAATACAAAATTCTTTCTTTAGCTTTTGTCCAAGATTAGAATTGTGAAAAGTTTTATTGAAGGAAAAGGCCCACAAAGAATCGCACCCTGTTTTATTCTTGCTCAAGGGAAAATGCAGTCACTGCTTTTTGGCTTAGCGAAGTAGTATATTCTATTTTATGAATGGCTCTTGAGAATCATGTGACAGAATTCTGTTTTTGAATTGTGAAGTTAATGAGAAGGAAGCCTTTTGTTTATCTAAAATATACAATGTTTAAGTCCTATGATATTAAAAATTCTTGACACAGAAAAAAAGAAATGTATGTGATTCAACTGTTGGTACATATTTAGTTGTTTAGCTTGCTAGCTACTAAGTTACATAGATTTAATGCCATGCCAAGACCAATAGGTTTTAAGGGTTAACTATGTATGAAGGGTAAGTGAAAATGGTTTCAAACATGGTTTTATGTCAATTTTGCTTTCAAATACTACTCAAATACAGTGCAAGTCCTACCCTTTAGCTTGCTTTTTACAGCAAGCAAGAAATACCCTGGGCACATTCTATAACCCCAGCCCACAGGGGCAAATTGAGTTTTGAGTGACTGTCTATACCCCTGTTAGGCTATGGTGTAACATGTCTTCTTTAATTTTTCTTGTGAAAGCTGTAGTTTCATGGTAATTGTTCTTGTAATTTTTTTACCCTTTTTGTTGATATCTTCAGAAAATGCTTGCAGATGTTCAACTTGAAAACAAGACACTTGAAGGCGACAAGAAGAATTTAGAGGTAAAAAGTCCTCGTCTTATATCACATTGTAATGCTGTGTTCACACTACAACCAATTCGGATCGGTTCTGATTAAATTTTTGTGAGCTTTTTTTAACACCATCTCCATCTCTGGTCAGAACGAGTCAAAAATTTGTCAGTCTGTTTACTGTAAATGTCCGAGTTGTGAAAATTAAATTAAATGTATGCTAATTGTTTTGTGATCTCACATCAGTAGACTGATTTTATCAGACTACACTGTCTGATAATAAATGTGTTGGTGTGAGGTCACCAAAAAATCAGTTGGCCACTTATTTTCATAAATATGAGATGTAAACCATATATTTACACTGCGTGACAAATTTTTGGCTCTTTCCGAGAAGATTTTGGAGAAGATTTTATGGAAAACCCCCCAAAATCAGATCAGAATCCAATCTGAATTCTCTGCAGGGTGATGGCAGCTTAATTGAAAAACAGATGCAACTTGTTTACGATCACCAAATATCTTTTTAACAAAACCAAATTTAGATATACTGGCCTTTTTTACTTTCCACTTAGGAAGACAGAGGGAGCAAGGAAGGGGGAAGGGAAAGTTCTTTGATAGAGAAAAGACCTAACATCACAAATTGTTTGTAGAGGACAGTGATCTTATATTCAATTGTGCATAATGCTGTTTACATCTTCAGACAGATCAGAAATATGTCTTATCTCCTGCCAACTTTCATGTCTATTGATCCAGTTTAAAACCTCTCCTGTACTGAGTAATGGTGGGTGATAAGTTTTCTAAGGTTATAAGGTCAAATTTTTTATGGCATTCTTATTCTTCAGTCTAGGCTAGGGTTGGCTTATATTGGCTATAATTTATGTTTGCCCTTTGCCAAATTTTCCACATTGTTGTTCTTTAAAAGTTTGGACTTGATGTATGCAGGGTTCATGTTCATTATCATTTTTGCAGAATATCCTTGAGGATCTTCAGCTTGAGAACCAGAAGCATGTTGATGAAAAGAATTCCTTAGAGGTAGGAGTAATTTTGTAAAGGATAAACTTGCCATAAATGATCTATACATAAGTTCAGGTACAATCAGTTCTGCTGTATAAATTATACCAGCCTGAAATTATATTTTTTAAGAAAATTTTAGGGATCTGGTGTTATGATCTGCACAAGAGATTATTCCCTGAGCTAAGCTAACTAATGCAAGAGTCTTTCTCTATTTTAGTCTGGATTTGTCAAATCTTTACTCAATTTGTTAGCCTCAATTTGAAAATTGTTTACACCTGAAAATTTCCTACAAAGTCATAACCTTTAAATAAAGTTGTATACTCCATAAGCTGTACTATATTATATAATTTCCTAAGTGGTACAGTTCCAGGACAACTTCCGTGGAAAATACCCGCTTTCATTCCTTAACCCCCCCTCTTTTTTTCTGGTAACATTTTCCATATGAATTTAACAGTTACTAAACCTGCCATTTTCTTATGCAACAACTAGATTTCCAGACTGAGCAATTCCAGATTTTGAGAGATTCTTTGTAGAGTAAATTTAAAGAGTAAAATTTGTCTGGAGGGAATCTTTCAGGTGGAAATTGGACTAGAGAAATCTTTTGGGTGGTAGTGACACTAAAAAAATATTTATTTCTGTTGAAAAAAAAAAAACTCTATAGAGAAAACTCACACTTGCATTTGATTCTGTTTAATTTTTAAGTTGTCACAAATTTTACTGGTCTCATTAAATATTAATATTCTTTGATAATAAGACAATGAATGCATTGTTTTATTTTTTCATTTTCTGCAGAAGAAGCAAGATGATCTCCAGCATGCAAACCAAACCCTTGAGGAAACAAAGGATAAGTTAGAGGTAGGATAAGTTTAAGTTTGAGAAACCTTAAATTTGATGTACATTTTTTTGATAATGGTACTTAAGGAACTATTTATCCCATGGCATTTTTGCTTGAGTCTGTTGCATGACTCACACCCATGTGTCAATCAGCTTCATTGTCACTTAATTGCTTTGTAATTCCTCAGGAGATATGGATGAAACTGTAGGCATTCTTTCTTGCAATGTTGTTAGACCTGAAGAAATCTACACTTGGCACTTGTCTGTTCTTACCTACCTGATTGGTCAGGTAGTTGGTGTCTTCCTTGCAATGTTGCATGAAATTTGAAACATGCTTCTTGGCTCACGTAAAGTCGCAAGGGGCAAGAAACTATGCAGATTGCAGTTTACACAGTGTATTATAGACAAGCATAGGACTGGTGCAACAGACACATACAAAAGTTTCCACAGTTTTGTTCTTTTAAATATGCATGGTACATTTCTAAATGTTTTTCACTTTCTGCAGAATATTCTTGAAGAGGTTCAACTTGAAAACCAGAAGCTTGTTGATGAAAAGAATACATTAGAGGTAGGGTTTTTGTTGCTGTGGGCACACTTGCCATAACCCAGGCAGCAAACCCATTTGGATAATCTCACCCAAGATTCATTAGGACCCATATGCCTAAAGGATGTTATGTATTTACCCAGATTTTACCCACATATCAGTTGCCACAATGGGTCTCATAACTTTCCCATATCCAATGGAGTAGGAAAAGTAAGCCAGTGAGCCACAACCTGATAAAAGGCTGTGGCTGGCCATACTTTAGACCATTTGGTTAGAAACTAAATGGTCGAAAAGGGCTCAAAATAAGAATCGAAAGAAAGGGCATAGTCAAAATAGTCGAAAGAAAGGGCATAGTCAAAATGAGCAAAATCGCTATCGGTCTATGTTATTGCGATGGGACATTTTTGAGGGGCACCGCAGCCATCAGGAAGGGCACGATAGCCATGGCTATTGGTGCTGCTGGTTATTGTGAGCCTTGGTAGAACCTCATTATTTTATTAAATAACCCATATGAGCCCCTCATTAATCCTGGGTGCAAAAGGATAGGGTTCCCCTACGTTGGTGGGGCCCATTTTTCATTTATACCCAATGCTTTGATTTAATAAGATGGGAAAGAAATAAAATTTCACTTGTAAATAACCACAGCACAACATCACAACCTCAAGTCAAATGAAGTAGCCCATAGTGTAGCATGAGTGTGTCATTTATGATTGAGAGGTTTCTGAGGATAGTGCTCAGTTACATGACCAAATGGACCGATAGGAGTTTAGGATAATTACCAAGTAATCAGTTCTGATTTTCAATTTACCTGATGACAGAATTTTTCTTTTAAGAATGATGTTGTAGGTTGTGTTCTGTTCTTTGTAAGAAATATTACACAAACAAAACTGATCCTTCAGTCTTAAGCCAGGGTCATCTGTCATGACTACTAGTAACACCAAGCGACATAAGATACCACATCGGCAGTGCCGGCAACTCCACTACTTGAACTGCATCATGTTATAAGCCATTGACCAGCTGAAGCATGTTCAGTCGTAGGGGATGCAGTCAATGCACCAGACATGTCTATGATTTATGCAAATTTTTGTGAGGGAGAATTGCAGTTAGTCATGGTGATGTTATTCAGGCTTTAGGCAAGATTAGGCAGATATATCTCAATTTTAATGTAATCTATTGATATTTCAAAATCATTGGATTTTTTATCTTTTTACAGAAGACGCTTGGAGACATTCAGCTTGAATTCCAGACACTGGCAGATGCAAAGAATAAATTAGAGGTAGAGATTAATTAGAAAGTAAAGCAATTCAAAATTTGATACTAAGTAGAAGCTGAATAAACTAATGGTTATTAACTTTTAAATAATCAAATAATTTACAATATAGAATAGAGTTGTGTTCTTTATGACAGACTGCATGGTCAAGTGGTTAGAGCATACAACTTGCAGCCAGGAAGTCTGGAGCTCAAGTTTTGGCGGGGTCATACTAAAAACTTAAGACTTAAGACATAAAAAATGGGACCTATTGTCATTGTGCTTGGTGCTCAGCTTAAGCAATGGAGTATGGAAAACAAGCCACTGAGCCAAAACTGGAAAAAGCTGTTGCCAGTCCAACTTCAGTTAATTAGTTAGATGGTGTTTTACAGCCCAGTTTCCAACCTCTTGGTTCAAGTCAAGGCAGCCACAGCCTTTTTTCCAGTTGTGGCTCACTGGCTTATTTTTCTGCACTCCGTTGCTTATGCAGAGCATTAGGCACAATGGCAGAAGATTCAATTTTTAGAGTCTTTGGTATGACTCGACCTGGGAATAGAACCCAGACCTTCCGCGTGAGAGGCTGATGCTCTTACCGTTAGACCAAAAGCTACAACTGTAACCAATTGGTTACAAACTGGACCGTAAAATCTCATTTAACTAACTTTATGAAAAATGATATTCCATAAAGAAAACTCATTTGTAAGTCTTTCCTGGTGAAGGTTACGTTGCACATGTATTTTTCAATTTTGTTTGACAAAACTTCTATGTTTTTTCAAAATACAATACACATGAACATGACTGTATCAATTCTACCCTTTGTAGAAGCTGCTTGAAGAGTTTCAGCTTGAGAACCAGAAACTTGAGGATGCAAAGACTAAATTAGAGGTAAGGATAATTTTAAAATGTTCATACTTCAATAACAATGATCAACAAGAAGCTGATCAACCTCAAAGTAGCTATAAACTCTGTGTGTGTTCCAATTACTTTGCACATGATACTGAATAATTTGTAGTGGTTTATGCTCTATAGACGAATCCGGACAGGTTGTGATGGTCTGATTTTAGTGGGCCATTACTGGGGTCCATCACCTTTAATCTTTAAATTTCCTTCCTTACCTGTTCCACAGATGGTTGTACACTGAAGTGTATCTTGATTTTCTCAACTTTTACTGAATATGAGGATTTGAAATTCACGTACACAATAAATGAAGACAATTAAAGGCTGATGGACCCCACTAATGGCTGCCTACAGTAACTAAAAACAAGCACTAATCGGATTCTTCTATACAAGAAAACATTTCATGAAGAAAAATTGGCTTTTGATTCATTCTTCATTCAAGTTTAAGTTGCACAGATTGTTTCCTATTCGTTTGATAAAAAAAGAACATTCCATGAATGAAGTTTGTTTTATGCAAATTAGTATGTTCTATACAAGAAAACATTCTATGAAGAAAATTTGTTTTTGAGTCATTCTTCATTTGGAATCAAGCTTTACAGATTTTTGTAAATACATTCTATAAATTTGTGGTTTTTTGCTCTTAAATGGGACATATTTGTGAAATGTTTTGCTCTTTGCAGGAGGTGCTTGAAGACTTTCAGCTTGAGAACCAGAAACTTGAGGAGGCAAAGAGTAAATTAGAGGTAGGAATGATTTTAGAAAGGATTCACTCTCAATCAGTGATGATTAAGGGGATAACCAATCTTAATATAGGACTGTATCAATTGTGTTAATTCTTACTTTATAAAGTGGATACACTGCATTATTGATCACACAAGGACTAAAATTATTTTGACCCATCCAACTTACCATTAAAGAGATACTAATTTCTGTACTGGGTAAAAAGGAGAAAATAGGGCAAAACTGATACAGCAGTGTTTTCCCCTTAATTTTAGGTCATGTTTTCTCTGAAGAGGTATGATAAAAAGCTGCAAATTTTTAATACATGGTATGAAGAAAGAATTCTTCCTCCTACAAAAATTAGTTTTAGATGTAAGAAACAAAGGATTGTGCAATGAGGAAAACTTATTCTTTAGTCATTCTTTGATGGGGTCCATGTTGATCATATCCTTTCCAATTCATTTGAACAAAGTATGTTTTTTTTTTTTTTTGCTTCATAATGATACATTTCCATGTAATGTTAACTTTATTGTAGAAGGTGCTTGAAGACTTCCAGCTTGAAAACCAGCAACTTGAGGATGCAAAGAGTAAACTAGAGGTAGGGATAATTTTAGAAAGGATACCTTTCAAAAACAATGTGAGCTATCAATGGGAAGCTGAATAAACTTCAAAATTACCTACTGTATACATGGAAGGACTTTCTCAGGAGTTGTACTTCCAAGCATCAAGTTAGCATCTTCATATTTGTCAACCATTGCATTTTAGCAAAATTATTCCATATTCTGAGGTTCAAACTTCATAAAAAAAATCAGAATGTTCCACTTTTCTCACTTAAGGCTTGTGCACACTGGACACATTACAGGACACATGTCACAACATGTTGCCAACCTAACTGGATACAAATATTTTGCCCCTGTGTACACTGGACACATGTCGCAGACTCATGTTGCAGCTTGTGTCTACCCTGTACATAATGTCAACATTTTTACACACAAGGTGTTTTGGTAACATGTGTCCTGAAATGTGTCCAGTTTACACAGTATTAAAGCTAGTAGGCTAATACTAGTGATCAGAAAAATGTAAAAAAAAAAACAATTTGGCAAAAGGGCATCACCCCAGACAGTTACAATTCTCCCAACCTACTCACTTAAGCCCCCCCCCAACTGGATCGACTGCATGGTCAAGTGGTTAGAGTCCTGGCTGGGTCATACCGGAGACATACTGCTGTTGTGCTTGGTGCACAGCATAAGTAATGGAGTTGGGAAAACAAGCCAGTGAGCAGCAACTGGAAAAAAAGGTCGTGGTTGGCTCAGCTAGAACCAATTGGTTGGAAACTGGGCTGTAAAACTCCATGCAACTAACTAACTAACTAGTTAACCCTCCCACAACCACTTAGAACTCATCCTCATCCAGACACAATCTCAGCTTATTGTTTCAGGGTGATTTTTTAAGTCCTAATGTTTAATCAGAACACTCTCAATACAGTGCATGCTGTGTTACAGGAGCTACTCAGCATTTCTTGAATTTGATGTCAATCAAAGAGCTGTGGCAATTAAAAATTAATGTAGACTCCTACAAAAATTGTAGTTTGGGGAGGGAAGTGGCTGCCCTTAATATGTTCTCTACAAGAAATTACACCATGAAGATATTCAGTCATGAATCTTTCTCTGTTAGAGGTCAAGTTGTACTGATATTTTTCAATTAATTTGACAATTGTTTGTAAGGTTTACTATTTTGATGGTACAAGGTCATGTAATTTTCACTTTTTCAGAAAATACTTGAAGACCGTCAGTGTGAGGATGAGAAACTTGACGATGCAAAGAGTAAATTAGAGGTAGGGGTTATTTTAGAAAGAACATACATTACAACAATGATCAGGGGAAGTTCAGGGTTTGTACAGGTCCTGGAAATCTTGGCAAATCAGCAAAAACTGAAATTAGAATTTCCATGCCTAGAAAGTCTGGAAAAAAACCCAATTTTTTCAAGAGATCTTAGAAAGTTGGGGAATGTTTGGAAGTGGACTTAATGTTCCGATTTTCTCACTGTTTGGATACATTACATTGTGGAGGAAAAAGATGGAAATAGGGGATCTGACTTTGTTTTGAAGATCCTGGAAATATCAGTCAAGGTCCTTGGAAGTCATGGAAAAGTCATGGAATTTAGTCATTTTGAATTTAGTAGGAGGAACCCTGGAAGGTGATAAACCTTACAATAGCTGTACACTATATGAACATTTTACTCTGCATTTTAAACCAATTTTGTTATGTCCTTCACAAAGTAATATAATGCAAGGAAACACAACCTTGAATCTTTTTACTGCCAATGTGCGTGATGCTTGGCATAAGCAATGGAGTAGGGAACATAAGCCAGTGAGCTACGACTGGAAAAAAAGTGGTGGCCGGTTATACTTGAATTAATAGGTTGGAAACTGGGCCGTAAAACTCCGTCTCACTATTAACTAACTAACTTGAATCTTTCTCTCTTGAAAATCTACACAGATCATTTTTAATTTTGATGATGTAAATATAGGAATGTTTGTCTTTTTTATGTAACAACATGATATTGCTTTTTTTTTGTTTTTGTTTGGCAGAAGACATGTGATGACCTTCAACTGGAGAAACAGAAGATCGTAGAGGAAAAGAATAAATTAGAGGTAGGAATATAGAAATGGATGGTTCCCATCTGGCCTTGTCTATTTTTAAAAATGTACTGTAGCAGCAGTTTCTATAGAAATTTTGTTTCTAAAAATTTCATGAGCAAAAATCAAATTTTTGGTTATTGCAAGTTTTGATAGAAAAGTGCAACAAAACTAGTTTTTCTTTATTTAGTCACATCTTTTAAATCCTGTATTGACCCCTACAATTATGTTTCTTAGGCAAATCATGGCCTTAATCATTAGAATTTTTATTTTTCTGGCTATCAGGGCTCGATTTTCATGGTTGTCCGATTGTATGGGACAACTAAAATTTCATTCGGACAACCAAAAGTTTAAGGTTGGTTGTCCGTTGGACAACCATTTTTCTCTCAGATTGAAGAATTATAAAGCTGACTGATAAACTCTTTCAACTTTTTTTGTCTACCATGTTTCAGACTTAAAGTGCTTCTGTCTCTCAAACATCCTAGCTTTTTCTTAAAGACCAATAATACATGAACACAACTACTGATTTGTAATTGTGTGCAAAGTGTTTCGGACACCCAAATTTCATTGTGGACAACCAAAACTAGTGAAATGGTTGCCAAAAGGACAGCCATAAATTTTCCTGAAAATCGAGGCCTGGGCTTGCCAGTACATGAACATAAAATCCCAGATTACCAAGGATTTACAGACATTTTGGATTGGTACAGCTCTTTGATTGACATCAATTTAAAAAATGTAGAGTAAATCATATTACATGTGTAGCATTCGCTGAAAGGATTCGGATTAGACTCTATGGTCTTGTTTACTCACCAATGTATGAAGTTATGAACGTAAGCAATATACTGGGATTGCGTCTGCATGAGAATGAGTTTTAGACAGTCATGGAAGGGGCTGGAGTAAGTAGGTTTGGAGAATTGGTACTGTTTGGGGAAATGAATTAAATGCCTCTAACAATATCAAGTTATCCAGAGTTATAACTCTTACAGCAGTGTGAACCTTTCTCAAGAAATTTCTCAGTTATTATGTCCTGTAGGGATATTTCTGAAGGGGACATTGTGTAAAATCCTTGAAAAACTTTAATAACTTCAAACTACCTGAACACTGAAGGAAACATAAATTAAACTTAAAGAAATGATGAATACTTACTTTTAATATAGTGCTATTAATTTATTAGTTGTAAAAAAGAGCTTCATGACCGGAATGCAACTGCCAGTCTTCTTGATTTAAATTTCATTAGCACAAACCTTTTTTACACCTTCCAAGGAAAAGTTTTAACAATTTCTATGTAAATTTCATATCTTGCAGAACATGCTTGAAGCCCTTCAAAGTGAGAATCAGAGGCTTGAAGGTGAAAAGAGTAAAACAGAGGTAGGTAGCAGTTGATAAATGGGTATAGTTAGAGTAAAAAGAAATCCTCAAAAAAAAAAAAAAGACTCTTGCAACATCAACTCATAATGTCCACATTGAGATCAAACCATTGTGGCACCATCTTCCCAGCAAGGTTGTGGCTTGTGTGCGGGTGCTGGGGAGCTACACCCGGCAGGCTGTCACTCAGTATTCCCTCCCCAAGACTCTGGCAAATACACCTCTCCTGGGTCACCACAAATCTTCCTAATGAGACCTTTAAGGAGCCCAAAATTTACCCCTTGAAGTACAGTGAGGTTAAATGTAAAATAAGTGGCTGAAAATTAGGGTTAATGCCATCCATAGGGGGTAGGGTGAGGCACTTTAACCAGATCAAACAAGTACCATGCATTCTGGTTTTGCTAGCAACAACCCTGTTTCCCAGTCAGCTTTGCATTCATGTTTGATTAGTATATAAATTATTTGAAGTGTTATAAGTGAAATGAAATTTGGTCACAATTTTTAGGGTCATACTTTTTGCCAAACCTTTGGGGTGCTTAACTTAATAATGAACTTCATTCACAAATTTACTTATTCCATATAAATTCACTTACCTCTGCTAAGTTGGTAAGTGTTTAGTGCTACCTTCTGAGGTAGGGATCCATGCAAAGCTCAATTAAAAGAGTAGTTGAGGACCAAATTTGTTGGTCATGATTCGGTTTGATATGTTACAGAAGAACATATTCTACTCATTCTGGGGAAGTTTTCATTTATTTGCCATGAATGGTTCTCCATACTTTAGCAATTGAAGTTGACATACTTTCTACATAGGCTGGACTTGAAGCAAGCATAGGTGGTGTCTTGGATTCGAATTGATGTCCAGTGTTTTGTTTCCTTTCAAATTTGCCACCAATTTTATTCAAGTAAACTTTGATATAATGATACCATAGTTGCATCCTGAGCAATGAAATTTTCAAAACTTTATATGCCTAAGGCAAAAGATAGCACCCCTAAAGAATTCCAGGTCAAACTAATAGGATGAAAAATAAAGAAAAACAAAACATTGGCATGTGAGTTCATGATATCACACACGCTTGCTCTAAGTTCATATTTTGTAGGAAATGTGTTAACTTTTTGCTGATATCTAGAGAATCAAACGTTGGAAATTTTTTGCTTTTAAATATTTCCAGGTATTAAAGTGGCAGTTATCTTTGTTTTTGTCATTTTCTGATGTTTGCTCTTTGAAATAACTCTCTGACAAGTGCTGGCCTATACTGGCACAAAAGCTTCAATTGTGCAATCGCCTGTAGAGATCTGTATACTTTCACTTGACATTTTGAGTAGCCTTTGTTGCATGAATTTTCTGCAAAATCTGCAAAGTCTTAAAAAAAAATGACTGATTTACTAATTTGCTTGTCTTGGCATCCCAATTTTCTCAGCATGCTGTGGAAAAAATAATTGCTTGAAAATTTAGTAACGTCCAAAAGTAACATGGTATGTAAATGTGGTTTGTAATATGATGAAATGTTACCCTGATTTTGCTTAAACTTTCATATTTGTCACAGAATATCCTAATAATAAAATAAAATTTTATTTACACCCACCACAGGCTAAGTTAAAAGAACTGGAGAAATCAGCAACCGCCAAAGTTAAAATGTTAGCTGAACATGCAAAGAAAGCATCGGCTACGATTGCAAAACACATGGAAAACCACGAAAGAGCTGAAAGCCAATTAAAAGAGGAGAAATCAAAATGTCAAAAACTTGAAGAAAAATTGATGTCATTGGTTAGTTGAAAGTTACCTATCTGCATCATTTACATAAAACTAATTAAATGTTTTAAACGTGGACAGGTAAATCATTCTTGACACTTGTGAGTCCACCCAATGTTGCTAAGACCAATTATCCTAAGGTTGGATGTTCAGGAGGTCGGATGTTCTTGGTGTTCAATGTTCCCAGTTGTTCATATTATTTGAATGGTTGTTGATGACTATGAGGTTCATTATTCCCAAGATTTGATGTTCTAGAGGTTCTTTGTTCCGAACATAAGGTAGACCCCAAGGGCGATGGTTATGTGAAGTGGTGATGGTTATGTGAAGTAACAGTTTTTTTTTTTGGGACTAGCTCCTTCCCGAAGCAAAACTCTTACAGGATTGTTTAATTTCTCTCTTTGGTTTTTTGTGAAGGAGGTGAGGAGGTGAGGAGGTGAGGGAACAAAAGAACTATTTCTCTTCTTTTTTACCTCAACACAACAACAATAAACTAACCTTTTTAAAAAGTACTACAATTTACAGTTTTATGGAAAATATGCTATAATTTCATTCTGAAATTAAAGCAAAGCTTATGGACAAGTCGAATAAAAGAAAGGGGACTTGAAGTAGTATAGAATTACAGTTTTGTGGGATGCAAGCTTTTGTAAGGCATAAATTTCAAAACTCTTGGAGAAACAATTCAATGATAAAACCGTTTTTGGTTTACTTCTTGGTAGAAACAATCCTCTTCAAGCTTACAATCATCACAGAAGGAACAATCAGGCCAAGTCGTACCAGAGGTGGAGGAGATTCGCAGGTTACACCTAGAAGCGGAGAAGGCCAAGCAAGGACTAGAGGTACAATGAATCAGACAAAAAATTTGAGTTTTAGACTGATTATGTTATAATCAGTAATTATTGATTAATTTAAAAGAAGGGTTAAAGGTCATATCAAGTTTTGATATGTTAGAGGGGTACTTATTCTAAGCATTTTGGTGAAATTTTTACTGAAATCCAATCTGTGGTTCTCAAGATATGAGCAAGTAAAGTTGTCACATTTTCAACAAACAGTAAACTTGGAAGCAAGCATATATGACATCATATCCCCAAATTAATGGACAGTCTTTTGTTTTTCTTTAAAATTTACAACCTATTTTCTCCTCAACAGTCCCATATTATCAAAATGTGATTGCATAAGTGGCATGTAAACTTTTCAAACTTTGCAATCCTCATGGGGAGGTCCTACTCCTATTAACATCAAGGTCAACACAACAGTCTGAAAAAACAAAGGGGAACAAAGCATTCCTTGTCAATGTGAGGAAATGATATAATCTCTGCTGCCCTCAATCTCACTTTGGAACACAAATCTAGTAACTTCATTTGCTGATATCTCGAGAAATACATGTCCGATTTGAAGGGAAATTTCACCACAATGTGTAGATTTAGTTCTTTCACATGTTTGCTTAAACATTCCCTTTGCCGATTGGTCCTGTGCAGATTACCAATTACTGATGGAGGAAGGTCCCATGTTTGTTGCTATTGTACGCCTCTTGCTTTGTGCATATCGTATTACCATAAACGTGCTGAGGTTGCAAAATAGTGGAAGAGTTCTGTTAGTTTAACGAACAGGATATCATTTTTGTAGGCCATTTATTATCACTTTAAAAATGAAGTTATAAAATGAATCAACCATAAATTCAATAGGATTGCTCGCACTAGATGTCACATACCCACTGATTAATTAGTTCATAGATGATTGGTTGGACACTGAACAATTTTTTGAAGTTTTTTAAATTTAAAGCACAAAGGCTTTTGTTCTGTTAGATTTTTGTTACAGTTTTCATGCATTTGGAAAATGGGAAAAGTCTGAAATGTTATTATGATGTTTGAAATCCTAACCTTGATTCTAGGGGTGTTTGGTTTGAAAAAAATTCCTTATGGTCATGAAGTTTGAATTACACATGGGATTGTTCTGACTATGTTTTGTTTGTGCTGGTTAAACTCTTGAAGGCTAAGACCATTCTGCATGAAATTTTAGTGCTGGATATTTCCATTGTAGTCTTTAAAAAAGTCTGAAAAAGCCTTGAATTTCAGTGCTTCAAAGGTGTACAGAGTTCAAAATTAGGTTAAATAGAACATCAACTTGAGGAGTGATGAAAATGTCTGCAGGTGCAGGTAGTGGAAAAGAAACATGGTCAAAAGTTAGACATCAAACATTCTCTGAAAAAATGTTCTAATTAATTGTAGGTTTTACTAGTCTGCATGCTTGTTAAACAGTTTTGGCATTCATATGCCCTAGTCACACCTATCAGGGATATCAGATCTGATACAATACAATTTTAGCATAAAAATAGTTCCCATAAAATTTTTTCAGGCCAGATTGGTGATTGCTATAGAGTGGACAATATATTCAAATTCTACCTTAATGTTTTGATTCTGAAATTGTGATTATATCTTTAACAGCTAAGATAAAAATTGTAACATTTTAACTTTTTTTTTGTAAGTAATGGATATGAAATCACTAATTATAGTAATGATAAACATTGCCATGTGGTATTACCCTTCATCACCAGGCCTTGAATTTTGAGGCATACAAGTGTGATCCCACCATCACCTGCCTCAAATCATTGTGAGGAGTGTGATTTTTAGCATACCTAGAGGAAGAATGGAAGCTCATTTAATTATATTAAAATTAAATAAAACCTCATACCTACGACACTCTTTAATTTCTGGAGGAATGTGATAAATAGCACACCTGGAAAATCTAAAACTCAATGCCTGCAACAAACGTTCTTGTGAAAAGGTAGGGTTAAGTCTAAAATTTTTAGAATATTCATTTTAAAGATTGCAAAATGAATCTTACTTATCCCATTGTTTCATTGCTGGGATATTAAATGTTGAAACTTATTCACTTAAACCATGAGTGCATTGTGTCATTTTGGGAACAAAAAAACATTGTGAAAGTAAAACTAATCTGCAAAATAGCTGGACTCAAGTTTCACAAGCATTTTTTTAAACTCCATGAGGCATAAGACAAATTAGCCTTCAAGATCATTTGCATTAAAAGGTAATACTGAACAGATTAACATTGTCTTCCACTTTAAATTAAGGTCTGAAGGGATATTTGGGGTCATGTGAAGTCCAAATTTGGAAACCATGTTGTCAAGGTTTTAACATTTAACATGTTTTTAATCCAATACAGCTAAAATTGAAACAATATGAAGAAGCAGCCAACAGCAAACTGAAACTTTTAGCTGGTCATGCTAAGAAAGCATCAGACACAATAGCAAAACAAGAAACTGAACTAGAAGAAGAAAAAGCAAAGTGCAAACAGCTTGAGGAGGAGTTGATGTCACTAGTAAGTTTAAAGGGAAGGTTTAAGCAAAAATTTAATTTTCATATGTGAAAGAGGAACCAAATCTACACAGTGTGGTGAAAGTTACATTCAAATCGGACGTGTATTTCTTGAGATATTGGAAAATGAAGTCAGGAGATTTGTGTTCAAAAGTGAATTTGAGGGCATCAGAGCTTTTATCACTTCCTCACATTGACAAGGAATGCTTTGTTTCACTTTGTTTTATCAGACTGTTTTGGTGACCTTAAAGTTGATAGGAATAGGACCTCCCTGTGGGGGATGCAAAGTTTGTAAAGTTCTCATGCCACTTATGCAATCACATTTTTATAATGTATGATTGTTGAGGAGAAAATCAAGTCTGAAGTTTAGAGATAAAAACAAAAGACTGTGCTCTTATGTGGGGATGTGATGTTACATGTGCTTGCTTCAAGTTCACTTTTTGTTGAAAATGTGACAACTTTACATGCTCATATCTTGAGAACCACACATCCAATTTCAATGCAAATTTCACCAAAATGCTTAGAATGAGTAACCCTCTAACATACTAAATCCTGTTGTGACCTTAAACCCTTCTTTTAAGAAATGCACATGTCATTCTTCACCAGAAGCCAAGCAGTTCATGGAAATGCAGGATATATTTTTGTTGTTAGGTAGTGGAACAGAGTTTTATTTTTCAGTTTCTAACCAATTGGTTGAAATCACTCTGTGTGAAGGCAGGCAAGGAATCTATGTGATGATGATGTTGTTTGTATGTGTGTGTGTGTGGCTTTGTCTTTGTCTAAAACTGAGGACCAAAACAGTAGACTTCCAGGTCAAAGTTCACTCCACAGAGCTACAAATGATTCCTCCTTGTGTTATGGTTGGATTAAGAAATAATGAAGTCACCAAATTTTTATGTAACTCAAATTTTGGAACACATGTTGAAGGTGCAGGATTGGTTTGTTTATGTGAATGATTTGACCGATGTGGGCATGTGCAAAGCCACCAAAACCAATTATTGTACTTGCTTATTCAAAATGTATCTTAATTTTAGTCAACAAAAATTCAAATTTTGTGGATTGAATCTTTTGTGCCTTCCATTTGAATAGACAGTGTAAAGAACTTGACATAAATACAAGTATTTGTTTTTCTTCCAGAAATCTCTTTCTGAAAGTCAGTCATCTTTTAACAAATCATCCAAAGCTGTTTCCGATGAAGTGGAAAAGATAAGGACCAGCCTTGTACAGGAACAGAAGCTCCATGCTGAAACTAAGAAGATGAAACAAGAATTACAGGTTGGTGTCTTTGTTACAGTATAGACAAATCCAGACAGCAAGTGATGTTCTGAATAGTCGACCATAACTGGGGTCTATCACCTTTCATCTTTCAATTTCCTTGCTTACCTGTATTATCATGGATGGTTGTACACTGAAATGCTTCTGATTCCCTAAATTTCACTGTGTATGAGGGTTTGAAATTGCATTTTGACAATAGATAAAGACAAATTTAGGGCTACTGGACCTCACTAATGGTGACAACAGTCACTATGCAAAAGCACTGCTCAGATTTGTCTATAGTTTGACTGGGTTCTTATAGGTCAACCTGGAAATATATGCAAGTTTGCACTTGCAAGACCTTGGTCCTAAAGGTCATGGAAAAGCATCAATTTGCTATAAAGGTCATGGAAAATCATGGAGTTTTACTCTTGCATTTTCTAGGCCTTGAAAGTAGTGGAAAGTGGACTTGCTTCAAAGTGTCATGGAATGTCATATATTTTCAAATTGTTTGAAAATTTCTGTGCTTGACCTTCAATAATTGTAGATGAACTTCTGTCCTTAAAAATCAGAAAGGACCTTGCTCCTCTTGTAAGATCTTGGAAAAGTGATGGAACACTTATTGTTAAGGTCATGGAAAGTCATGAAATACTTATTGCAAAGGTCATGGAGAGTCATGGAATTATACATTTAAGAAAGTGCAAGAACCTGATGTAGGAAACCATATTTTGTCCATCCACTAGGTACACGACATTTACACTTGAATTTAATCTCTTTCGAACTGCTTTTCACACCAGTTCCTATTTACTTACATGCTCAGAAGAATACAGACATATTGTTCAAATTTTTGCAGTTTGTAAAGAGAATGTAACGATTTTCAATTTTTCCTTTCTAAGGCAAAAGTCTCTGAGCTGGAATCATCACTTAAGACCAAATCACTACAGCCCACAGAACAGAGGGAACCAAAGGTATTTTCTTTTACATATGCTATAAATGCAAATACAGCAATTGATTGCCTGACTTTTGTATTGATATTTCTTGATTAGCAGTGTGATCTTAATAGCATGTACACCTGATTTTCAAATCCTTTGTTATAAACCAAATTTGGTTGCCAAGAAATTTTCCAATTTTCCTGAGAGCATGCCAAATGTCCATATAAATTTTTTTTACTTTTGGTCGTGGACAAAAGTCAATATTGCTTTTACCTGGGCAAGGATAGAACTCCCATTTAGGTTGCTAAATTCCATTGCTTCAAATGCCATCCCTTTTATCCACTTGACCACTCCTGTTTCTTTCTAGTAATCATGACTTCAATTCACAAGTTATATTTAAGATTTTGTCTTCCACTTTTACCTCAGCAAGTTACATGCACATGATTTTACTTTTTTTCCAGGAAACATCTCTTACTGTTCAAAACCCATCATCTTTATCCAAAGAGGAACTTGTTGATGCGTAAGTAGAGAAGTGATTCATCATTATATGTGTATATATATGATAGATGTACGTATATATTACCTATTTATGGCACTGAAGATTCAGGGACTGTTACAACTTTTGTCATGGGGAGCAATTACAGTGGAACATATCCTCCCTAATATCTGCCAACCATTCCATTTGAAGCAGTCCTGTTCCTTTTTTGTGTTTTTCCAATGGCACTTTTCAGAGGACTTGTTTAGGGCAAGCGGGCAAGCTTTAGTGAGGCCAGCATTTTTTGCTTGTGTCTGTTGCATGAGTCACACCTGATGAGTCAACCAGCCTCATTGCTTTGTAATTCCTCAGGAGACATGATGAAACTGTTGCCACTCTTCCTTGCAATGCTGTTAGACCTGAAGAAATCAACACTTGGCACTGGGTCCACTCTCACATACCTGCTTCATCAGGTAGTTTGGTGTCTTGCTTGCAATCTTGTTAGACCTGAATAAGTCTACACTTAGCACTTGGTCTATTTGCACGTACCTGCCTAGTCAGGTAGCTGGTGTTTTGCTAGCAATGTTTTTTAACTTGAGGTACACTTTAATTGATGCAATTAATGTTGACCCAAACAAACTATATCAAATGCCTACCTTCTGCTGTCTGCTTCATAATGGCAGAATTTGTTAATATGTGGTCACAAAGTCCAAGGTTGCTGATTTTAGTGATCATTCTTGTTGATTGAGGAACTTTAATATTTAAGCATTGCTATAAAGAGAGGTGGGTAACAAAATCCATCTCTGTTGCTGCTTAGCAAATAAATTACGGATGATCACTAGATTTAATATAAATGAAGTCAGCCTCATTGCAGATGGGTCCTATGCACTCTGCTCTTAGATTGTGAAGACAGTAGTTTATGAACCACTATCAATTTAGGAAAAAGAGGACTTTTTTGAACCATTACCAATTAAGAAAAAAAAAACAGAGATCTACATTGCAGCAGCAAGGAATTGCTGCCTTTTGGGTTTGTGGTTGAACTTCAAAAATCCATAAAATACAATGTTCCTATTTTCTAACATTTTATAGAGCTAACAATGATCAGAAAATGTCATTATTTGTGTACCCCTGAGTGATTCTCAATTACATGGTGAATATTTAGTGCAAAAAAGGGCAGTTTCACCACTGGACCATTAAACACATGGAGGTACAGGCTTGTGCATTTGCAGTGCACATAGTGCATCATCTGTTACATAGTCTGTTTCATGAGATGACTATGTTTGCAAGTATGAATACCATAATGAAATTTTAAACATTCTTGATTCGTTTTTTGTTTACAACAGTGTACTGGACTTACAAGCCGAAAAACAGTCACATTTACGACAGCTTCAACAATACCACCAGATCATGACAGATTCATCAAAACCAGAAGCTGGTGAGTGAAAATGTGTAAGAAAATGCCATATGATGCCCCCTCCTCCCTCTTCCCTGCCATGGACTGGGGGCTGTAGAATATGCCTTTGCTATTCCTGGCCTGTTGTAGAGGGGATCAAACAGAAGGACTTAAACAGATTTGAACTTGACCTACTTACCTTCCCAACATGACATATTTTAACATTTGGTTTTGCCTGGACTGGACATTTTAGTAGAGTTGTATGCCATCCAGGGAGCTGCAAAGGACCCCATGTTTACACTATAACACATTTGGTTTGGTGTGTTGCTAAACTTCATCAAACTAACCAGACATAAGGATTGGCTTTCCAGTGGGCAAATTTAGCTTGAGTTAGGTGTAAAGTGCCATTCTCCTTTTAAGTGTGGCATTATACACCTATTGAATAACAATCAGACCCTTGAGTAATTACAACTGTTTTATTAAATGTCTAATCAAAAGTATACTTGACAAGTGACAGATGCACTTTTAAGTGAACGAAGTGTGTCACAAGTGCATGAATTTGAGTGTGTTTCACGCATCCAAGCTACGCCTCTCTTTGCTTCAAAAATAGTCATTTGTAGTTGTCCTGCCCGTATCTGGACAGATTCATATCCTTCACTTTCATTATCTTCAGTGTCTGCTTGACAGTGTGTCTGTTAAGCAGGGCGAGGAAAAAACACATGGGAGTGGGAGGAACCTTCCCTTACTTCATATGAAAAAGGAGGAAAAAGTTAAATCCTGACAGCCACAGTGGGTTTTGTATTCAGCTTCATAGAAGATTGCAATCACACTGCCTCTGTTTTGCTGGTCACTGGACATTTCCTGGGAAGCTTCATGGACAAATGCACACAAACAATACTCCCATGTGCATTCTATAAATTTGTAAAGTAACTACAGGACTTTCCCAGCATGGAAGCATAAATACAAAGGAAAGTGGTCTTTCTTTGGCATATATTATCAGGTCACTGAGAGCAAACCCATGTTTTCGTGGTAGTGGAGGGGGGAGGGGCTTCAAATACAAACTTGGAAAATAAAACACCAAATGTAAGAAATATACAGAATGGGATCAAGATGTTTATTACCTTAAATACAGGTAATATTTGAAAAGCATGGAGGTAAATTTTGTTTGTTTGTTTGCTTTTTTGTTTGTTTATTTGTTATTTTACATGTATCCTCCATGAAGGTTAGGAGACTAGAAGACAATAAAAATATACAAACAAAATAACATATAATTTGAAGAGGTAAATAATATAGAAAAGGGAAAAGAAACAGATAAGACATTGAAGAGAAAGTGTGGGCCTTGTCATCTGAAGCCTTCGGTTATTTTAAATCATGGTTGTGTTAGTCTTCAAGATAACATTTTTCCCTCTTTGTATTTCTTTAGCTTCCAGCAGTGGTTCTGGTGTTGTAGCAGCTGTGGCAGCATTTCATCTCAAGTCACATAATTATCATCTCGAGAAACAAAACATTGTGGCTGAAAAACAGTTGAAGAAGGTCCAAGAATTATTGAAAAATGAAAAGTGAGTATGAAATATATTTGTTCCAGTTAAACAAGTGTAGCCAGTAACTTGAATAATTTAAAGGTCAAGAGCAGTTGCCCCCAAATTATTTTGAAACAACTACTAAATTTTGCTATTTTTCTATCATTTTTCTTCCAAGAAGCTTTCAGGATATTTAAGGCTTAAACATTCAACATTCAAGTTTAACAAAGATATTACTGCTTGTAAATTTCACATTTCAGTGAAAAACACATTGTCACTTGATTGTCAAGAGCCATTCACAAACTAGTATAGAATACTATCCTTATTCAAATTGGGGTGACTGCATTTGCCCTTTAAGAGGGTGAAGAATATATATATGTTAAATATTAAATCCCTGAAGTTTGCATAAGAAACAAAACTAGTAGGGTTTAAATTTGTTATTGCCAAAAAACAGGTAGTTGGCAAGACTGTTAACCTCATAATAAATTAAAGTGTGTCCACATTTGAGCAAAACTGCAAAATTACAAGTCAGTTTATCCTGCTTGTATTTGCTCAATTTTACCAAAATAAAAATCTCATGCAACAGTCAACTGTAATATTTAAGCATACTTGCCAACTTTTCCATTTTGAGGAGAACAATCATTACCTTTTCTGAGCTTTTAAGGCCCATAAAATTCAGGCCGTTACAACTTCTGACTTGTATTATTAAAAGTTCACTATTATTAGAAATAATTAGAAAAACTGCGAAGCAAAAGCTTGGCAAAATAAGTTCGTGCTTACACAAGGCCTTAAATTTTGAGGCATGCTTGAGCAATCACACAACATCACTCGCCTCAAATCACTGTGAGGAGAGCAACTTTTAAACACCTAGACAAAGAATGGGAGCTCATATAAATGTATTCAATCTGTTTAATGAAACAGCACACCTACCACACTCCTTAATTTCCCGAGGACTTTGATTTGTAGCACATCTAGAAAATGTAAAACGTAAGGCCTGTTACACCTAAGTGATGTCCACTTGTATTGTGGAAATGAGAGAAGAAGGAAGGGGTATTGTACCATGGGTCCCATCTGTTGATGTTAGTGTTCGTGCTCTTGCCCCTGATAGTGGGTCCTTTGCTACATGTATTCCATTCTATAAGATGACAATATTTGCAAGTGTGTTTTAGGTCTCTGTAGCTGTGTTTGCTTAAAGGGCAAGAGCAGTCGTCCAAAATTGAAGTAGTGTAGTAGACAGTCCAGTTTTATGATTGGCTGTTGGGAGTCATGTGACAATGTTTCATCAAACTAGCCTTATCAGGGATTGCTTCAGAAGCCCAAAGAAGGGGAGGGGGTGTTTGTTACTGCTAGACCCCTAGTCCAAATTAATGCTGCCAAGGATAATGTTAAGAGTGGGTTCAGGTGGACGGAAGTTTGCTTCAAGGCTCCTATAAGGTGAATTTGAGGGTTTTAAAGTCCAATTAGTTATGTAAGTTTAGACATTGCTGCAAAAGTGCCCTCTTTTTATGTAAGAAACCCAAGATATTGACAATTTTCTACTTTTTATGGACATAAATATAGAGGTGGGGTGGGGATTTTACCTTCCTTCTTATGGAAAGGAGAGGAGGACAGATCTGCCTCTTCCCCTCCCCCTTCCCCTTGCAGAATCAGTGTATATTTCAAACTCACTGTTTACATTGTAATATGGGAAAATGAGAGTAACAGTCTTCCCTCATTCAAAACTTGTGGAAAATGTACCTCATTCGCCCTGGTTCTGAAAAGTCCCGTCTCCTTTTCAATGGAACTCATGGACATTGAGGCAGGCGAAAAACAAACAAGAACAAAGTTTTTCAGACAATGTGTACTTGAAAATAGTTTACATCTTTTGAAGTGCCACTATTTGACTGACGGGTCTAGGAAATAAACATTGTCTCACAAGAATGTTGTCTCTATTTCTGTAACAACTTCCTGTCTGGACAGAGAGACTTAAATAACAAGTAGGCAGTTGGAAAGGATCTTGAAAATATGTAGATTTTTTTAAGCTATCCATCCCTTGTAACATAAATTTAGAAGGTCTCATTTGGTGCATCTTTTCATTTCAGATGTAAATTCCGAGAGATGGAACAAAAGAAAGAGTACTGGAAGAGTGAGTTTGGTAGACTTAAATTTGGCAAATTAACTGATGACAAAATAGCAACAACCAGTGTGCCTAAACCTCTGAAAGGTATGAACTCTTGATGTTTAATAATATTGGGTAACTGTATAAGGAAGCCAAGTATTTATTTGTGACTGTTGAACATATTGATGATCACTTTATCTGTGTTTCTTTTTGAGATAGGAAGAATCCTTTAACCTTTTGCGACTAAAGGGGGTCCAGCCGGCCATAATGAGTTGTATATTATATAAGGTATATATGCAATACATATGTTTGGGTTCTGTGAATTCTAAGTGTTTGTAATGAGGCTGTCATATTTGCATTCATTTTATTTCAAGATGATGCATATATTCAAAAATATCTCCTCCCTAAGCTTCTTCTGTTTCCAAAACACGATTACACACCTTCTGTTCATAAGGAGCTGTTCCAGGTGGCATCGGTGGAATGGTTTTGAGGCAAAATGGTACGAAAAAACGGTGAATTGTGGTTTCGCAGCAAAACCATGCATAGCAAAAGGGTTTAGTGTTAAAATTTGCTTGACGGCATGAGAAGCATTTAACTTTTTATTGTTTAGTGTGTATGTTTCTGTGAGCCTTTATCACCTTTTAACAAGTACTTTCCACTGTGGTGCATATTAGAACACAAACCAAACAGAAAGTTTTTAGAGAAACTTTAAAGTGAAAGTGATGTCATGCTCAAAGGTACATTCTTGTGGCTTTTTACCAGGATCTTGTAATAAAAAAAAACAACAGACTATGTCCTCCAAATCAAGACTCTTGTAATTCCCTTTTCCTTACTCAAGTTGTGTCCCTTTAAAGACTGGTTATTTTTGTTAAACAATACCTCCACTTTTAAACAAACCTAATGAATGTTATGCAATGTTGTTTAACATTCCCTGCAGCAACCATTAGAGTCATAATGAAGCTGAATGCAATGTCAGATTAATGGGACATAGATTTTCCATATTGCACTTTAATCTCAAAAAAAAAAAAAAACCAATTGATTTGGGGTGACGAAAACGTAAGTTTGGGAGATTTATTGTGGCATGTTCCTTGTTGCTCTGCTTGATGGCGATAGGTAGGGGTTGAGACATTAGAGATTTCTTCCCCTTTAAGGAACGAAGCATAATGACATAATTTTTGCAGTTATAGAACATTATTCGCTAAAACTGAACTTCATGGATAAGTTGACATTAAAACAAATTTTAAACCAGAAAAATCGGTCCAGGTTGGGTGGAAGTATAGCAAATTTTTAGCACAAAAACTGTAACAGAACGATGGTCAGTTCTTGTCCTTTGTGCGGGTAAATATTTGAGCTGACTAAGCAAACAATCTCTTATGGTTAAATGATGTCAAAAAATCGGCCGGTTCGTTCCCTGGTCGGCCAGTTCCTTCCGCTGTTCTTCAAGTGGACAGATTTTCTCATGGAGGCACCAAGTAGATTCAATTTCAGTCTGACAAGCAGTCCTTAGAAATAGAAAAAAGGAAAGACAAGGAAAATACTTTTAGTCATGCGGTGCAATATTTTTTTTAAATAAAAGTTGAGCTAGCTTTACTTATCTGGTATTGTTGTTAAAGATCAAGAGCAGTCCCCCAAAACTTATTTTGAAGCAACAGAGCTGAATATCACAATTTTTTATATTTCTTTCAAAGTATCTAACATCATATTTATAACTTCAATATTGCATTATCAAAGTTAACCAAGCAGAAAATTTCTAGTAAATATCACATTTGAAGAGAAAACTTGAAGTCACATGGCTCCCCACAGCCAGTCATTAAACAGGACAGTCTACTTTACATCTTCAAGTTGGGGTTACTGTTCTTGCCTGTTAAGGTTATCAGGAAGATGGAGTGTAAAGCTAGGCGCACGCTTACACAACTTTGCACACGGCAACTCAACTTGATCGTCAGATCTCCAACAGTCGTGTATTGTGCGTGAGCTTTCAACTGCGATTGGCAGATTCAAGACCATTTCAAGTCGCATCGACTTCAGTCAGGAAGAACCAACATGTTGGTTCTTCCAGACTTAAGTCGGGGCAACTTGAAACTGAACTCAACATTGCCAATCACAGTTGTAGCGACCATTGAGTTGAGTTGTGGTGTGCAAAGTCGTGTATCTTGATTTGGACCATTTCTGATAGATATGTTGTTTGATAGCAATTATTCTTAAAGTAAAATATATATTTTTTTAGAGGTTGCAAAATGAATCTTATTCATCCAGCTCCATTGTCATAGCTGGTACCATTGCTGAGACGTTGAACGTTGAAATTTGTGCAATAATTTGTGACTTCTTTAGTGTATAACTCACATTACCTGTTAGTTTCCCTTTGAAATTGAAAATGTTTTTATGAACTTGACTGCTTTTTGCTTGCTTGCAAAGTGTGTTGCACAAAGACTTAAATAATTACATCATCCCATAAGAGTAAGAGTGCTATCAAATATTGGTACAAGATGCAGTAACTTTCAGAAAAACAAAGAAATGCAAATATTGTAATTCGAGTAGTACAACAACGACATTAGAAATTTTCTGTGCAGTGTACAATTTTAATTTTAGTGAATAAACTTCAACATTTTACATCTTTGCTCAGGAATGTCCTTTGAAGATTGAGGTTGAACTGTATGAATTAATTTTTTGTGCTTAGTAATATATGTTTTTGAAATTTGTAACTTGAGGTATTCTTGTAGATGAAATATTTCAAGTTTTATGGAAATATTTTGACAATGGAATCATGTTTTCATCTTTCCCCAGATAACAATAGTTCTTCTGTCCATCAATCACCAGTAAGGAGACCAAGAGGAACTGAAGATGCTGTCTCCAAATCACCAGCTAAGAAGCTTAAAACAAGTGCACCACAATCTTGGCTAGATGCAGAAATAAATAAAATCAGTTCTCAGGATAATTGTAAAACTCAGTGAAACAGCATGTAAAGAAAGCTATGATACTGACACAGCACATTTGTGGAATGATTTCTTCCAATTCTTTAACATCACAACTATGCACATTCATCTACCATGCAGGTCAAGATTTATGACAGAGTAAACTATTTACCATATGAGGTAAAAAAAACTTGAAAGCAAAAGATGATTTGCTCATCATCAATGTGTATGCTTGTTTGCATCTATGATAGTAATTAAAAAATAGACATATATCTGTGGATTAATTTACATATCCATAGCCCTGTGATACCACATGCATCTGTGGTTTGCATAGCTAGTGAATTATTCTGTTGATATGCTATACTTTTGGGCACAAACTGTCCTGTGTAACTGGGTTTGAGTTGGAAAGGAAGGATGCATTGAAATAATTCAGGAGTGAAACAAATTTTTCACAATAGGTAAATAATGATTAACATCTCCTTTCATGGACCTACATCCATGTACTCAGATAAGCTTAAACCCTTTAGCTACGGAAAGGGGTATATCCCGCCATACTGAACTATGTATTATATTACATGTACATAGTACGTATGTACCGGTTCTGAGAAATGCTGCATTTTTGTATTGATGACACCATATTTGCGCTCGCTATATGCTCCAAGAGGATGCATGTGTGTTAAATGTCTCCTCTTCAAGCCTATTCCATGTCCAAAACATGATTACTTATCAAAGATTTATAATTAGCTATGCCAGAATGCAGCTGAGTGCTACGGTTTCGCGAAACCAAGCGTTTATAGTAATGGTAAATTATGGTTTCACAACCACACCATATGAGTAGCAAAGGGGTTAAATTATGTTCAAATGCAGATAGACAGGGTTGATACTGGTGCTGGAAATCCTTCACAGTCAGGGAAAATGAGTTATTGATCTTGACGATTTTGACGATTTTAAAAAGGTCCTGGAAAAGTCAGGGAATTTTAGGAAGTGGACTTGTTTTTCCAACTTTCTCAATGTTCAGATACATTATTTTGTAGCAGAAAGAACGGAACTGTGGAATCTGAGTGTTTTTAAAGGTCCTTGAAAAATCAGTGGAGGGTCTTGAAAGCCATGGAAAAGTGATGGAAGTTTTTTATCTTTGATTGTGTATGAATTCTGATAGAAAATGTGATGGTATAAAACTTCAGTAGTGTACAAGTGGAGTTAACCTAAAAAATAATGCCAGGCAGACATAATATTTAAGAACAAAAATCAGGCACTGTAAAGGACTGATGTCAATGCAAATTTTTACAAAGTACCATTCCATTTTATTTAATCCATTTTCAAGTATTGTTAAGGTATTTTATTGCTGCTAGAAATGCCAAGATCTTTCTGCAGTGGTCAGGAATAAATTTTTTTGATGACAGGAGTTTACAAGAATGGAATTTACAACAAGATGACATTTTGAAATAAAAGTTTTGAAGCAAAAAAAAAATTGAATTGCTGTACATCTGTCCAAAAAACTTTATAGTATGGACTAAACAGAGGAGTTGAAAGTGTAGAGTAGTGCTTTGCAGAGAACAATTTATCTGGTATTGCAGTGCATTTGTGTAGAAAAATGGACAAATTGCTATAAAAAGGCAAAAGTGTGTAGCAAATTTTGCACTTAAAATGTATGGGGTTTATGTGAATTTGTGGAGCCCAGAAACAGCAAAATTGTGTAGCAAATTTTGAATGCTAAATTATTATCTGCTTTGGGGCTTTGCTAGAGTTCCAATTAAATTTTGGAAGTTCAACTCTGATTTATTTTTACTATTATCTATCAAATGTAAATATGAGGGGAACAGTGTAGAATGTCTGCTGTGATATTAACTTGTTTAGGAATATTTTCTATGAAAAGAGCTCTAGTCATGTCATCATCTTGAAGATGGTATGAGTGAAAACACTTTTTAACTTGTATAAATGTATAAATTTTATTGAAATGATGACATTTATTAGGCCTACCATTAAGTTAATTCCATCAGCATATAATTTATGCAGTCAGGGCTTGAAATGAGGGTTAAAAATTAGTTGTCCAAGGGACAAGTGGCAAAAAATGTTGGTTGTCTCCAAATCTTATGTTATCAGACCATAAAGTAATGTTGGTTGGCCTACCATAGGATTTCATTGCAATTCATGCAAACTCACAATCTGGTCGCATAGGATAGTCAGTAAGGGAGTAGCACAAATGTACATACTTTAATGCAACCCTGCTGAGCAGAAATGTGCTTCCAAAGTATAACATGAATTAGGTTGACATGTAGTGCAGGCTTGGATCGAGACATTCAAAAAAAAGGGGGAGGGGCAACTTAAGAGAAAGCAGGAAAGTGAGGAAGTTGTACCAATCCCGTTTGTTTTACTGCTGATCTGGCGAAAAAGGGAGGGCTGGGGCTGTCAATACCCCCCTCCCCTTGGATCTGTGCCTGAAGTGCATAGACATGTACAGGTGTAGGTGGTTTCTCCATGGACAACTAGGAATTAAATATTGCTTGTCCCAGCCAAACATTTCTTGTCTTGTGCAAGCAGACAGCCACTAATTTTGAGCCCTGATGCTGAAACAATAAATCTATGCTCAAATTGTGGGAGGTTTGGTAAGAATTCAAAATCAGTGTCAGTGTATCAATATACCATGTATACGTGGTATTTCACGTGTACCCATACCGGGGGTATTAAAGTTTGTCATCAACAAATTTACAGGAACAGGGTTGTCACTAGACCATTTTGAGAGCCAGGTAATTCAGGAATTATCATTCAATTCTTAAGAAATCTAAGAATTTTATTCAGTTAGGGTAAGAAATTTGTGCCGGGTGGTGATCTTGATATTGATGGCAAGTACCGGGTGGAGATTTTGAGAAACGGGTAGCACTGCCATGTGCCCCCCCCTCCCCCCGGCTTGGTGACAACCCTGTACTGGAACTACGGAAACATGATCATGTGCCTGATCAAAATCATATAATACCAGATAGGAACACCAAACCGGGGACTTCACAGAAACTCCTCACCAAATGTTTCTGCTCAAACACTGCTTTAGACACATTTGGCATCTGCCTCCCTAAATGGGATCTTTCTATCCAGATGAAAAATCCCTTTTGAAATAAAATGCTGGCCTTGCATTATGCTTTCTGCTTGATAGTACTGTACATGGTCAGAATAGGGAGCAAGAATTCTGGGAAACTCTTTGGTATACCTGGCAGTACCATGTATTTGTTGATCTTTATACCAATATCTGGTTTTCCTTTTAACTGACACACCCAAACCTACATGACAAAGGTAAACTGTTGTCTGGAATGGAATATGTAGCAAAAAATTTAATACAGTACAAAATGCCTGTTAAAGGTACAGTACAAAATCCTTATCAAGGGAACATTACTATATCCCCATGAAAGGGATATTGCTAACATAACATATTACATAACAAGGGTGTTAGAAAATACTTTCACATGACAGTGCTTAGTTCAAGCAGCACGCTCAACCTCCAGGAACACAGGTCTAAGCATTCATGGGGTGACCGATCTTTCATGGTTGCTGCTCCTTGACTTTGGAACACTCTTCCACATGAACTGAATTCATGCACCAGTGCTGCGACTTTCAAAAAGCACCTTAAAACTCACCTTATGCGTGAAGCCTTCCCATAATTATTATTATTTTTTTTTCTATGTTGCGCCTTGAGCACCCTGCAGGGTGGATATGTGCGCATTATAAATCATCATAATTATTATTATTATTATGATATGAAAAGTGTCTGGTCACAAATTTTTTAAAAAACCAGTTTGAATTGTTGATTTTGAATGATACACTTGTATGTATGTAGGATGTATGTAGGATGTGGGATTGTCTCAGTTTGACCATTTGTAGGTACTTGAAGAAAACTTTACTGTTTGGGAAAATAACTGGTGAAGTTCACAAACCAGCTCAGTGTATGTACTATTTTAGTGGGCTAATTCTCTCATCCGAAACTAAATTTTTTGTAGAGTCCAAAGAAATTTCCAAATGGTGCAGTTCTTTGATTGACAGCTTGTTCAAAAACACAGAGTATTGTCGTTATAGCTCATATTACAAAACATGTACTCTACTGAGAGAGTGATTTGATTTTACACATTGGGGTCTTGTACACTCTTGGTGAGGATGAATTTTAGGCAGTTTTGGGAGGGACTTTGGTTAAGAGACTTGGAACTGTTTGGGGTAATGGGATCAGGGATGTTTGTCTGAGCGTGGTCTAATATGTGTGATTTAAATGGAAAAATATTCTTGTTGCCACAGTTTTAGTTTTACATGTAGTCAAGATACGAATGCAGAAATTGTCAACATAGAATAATTGACACAAGTAGTGCTCAATACCAAACTCATTTGGTATGCAGTGCTATGATTTTAGTAAAGTATTTGGTTCTTCAGTACTGCTGTTGTAAGTTCTTGCATTTGGGGGCATTCTTACACCCCCCTAGAAAAAGATATGAATTTGATTCAGTAAGGCTTGGTACCTATTTCTCGTATTATAGTTCTGAAAATTGGGTGATGCTTTTCCAATAGTACCTGCACAGGGTTTCCCTTGAGTTAAAAGAGGTTGCAATATGGTACTGCTGGTCCATGTCATAATATGGTGCTAGTATTGTCATAAAAAGGGAGAGGGGATGGAAGCTATCACTTCTTTTGTAGATAGTATGGTACAGGTGAAAATTAGAGCAGGTTTCTTTAGTAAGTAGCCAAAAAAATGTGAAAGGTGACTGCCTCAAAGAATGAATGCCATGGGAAACCATGGTGTATATCTATCAAATAATTGCTTGGAAATGATGGGTACATAAAATAAATGTAGAACTTTATTAGATGTGAGGTTTTTTTTACATTTGAAGTATTTAGGAGACAGGCATGTTTTATTTATCTGTCTCCTTGAGTGGGGTTATTGAACGAAAATGTAACATTAATTTTGGCAGTATTGACACTTCAAACATTTTATCAGTGAAGGCAAAATATGAAAATTGTAGACTGTAAGGTAAGGGTTTAATACTTCTAAAATTTATGAATTAACTTAATCATTATATTGACTGAAACGTACATCAAAACCCAAACAGATATAAAATTTGCCATCATGTACCATCCTTATATTTGGGACAGATTGATGTGTCAAATTTTTCATGCAACCTGAAACTTTTAAAGTTCTGATGTTGGTAGGGGCAGTGCCTTTTTGTCCCAATGGTTTGACATATGTGCTCATGTGCACATGAATGATCAAAGTCGCATGCATTTACATAAAAGGATAATGACATCTGTTGTATGGATTGCGTCATGAAGATTTATTTTCTATCATTATGAATAAACTAAGACTGAGATAATGCCATTGTGCCTTAAAAGCATTAGATGTCATTCATTGGTTGGACTATTTGATAAATTAAACAGCTCAAAATTTTTTGCTGACTGAATCATATGTATCTCTGACTGTCATCATGCTGAATTTTTTGCCCCCCCCCTTCCCTCTCTCCCCTATCTCTTTCAATTATTTAATATATTTGACAATGATATTTTTCCAATTACTAGTCAGGGTGAGGGGATGGATGGGGTAGGCAACTTACACCTTTTTGGAGTATTGTTCTTTAATAGAAGCTCAACATTTTTATTCTTTGAGTGCTTTTTAATGTAACATGTCAGATGGCTGTCATGACTTGGTGCATTTTCTATTTGTAAACTGTATATATGGAGATAATAAAACTCCTCTGTGCTCAAAAGATTTTCTTTTCATGCGTTGTCTTCTTTGATTATCTTTAAAGGCAGTCAACTATCACCCCAAACTAAAATACTTGTATTCTGTGGTTTCAAGGCATGCCACTTTAGGGCAACCGTATCATCAGAGCAGTAGAACATTGAAGGAGCACCAATGCATGCTCAGTATCGGGGATTTTGGCATCTAGCACTGTAATGGAAATTTTTAATCATTTCCCATAATCAGTTCTCAAGATATTAGCAGTGAATGTGACAAATTTTCTAACATAATGTGAAGTTGAAGCAAGTAGGCGTTATGTCGTGGATGTACAAAGTTGGCCAATATTTTGTTTTTCTTTATAAATTAAGACCAATTTTATGCATTGAAATACTAATATATTGATGGCATTAGTGCATCCTGAGCAATGACATTTTAGAAACTTCATATGGCTTTAGGACTAGGGCATACCTAATCAATGCGAGGTCAAAATAATAGGATTTTTAAAAACGATCGAAACACAAAACGATGGCCAACAATATGAATCCTCAGTTGACATCACATCTGTTTGCTTCAAGTTCACTTTTTACACAGTAGTAAATATACCAACCTCATTTGTAGCCCGCGGGACGGACGAATTTTTTCGTCCAGCTCATCGCTACAAAAAATCAACCTAAAGGGGGCTGCAGCCACAGAGGCGCTAAGCAGGCTACTTCAATTGCCAAAATTTTTAAGAACCGAACATGAAGTGAAACCATCAGTAAATGTAATATCTGGCTACAGCCAGTAAATGACTTAGTGTGACAATATCTCAGTATGCTATGTATTGAGATAAAAAAAACGAAAGCCAACTTCAGTCACCCCGACATTCTACTTAATTTTGCTCTTGAAAGGCAGATCACTTTATAGAAAATACCATTTTTTCAATTTCAACTAAAAAAACCCCACAAAATTATCGTTTCTTCTAACTTGAAAGACCGCTTAAAGACCCAATTCTCTCACCCCAAACAGCACCAATTCTCCTAACCCTACTCAAGCCCACAATTGTCTGAAATTCATCTTCATCCAGACACAATCTCAGTTCAGCATTGCTTCAGAGTGAGTGCAAAAAAGCTCGAATGTTACAATCGAAACACTCTCAGTACAGTTCATGCTGTGTAATATAAGCTTTCGTACTCTCCGTTGTTTGAATTAACTGCCAATTAAAGAGCTGACCCAATGAGAATTTTGGTAACCCTATAGAAAGTGTAGTTTGGGGTGAGAGGATTGGCCTTTTAAATGTTTGAATAGTCTGGTAAACAATCAGTTCAGAAGATAAAACGAGGTGATGGAATAAAAAGGTTTATATTCTATGTCAAACTCTGATTGTCCCTGTAAGTGTAAATGCCTGTAAATTAAATGCGGGAAAATGCGGGGAAAAGGCTTGCCAAACCGCCGGCCGCTGAGCACGTGGCCGGCTGTACGGCGGCCACGGACTTCCTATGCAGTCCGTGCGGTCGAAGACGGTGGCGCGGCATACCGGTCACCGCGTAGTGCGTAAGTAGTACATCTCATCACGTACGTAGTACTTACGTCGTTGTTAGGATCTCGATCGAACAGCTGCAATATCGATTCGGCCTAAACCGACGAGGCCTACTGAGTCGAGTCATAATTTAGGCCTAGGCTACGTAAAAGAGCCCAGCCAATTAGAAAGTCGGCTGACTTTCTAAGTTAAGGTAAGCTATCGGTAGCTTTCAGTTTCAGACAGGGGGAGCCTCTGGAAGTTGGTCTGCAGGCCTCACGGCACGTACGTTACCGTTAGGTCAAATTACGTGATCGTACCTTTGGCCCACTCTAACATAGGCATAGCCTAGCCTAGGCCCTAACGTTAGGCTGCTGGAAGTACTTAGTTAAGCTTCCATTTCTAACGTTAGGCGTATGCTACGGTAGTGGTAGTGGTCGTAAGTAGGCCGTAACGTGGTCGTTCCCTAAGTTAGACTCACAAAGTTAGGCAAACATCTATTGGCTTATAGCCTAACGGCCAAGGCTTTCACATACTCCTTACAGTTACACCAACTGCTCAAATCAGCGGGATGATCACTGATGGTTGGTCACTTTAAGTTTAACTGTAACGAAATGTCTAACGTAGGCCTAAGTGTTGAAATTAACTTTCGGCTCTTCTAGGCTAAGTTCTAACAGCAATTTTTAACCTAAAATTACTTCCTTAATACTAGCTGCAGTAGTGTTCACACAAAGTTCAAACTCAAAGAAAAGTTGGAATATTTGGGTGCTTGCCCCTTTCCCCCGCAGAAATGCCATTTTTGACTCGCTGAGTGGTCTGATTTTCCAAAATTTCCTCTAGGCTAGGCCTAGGCAAGTTAGGCTCTGCACCAACTGATGCTGGTGCTCTGCTTAGATAGCCTAGGTCTAACTTAGTCTTTTGGGAAAGACTTCCGGCAGGGATCATTTGCATACCGTACTCAGATGCTCTCATACAACTTTCATCAGATACCTAACCTTTCAACTAGTATCAGTCGAATTGTCTGTGAGAAGATGGATTTCTTAGTAACTTGAAGAATTAAAATGTCGTCAGTTCCTCAGTTTGCAGAGGGCAAAGATATACTGGAATGGTTGTCTACTGTAGCATGGCTGGAATGAACGAAGAATTCTACTTTGTTTAGTGCCCAGTTTTATTTGAAAAAATGCTTTACTTAGGCCCTGAGCATTCAATTTTTTTATTTAAAAACAGAAAAAAGTTCTTTCTGGCAAGAAAAAAGTGAGAAATTTGGCATAAAAATGTACATTTTGGTCAATGGGGCTAGGGTGAGGTGCATAGTCCAAACATTGCTCTGCCCCTCCCTCTCCCCCCACTGCCATATTGCTTCCTATGCCACTGCTTTGGAATTTAACATAAAGTGTAAATTTTCAAGAAAATATCTATTTAATTCTAATACCAATACCTACATAACTAAAAGAATTATTTGAAGGTCAGAATACTGTGAAGAAATGTTATTTATAATAGGTAATATTCTGGGGACATTTTTGCATGGGGAAGTTTTGACCAATGGTGGGGACCTTTGGGTACGAGGACGATTTGGTCAGGGGACAATTTTGACTGGTAATCCTTAATCCTCTCCAAGTCTTACAGGAGAACACTGGCACAGCCTAGGCCCAGAAGAAGGCCTAGGGAGTAGCCTAGAGTGTCACTTCAGGCATTCTTGGAAGTCATGTGAACTTACTTCATAACCTTTTCTGATAAAATAAAACCAACATGGCTTTTTGAAACAAAACAAAAAAGAAAAAACAAACTCTCACATCAAATGCAAAAAATCTTCTCATCCCATTGGATGTTAACGTTTATCAGAATTGTTTGTCTCACTTTCATGACGTCTCAGGTGAGGAAATGGTCACTATTGTATTTGGAGGTCAAAGGTCATCTGGGGTCACTAGGGGTCAGAAAACCTTATTAACACAATATCTGAGCAGGGAAATAGATCTGCATTATAGGGAGGGAATGAACCCTATTGTTTTTGGTAGAGTTCAAAAGTCATCTGAGGTCACCAGGGGTCAAAATTCTGAAAACTTTGTTGGTCTACACAATATCTGAAGCTACAGTGGGAAACATGATAGATTTCATATTTGGTATGTGGATGCTTTATGGGGTGACAAGATGGTCCATATCATTTTTGATGTTGGTCAAATGTCATCTATGGTCATCAGGGGTCCAACTCTGAAAATATTAACATAGTTTCTAAAGGTGGGAAACTTGGATACATTTGCCATTTCAGGCCTCGATTTTCAGAAAAATTTATGGTGGTCCTTCAGGCAACCAGTTCAGTATTTTTAGTTGTCCTCAAGAAAATTTGTATGTCCGAAACATTTTGCACACAATTACAGTACAAAACAGTAATTGTGTTTACGTATAATTGGTCTTGAAGAATAAAAAGATTTGATCTTTGCAAGACAAAAACACATTAAGTCTGAAACTGTATGATGGAAAATGTTGTAGAGTTGATCAGTCAGCATATATAGGCTTGCTACTTCTTCAATCAGATAAAAGTAAGCTTGAATATAATTCATTGTGAGGAAAAAATGGTTGTCCATCAGACTACCAACTTCCAACTTTTGGTTGTACCGTATGGAATTTTAGTTGTCCCGGACAATCGGACAACCACAAAAATCGAGCCCTGCTATTTGGTTTGTGGATATGTTACATTGCTGAGATGGTTCATATCGTTGCGAGCTAGTGGAAGTCCAACGTCATCTGGGAAGTTTCACAAAATTATTTTCCCAACATGTGGAAAGTTAGTTTAACTTTTCAGTTTAACTAGTGGATGCCCAAAGCAGATGTATTGGCTCTATCAATAGAATTCCAGAGCTTAAACAAACAAGTAATGTTAGAGTAACCACTGCAGTATAAAGTATAGTGGCCAAACTTTCGTGAACTTGCCATTAATGTGGCTGCATTTACATGGCTGCATGACTCTTACTGCCGTTTCCATTGGTCAGTTACTCACTGACAGCTTCAGTGAAGAATATTTTGATAAGACATTGTTTTCATATAACCTCCAATTTGAAGAAACTAGCCAAGTTTAAAGGGCCAATCCTTTCATCCCAAACTCAAATTTTTGTAGCACTTTTTGGTTAACAGAAATTCTCACTTGGCTGGTGAACCTCTTTGACTGACAGCTAGTTCAAACAATGCAAACCACCATAGCTCAGCCTCTTATAACACTGCATGTACTGTACACTAGAGTGTTTTGATTATACATTGGGGTCTTGCACACCCTGAAGCAATAAACTGAGGTTGTGTCTGGATGAGAGTGAATTTTAAACAGTTGCAGGAGGGGCTTTGGTATGGGTTGGGAGCATTGTAACTGTTTGGGGTGAGAGTATCAGGCCTGGCCTTTAAAAATATGATGAGGTCAGTAAAGTGTATTTTTGTCAAAGTACTGTAAATCCTTTTTACTTCAGCATTTTTTGCTGTAGCCAATTTGCCTAAGTAGATAGATTTGTCCCTATCATAGACATCTGGTAATATAATATTTCCCTCTATTATTAGACCTGGTGCAACCCCTGGCTAATGTCTGCCTTCACTGTAGTTGATTGATTGATGCTTGGATCATTTTTTTCCACACTCAAGTACATGGGTAGAAAAAAGGAGGTTGGAAGGCTCCTTCCCAGGAAATTTGGGCATCTGGAACGAAATTTTGGCAATCAGAGGGAAACATCCCTTAGTACATGGAAATATAAAATTTGTGAGAAATTTGACTCCCTACCTAGAAAATATACATATTTTAGCCCTGCTTAGGTGAATAATGTGGGTATTTATCCCCTTTTCATTTTTTTTTTTTTCCGGGGGGGGGGTGGGTGGGGTGCAGGTGTGTTAGGCAGTTTTATTAGGTGTAAAATAAGTGAGTAACAAACAGCAAAACAGGGTCTTTTCAGGGTAAACATGATCAAAGGGTCTTTTTCAACTTTGCCTTTACCATTGCAACAGAGTTTTGTGCTCAAGTAAGATACAAGGGCACGTGCAATCCATGTAAAAAACATCCATGGCCATTCAATCGTTACCTTTGGCTGCTACCTACTCTGCTAATGTGAATGCTGTCAGTTCCCACATCTTTTATTTTTGTTTATTGCACTGGGGATGCCTATGAAAAATCCACTATAGATGATTGAAGAGCTCAGAAAAACATGGACACATCAGACAAAATAAGTGTTTCCTTCAAGAATGCTTGAAATACTGTTAAAAAAGACTTGCAGACTTTTTTTGAACTTCTAAAATTTGTAACTTGGTAGAAGTCCATGTTATTGTAGAAACTGTGCTACTTACCAATGATTGAAACCTTTCCAAAAGGGCTACCAGTTTAAGTGGAAATATTGAAATTATCTTGGTGGTGGTAATCACATACTATAGCCTGCTTCTACAACACTTGGATGTGCAACTCTGGTGGACAAAGCCATGTTGAGCAAAGTGAGAAATGACTGAGGTGGTGAAGGGGAGTATCTGTATTGTATTTGCTGAGGGGAATTCACGGGAGACCAAATAAATAAAAATGTCCAAGACGGCAATGGTTTCATCTACAAAGCCTCAACTTGACCAGAAGTGGTATCCTTAGAAAGAAATGGTTTTGTCTCCTCTTGCCAGACTGCCGCATTCAAATATTCTTTAGCAAGAAATCATTATTCCTCAATTTATAGCATTTATGAGGACAAAAGTGAAATTTTGCTCTTCGTAATGCCCTAATGCAATAAAGATGCTGTCAGGCAAAATTTAAGTAAGTATCACATTATGACACACTGGGAATATGACCTCCACCAGTTTTACAGGAGCAAACAGACATACTGTACTGTCTCTTACTACAATCAGAGAACTTGAGGGTATAATGCTGGGGTACAACACCAAAGAAAGTTGGAAAGATGAGCCCTGGGGTGCTTCACCATTGATTAACAAAACAAAAACACAGTGATCACGACACATGCTGTAATGTGGCTTCTTGAAAATGCAACAAACTGTAGATACCCCAGTAGATCGAAGATGGTGTGGGGTGGAACTGGTATCTTAGTTTGTCACATGATTTATGCTCTCAAATGATCTATGCTTTCACTGTGTTCACACAGTGTGAAAACCAATCAGCATATGCTAGACTGGTCTGTAAGGCTTAGCTAATCCCAAATATTTCATAACTTTTTGTGTATTGTAATGTAGTTGTTACTGTCAATCAATTAATCAGATGTGAAAGTTGAATGTATCAAGTGTGCATGTAATGAGCTTCATTTCCTCCCTGAATAGAAAAGAGGTAATCAGGCAGAGAAGGAGCATAACAAAAAGTAAAATTATCATGAGTGGTCTTCTAGTAAATAGTAATATATCCTGAGAAGCACTTACCCTCATTTGCTTTCTTCTTCTATTCTTACTGGACGGTACTCCAGCGGTGGGTCTGTTAACCCGACTCAACTCACAGTCAGTTCATGTACTGACCATTGTGTCCTTTCATCTCACACCGGAAGTAAGTGGATTTATCTGCTGTTCTGTGACATTGTATTGATTCAGCTTTTTTTGGTGATTTGTTTTTTTTTTTTCCCAAAAATTAACCTTTCCCAAAATTTGACCAGTAACGTTCACAAACATTCAGTTATAATAGAATTGGTTAACCTCAGTTTTAAAACCCAAGTCACACCTCCACAACCTCCCAGGGCACAATGGTGACCACCCACCACATTAGCTGAAGTCTTGGCAGTGTGAAGTTGTGAACAATTCCAAAACTACGATTTCTTTGAACTACGTTGGGTTGTAAGCTGTTAGCCCAACATGCTCAATTATAACCAGATGCAGTTGGTGTGTTTAACACCTGGATCACTCTGCCAAGATGCCTCCACAGAACTGTCATCAGAGTTGGCAATGAATTGGGAAATTCTGGCAACGCATTGGGAGAATCACCCTTCACTGCCAATTTATTTTATTGACTTCTCAAGGTTGCCTGTACTGGGTGTATTTTGATACAGGACTTTCTTCTAAACAATGCATTTAAAAATAATTTTATCAATAAATTCGAATTCTTTGGAAAATTCATACCTTTCTTGATGTAAATTTTGTCAAATTCAAGTTTAATGAACATTTTAAATGGAAGAGGAAAAGTAGCCAAAGGTGAAAATCGCTGTGCACCTGTTAAATTAGATATACGACTAGATAATTAGTTCGACTGTGTGTTCTGTAGGATCAACTTCTCATGCTACCAACACGACCAAAGAAGCATCTCAAATTATGCAGATTGTCTTTGATGGGAATCTTTGTTAGTCATGGCGGTGTGACCCTGGCTTAAGACATTGTGGCTGTTGTCCCTCTTTTTTGTTGAAATATAGCCAAGTACAAGGTTTTAACTTGGCTACTCAGACCTTCTTGCATATAATTTTATATTCTATTTAACTTGCATATAATTTTATATTCTATTTAACTTGCAAATTTTATCCAGGCCTTGAATTTTGAGGTGTATAGATGGGATTGGACAACATCACTATCAAATCAGAGTGAGAAATGAGAATTTTTGCACACTCAGGTAAAGACTGGAAACTCGGGTAATTGTTTCACAGTTCAATTTAATGGCATACCTACCACACTCCTAAAGAGTATGATTTGTAGCACACCAGGAAGGTCTAAAACTCTTGGCTTGTTTATATTATTTTTGTAAGTAGGAAGGTCTGTGATTATCTGTAAATATGGTAAAAAAGGACTTCAAACAAAAAGTTTCCAAGTTTTGACTTGCTTTATTGTGCATTTAAATCTGAAGGAAGAAAAAAAAACCACCAAATAGAAAACTTCAAGGCAACATATTTTCAAAACCATTTGTACATCATTTCAGTGAAATAAAATGCGTAAAAAATTGAACAATGTTTACCATTTATACTCAACAGCTGTTTACTAGAAAGCTCATCTACGCCTACCCCTATGTTAATGCTAAGGTGCGCAGTTGTGCCATTTCCTTTCTAAATTCAGAAAATCTTGCGAAAAAAATTGTCTGCAGGCATGCATCTAATGCATTGTTCCTCACATAATGTTGGAAATTTGTCCCTAAGAATTGTGGAAGGGAGAAATTCCTCTCATTTATGTTCAACCCTAGGTAGTGCAAACAGGGGTCTACCCCCATTAAGGTCAAGACTAGCACCATGAAGAATGGTGTCATAGAATGTAATATAATGATCAAACAAAGCTACAAGACTGCAGCCTTTGAATTTCAGCCAGGGACTGTGAAGCATTCATAAGTTACATATCTTTGTTCATGAGAAATCAGTGGCAGAGATAAAAAAATTTTTGTGAAGGTTGGTGAAGGGGAGTTTTCTTGGGGAGATCTACCACCTTAATGGTGTTCTGCTGGGCAACTGGCTAACTACAAAGCAGTTAAACAGTTATGTCACGAACTGAGTTCAGATTTCAATACTTCACAGTGATGCTGTCGTGTTGATGAATCTTTGGCTGGGGTCCTTCCACAAAATTGTGGATTCTGGTTAAGAAAATTTTTGGCACTATTCACATAAAGATATACTGCAGTTACATCCATTGCATAAAGATGTCTTGAAGAATTGCTTAAGTTGAGTATGGGTTTGATGAGCCCCTTCTGTGCAAACTGCTGAAGACTAATGTTTGAGTCTGCCATGTAAAGCACTCCATGGCTGAGTTAATCTTATTTCAAAATTAACTGCAGGAAATGTGTGCAGTGGCTTTAGTTCCCAAATAATCTAGAAAATGCCCCAGAAAAGTAAGTGTTGGTAAACTTACCTAAATTTAACTTAAGATTGTGTATTACTTGTTATTGATCCAATGCAGCAAGCCCTGCATGGGATTATTGTACAAAATGCAGTCTTCCACTTTTGAGCTACAGTAGTATTTGATGGTATAGATGTAACCCCGTGTTCATCCAACCTCTCTGGCTCCTGCACAAGAGTGGCATTTCAGCCCATGTCTTTCTCATTAGTCTAAATGTTAACTAATCATTTGTGAATTAGAGTCAAGGTTGTGTTTTTTTTTTCCTTGTGCCTAAATTCAGCAAAATGACACTAGAAAATTATTTACTTGTTTTTTCTAAAATTTCCAGCATGCTTGGATAATTTTAATTATCCAATAATATATAAGGATTCAACTTAATAAATATTAAAAATTACTGCCCTATATTAACATATTGCACAACAGTTATCAATTTGAAAGCAAAAAGGCCTTTGGCCTGGTTAATCCATCAAAGGTCAAGCATGATGGGGCCTACTGAAATGTTTGGTTTCCAGTGGTTGGAAACAAAACATTTTACAAACTTATAAATTACTGATAAAACAATTTAAAACAAGTACGCATTTGACCATTGCAGGAGCAGTTGGGTGACTTCAATTGTTGCCATCCTCCAGTATCCTAGGGGGACCAGCACAGGTGCTGACCCTAAGGAGAGGGGGCAGGTTAGAGGAATAATAGGGAGAGAAGTTTCCACACTAAATGACGTGTGCAGGTTTGTGATGTGCCTGCAAAGGAAGGTTTCAGTTGCCAAGCAAAATAGTTTACTCGTACAGTACAGTATACCTTAATACTTCATTTCTTTTGACAAACTGTTTGCATATTCATGTCCTTAAGCACGCTACATTCCTTTCAGAATCTGGTTTTCTGGTATCTCTTTTAAGGGCCAAAGAATCAGTCCCATTTCTTAGGCATCTGTATCCCTACCATCTCTCTTCCTTCCCTGTCATGCAACTGTTCTAAACCAACCAAGAAAAGGGAGTATTGGATTAGCTTTGACTTTTATGAATGGTGAATTGATACCCTTGCCTATCCTACTCCAAAGTTTGATAAAACATAGTACTGCAATTACTTCTATACACTTTATATAATATGTACACATTTACCTGGGTTTGGTACCACCAGATCTTGTATTTTTTCAAACATGCCCTTTGAGGGATTTGGCCATAAAATGTCTCTGATTAATACATATTTTTTTTTTCAATTTTGTTGTCTTTGTCAAAGTCAGAAGATATATTCCCTTTACAAAATATATGAATTCTCACAATGGTAAACAACCTTCCCCCCTAAAAGCTATGTGAGGAGGAAGTTGCCTAAACCTCAGCACCAAAAACAAAAGAGGGTGTTCTTTCCCAACAGGTATAATTCTTGTTTGCTGCCATGCATAACTAAAAGGTCCAGAGCAGTTTCCCTAAAATCATTTTGAAGCAACAGCTAAATATCACAATTTTGTTCTTATTTCTCGTCAACATATCTTCCATCATATTTTATAACTTCAACTTGAGTATCCAAGGTCAACCTTGCGGTTAGTTCCGATGATTTTCACATTTGAGGAGAAAAATGGTTACATGACTTTCAACAGCCAATCATGAAACAGGGCAGTCTGTTACACTAGTTGGGGTGACTGCTCTTGTCCTTTAATGAGCACATCCCTTCAGCAACATGGTTTCATAGTTGACTGTCTCCCTTTTTCCCATCTCCCCAGCTCATTTGATACATGGTTTAACCCTTTACCGTTGTGCTCCGATCGGGGCATATTTGCGCGCCTCGGGAGTGGGCGGAAAAGTGGACGTAGCCCGCCCTGCATCGGCTTCCGTAAGCCATTGACCCTGTGACCTTAAACTATTGTCTCTCTCGTTGTTGTGACCGAATTTTCAGGTAGCTACTCGCAGTTTCGAGCTCCGCGTGAAACAGTAAAGATGGGTGACAGCCGAGCTCTCCGCATGGGTCCAAAAGGACCCAAACAACGGCAAAGGGTTAATTGTATTCCTCAGTACAGCTATGATGTTAAACTTGCTTGCAGCTGTATGCGTAGCATTGATTTTTAAAAGGTCTCTATCATTAATGGCCATAAACCTGTTTGTTGGATTCATTTCCTGGAATAGCAACTTATCGCCAAAACTGGTCACTATATATTTGGTATACTTGCAGTCTCATGAATGATGCCATGATCCTTCCAGTTCTTAACTCAATACAAGGAGACATTTTGTGCTTTTAATTTTTAAGTAGTCAATAAATAAAAGATAAAAGTAAGATGGCTTTGTTAGCCTGGCTCTGCTACTGATATTTTTTTCTTATTTTCTTCTATTTTCCTTTTATATAGAAAACCCTTTTTAACTACTTCCAATAACCTCTTTATCATTTTGACAGAGTTTAGTCTTGAACCACCTTGTGACTCCAGTATGGACTCGTATAAAAGTTGTGCGAGCTTGGCATCTAATGCACCTGGTAAGTCATACAGCAATCCACCTGTGTAAGAACAAAAAAAAAAAAAAATAAATAAAATTCAGTGGGGGTATCAAAAATGTTAAAGGTTTTTTGATTTATATATAGATGAACCTTATCAGAGCTTGTGTTTAGGGACTATAGGCAGTCACTAGTGGGGTACATCAGCCTTAAAAATGGTTGACCTTCATTTATTGTCAAAATGTTATTTCAAACTATCGTATAGGCCTACAGTGAAAAGGGAGATGAGTGGGACCTATAATATTATGGATACCACACTTAAGTCTTGCCAGGTTTCTTTTTTGTGTGTGTGTGTGTGTGTTTTTTGTGATACCTATGCTGCTGGAGGTCACGAGTACAAGTTGAGAGAGGGTCTGTGATTTGAAATTTGAGCTTTTTTCACTATTTTCGTTATTGTTTCAACATTTTGCAATAGTAGTGTATGTGACACCCTTGAAGTACATTCACAGGATGGATACATGATCACTGATTTTTGTGAACTAGTGGACATAATGAAAGTTTCTCTGAATCAGAACTTGTAGCTTACCAGCCAAAATAAACTTGTGACACCATCAACACAAATTTTGTGTATAGTTTGGCATACAGTAAATCAGTGAAAGTTCCTGGGTTTTCCATCAGCTGGTGCTGGTAGCAGTTAATTTCTTCAGTACAGCTGGCACAAGTTGTACAGTTGATAACTATAAGGGAGGAGAGGGGATTTTTCCCCCTTTTCCAAGAGAAGTTGGGTAAAATTCCCTCTTTCATTTCCACAAAATTAAAAAATTGTCAATATCTTGGTTTCTTACTTAGACTTACACAAATAATTGGCCTTTAAAACTCTCAAATTGCACCTTACAGAGGCCCTGAAGCAAGCTTTTGTCCCCCTGAACCCACTTGGAACTTAAGCCTAGAACAACATCAGTTTGTACTTGGGGTTTAGCAGTAACAAATCCTCCCCCTTTTCATGTTTCTGGTGGAATCTTTGGATACTTGTTGTAACAGTTTTCACAGTTTGTATACTAGTGCAAAAGAACAGATGATTGCTTATAGGTACTTTTGAGATCAAATGATTCATTGAGAGTATTGATCAAATGATCAAATGTAAGCCTAGTGATTACACACTTTTTAGCCCAACAGCACTAACTTGGACAAAGAACTGGTGTAACCAGGATATTTTATTGGGGTGGCCAGCTGCAGGACCTGATCATTGGCCCTTGTGGAGGGGTTTCTCCCTGTTGAGAATTTCTTGACTCAGGTACCCTCAGAAACAATCTGGTGCAACATTTTGCAGTTAACGTAGTCTTCTGTTCCATTACAAAAACGATTTTTCTCAGAATTTGGTTATTTGGAATTTTGGTTTGGCATTGCCTCCCCTGTTCCCCCTTCCTTCGTGGCTCTGCTTACAGATGAGGAATGGATCTGTGTAAATATCTGAGATCTTAAATATGGCGAACATTTTAAGTAGGAATTTTCTCAAGTTGGTACACTGCAGATAGCTGGTTGTGGCACCCTTCTTTGATGTAACCCCTTCTCATGCCCCCAGAATGTCTATCTATGGGCATGCTTGCTGGTTACTTTAAGTCCTTCTGTTGTAGCTGACTGGTTACATATGCCAATGAACTATGCTTCTGTTACTATGATATTGTTCCAAGTTATGAGTCATTTCATGGCCATATACTTTTAGCTGAACAAGTTACTCTTTTATATTCAATTCCATTCCTGTACAATTTAATTATTTAGGGAACAAGAGAATACCACTACCATAAATTTCACACTTCAGGGTTTACAAAGCACAGAATACAATGCATTGAATACAAGGTACTTCCTCTGTTTCTAAAAAAACTTAGCAAATTTTCTAATTAGAGTCCTTAACAATGTGACATATTCATTGGAAAATGCAGACGGCTTCCAATTTGGAGTACTGTAGTAGCTGTATTTCATGATGCTGTCCTAGTTCATGAAAGGCTCTTGAGAAGGATGTGACAATAGCTTTCCACTCAGTTGTGAAGTTTACACAGTGTAACGTCATGGTTCAACATGAATACACAATACTTAGGTCCTGAAATGGATACTTAGAAGAGTTCTTTGAGGCAATTTGTGAAATTTTGCTGATGTGTCAGGATAATTTGAGAGTTACTGCTTGTAGGATTAAAGGTCAAGAGCAGTCACCCCAAACTTATTTTGAAGCAACAGAGAAATATCACACTTTACTTCTTCCTGTATGATATTTCTCTGCAAAGTCTTTCATCATATTTTATGATTTCAGTATTGCAGAAGCAGTAACTTCTGGTAAATTTCACATTTGAAGAAAAAATTGTTGTCACATGACTCTCAACAGTCAATCATGAAACAGGACAGTCTACTACACTACTCCAAGTTGGAATGACTGCTCTTGCCCTATAAATGTTTATACAACATCTAAATCTTACAAATTTCTGTCCAGGTAATCAGCTATGTTTCTTTTTTGATTTGCTCAAAGTTCTAGATCTGGTATGGAGCACAGGATCAAAAAATTTTGTTAGAGTTCATTAGATCAAGGTGATTCTGTGGTGCAACATCTCTTTTCTTCTTACAGGCCATCACATTGCTTCTTGAAAAGCAACACAGACACCCCAGTAGATCAAAGGCGGTGTGGGGTGTAACTGATATCTGAGTTTGTTACATGGCCTATGCCACCTAATGAGCTATGCTTTCATTGTGTTCACACTGCATGAAAAGCAATAAACACATGCTTGACTGGCCTGTTAGCTAACCCAAATGTTACATAACTTTTTGTGTATTGTAATGTATCTGTTACTTCAGTCAATTAATCAAATGTGAAATGTGACTGTCTCAAGTGTGCATGTAGTGAGCTTCATGACCTCCCTCAAGTATTTAAGAGGTTAATCAGGCAGAGGAGGAGGATGTTACAATAAGTAAGAAGGAACGTTTCATCATGTGCAAATTACAAACACAAAGGATGGAACAGTGTAGTTGACTTTATTTTTGGAAGGTTCATTGCATCACTTCCTGTTTGTTGATCTGGGCTTTACTTAATTCACAATGGTGTCAGAGAAAAACTTTGATCTGGAGGTAAGTATCTGATCCTAATTTGATCATCCCCTTGAGGTCAGCTCTCTAGTGAGTATAAGCAGCCTATTTTATGTCTCTGTACTCACCTGGGTGGTTTTCGTCCACTGTATTCTTTTCGGAGAAGAACTGCACTGACCTGGTGGTGTACAAATCTGAGAGTAGCGTGTGACTGGCCATCATGTACATGAACTGATGTGGATTAATTGAAAGACTGCACTCTGTTTCATTGGTCATAATCAGTTGGTTGAGGAATGTAACCAGACAAATTTTATTGCATGAAGGTTTCACAACGAAAAGATCATCATTGACCTCTAGGTTCAGAATGTCTGAAAAAGAAAAATAATTACAAAGTGCAATAAGTCCATTTTACTGGTTTGCATAAAATAAAGTAATATAGTAATGTCCACTGGGAGTTATGGCTTGTTAACGACTTGGATGTGAAAGGCAGATGCTGACCTATGCATAATACAAATTTTTGTGTCAAATGAGGCCTATTGCTGAAATGGAACCTTGAAAATGGACAAGGTGATTAAATCATCGTAAATCTTCATCTGGCGTTGCCCAGAGGCCTGTAAATTGTGTGAGTGGTGTAATTAGCTGCTCCCATCTCATGGTTTGATAAACAAATAAAATTCCACAGTGCCAGAGGTGGTGATTTATATGGACAACAATTCTATAGAGGTTTAAGGGCTAGAGCAGTCGTCCCAAACTTAAGTTGAAGCATTTAGCTAAACCTTACTTTTCAGTTTTCTTCCATATCTTTTATAACATAGGACATTACTGTTATACTCAAGGCAAACCAAGCAGTTAGTAAATTTTTTGATTGAGGAACCAAAAAATAGTCACATGATCTGCAAGAGCCAGTCATGAAAGAGGAGAGCCTACTACACTAATAAGCCAGTTTGGTAATTCCTTTTGGGTGACTTTGAACATGTGCACATCCTCCAAATCATTGGGATACTTAACAGGGGTACAAGTTCTTTTAGCATTTCTGTGGAATTTGCATTGAAATCCAATGTAGGGTTCTCAAGTAAAGTTGTCACACTTTTAACAAAAAGTGAACCTGAGAGAAGCTCATAGGAACATCTTATCCTTATCCTCTTTTGTTTTTCTCTAAATTTTACAGCCTATTTTCTCATCAACAATCCAAAAGTATCAGAATGTGGTTGCATAACTGGCATGTGAACTTTAAAAATTTTGCGTTCCCTGCTGGTTGTCCCTAATCCTATTAAATTCAAGTTCAACATGATACTCTGAGAAAACAAAGGGAAAATAAAGCATTCATTAAATGGCAAGAGCAGTCATCCCAAATTGAAGTAGTATAGTAGACTGTCAAGTTTCATGATTGGCTGTTGAGAGTCATGTGACAATGTTTTTTCTCTTCAAATGTGAAATTTACTAGAAATAACTGCTTTGGTTACCTTGAATATGCAATAGTAGAGTCATAAAATGTAACGAAAGATACTTTGAAGAGAAACAAGATGAATGCTGTGTTATTAGACTTTTTCTTAAAATAAGTTTGGGGGGCTGCTCTTTACATTTAATGAATGTAATGAAGTGGTTTAACCTCTGCTGCCCTTGAAGTCACTTTGGAACACAAATCTAGGAACTTCATTAAGTACTGATATCTGGAGAAAGACACGTCCAATTTGAATGGAAATTTCACCACAATGTGTAGATTTGATTCTTCTTTCACAAGTGAAAAGTTAAATTTTTGCTTGAACTTTCCCTTTAAGAAAAAAACAGAGTTCAGCACAGGATTCACAAACCAAAATTCTCACGTGTTGTACATGAGATCATCACATTGCACTGCAGTGGGGGTCCAGATGTTTTGAAAAACACAACATTTATGTTATACGTGTCTGTTTTGGCAGTTAAATTTGGTTGTAAAGTCTGTGAATTTTGACTCCATGTCTAGGTTGTAAATTGTAGGCTGACAGTGTGACCATGATATACCCAATTTTGAAACCTCGTTACCTCAAGCATTGCAAAGTTTGGGACCAATCAAGAAGCTGCTCTGCTTAAATTTGGCTGTTTCGGCCCCATCGTAGAGACATTAAGATACATCTGCCTTGAGTATATATGTGGCTTACGAAAATTCTTGTTGATTTTTTTTATTTTAAAATAGAAATCATGATTTAAATCTGTGGTTTAAATCAAATCGATTTAAATCAGATTTTTTTTTATTTAAATCATGATCTTTTGCTATTATAATCATAATTTTAATTGTGATTTTAATCAACGTGATTTAAATCAAACAGCCCTAACCATCAATAGAGAAAACAGGCTTACTATCAAAATAAACTTTATCAACCACCAGCAGTTTCTCTGGTGAAATTAATTGGAGGTGTCCATCAGGAAGAACTACAAAATTTTTATAGCTGAAATCTAAGAGGAGAAACCCCCACTCGTCACTCATAGTCCAGATGTCATCAATGAACTTGAACACTTCTAAAGCAAGCTCAACCCTCTTCTCCCAGGAGTCTGGCAAAAAGTTAACGAGGGGAAGTCCCTCTTCCTCTATCACTACGACATGACCACATGCTCCCAGGTACTTCGGGAAGTAAGGTAGAAGAGAAGGTACCTCATTCTCTATGAACTGTGAAGAGAACAAAACAACAGAATGATGTTACAAATGACATAATGCTATGTTTAAGGGGGTAAGTAGTCACCCCAACTTGAAGTATAGTAGTGTAGTAGACTATGCTGTTTCATGATTGGCTCCTGAGAAGCATGTGACAGTTTCTTCCCAAATGTGAAAATTACTAGGATAGAGTAACTGCTTGTTTACATTGTCCTAATGAATTCTTAAAGTGAAGATCACTTGGAAGAGAAACAGGAAAATTATGAGATTTAGTTTCTTAAAAATAAGTTTGGGGCGAATCCTCTTGCCCTTTGATGAAATTGAGGGTACTTACACTCTCCCAACTCGGGTAAAGCTGTCTTCCAGCTTCCTGCTTAATGACAGATTGTGTCCCATCAGGAAGCATCATTTATTTTACCAAAATGAAAGGTCATTTATTTTACCAAAAGGAAAGGCCTGTGCAGCATCAGTATAACATGGAATAAGAGGCCCAGGATTTCACACCCTGTGCCACCTTGTTACATTACTCAGTACATGTTCTCTCTAATGTAGTTCATTGAACTGTTGGTGAAAAAACCTGTTCAACGTTTTATGTTTAAGTTTTGAAATGCATTTGGACATTCTAATGATATTGAATAGGCCCACATCCACATCTTACTGTATGCGAAATACAACAAACAGCAACCCTTACTCTTACAATTTGATCTGCTTTTTTTTTCGGGAGCCGATTTTTTTTTTTCAGGAGAGGGGGGCAGTTCAAGTTTTAGGATGAGACTAAGTCTGGACGCTGAACAAGTAAGTTTTTTGAAAATGTGTTTATATCACTTCTCATCAGAAGACGTAAACAGGTATGCCTCCAAATCACAGACATGCCTCAAAATAAGTGAGACAGCCTCTATTCCACTCTATTCTCAATACTCCCAAGGTTATAAAATTTGGTGTGGAATGTAATTTTGTGCAGACTCTGTCTGTTCCTAATATTAGTAGCTGCGGTGCATTCATGACAAGCCAGTCTATCCTAAAATTGATCCCAAATGCATGTTCATTTCAACAGCTTTTAGACAATACAATACACAACTGCACTTGTTATTTTCTACTGTAAATTCTTAGTTTAATATCAAGCCTGATTTCCCTAGATCACCAATGTGATATTTTTCTCACTCAACTGTGATATTTATGAGGAGTCACTGCTTGATCTACACTGAATATATTTATGACATACTGAAATATTTATGTTTTGAAATATTATGAAAGATACTTGGAAAAGAGGGGGAGATTAAAACAGTTGTTTTGAAATAAGTGTGAGACAACTGCTTTGGCCCTTAAAGGGGAAATGCAGTCACCCCAACTTGAAGTAGTGTATTAGACTGTCCTGTTTCATGATTGGCTCTTGAGAGTCATGTGACATTTTTTTTTTCTCAAATTTAACATATACAGTACTAAGCGTAACTACTTGGTTTGCATCGAATATGTCATATTTATTCTAAAAATTCATTTCGTTTCGTTTCCTTTATTTGTTTTTCTACATCATCAAAATGTATGGATACACAAAATAATGGATTACATACATAGCACTGAAGTAGATGGAAGTAAAACTAAACAAGAGCCCAAGGGCACTATGGTTCCTTGCATTAAAAATGATATTGTATTAAGGTAGTCCCAAGGTAAGGCATAATTTGCACCTTTAACCCCAATGACTTTTGGCCATCACCCAAAAACATAGGGGCACATTAAATTTCAAAATCATACAAGCACTTGCCGTTTGAGAGAAATGGAACACTAAACTTTTCAAATTATCACACTGCACACTGCCCACTTCCATGCGACAAATACATTCATCACCTTTCACTAAAATGTCATTTACTTGAGTTTGGGGTAGTATAGGGAGGTTAGTTAATTGCCTTTTTGGTCAATCTCAACAATTCAAATCCAGACCTTAAAAAGAAGTCACAAAGGTCAAATACAGTCAAAGTAGATCAAAACTGATTTTAAATAAACACAGTCTCTTCTGCACCAAAGAAATTTAACAGTCATCTGGTCATTCCTGACCACCAAAATTTATGATGGATGACTAGAAATTATGTCATGGTTGTCCTTTAGACTACCCAATGTGTTTGCCTGAAAAGCAAAAATAAGGAAAAGCCCACAATTCTGCTACTAAAGGCAGCCCGAAAGTGATTTATTACCACCAATTTCTTCTTCACAATTTGGCTAGAAGACCAAGAAACAAACATAGCTCTGTAGAATCTAATAAATGACTTTCAACTTGACCTTTTAACCTAAAGAGGGGGTTAGAAACAGCATTGTAGTCCCTAGGGTAAAAGCAGAGGTAAAGAAGAGAAACTGCTTTCATATTTTACTATTGAAATTGGAATCTTAGCTTGCACTGTGAATAACTTTATTCAATACTGTATGTGAGGAAAAGGTTGTTTTTAATAATAATTGCATTACTGTCCTGATTGTTAACTAAACTGCTTTTAGACTGAGAGGGGTTATAATTCTTCTTTTCTTTTATACATTGCATTTGTCTAAAGGCATTAAACTTCAGCTGGACTTTTAAACCAATTGAACAAAGACCCAAAGAGTCTTCACGTGCACTTTACTTAGACGAACACAACTTTCCATTATTTCCACTATGTTACTTGGTTATTGAGTAATTGCACCGCATACCTGGCATTGCAATAGGCCTACATATGACCTACATGTACACACTAGCCTGTCATTTAAATGTCAGTAACTCAAGTAACGAACATTGTAGGAGGGTAGTGTAATAGCCTTTTGGTTCGTCTGATCAAGACAAATCTTGACGTCACAAAAAGTCACAAAAAAGTCACAAAGGTCAAAAGGTCAAATGAGGTCAAGTGAGGTCAAGGGGGGTCATCACGTGCATTTCACTTAGACGAACACAAATCTCCATTACACCACCCCTCTAAAATGTTTCAGTGGCAAGATATCAATAAAACATTACTTTTTGACCTTTTGACCCTTTCCAATTATTTTGGTTAATGTACCAACATTTTCACCTCCTACCAATCTAACTTATCCTAAAATGATGCCACTGCTTGAACAACGGATACTGAGTTACAGCTACTAACAGAAATTCAGTTTTTGGCCTCTGGTGATCACCAGTGACCTTTGACCTCCACCAAAAACGATAGGGCACATCTACTCCACAACATCTACATACATACCAAGTTTGAAAAAAATTGATCACTCGGTTATTGAGTTATCGCACCACATACCTCGCATTCCAATCCGTCACATACACACACACACACACACACACACACACACATACATACGCCAAGGTGACTGCATAGGTTCCTTTGTTACACAAGGAACCAAAAACCCTGAGGGGCTTGTCAAGAGTTCTACTTCCCAATACAACAAAAGTATGTTACCTAGAGTAGCTGTGTTGAAAACACGAATAAGCATAAAGAAAAAAGAATATAAGAGAAAAAAAGGACGGAAAATTCAATAAACTAAAAGGAAAGGTAATGACTAAGATTACAAGACCAGAACTAACTAATTAGATGAAAGATACCTAGAAGAGAAATAAGAAGAAAATTGTTAGATTTTACTGTTGCTTCAAAGTAAGGTTTGGGAGACTACTCTTGACCTTTATTAAAAATTTTTTTTTCCATCACACTGCTGTTCATGACTATTATTTGTTAAGTTTCACTTTTTGATGTCTGATGGCCATACTGTGGCTGAAAGATATTAAAAAGTTTACAGAGAGAAAGAAAAAACATATTTCTCAGACCACACGTGTGAACACTCTCAGAAACTTGACATAAGTGGGGATGACTTTGATAGGTTAGGTCACTCTGTTATGTCAGCCTTCTAAGAGGATAATCTATAAATCTCTCTTGAGATACAAAATCAACATGAGTTATTTGAGGTAGACACATAAACATATGTACTTCCTTCCCTTGTGTGCTGTAACACTTCAGAAAGAGTCTGGTATATGTATTGAAAATTACATTTGACTGAGATGAAACTATTTCTTTTGTAACTGGTGAGGTTGACTTGGTAGCAAGTCATAGCTTTTCATCTCATTGATCATGTAAAAATCAAGTTAAGATTCATATACACTCAGACTAGGGTTCAGTTGTTTGGTTCAAATCACAATCCAAAGAAAAGAAACCGACTCCCATCTGAGAAGCATTCAGGGGTTCAGAAACTCTGATAAATACCCTGCTTACAGGTATCAGATCTTCTATATGGTTGCACATATCAGCCTCCACTATAACCGTATAGCCAAGAGGAGTGCTGGGCCACCTAAAAACATTTTCACCCTTACCAAAACTTGGATTTCCATAACCTAACCAAAATTTTAAAACACCCTGGCCCAAGAAAAAACCTTTCCAGTCGTCTCCTTGTGAACCATCTCTCCCCAAACAGTATATTATCTTCGTACAGGCTTGCCCATTAAAATCCAGTATGTTCCAAATCTTAGACTCTGTCTTTGAAGACTAAGAAAGGGCAACATTCCATTATTAGAGGGTGTAAAATTTCCAACTGTTTTAGAAGGTATGTATGATGATCATCTCCATTTCTCGAAAATTAATTGAGCTGTTGTGGGATTCTTAATTTTTTTTGTTCAACCATTACTAGGTTTGGCTGCTGAGAGGGCGGGGGGAGGAGGAAAGGAAGGGGTTAAGTGCAAATAGTGTGTCTATGGGTAGGCATATACCCTGAATCTTGGTATTACGCCCTAAGAGAATGGAGAGAAAGCAGTTGAAACTCAAATGAGTCAGAAACATAAATAGTTTTGATACTGGAGAGGGTAGGGGTGGGATCCCTTATGCTATTGGATTATAGTAGTATCCTTGTAGTATCAGTCAACCATGCCTGCCTCTTCCTATTGTAAACTTGGAATGTCCTCATACCTTTAAGACCACTGGTAAAGGATCTAACAACATTGCTGACATCAGAGATGACATCTTCATGGAATTGTTTAAAGATTTCAGACTTGTGATGGTAAAATGCTGCTTAACTTTGGCAAAGAAATTTCCATACGCACATGTGGATGGGCTGAAAAATGAAATAAAAAAGATAGAAGTCAAAGGCATATTTTCATCATCCCAAACAGTTCCAATTCTCCCAACCTACTTACTTCTAGCCCCTCCCACATTTATCTAAAACTCATCTTTATCCAGACACAATCCTTGTTTATTGCTTCATGGCTTGTCCCAGTGGCCATACAAGTCCATAATCTGAATCAAGACACTCTCAGTGCCCATGCAGTGTAATTTAGCTATGATGCATTGTTTGAATGTGATGCCAGTCAAAGAGCTGTACCAATTGAGAGTTTTGATATATGTATACTGAAACTGTAGTTTAGGGTGACGAATGACTGCCTTTGAAAACACTGTAGACTGAGTAAGATACACACAAAGGTGAACATTATTGCCAGAATCTGAAACCAGGACACCATGTGACCCTCACAACCAACTTTGCCAGGTACTGTAGAAACTAGGTTGTACCATAGGAAGACTATTATCAATAAAAGTTTGGAGTTGTATGACCCCATCCCCTTTCATCCATATTCCTAGATCTGACTCTGGCTACTTAATATCTTTTGAATTTGATGTTGATCGAAGGGCAGTATTAGTTGACAATTTCGCCCACTCCTTGCAAAAAGTTAGTTTGGGTGATGACTGATTAGTGTTAATTGCAGGAAACCATGTACCACAGTTATGGTTTTATTGGTCCCTTTAGCTGGTTTCCTCAGTTGGTGAAAGCGGAAATCAAACTTCAAACTAAATGCATACATCAAACAAATATTAATGGCATTGTAAATAATTTGTAATGCCTTTAAAGCAGAGGTTGGTAAAATTTAAGGAAACCCCTCATACCACACCTTTGGTTCATTTATCCATTATCAGGTTTTTAATGTTCCTTTGAAGGAAGTGGTCTGTACCATTTTGTCTATGGGATGAATAACTTGACTCCATGTAGGCATAGTCTGAGTGATTTTTTTACCTTGGGTTTCATAAGAAAGACATATTCTAGGTCATGTCTTCCAAACTCTGTCACAATACCCTTTCCCTTACCCAGTGTATCTCATTTTTGGGAGATTATTTCTTTGTAACAAATACCTCCAGTTTTCAACGAAGCCACAAAAAGTTGTGATAGAGTGTGGGCACATTGCCACAGGATTCCTTTTGTTTTTCTCCATCATTGAATGTACTCTTTGTCCCTGAATGTTCATTCTTTTGGTATGTTACCAGTAAGTAGACTAAGTGGCACTTATCATATCATACCCATATGTGGGGTACACAGCAAGCAATGTTGCTTAATATTCCATGCAGTGGCATCCATATTACATTGTCAATTTAATGTGCCACAATAAATGACATCACAGATTTCCTACAGTGCACTACAACTCAAGAAACAAATTTGCATTGTTTTTAAATTAAGCACCATCTGAATGCTATATAATGCTCTTGAGTTGCTGTTTGCACCTTAAAGAGAAAATTTGGGTGCAATTTTTGAAGTAAAAGAGTTTTGCCCCTGGAAATTGTCTTTAACCGAGAGCAGTCACCCTAAAGGTAATGTAGTCATTGCATTTTTAATTTGACAGTATTTTTGTCATCATTTGTGAAATATACAAGGAGTCACTGTTTGGTTTACCTCAACTATGCAATATTAAAACTGTAACATATTACAAAAGATACTTCGAAGACAAATAAGAATAGAATTGTGTGATTTAGATGTTGATTCAAGATAAATTGTGGATGACTGCTCTTTTAAAGGTCCACTTCTCTCACCCCAAACAGTACTAATTCTCCTAACCTTCTTACTTAAGCCCCTCCCACAATTGTCTGAAATATATCTTTATCCAGTCACAATCTCAGTTTATTGCTTCAGGGTGAGTATAGAAAAGTTCTTTGTGTATAATCAAAACACTCTCAGTACAGTTCGTGCTGTGTAATGTAAGCTTTGGTAATCTGCATTGTTTGAATTAACAGTCAGTTAAAAACTGGGCCAATGGAGAGTTTTGGTACCCCTACAGGAAGTGTAGTTTGGGGTGAGAGGACTGGCCCTTTAAGTTGTACAAAACAACTTGGGAGAAAATTAGAAAAAAACCACAAGAAATTTTTCCAACTAGCTTGATTCAAACCATCATAAGAACTTCTGATTGGTGGAAATGTTAGTATTGAGCCTATACAAGGGTGATTGACCTTGAGTCCCATGTACTAAAATGCAGTCTCAGATAGCACTGACCAGCACAGCCCCACTGTAGGTACCGTAAACAGCCAGAGCATCATGGGAGGTTCTAGCAGTATGAAAGACTGAGCCTATCTTAAAAATATATAGGTTAACTTCATAAAAGTTTTGTCCAGAAATTTTTGATGTGATATATTAAAAATATTTGTGTAAGTTCTCCAGTCTGTGTACCAACATTAATCAATGCCTGCAGGGCTATTATTTATAAAATTGGGCATACTTTTGTATTTTTCATTTTAGCTATTAGCTCTGTGAATTCCAGTTTTTACCTTGAAGTAAGCAGGAAAAACAGCTGAAACTGTTTGTAAAAATTGCAGGTGTACAAAGATCACAAGTTCAAGAGGAAACTCAAATTGACAATACTGCTGCAGGCATCTTCCTGGCCAAGCAGGAGGAGGGTTTCTTCTGTGCCCTGTAGACTATAAATTCAACATTGATTATCTAGGGAGTCATGAATTTTGACAGGTTTTGTGTACATTTTTGGAATATATCTTTTTAAAGTCTAGTGGACATCGTATCCCATAATCAACTGCTTTCTGGACAGGGGTTGTAGAATATGCCTACAGTTTTCCCCACATGTTATAAGAGGTTACTGAAGAGAAGGAAATGAACAGTATTGTAAAGTCACATTTGAGAAACCGAACTTGAACCATATTTGGAACAAACTTTTAACTTCTTTATCTAGCTAACACTGTTGCAGTGTCCGAGGCTTGTAGTATTAACTAATGAGCGTCTTTTGAATTTGATTTCAATCAAAAGAGCAGTTACACATTGAGAATTTTGGTCTCGCCTATACACGAATGCAGTTTGGAATGGATCACTGGATAATGAGTTACAATAAGTAAAAAAATGTAAGAGCAGTTTTAAGAGTTTTTAACTTATTTGTAAGCATGTTGAGATGTTTTCTCTACTTCTTCTGAATGAAATTATTATTCTGAGAGGAAGAGCATATCCATATCACCCCTCCTTACCTCCTATTTATATTACGTAACCCTACTTACACACCAAAGTCCTGTTGCAATCCAATTATGCAGAATTGTGGAGAGCCAAGAAAACAGTGTGAGAAAATTTTCTGTGACAAGTAAAGAGAGAATGAGGGGGCGCCCTTTGGGTTCTCCCAATGTCCATCCAATTACACTGATAACTTGCCAAAGGATTATGGCCAATAAGTAGGGCTACATATAATGTATAGGAGGTAAGTGTCGGGGTACGTAGATTCCCAAACCAGGAAGCTTGGGGAAATTGCTGCAATTTCTTAATGTTCAGTGATCTTTGCTTGAAATTTTATCAAAAGGACTCATCTTAGTTTGGGTGAAAATAGTTCTATGTGCAAGGTATTTGCAGGACTCATGAGTAACTTTAACTGTATGGCTCATATCGTCATGATTACCAGTGACACTTTGCAACAAGAAGTGACATCAATGGGCCAAAGAACTGGCAGTGTGGCTGGGATTCCACGATTTGAATTTCATTATGTTGTGACTTCAGCTGGCGGTCCAATTGAACATGATCAGCCATAATTGGATGCTGTCGGTGGACCAAGCAAAATCTGGCAAAATAACATTCCCACCACCATCTTCGATAAATCTCTAATTTCTACATATTTCAAACATGTTTTAAAATTTTTTATCCTTCCTAGAAAAGTCAGGGGGTTGCAAATAGCCCCAGGTATTTAAACCCTTTTGGTATGTTGGTTTGTACAGCTTGTGCTGATGTTAGTTTACTATATACTTCCAGTACTTCTTTTCTTTCTGTCAATCAGAAATACCAAACCATAAAGTTAGTTTTTACAGGATGTCTGTGGTCAATTTAGCCTACTGAGGGAGGTATCAGCTACTTCAGTTGTCGGCTTGTTTAATGTCCTGTCGTGAGCATGGTTGATCTCTGTGGAGTGTTGTCATATTCTGAAGACATTGGCACCAGAATCGTGTCATAATCATTTGAAAAATGCCTATTTCATATTAATTTAGACCATCTTCTATATTTTCCCAGAGATTGATTGACTTGTTATATGACAGGATAGCAGCATTGCTTCTTGTTTCCAATAAGCTTCTAGTGGCATTGGGCTGACAGAATCATCTCGTTCTCTGTCATTCAATCCCCCATACATTCGATCCGGGTGGCACAATATAGACAAATGTTTAACCAAAAAACTTGTGACAGATCAGGTGAGGTGACAGCTAAAGACTTCCTTAAATAACATTGGGTTCAAAGATGAATCTAAATAACACAGGAAAAGAGATCTCCATAATCTTTTTTTCAGTTCTTCCTGCCACAGCAAGACTGCAAATAATGATAACATAAAATGCAAAGGGAAAAACATCCTGTAACCCACTCAGGGCAGCAGCCTTTTGAGACTTCTTGTAGACAGCACCGTATTCAAGAGAAGAACTGGAAATGGTTAACTATAACATTCAAAATCAAGCATTGGCTGGTAAGAGAAGCCAGGATGTTTTCTTTTGGGAAAACAATTTTTTTTTCCTTTCTGTCTGGTATTGTCATAACCCACACCCTACATTTTTACTCAAGTACATTTCATATTCAACCTGACTGGTGGCAGGCAAAAAATTGTGTACTATTTTATATGCTTGTACTTCTCTAGAGTGGGACCTGGCAAGATGATGACAGTTTACAAACAAGAGCCCAATGGGCACTGTGGTTCCTTGCTAGATATTATGAGAACTATACAGCCAGTCAGTGAAATAGAGCTAAGCAAAAGTTCATACTCAATGTTTGTAACATCTTCACAAGGGGTATTTTAGTACTAATTTTACATGAAATCAAAGATTAAATTTCTGTGGCCTTACTAACATTCAACTTTTGTAATGCTTGGTGATCCTTCAAAAACACTACCTCATTTCCATATGTATTTATGCTTGTAATCAAATTTGATATTATCACCAATAAATGATACACAATGTGGTCAGAGAATGAAAAACACCCCTTGTATTTCTCTAACAAGTTATTTTTACCTGCTCTCAAGTAAAACTTGCTGTTACTTTAAAACAATCTACCACTTGTCCTGTTTGCTACCTCTACACAGAAAACAGGGTTTATTCAGCAGTCAAGCAGAAAGCAAGTAATTAATGAAGTGTAATTACAGAATGAGGATAAGGTTACCCCACAGAGCACAGCAGTATTAAAGAGACATATGCATTGCTTCCACTGGCAGAGAGACCAGTTTAATGCAGAGTGACCTGTGCTCAGTGAAATCTACAGATTTCAGTTATTGCCCTCTTAAAACTTTGAATGATCCAAAATATGTGTACAACCTGAAGGAATCATTACTGAACGAACAAAAAGGACAAATTTCTAAGGTGTTTGAGTGCGTAAGCATGCAAAACCAGGTGAGATGAAAAATCTATTGAAACTATCTTTATCTAGCTTACAACATTTTCTAAATAACATTTCTAGCAGTTGACCTCCAGTGACCTTGATGACCTTTGACCTTAACCAAACACAGATTGATTTGAAATCTGTCCTTTCTACCTTAAAATACTGTGTTAAAAAGTTTTTCAGTGTTTGACCCCTGGTGACCTCAGATGACCCTTTGACCTTCACCGAACATATCCAATTTCATACTTACACCATAACACATCCACACACCAAGTATGACATCTATCCAAGTTTCCTAACTAGAAATATCCTGTTGAGAAGGTTTTAAGCTTTTGACCTCTGGTGACCCCAAATGACCTTTGACCTACACCAAAAACGATAGGGCACACCTTCTCCTTATGACAAATCTATGTACCAAATCCAAGTTCCATCCAACCTTCCCTTGTTGAGTTAGAGCGTACTGAAGCAAGTGTCTCACACACACACACACACACACACACACATACACGCACACACGCCAACCTGACTACATAGGTTCCTTTGCTACCGCAAGGAACCAACAACGGAGGTGGGAGATGGGACTAGGAGGGAGGGAAATAGGGTTTCCCCCACTTGTGTGTCAAATTAATTGCACTTTGAAAGCTCTTCTGCTTAATACAGGATTTTTACTGTATCAGTGTAGGACTTCCCACTGGAAATTTGATACTCACTGATTTTTCAGAAATGCTTAAAGGGCCAAACCTCTCACTCCCAACTACAATTTTGGTACCCGGGTACCGAAATTCTCAATCAGATCAGCTCTTTGATTGACAGCTAATTCAAACAATGCAGAGTGCCGAAGCTTATACACAGCATGAACGGTACTGGGAGTGTTTTGATTATATAAATTGAGTTTTTCTGTGCACCCTGAAGCAATAAACTGAGATTGTTTCTGGATGAGGATGAACATCAGACAATTGTGGGAGGGGCTTCAGTAAGAAGGTTAGGAGAATTGGTACTGTTTGGGGTGAGAGAACTGGGCCTTTTAAAAGGCAAGAGCAGTCCCCCCAACTTGAAGTAGTGTAGTAGACTGTACTGTTTCCTGATTTGCTCCTGAGAGTCATGTGACAAAATTTTTTCTCATCAAATGTGAAATTTACTAGGAGTTACTGTTTGGTTTAGATTGAATATACAATATTGAAGTCCAAAATATTTTGAAAAGTAGTTTGAGGAGAAATAAAAAAAGGAAAAAATAGATTTGGCTGTTGCTCAAAGTAATGTTGGGGTGACTGCTCTTGCCCTTTAAGTCACATGCCATTGAAATTACATGATAATGGTGGTAACAACTGGCTTTTATTGAAAATTGCTTTCACCTTCATTGCCACTTTCTGTACTGGGTTAATAGAAATGTTTCCTATTCTGTCTGCTTCTGTAAATGAACTGGTCATGCGTAGGGTAGCACAGCTCTTGACAAACTCAACTGCAGTCAAAATTTTTGGTTGGACTACCGTTTATAGTTTTTGGTGTATTTTGTTGTCTAACGGAAATTCTTATTGTCTTGGCTACCCTGATACGTATTAAAATCCTTTACAGGAAAAAAGGGGGGGGGGTGAGGGGAGACCAAGGGTTAGGAGAGTATGCATGTGGCTATATGGGACAGAATTCCTGAAGCCTATAAAGGAAATGTATTTGATGAATGTCTTACGGAAACTCACCTTATGATGGACAACGGATCTTCATCTTGAGAAAAAATATTCTGCTTCATCTCATGAGGACTTATGCTTATCTCTGTCCTTGAAAGAATACTTTCCATTATTGCTTGAGAAATGTCACATCCATATCTGGAATGTCTGGTTTTGGTGGAATTAGAACATACAAATTGAGTAAAACTATCAAGTTCATTCTTCCCAGGTGCTCGGAGAATGACCCCTTTCCCATTCCAACTTCCCGGAAGTTGTACACGACTGACAGTCTCGCCTACGGGACGAAAGGCCGTCACATCACCGGCAATGAAATCCTCGCACAGGGATGTCCCCAAGCATCCAGGGCAGTAATGCATTTTAAGAAAAGACAATGGAATTTTGTGTGCAGGCATGATTGTTACTTGTGAACCTAAACTGGTCTCACTATTGTCATTGTTCTCCTCTATTTCAACCTCTTTTATCCTATCAAAATCAATTTTGTTGTTAATATTTTGGTAAATGCGATTTTTAGATTTTTTGTCATCATGAGTTCCTTGTCTGTCACGGACTACACCGCTGGGTAAGCGATTTTCCTCCTGCAAATGTCTTCCTGCTCCTCTAGGAATGATTTGTTGCTCTGGAAAAATTTCAGCCATCCCAAATTTGTCTTCATCCTCTGTCCTCTCGCTGGGGAGGGATGGGTTCATGTACCGAAGGCGAACCTCTTCGTGGTGTAAACTGTTGTAACCTGTATACTGAATCAACAGCATTGTCATAGTCGTGACTGCTACCAAGCTAATGAGTTGGTTTCTCCTTCGTGGTCCCATTTTGAGTAGATCCCTGCAGTGCGTGCCTCTCCCTTTGGTGTAGACAGTAAGGGGTTTCACTGACCCTGGAGGAAGTTTAACTGGCATCAGCAAATGCATGTCATTTTGGGGTAGCCCTTGAGGCAGCTGTTAGTATTTCTGCAACCATCTGAAATACAAGTGAATATATCAAGGTGTTTGTAACATGATGAAGTCCAAACCTAGCGATTCCATTAGTCAAAAACTGTAAACAGTGCAAACAAGTTTTGAATGGAAAGTGTACACATATATTTCTGATCGACTGTGAGATGAAAAGGCTTCAGAAGAAAAACGTGACTTCTCTATAAAATTTTAGTTAGACTAATGTTGACATCTTTCGACACTTTTCAACAAGTGTACCCTGGTGTGCCCTGCTGAAGCTTTTCTTTGTGAGTTTTCTTTCCAGATCTTTTCATGATGTTAAGTTCATACAAATATCTCTGTAAAAAGAAATTGAAGTACCTATTTACCTGTACAGATTTTAACAATAACCTGTGGTTATTGTATTTGATAAGTGCCAAAGGTATTTACACTCACATAAACAAGGTGGCTCCATTTAAAGGTCCAATATTTGCACTCCTTTTTGCAATATTCCAAGGCTGTTTGAAGTTATAGCTCATATTGCAAGCCTGCAAGGAACTTTGTATTAGTATCTTTCTTACGCTCAAAGCATTCATATTATTGCCCCTTTGGTGGGCACACTCAAAGCATTCAGGTAATTGCCCCTTTGGTGGACAGGGGGTGGGGGTGAAGGTTTCCCCTTTGGTGGGAAGGGGGGGATTTTACAGTAAGCATATCAGTGAATGAACTACCCAATTAAGTTTAATATTGGTCTAGTAATGGTGGTGGAGGCTTCATATTATGCTGGATGGGGACTGAGTCATAGCTATGTACAAAATGTAATGGGAGGCAGCCTAAGGGGGAGGGGTCAGTCTTGGGGGGTCTACCTGATGTTAAGGGGGTTCAGTGTTTCCAAGGTTTGATGATTCCTGTTTTTGTATTATCTTAATGATTTGGCAATGATTACAAGGTTCATTATTCAAGGGTATGGATGTTACCAGGAGGGTGGATGTTAGCAATATTCGGGAGCATTGAACTTGGGGAACAGTGAACCCTGGGAACATTAACATAGTCCTGTCTAAGGGGGCATGACCCACAGGGGAGCTATGCAGCAGCAGGCTATTTTCACTGAATGTGAAGGACAGTATCCAGATGGAGGCATTGTCCTTTATGGGGTTTCCTCTTTAGAGAAAGGTAATTACTATACTTAGAAAAGCCAGAGCCAACAACCATTGGCTAATGGCTAGATGTCCGGTTCCATACTATTTTATAGCCCTTTCAGCTATTGAGCACTATGAATCTGACTGCATGTTTAACCCTTTACCGTTGTGCTCCGGTCGGGGCATATTTGTGCGGCTCGGGAGTGGGCGGAAAAGTGGACGTAGCTTGCCCCGCATCGGCTTCCGTAGGCCATTGACCCCGTGACCTCAAACTATTGTCCCTCTCGCTGTTGTGGCCGAATTTTCGGGTAGCTACTCGCAGTTTCGAGCTCCGCGTGAAGCAGTAAAGATGTGTGACAGCCGAGCTCTCCGCATGGGTCCAAAAGGACCCAAACAACGGTAAAGGGTTAAGTGGTTAGAGCATCTGACTGGCAGTTGGGAGGTCTGGAGTTTGAATCCTGGCTGTAGCATACCAAATGATTTTAAAAATTATGGAACATACTAAATGGAGCATTCTGTCATTTTGCTTTCAGCATATGCAATGGAGTAGGGAAAACAAGCCAGAGAGTCACCACTGGAACAAGGCGGTGGCTGGCCGAAGTTAAACCTGTCAGTTAGAAACTGAGCTGTTAAACCTCATCCTACTGTTGTTCTGAATTATCTCTACATGCACAATAAATAATAAACTTTATGCTTTCATTCTGTTATCTAAGAAGCCACATCTTCAAACCATCCATAGTAAAATCATGTACTTCATTATGGGACATTTATATCCTTAAAAGCAGTAAAGTACATTTTATGGTTCAGTGTCAATAACTTTATCTTTTGTTCAGTGCAGTAACCTTCCTGTTTTTGTTAATGAGTTAGCCACTAAAGCACATCCTTCATGGAAGTATCGGACCATTACACTTCCAAATCGTTTAGACCCTACTTTGTGGTCAAGATTCCATCTAGGAAAAACACACGAAAAGATACATGCTTCCAGTTTGATGCCTTCAAGATACTTGCGCATATTTTTTCTAACCAGAACTCTAATCTGTTTTAGAAATGTTCAGCCATTCATGTGATGAAATGAATTTAGAGTGCCAGCAAGTTGGTTTGTGAAATTCATCAAATTTTTCCAAACCTGTAACATTTTCTTCACTTACCAATGATGAATAGCCAGACTTTGACAACCCCATATCCTACATACGTATAATTCTTTTATGTTGGTAATTGATTCAATTTGGTTTCTAAAAATTTGTAATTTAGACATTATTTAAAAGTACATACACAACCTTTAAAGGACCTGTTCTGTCAACCCAAACAGTACCAATTCTCCTAACCTTCTTACTAAAGCCCCTCCCACAATTGTCTGAAATTTATCTTCATCCAGGCACAATCTCAGTTTATTGCTTCAAGGTAAGTATAGAAAAACTCAATTTATATTTAATCAAAATACACTCAATACCATTCATGCTGTGTAATATAAGCTTTTGTTCACTGCATTGTTTGAATTAGCTGTCAGTCAAAGAGCTGAGCCAATTGAGAATTTTGGTATCCCCATACCAAAATTGTAGTTTGGAGTGAGAGGCTTTGGCCCTTTAGAAAACCATTACTGCATAGGATTCTCTTTCATCCAAACCAAAAATTTAAAACTTCACCTTTCTTCAAAACTAATTGGATGTGAAAGGAAACTCTGTGCTAATTGTAAGCATTGGCATGTGGACCCTTACACCCCTTGTTACGATATTAAGCCCAATCAAAGAGCTGTGCCAATTGAGAATTTCTGTAGACTACTACAATAACTGTACTTTGGAGTGGTAGTTGACTGCCTGTTAACTTTAACAATTTTTTGGGGGAAAAATTATCTTGCAAGTTTAAAGAATTAGAGGCCCAGCTCTCTCACCCCAAACAGTACCAATTCTCCTAACCATCCACTTAAAAGACCAATTCTCTCACCCCAAACAGTACCAATTCTCCTAACCTTAATACTTAAGCCCCTCCCACAATTGCATTAAATTCATTCTCATCCAGGTACAATCTCAGTTTATTGCTTCTAGGTGAGTATAGAAAAACTCCATGTATATAATCAAAACACTCTCAGTACCATTCATGCTGTGTAATATGAGCTTTGGTACTCTGCATTGTTGAATAAGCTGTCAATCAAAGAGCTGAGCCAATTGAGAATTTTGGTACACCCGTACCAAAATTGTAGTTTGGGATGAGAGGCTTTACCCTTTAAGTCTGTTGTATAATTTGTAACCTGTAAAGTTATAAGCTTGTGCAATCTTCACGTTGAAGCTAGTGTCTGTAACTTCTGTTGGCTGGAAACTGAACCATAAAGACAAAACCAAAACTATTGACTGTAGCATCTATTGAGTGTTTGGTATAGCTTTCCATTTTTTTTTTTTTTGATATGTCTGTGAACAAGTGTAAGTACACCATTAGAAGGACTGCACACTTTGAAATTACATGCTTGATTGAGGAACAAATAATACCAACAACTTAAGGAACAATTACTACCAGAGTAGCTTGTTCCGGTCCACCAGAGGATCTTGTTGACAGGTTGTTAATAGTGCATAGCCTCCATGGTATGATCGTTTGCCAAAATTGAATCATGTATAGAGAGCGTCAGGATAGGCCTATGGTTGAGTGATTTTTATCTCACTGCAGTGAGGATGAGTGCAGAAAGTTGGGTAGCTGGGAAGCTCCTTCCTGGGAAGTTTGGACATTTGGACGGAAATTTTAGCAATTGATTGGAAGGAAATCCCTTTTGTACAAGAAATTAAAAATATGGAGAGAATCAGAATTGTTCAGAAATTTGTCTCCCTTCGTGGAAAGTAAATTCACTCCCTTTGGAGGAAATAACATTTTTTCCAACCACGGCATTTAGGTTGAATGATAAGGATTATATTACTCTACTTTAGAGCCATAAACCCCTAGTAAAAATCAGGAAGCGAATCCAAATTCTTTGAAATTGCAAAAATCTGATGTAGCTGTTGTTGGAAATTTGTATTTGAAAGAAGAGGGGGAGGAGCTTAAGGAGATTGTTTGCTGTTAGAGGTGAAAGATGTTGCTCTTCATATCATGCACTATTACTTCTCCTTTGAAGTAACTTGCAGTTCCCCAACTGTTGTCATAACTGATGCCTCAGTACCCTGTGGAGCGGACGGTGGTTTTCTCAGCTTCCCAGCTTCCAAAACCACCGCCCCGCCAAAGGAAACGGGACGGTCCAATTTTAGATGCAGCCTTCATTACCATAATATGATTCATTCATGTACTCTCTAATGAATCGTGTTATTGTTTTTGAGTGAGTGTGTGTACTCCTGCAATGGTAAACTGGAAGTCTAGAATGAAACCTGAGATGCCCTATAATTATCGCATTACTTAAAGGTAAAGAGCAGTCCCCCCAAACTTATTTTGAAGAAAAAGTGAAATAACACATTTTTTGTCTTATTTTGCTTCAAAGTATCTGTCATTACATTGTATGACTTAACTTTTGCATTGAAGGTAAACCAAGCAGTTATTTCCAGTAAATTTTACATTTGAAGAGGAAAAACATTGTCACATGACTCCCAACAGCCAATCATGAAACTGGACAGTTTACTACACTGCTTCAATTTGGGATGACTCCTCTTGCCCTTTAAACCACTATTACCAGGGCGTGGGTATAACAATGATTAACTCCGTGGGTGGCATGGGCTACTGCACGGGACCAAATGTTGCCTTCATGTGAATGTGAATATTCACTAAAATTAAACCAATCTGGAGGCCACGTATTTCTATGAATATCCAAAAGAATTTGTTCGCTATTCCCTTTGGCAGGGGTTGGGGATATGACTGAATAAGGAATATACCATGCAGCCTGTAAATACACAGGTAAATGGCTCAGCAGCAACTATCTGACCAAATATTAGCCAGCAAATGAGTATAAATTATATCCCCATTTGGTTTAAGTTGGCATAAGTTGGGGGCACCTGCAGTGAGTCCATGTTGGTTTCTGCTTGGCAGTGACACCAGACGCTCATCCATCCCACCCAACCAACTTGTAAAAGAAGTCTAAATTACCTGATACTTCTTCTGAAGAAGTGGGGATTTGACCTGAACATATTTTCCAAATGAGAGGGGGGACCTACATTTTGACCTTCTCCTAGGCTGAATAAAGGGAAAACAAGAGAGACTGTTGATGTTTTAGGTAATTGAAAGTTGCATAATACCACAAACATCTTGATAACAAGTTTTTTTTTTTTTTTTTTTGGGGGGGGGGGGGTCTACAGGAGTTATTTGTGGTTGTAAGAAATGTGATAACTCAACTTTCCTCTCCTGAACAGAAGTCAAGAAGTCACTAGAAAGGATATTAATTTGCCCAAGTACAGCCTTGCAGTGAGCCACTTATTTCAAAGTCTGCATAAAATGGCCAACATGTTTATGGGTCATTGTGCTGATGGCTGAAAAAGCTGTCAGTAAGTTTTGGATATATTTTCTTTCCAAAGTCTTTTCAAATAAATGCCAAAAGAATAGACAGGTTCCATCTGATCTTCAGGAAGTGACATTTATTTTTGATTCTCAATTCATGCTGACTAGCTCTCTATAACTCTTGTCCAACAAGGGAGCTAGCTGCCTCTTGGACTGGTAGTTCTCTGGTCTTTCAGCATACCATCAGATTTGTGTTTGTTTTGATTTGCTACAACTTTGATTGTTTAACTATCTGCCTGGATCAGTGTTCCAAGTGAACCCTGATGGCAGGATGATCTCATCTGTGGTCCAAACTTCTCAAGTTCTTTACTAAAATGTTAGTTAAAACCTTAAGGTTGCCTCCAGGCCTGAGGGCTTTATCTTTGTTAAGTATGTGATGATGTATAACTGTGATACAGCTGGAAGAGTAACAACTTGATCTCCTAAAAGATGTGAGACCAGTAGGATCTGGGAGTTCAAGTTGCAATGAAGTTTGATAATATTCTGAAGAATTATATAATTTTTAATGTGTTTTGCACATTTTAGAGAAGCATTGCAGCACAAAAGCAGTTTTTTTTTTTCCTTTTTTCCTTTTTGTCAGATGTTTTGTGAGAAAATAAATGATATTGATGTGTTGGTGACTTTCACCTTTATTGGCTGAAAAATTTGAGCATACATGTGCATTTAATAGGCTACTTGCAGAAACCAGGGGCGAGGGGGGGGGGGGAGTCAACTGGTCTCCCGAGAGAAATGCATGGTTATCTTCATATTATAAGGTGTCAGATGAGATCCAAATTGCTCTAAAATTTGTATATTAGCCATTAAATTCTGTCTTGAAAAAAATTTCTGTACTTTACATATAGAAGTAGCAAAACTGGAAACTACTATAAGACGTTGATTGTGCAAGATGAATTGTCAGAAAGTTTAGTTCTAAGCAAAGGGAAGTGTCAAGTTACTACATATTAATTATTCACGGTCAGTGACGGTTGATGAGACAATTGCTCAGTATTCCAAAAATCAATATCATTCAAATTGGACATGAATTAACTCTTTGATGTCACATTTGATTCACAGATTTTACACTTCCAACATTCAAGAAGCTGGTCATTTAAATTTGCCAATCTGCCAATTATGAAAAGTTTGTTTTATTAATGGCCTAAACTATATTAGCAGATATGGTGTGACATTAAATTTTGGGGCTACAACCAGATAAAGAGAGTGTTTTCTGAGCAAACACAATTATTTTTATCACAACAGTCCTGTACACACTTTTGTACATATCCCCTCTTTTTTTTTGGACATGATGGGGAGGGGGGAAGGGGCTAGGAAAAATGGGGATTTTAGCCAGGAACTTCCAGACTCACCCAGTACAGCCAAACCGCCTGCAGATTTAACCATTTGTAGCTAAGGAAGCCTCGAGGCTGTCTGGGGATCCCCTGACAGTCTCACCAGGGAGTTTGAAGTTTGCCAATGACCTTAATATATTTTTACAGCCCCCTTCCCCCCACAAATTTTTCCCCATTCCTAAGGCCTGCTGCAGACTTTTAAGGTTTGAATGAGTCCATTTTGTATAATGCCGGCCTACTCACAGTTTCCTGACCCTGCTTGATGTGCTTCCAGGTAACATCATGACTAGATGATTGTTTACCATCAAATTTCACACTTTTTTTGTTAGGTTCGTGCAGAACAACTAAAATTGCCTTCACATTGGCTTCAGGCGCATGGTGAATGTACTTTAACACTTTTGTAAGTAGATCAAGGTGTTAAACTTCACTTCGCAGCTCTGTTCATTGAGAAATCTTTCTCTGGATTGATAAGGTTTAATGACACACTTGAAAGTTGTGAAAAGGAAGCATTTAAAAAAATAATGTATGGATCGTAGGTCGTAAAGTCAGCCTATCAGGAAACATGTTAAACATTGACAAGGTTTAACTCTCTGAATTCTTTGCATTGATGAACAATAAAGACATCTGGGAGATATATTGTTGGGTTCATCACTGACTTGACCTTGATTTCACCTGTAGAACTTGTTGCTTCTTACAATTAGACAAATCTTTTGAAACATCTGCTGCCAAGCTATAATCGTACTATTCCAAATAAACTGTTCCCACGATTAAAATCTATTAAAGCAAATGGTAATATGTTGGCTGTGAGAGCAAAGATCTGCCAGGGAAATAACAGGCCCTAGAAAATATTAAGGGGGCAGATTAGACAAGGTAGGTGACATTGCTATTCCTGTTACCTCCCACTCTTTATGCTGTGCTGACTGTCACTGTTGGTGTCAATAATACCCCTACCCCTTCCCCCACTCTATCAACCACTGACGCCTCTGGAAAATTTTGTAGTCTTTTACATTCAAATAGCTTCTACCATGGCAAATTTTATCATGCTACAGGTGTAACATCTTTTAGTTTTTTAATTGGGGTGCTGAATTTTTGGTTTCTTTTATTCATCAATAAAATAAGCATGACTTGGTTACAACAGCAGATACACTTGAAGTTGATCAAATAGAACAACACATGGTGGGTTGTATGGTGGAAGCCCATCAGCCTAGTATTAATTCTAGCCCAACAAGTGGTAAGTTATTCTGATCTCTTAAGTATACAATTTCTTCTTTCATTAAATTTAATTTAGGGGACTTAAACTTGACAAAATGGAAAGGGTAAATTATCCATAGAACCTGAATTTGAATTTTTAAATTAACTTTTTGCTAAATGCATTAATTGTGAGAAACTTTTGGGTTAAAATACATCCTGTTTAAGTTAATCCGGAAATAGTCCATCTATAAAATAAAGTAGCAGTGACGGACAGATTTCACAATTCATTGGCAGACTTGCTCAGTTCATTGTCAACTCTGAAGACTGTCATTTGTGTGTCACCATCTTGGCATGTAAGTCAAGTGGAGGTGTAACACCTCATCACTGACTTACATTCAGCATAAACTACATCTCTGTATTGCAAAATTTTATCATAGCTGTGAGCTTGGAAATGAATTTAAAGGTAAAGAGCAGTCCCCCCAAACTTATTTTGAAGAAAAAGCTAAATAACTCAATTTTCATCATATTTCTCTGCAAAGTATCTTTCATTACATTTTATGACTCTACTATTGCATATTCAAGGTAAACCAGACAGTAATTTGTGGTAAATTTCACATTTGAAGAGAAAAAAATATGGTCACATGACTCCCAACAGCCAATCATGAAACTGGACAGTCTACTACACTTCTTCAATTTGGGATGACTGTTCCTGCCCCTTAAAGGGAAATATTGCCTTCAAAATGCTTCAAAATAACATTACAGATAAATAGAGCTCTATAGTCATTTTCAAATCATTCCTTCTCAACAGTAAACCCAAGCAATAGCTTCATCTCCTCAAAATATTATGCACAGAAAGAAAATTGTAAGTTGCATCTTTTAAATTGTTGAAAGTTTGGATGAACAAATCATTGTTGAGCAAGAGACAACTGAATTTTTATATGAGGGAAACATGTTTCTAGAAAAGATGGCTACCATATTTGTAATTATTTATAAGCCTTTGCCTAAAATGTTGGTTTTAAAAGGAAGAAATTTCGTTGCAAAACAAATGCAATATTTCCCTTTAAGTAGCACAATTACTGCACATTTCAGTGTAGTTTTCTGAAAATCTGTACCACATGGCACAGTACATTTGACTGTAAGTGCTAGGCACAAATATTGAAGGAGTGCTGGATGTCCATTTTATATAGGCCTACTAAGTTCATATGACACACAATTTTAATCGCCTTGCCTGTGTAGCATGGTAAAGGGCAGGCAGGAACAGTCATCCCAAATTGAAGCAGTGTAGTAGACTGTCCAGTTTCATGATTGGCTGTTGGGAGTCATGTGACAATGTTTTTTTCTCTTTAAATGTAAAATTTAACAGAATTAACTGCTTGTTTGCTTGAATATGCAATAGTAGAGTCATAAAATGTAATGAAAGATATTTGAAGAGGAGTAAGGTGAAAATTGTGTTATTTAGCTTTTTCTTCAAAATAAGTTTGGGGGGACTGCTCTTTTCGTTTAATCATGCAAATGGTAAGGTACTGTAGCTAGCTTCTAAGTGCAGTAAATTGACAAAAATCTAAAATCTCCAAAAATGTAGAAACTAAGCCCTTTCGTTCTGATTTGTTCCAACTAGGGATCTTTGATCAGATGTATTCAAACATGTGCAACTACCTGTACCACACAGAAGAGAATAACATGGGTCACAAATTAACTTTCACCTAGAGTTACAGGTTGTGAGCAAAGTTAAACAATCTTATCACCTCAATACGATTTCCATTGGTCTGTCATCATTGAAACACATCATTTTCATCATGGAAGTATTACCGTAACTAACAGGTTTTGACCCTTCCCCACAAAACTCTCCAACCAAGTGACACTACGCCTCACGGTCTGGATATTGATAACAGAATGGGTTTCTTTTGAAGGGTGGCTATTTCATGTAGGGTTTATGGCTCTCATCATCCTGTTATGTAAATATAATAAAAGTAAGGTAATCCTCCCTGGCCAGCTTATGAGTTATGACATAGCTTTGAAACAGGGATATACACTTGCAGCTGAGAACACAATCAGCTTAGTGATGATGGATGCTCTTGCTAATAAGGTCATGAGGGACTTTTGCCTATCTTAAATTTCTGTTTTATATTTCACTCAAAGGAACTGGGTACAGATACAAGTCTTCTTTTTTATGTAAGTAGAAAGTGGGTGAAAATATTATACTTCAAGTTTTCATTTTTGTTTTTGTTTTTTTTTAAGGGGTTGGTGTGTGCAGGGAGTTGCTAGAGGAGGAGAAACAACACTCTATAGTCTCAATGAGTCAAGGTTCTTTTCCGACGGGGAATCTTGCTTTTATCTACCAAATTCTTATCTCAATGCTTCCATCAAAAAGGATTAGTCACGCATTATCGAAGTTCCACTGAAGAGATGCATCCTTACACCCTACTCATAAATATTTCATTGCCAGCGGTCATGCAAAGTTGGAAAAGTACAGTATACCATTCGATGCTATCCAAGACGCAGCATGTCATTTCATTTGTAGACAGCACTAGAAGCAATTTTCCTACAAATTAATTAAAAAAAATTAGTTTTCTAATGATGACAAAATTATATAAATCTGAGGGAAATATATAGACTTGAACAATGCTTCCATTCAATGAAGAACCGGGTGCAATTGAAGCATATATTTTAAATGTTAGTTTCTAGTTGTTCTATAGAAATTCTTGTTGTAAGCTTTGCCATTGGTGGAAACAAACCTCCAGATCATAGGATGCACAGGCAATGCCTTTGTATAAGGATGACATGGGAAAGAACGCAAAAGATCGTCATTAAAAGGACTATGTCACAAGGGATTTAACAAAAGAAACAAAGGGACCTGTCAATGAAATAGTGATGCCTCAAAAGATACAATCCGTTTCAAGTGCATATTGTCTGAAAAATTTTTCGTTGTATCTCTTTCTTTAGCAGCGCCCTGGTTACCTGCTGTGAGCATTTTAAAGGTAAAGAGCAGTCCCCCCCAGTTCTTATTTTGAAGAAAAAGCTAAATAACACAATTTTCATCTTCAATTTCTCTTCAAAGTATCTTTCAATTTTATGACTTAACTATTGCATATTCAAGGTAAACCAAGCAGTTATTTCTGGTAAATTTCATATTTGAAGAGAAAAAAACATTGTCACATATGACTCCCAACAGCCAATCATGAAACTGTACGGCAGTCTACTACACTTCTTCAATTTGGGATGACTGCTACTGCCCTTTAAAATATAGATACTATTGGCTCTTGAATGATTATAGGGGCTTTTTGATTTGGTTCATGAAATGCAACAAATTTTTCCAAACCTCTTAAGTTTTCTTCACATGCCAATGACAAATGGTCAGACTGAACAATTGGCATATCCTTCATTAAAATAAGTTAATCCCTTCAAGATCCAAGCAAAAGAACTACCACAACAACACAGAAGAGGAATTAATTGTTTAAGTATTTAGTAGGGGAGGAATCATAATTACCAGATGTTTACACATATTTTGACTGAAGGTATAGGCCTATGCATTGTTGTTCTTGTGTAGTGTTGAACCTATTTAGCCTAAGGGATATAACTGAAGAGGTGTGAAAAACTAGGAGATTGGGGTTAATATGATGACAATAAAGAGGGCTGGATGACCTAATTGGGCCATGTGATGCAACCTAAGCTTGCCAGTTTCATGCTCTGATAATCTGATTGACAACTGTACCTGCTATCTGAGACAGTTCTTGTCAAAGCTTATACACCCAAGGCTTACATGTTTTAGCTCTGAAGTATAGCAGCAATACCTCAGACTGAGTACCACCAAAGAGGTAGAAGCCTGCTCCCATGCATAGACTCAAAAATATACTTTCATGCTTTGATTTGAGGATATACTCCTCCCCCTCCCCCTTCCCATCAACAAAATCTTAATCTCCTGTTCTTCACTGAAATTCTGTCCTTTCCTGCAGTGTTGGCTTAGTGATATCATTCAATTCAATTTAAATATATTTTTTTGATATGTTTTTCAAAAAAAAAAAGTTACAATAATCATAATGTGATATTACAAACAACATACTGTATGAAGGACACTAGAAAAACAGAAGGAAACTGTTATCAAAGCTAGTGACCATGTAAAGAAAAAAAAATATATAACTATAATATAATAGATAAACAAAATAAATTCAAGAGCGAAAAGAGGTCAAAAGAGAGAGAAAGAGAAAGGGAAAGAGGAGAGAGAAAGGAGAAAGAACAGAAAAAGGAAAATGGTGGAGTATAAGATCAATTTATAATATCATAGGTCAACTAAGTTACATGTTATTTTTAAGAAGTTCATCCTTGAGCTTACTTTGGAAAGTCCTAAGAGACAGGGCAGACTTAATATTCTGAGGAAGGGATTGCCATAGATTGTAACAATATCACAGGTCAACTAAGTACTACCTCAGAGGTAGTACTTCCGTGCTGATATCAAGACTCACTTCTTATTTGAGGTTAAAGAGAACATGCAGTACTTAAATTTGAATTTGTGCACCATGTGATACTTATTTTGGAATGGCTGCAGTCAATCATGTGACAACTACAAACATATTTTGGGATGATGATATAAAGGCTTTAAATTTTATTTCATAAACTTGACACCAACTGCAAAATTTGGCACGCTACTAAATTATTACAGAAGTTAAAAAGAGCACCCCAGCGACATGTAAACAAATAGAATTCAAAGTTACCGTGACAATATTTTGCATTTTTGACTGACAGTTTTACTTCAAATAAAGATTTATATTAACTTATCTTTAACATATATTTCATTGAGATAAAGCTATACTACTTATAAGCACTTAGAAAACTTAGAAAGAACATTTCAGAGGGTGCACTTTGCCCAGAGATAAAAACTCTTAGTGCTGCCACACATCACTGAGGTGTTTCAATAGATAAAAGGCCCTTGAATCAGTCTTCAAGTAAGTTCTGGGACTTGATATATGTGAGAAAAAGTTTTGCATGACAAAGACACAATTTAAAGGAGATCTGCAGTCATTCCAATCTAGATTAGAGTAGCACAGTAGTCTACCTTATTTTATGAATGGTTCTTGAAAATCCTGTTGCACCGTTTTCTCACGGAATTTTGGAAGGAGTATGTAACATGTGGGAATGTTTTCCTCTAAATCATGCACAGCAGAATTTTTCTTGGAATCGGTCTGTGAGCTGGCACTGGAGAATAGTATTACATAAATGGAGTAGAAAGATCTTTTAGCTTTTTCCCAATTGGATGTGGACTGGATTTCTCTGTCCAGTCAAACAGAATCTTATAAATGTCTTAGGGAAGATATGTACATTTTTAAATCTCGTGAAAGTATTTGACCAATGATAATCGGCAAGAATTGCAGCAAGTTTTGTTTGCTAGTATCGATCGGCCGAATACACCCTGAAATTTGTGTTTCCAATAGGAAAAGCATATAATCACCTTTTTTCTTTAAGTGGACAGTGATGAGAATTTTTTTCAAGATATAGAAATGAAACTTATAACAGTTTAAAGAAAACCATTTAAATTAAACATGAAGAACGAAATGTATTAATGTTATATTTTTGGACCAGGAGGAGCTCAGTTTATCAGAAAATGGACCATATACAAAGTGATTCACACAGTTGAGTGTATATACACTGAACAGGTGAAGAAAAAGTAGCACAATTTTCGTCTTATTTCTCTTCAAAGTATCTTTCATTACATTTTATAATTTAACTATTTCATATTCAAGGTAAACCAAACAGTTATTTCTAGTTAATTTCACATTTGAAGAGAAAAAAAATGGTGTCACATGACTCCTAACAGCTAATCATGAAACTCTACGGTCTACCAAGATCTTCAGTTTGGGATGACTTCTCTTACCCTTTAATTATGCATTATTCAAGTTATTAAAAAATATTTTGAAAGGCACTTGGAACAGAAATAAGAAGAAACTTGTGAAATTTATCTTGTTTCAGAAAAAGTTTGGGGCCATTTCTTCTGCCCGTAATATCCAAACCATTTTTGAAGAGGCAATGTGATTTTATCAGTCCATCTAAACAGTCTCCTTAAAGGGAAAGGGAAGTCTCTCAAACTTGAAGGTAGTGTAGTACACTGTGACACTTTCCTGTTTAATGATTGGCTCTTCAGGATCATGTGACAGTATTTTTTCTCCTCATATGGGAAATTTACCGGGAGTCACCACTTGGCTTACCTTGAAATTGCAATATTGAAGTTAGGACTAAAATATTGTTAAAAATACTTTGAAGAGAAAGGAGAAGAAAATGGTGATGTTTAGTTGTTGCTTCAAAATAAATTTGGGATGACTGCTCTTGACCTTTAACTTCGAGTGATGATAAACAATGGTGGGAAACTATGTTAAGTAAGTCATGCAATCATAAAAATTTTTGAAGTGAGCACTGCAAATTTGAAAAACAACTTCTTGCTAGATAGATTTGATTTTTTTCAACTTTTGGCCTCCTTTCAGACAACACTTGGTTTGTAAAGTACTTTTACCCTCAATTTCCTGTTTTAGCTTCAGAAGGAATATCCTCACCCCAGGACACTTGGAACCTGTGCACGTTCTGCTACATCTTTGTAGTGATTACAGAATGCATTAAATTGCCTGTATAGAGGAATCTGATCAGCCCTTGAGTTTAATGACTGTATGTGGTGTCCATCAGCCTTAAATCATCTTCATTTATTGTCTACATGAATTTGAAACCCTAATATTCATTGAATTTGAAGAAATCAAGATACACTTTAGTGTACAACCATCTATGATACAGGTTAAAGCAAAGAAATTGAAAGATTAAAAGGCGATAGACCCAGTTATGGCCGACTGAAACAGACCATCACTTGCTGTCCAGATTTATGAATAGTATGTTTAGTTCATCCACTAAAATTGAATAACATGTACCTTTCTTCAGTTTGATGCTGCAGTAAAATGGTAAGGTCTTGCACAGACATCAAAGGAAAGATAGTATTGTGCCAATTAATAAATCACCACATTTATTGTAATTTGCCATCAACATCACCATTTTGCATGTAGGCTTTGTGTAGGCAAAAATTCTCTAAGAGGAGTGGGAGTGATCCCTCCCTTCAGACCTGGCAAAACTCTCACAATATGATGTCTCCCTCCCAAATTGGGGTACTCTGGCTACATGTGGACTGTGGTCTCACCAGGGAGTCTCTGGCAACTCCCTCTGCTCTCACATACCCATTGCTTGAAGTAACACCATGTTACCTCATGTTAGAGCAACGTGTGAACACAGGTTAAAGTGGGGTTGGTGTTTAAATTTCGATCCACCTCAAATTGCAGGGATATGCATCTTTAAACACTGTGTTTGTGTTAATCAAGCAAGGTCACAAGTGTTTATGGCCCTGATAAAAGGTATTTTCTAACATTTTACAGTAAATGGTATGTGAAGTATTTGACCTCATTACTATGGCAGCACTACCCAATCAATGAAAGGTGAGAACACAGACTGGAAAACACAGCCTGGGGGTTAACCTGTGGTTTTTACCTTATTACAAACACAATGTAACACCCAGTGTCGGGGGGGGGGGGGGGGGGTGGGGATGTGAGACCAAGCCTATGCTGTGTCTAACTGTTTCATATATCATGCATCATGGAAGAGGTGCTTTGAACAGTACTTCAAATTAAGAGGTTTATCCTCTCTACTTCAGATGGATTGTCAGTCAAGTTTATCTGCCTGGGTGAATGCTTTGTGCACCCCCAGCAGGATGATTTAACCACCAAAGCTGATTACACCAGCTACAAAATAGTTTATTGACTTCTTATACTCTTGCAAGTTTAAAATCCTCTTCACTCATTTAACTATGGACTAAATACAGGTTCAGCTAAAAGATCCTACCTTTGAGTTTGATGGATTCCTGTGAATTGCTTGGATTTCTATTTACTCAACAGGAAAAAAGCTGAAAGACAGATTAAAGGCTAAATTGAGCAGACTTAAAATTATCAGTGCAGTTTAACAGTGAGTCCATTGATTTCTTTGTTTGCTCCATGGCAAATAGAAACCACAAGTTAAATAGTTGAAAATAATTAATGGTCTCTCAGTTGTTAAAGTGGAAGAATTTAACTGGTTACAATTGGGAACAGTTCTTTGACTTGAAAGAACCAAGTTCTAGAAAAGAAACCAGGGACTCAAAAAGTCTTTCTCATCATTCTTGTAAACAAAATGCAGGTCCATTTTCCTCTTAATTGCCTGTATTTTACTTAATTACTGTCAATTTAATTCCTGTCATTAAAACTATATTTTCAAGAGTTTTCCACCACAACAATTAGATCAATTTACTAAGTACTTGAAACCCAAAGTTACTGATAGAGTGAAAGTTTTGCTCAATTGCTTGGTGCAAAATGTCTTAACCATCAATTTAAAATAAAGTAAAGTTTCCCACTTAGGGGCATACAAATTGAATTTTAAAGCTCTTAAATGTTGTGTATTTGCACAGCACAGGAACAGGTTTAAGGTCATATCAAGTTTTGACATGTTAGAGGGGCACTTATTCTTAGCATTTAGGTGAAATTTGCATTGAAATCTGATGTGTGGTTCTGAAGATATGAGCAAGTGAAGTTGTCACATTTTCAACAAACAGTAAACTTAAGCAAGCACATATGACATCATATCCCCACATTAATAGATAGTCTGTTGTTTTTTTGTAAACTTTTTAGCCTATTTTCTCCTCAACAGTCCCATATTATCAAACTGAGATTGCATAAGTGGCATGAAACTTTGCAAACTTGGCAATCCCCATGGGGAGGTCCTATTTCATTTAACGTCAAGTTCAACGAAGCAATAAAGGGAAACAAAGCATTCCTTGTCAATGTGACGGAGTGATATAATCTCTGCTGCCCTCAATACCACTTTTTAACAAAAATCTAGCAACTTCATTTACTGATATCTCGAGAAATTCATACATCCGATTTGAATGGGAATTTCACCACACTGAGTAGATTTAGTTCTCCTTTCACATGTGAAAGTTATTTTTTGCTTCACCTTTACGGAACAATCAGAGTTTCACAGAAACAGATGTAACTATGGCTCTAGTACCTCAATTTTCCTTCTAAAGTGACAATATACAAGAATATCTAGATCAGGCTTTCTTCCATTACCTTTGCCGAAACGCCACATTCATACTTTTTGTTGACACAATGCTACAGTGTTCACTGGCCTAGGGGGGTATATGAAAATTTTCATGTTACGTAAATAGGGCCTTGTATGCAAAATGGTGCTTAGTTTAGTTGCATTTTTCGATGAATATTTATCACAAAATTTGTCACTTTTTTGGTAAATCATCTTGGTTAAAGCAGTTTTTGGAAATTGTGAAGGGGGATTTTTTTTTTTTCAGTTTCAAAAAATTACTAAGAGCAACCATTTTGCCCTAATCTAGGCTATTCGCTGAAAAGCATTTTGAAGATCTAGAAATCTTCGAAAAATACAACTATGGTGAATTGACAGAGCACACCGATTGTGACTGGTTAAAAAAGTAGAAGTACACTTGGGTGTTTGGTAGAAAATTGAGGAAAATGCTGCTTTTTGTGACACCAAATAATTTCTATTTGACCAGTTTAAGTTGCTTAATGTTTTAATATTTTCTTGTATACTTTGCTCCACTCGAGACAATGCTGCTAATTGAGGAAGTGTGATCTATACATTGAAAAAGTCTGTTTTGTGTAAATTACTTTTGAAAAAATGTTGTGTAGATATTTCTCAATGTCTTAATCAAGCCTCTTCAGTGAAAGGTCATTTTCAGTCATCAAGATCAGAGATGTGCCTGATTGATTGTGATTGGTTGTTTGTTCATGCATACTAATACAAAGGAAGTCATGTGATTTGGCCTAGACACCCAAAAAGAAGTCTTCCAGTCAGTGCTATGTTTTGTGCATCTGTTTTCTCACTGTCAAAAATATAGTTGTAGTTGAAATCTTGATTCGTTGTAACAAATAAACTGAATTTTTTGTAAATTAGCCACATAATTTATATGAACCAGTCAAGAATAAAAACTTGAAAATCAGTGTGTGAACTGTAACCATGTTTTTAATAATCCTGAGATAGTCAATTGGAAAACAGGAAACAAGTGTGCACATAAGCATTCCTTCATATTTTTTCACGCACCAAAAAAAAAAGGAAAAATAAATGATAATTCAAATTTGTACGCAAGACAATTGACTGCTTCCTCTAAACCTCATCCTCCTTTACATCTTGATCTTGCAAAAATGAATATGAATATATATTCATTTATTCAACCAATCAACAAGGGAGAGTCAATTACAATTTGGCTCATGAATACTTTCAAATTTGTGTCATTGTTAATGGCCCTCAGTGAGAGGAGGTATGTCCCTCAAAAAAGGGTACTATACATATTCAACAACTGCTAAACATTTATACTATCAGAAATTTGATTACAGTCTTGTGGTACTATCAATTGATACTTCAAACTTCACACATTGGATCAACACCCCTACTACAGATTTGTAAACTGTGTTGGTAAGTGCGTAATGGCCTAAAAAGTAAGAGTAAACACCCGGGTAGACAACGGACAAGTTGGGTATTTCACCTCAAATCTGAAGAGAGGATGTTTATGTCATGCAGAAAAACATGCTTATGAGGCCTTTTTAAGAAATCAAGATACGTGAATCATTATAGTGGTGCGATTTACAGTACTTCAACTAAGACCGTCAGCAAATTTACTGAAATTTGATTTAAAAAAAATAAACTGGGAAGAGGTGGGTTGTGCCGATCAGGTCAAGGATAAAATATGTGAAACTTTGCCAAATGTGGGAAAGAAACACCTCTATGATTGAGCAGGTTTCACATGAAACATTAATTGAATTAATTCTCGATAGTTCCTCTTGCTTTATGGTTGGATTCCTTGGCGGAAATATCCGTAATTATGGCTTCCTAAAAAATACAGTGACTCTACTCATGCCTGATATTATGTTCATTATCACGGAGATTTAGAAGCTTACTTGTTAGATCAAAATTTTTTCAAAAGTACATGGAACTCTGTAAAGCAAGTCCATGAAAATCTGGCAAAACAATAGCAGCTTTCAGCCTATAATTAGAAATCCATATTTTTCTGGGTGGTATTGTTAAAGGTATAATCCTGAACTATGCTTACACCTTGACCTGAAAATATTTGGCATCTTTGTGTAAATAAATAAAGCTTCCTGAATCCTGAAGTTAAAATCCAATTGAGTTTCAATCACGAACAGTGCTTCAAAAGTCAAAATTTAAAAAATGTGTAGCTCATGCTCTCAAGGGACATCAGCAGTAAATTGAAGGGTCAAGACATATAGAGAGAGCTCCAGGCCCCAAAGGGAGGGGGGAGAGAAGAAAGAAAAAACATACTTGTTTTATATATTTTTTTAAAAGTGCCCTCCCCAACAATGTGGCAGAGATTTCTGTTAGCACTAAGGGTTGCAATACTGTACATTAGAGTTTAAAGGGGGGTTCATTTAAAGGGAGGGTGCAAGGTCCCCAGATTGCAGGATACAGGACTCCTTACATGCCTGCAATGCCAATAAGATGGCCCTAGAGGAAAAAGATGAAGAAAAAAAAAATAATTCCCTTTTGATTAATACTTTTCAAGTCCTTCTCTCCCAAGAATTTGTGGTAGTTATGCCTATTTAAACCTACATTACAGTCACCATTTAAAGGGGAGGGGGTGTCTGGAGTCCCCACATTGCTACTAGGATTATTTAGTGATAATGAAAATAAGGTGCACCATTCAAACCCCAGTATGTAGGAATGGCTCGATTTAAACCATTTGATTAGAAACTGGACTGTAAAACTTCAAAACTAACCAAAGTCTTCTAACTAACTAACCCTGGTATGTAATTTTGTTGTCTTTCTTTATTTTTTTATATCCTATTCTGCAGTGAACTCCTGGTAAACCATGCAAGCCAGATCGGACCCACAAAACTTCATTTCCTAGCCATCACTGCAATAACTCTGCCATCCTAAAAAGTTGGCAAAATTTGGTTTCCTGTTTGTGGCAACATATTTCATTCTACTGTAATGATGTCCTAAATTGACCTGGTTATAGGAAATATTTATGAAGATACTCTTAAAGGGGCATACTTGTTGATAATTCAAGGAGGATATTGGAAAATACTAACATGTGACAATGCTAAAGGGCTTTTCCTCTCACCCCAAATTACAACCTTTGCAGTAGTCCACAGAAATGGTCAATTATTCCACCCCTTTGATTGACAGTTAGCCTAGGCCTATAGCTCAAAAAATGCAAAGTAGTGCCAAAGCTCATATTGCACAACATGTACTGAGAGTGTTTTGATTAATTAACACCATGGAAGAAGGCCTATACTACCTTCTTCTAGTACACACTGGGGTCTTGCAGCACATGCCGTGACGTCTCTTCTTGAGAAAGCAACATAGACACCCCAGTACATCAAAGGCGGTGTGGGGTGTAACGGATATCTGAGTTTGTCACATGATCTGTGCCCTTAAATAAGCTAAGCTTTCATTGTATTCACACTGCGTAAAAAGCAATTAACACATCATGCTTTATTGACCTTTTAGCTAACCTCAAATGTTGCGTAACTTTTAGTGTATTTTAATATATCTGTTACTGTCAATCCATTAATCAGACGTAAAATGTGACTATATCAAGTGTCTGTGTAGTGAGCTTCATTCCCTCCCTGTGGCAATAAGAGGTAATCAGGCAGAGAAGGCAAGTGTAACAAAAAGTAAGAAGGATCTTTTCATCATGCCATTTTGTGCGTGATTTGAAAACATAGGCCTATCTGCATGGCCACAAATTCCAAAAGACCAAGTTGAATCATTATAAGTAAAGAGCAGTCCCCTGAACTTATTTTGAAGGAAAAGCTAAATAACACAATTTTCAACTGATTTCTCTTCAAAGTATTTTTCATTGCCTTTTATGACTTTACTATTGCATATTTAAGGTAAACCAAGCAGTTATTTCCAGTAAACTTCACATTTGAAGAGAAAAAACATTGTCACATGACTCCCAACAGCCAATCATGAAACTGCATAGTCTACTACACTTCTTTAATTTGGGATTTCTCATTCCTAAAACATTTATTTATATGACAGGTACAGTAGGGAATGTCTGAGCTTGAACATTTGTCACAGGTACATGTGAAGAAACCTTTACAGGAGGCCTACCCTTTAATCCCAGTGCAAGCCTGAATCTGTTGGGAGGTTTCTTTTGTTGAAGAGCTATGTGCCATAATTTCAGGAAGTACTTATAACCATGGCAATTAAGCAATTGTTTATCCATGTGAGTGACTATTGGTCTTATTCATAATGGCATACACAGCTGTTGTCATTATTAGTGTTTGACTGGTAATCCTCATTCAGCATCAGTATTAGTCCATTTTGCTCTTTATTATTTTATTTTCATCGAAGTTAATGATAAGAATGGACACTTTAATGGCCAGCTATTCTGATATAGATTAGTCTGTTCTTCCCACACAATTTTCCTATTTGTATGTCTGATTGCAAGTTCAGTATTTACCCTTTTTTGTATCCAATGATTATTTGGCCATTGGCCGGGTAAAAAATTAGTGGGCAACTTTGTGGAAAGCTTTTAAGAATGAAATGCTAGTTTTGAGAGAAATGTTGACAGTTGAAGGGAAATCAGAGAACCTAATACCATGTAAAGCGTCCATGCAAAAATTGTTGCAAATCTGATTTGCTTGCCCAGAAGTAGACAAATTCTTTGGGTCCTGCTCTCAGTTTGTAATTCTCTTCAGGTAGAGTGCCATCCATTTTAAAATGATATTGATGCACAACCTACATTTAAGGAAATTGCATAAGTGATGGCTACAATACACTTACATAGTCTCCAGATTTATGATGATACATTCATTTCATTTGAAATTGGGACCAATAAAATTACTGATGAAAATGTCCTTATTTTTTGTTACATCGGCCTTCTCTGCCTGATTACAACTTTGCGCTTCAGGGAGGAAATGAAGTTCATTACAGGCACATGCAGTTGATATGGTCACATTTCACATCTGATTGATTGACAGTAACAGATACATTAAAATGGACAAAAGGTTGCACAACTTTTGTGTCAAGCTAACAGGCTAGTCAAGCATGTGCTGATTTGCTTTTCAGTGTGATAACAATGAAAGCAGAGCTCATTCTAGGGAACAGATCCTGTAACAAACTCGATATTGACAGTTACACCGCCCACTGCCTTTCATCTACTGGGGTGTCTATGTGGCATCCTCCAGAAGAGATTTCATGGCATGCTCACATAACTTGGAGAGTCTATTTGATGTAACTGGTGGTTCTGACATAAAGGGCCTTACACTTGTTTTCTCCTAGTTTAAAGTGTTCCTTTGCCTCATTTTTTTAAAGAGAAAGACAAGATACAGATTGCAAAGGTTTGACATTTTTGCAGTTTTGAAGTGTTCTTTTCCCAAACCCTCATAATTATCAACAGCATATGGCTTTTTATTTCATTACATAGGTATGCTACCATTATTGCAAGCATCTGATATTACTGATCGAAAATTTCTATTCTCAATTGCAGGATGGTGGCGATCCAATTCAGATATCATCATGCTGCATACTGTCACCATATCATACATAGAGCACAACAGGTAAGTGTTGTTTTATTGGAAAAAATGTCATGTATCATATGTGCCTTAAACATTAAAGGCCTGGGTTCATCAATGGATGGGGACAGTAATACCAAAAGTCATGTGCAGCTGGGCCCATAGCCATCAGTAAGGGGGAATTCAGGGGAGATGCCAACAAAATTTATGACACACCAACTGCTTTCCCCTTCCATCACTGGTTTTTGGTAATTACAGTTCAATGAAAGGTCCTAATAATTGATCCATGGAGTACTCTGCTACAGTGTGAATGTTGTTCTGCCTATATGGGCTATTGCAACTTCTGCAGCTCCCTGCGACAAGCCTGCATGGAGTCAAGGGTTATACTCAGTATCCAAGTTGACAAAAGGTGGAAATGTTGGTAGCAAAGTCATGGATTGGTCTTCTTTTTTCATCTTGTTACAGAAATCCTCAGTCGGCACAGCTCTTTGATTGACACATCAAATTCAATTTGAAAAATGCACAGTAGCTTATGTTAGACATCATGTTCTGAGAGTGATATGATAACACTTTAGGGCCATGTATTTTCATCAGCACATGCCCTGAAGCAATCAACTTGGACGGTGTCAGGATTTAAGGATGAGTTTCAGACAGCTGTGGGAGGGGCTAGAAGTAGGTAGATTGGGAGAATTCAAACTTTTTGGAGTAATAAATATCTGCCTAAATACAAAACCAGTGCATTCAACTTTCAACAGTATATGATCACTACTCATACATGCATAGCCTAAACTATAGGCTTATTTTGAGGTAGAATCACTATAACCTACAATCCATTCTCCACATGAGCTTGTCAGTCAAAGTTGTGAAGGCCACAGGAAGCAATCACTCTACTCCTAACAATAGGCCAGTCTACCCTTTGAAGTTTACCCACTCTTTCTTCTCAATTGACAAAAGCTGCTGACAGGCCTTTGCCGCCTTTATACCCTGTGAGTGTGAACTACAATGGCAGTAGGACCTGTGTGTGTCAAGACCAATAGCAGGGAATCCCGCCAGTTTACTGCATGCTTACCCTGGAATGAAAGTGACAATGTTCTATGCTTAGAATCCTGCTCTGTGTTGAAAAATAATAAAACCTAATAAAAACCAGTGAAATATTTTAAAGGACCATTCTGTGATCTCATTTGTTGTATCCATGGCAGCAAGCACTTCAGACTGATAGGGTTACATTTTTGCATTTGTATGAAAAACTGAGACAGCTGAAAGTTTTTTCATCACCGTTTCAGTTCTGGAAACAAAACTTATGTTTTAGAGGTGGGTAAATGGCATGGATTACAATATGAGACTTCAGCAGACCTCATTGTTTTGTTATGATGAAATCAATGTGACAGTACAGGGTGGGTGCAGGGTAAGGGGTTGGGGGGAAGTGGGATACAGCAGTTATCTTTTACATAAAAAGTAACTAGCCTTTGATCATGATACAATTTGTTTCAGAGAACAAATGCATTGATTCATAAGTTCCATCAGCATGCCATCTCAGCTTAAAGGGCAATTGGGAGTCTTCTCAAATTTATTTTGAAGCAACAGCTAAAATCTCACAATTTTCTTCTCATTTCACTTCAAAATATCTTTCATAATAATTAAGGTCTTCCATATTGCATATTCAAGGTAAACAAAGCACAAAGCAGTTACTTCTGGTAGTTAATTTCACATTTGAGGAGGACAAATGTACTGTCACATGACTCTCACAAGCCAGTCATGAAATGACAGGAAAGTACTACACTATTTTAATTAAGGGTGACTACATTTCCCTTTTTAAATAGAAGAAAAAAAATCCATTCAACTTCTTTCTCATGAAAGGACTTACAAGTATTTCAAGGCACAAACAAAACTGTTACCTTGTTTTTCCAACGTGGCTGCGCCTCTTACTCGTTGAAAGAATAACTGTAATAGAGTGTAGTACACACGCACAGATTCTAGGTCCATACCATTTGGTTTGTCAACGGTCAATATTTCAGACAACTTGGGCACAAGCATAAACTCCCTTGTTTCCTTTAGTGATATGATTTGGTAACCAAGCAAATCTGTGATCTCTTTGCAAACTAGAACCTGCCATATATGTACTCAGGACAATTATTAAGGGATTAATGATTGGAAAATACACTGCATGGAAAAACTGACCATCTTAATCACCCTCCATCAAAGTTTGGGCAAATAGCAAAGGTCAATCACAGTTAAACTGTTTTTGTGTTGTGTTTTATTAAAACCTCTACAGCTGTATTTATTAGCTGACTGTAGTAAATAGTACTCAGCTAGTTGTCCTGGCCAAGTTCATTTTGAATAGTGTACCACTGTAAGACACTGACGTAGAGAATTGCAATTTGTGTTGTGATGTATGCAGACCAGGGAGTTGCTGTTTCTCAAATTTATAGCAATTAAGTCCCTGTCTTATTCTGCTCTAGATAGTACAGTCCATTTTGTTGAAACTTTGAATAGGGTGGAGAATCTGTTGAGATTATGGCTGTTTAAAATAGCATTTATCTCATGTTAATTGTATCTGCACGTTGCTTCCAGGGACTTACCATAGACTTAAAAAACAAGACGAACGTCTAGACGAGTTGCGGTGCAGACAAACCAAGTCGTCTTATACTTTTAAGGTGATTTGACGACTGTTAGCTACTTATAGCTTTTGGACTTTGAGCATGGACTCTTCTACTGTAACAAAGAAGTATATTTGCCTTTTTAAACAGGATATTCAAGGAGGTTTCCCTTCATGGGCTACTTCGTTTTCTGTACAATTTGCGCCAACCTATGGTGATGCTCTGTTTAGAATAATCATCCTTCTTTCAGAGAGGTTGAATCCAACTCAATACCACAGAGTGCACTCTAATGGTCAACTATGCACCGACTCAATAGTATGGTCAAAAATTGACCAATCAATCGTTAGATCTGACCATAAATTAGTAAATTTTTACCAAAGTGGGAGGTCAATGGTCTGACCATTGTTTAGGTCGGTGCATAGTGAATTAAATCAATGGTCAATTCGAGGCAAAGAGATGAAATGAACGAACGATTTGGCTAAAAATTTAGGAAAATCGGCCCATGTTTATGCAGGGTTTAGACTGTTGGCCCAATCAGCCTGGGGTCCAGGGGGCCTCTTTAATGGCCCCTGATGGGGTTCAGGGGACAAAGCCCTGGTAGGGGTCCATGGAGGGCTGGATACTTTTGTAGGGGGTGGCTGGAGTTTACTATCTAAGCGTAGCGCCACCATCAGTTGGCGCGGAGGGTACAAAGAAAATTTTGGATTTTAAAACCTCCCAGATGGCTAGAAATGGCATTTGCCAGGTTTATTTGTCTCTAATTCTGGTGAGAAAATCTTTTATTTTCTAAGATTCAAACACCCTTTTGAGATACTGATTAGCTCAGTTCATTACTCCACTGAACTATGTATCCTAGGATCGCAAATCCGGAATCCTGCTGAATGTTGCAAGCAGCTGTTCCAGTGCACGCCTGAGTGAAGTATTTCAGGGGCGTAGGGGAGCATTTCACTTTTGGGGCACAAGATTTTTGCCCAAGAAATGTAATTCTGCCTGTAGGACAGTCAAAGCGGAGCGCCACCACTAGTTGATGCGGGAGCGTCCAGAAAAATTTGAAAATCCGTCCCCTCAGACAGTAAAAATGACATTGCCCAGGCTTGAAAAGGGGATCCAAGCAGTCGCTTTTTTAAGTTTCAATTGCAGATAAACGCACGTTCGTTCCAAACTAAAATTCAACCAGAAAGACTAAGCGGAGCGCCACCATTAGTTGGCGCGAAGCGTACAAAACATTTTCAAATATCCGACCGCTCAGACAGTTGAAAATGGCATTTCCCGGGCTTATATGGGGATCTAAGCATTCGCTATTTTCAGTTTCCTTTTGTAAAAAATGATCACTTGAAACTTAGATTCTGCTATGAAGCGGTGTAAGTGGAGCACCACCATAAGTTGGGACGAAGCGTGCAGGAAATTTTGAAAAACCTGACCACTTCAGATAGGCAAAACCTTTGCTTATAGGGGGTCTTAGAAGTCACTAATTCGAGGATCTGTTTGCACAAAAATTGTTCACTTGAAACTAAAATGCTGCTAGGAAGACTGTCTGCGCGGAACTTCACCGTTGGTTGGCGCGAAGCGAACAGAAAATTTTGAAAAATCGGACCCCTGAGACAGTCGAAAATGACATTTCCCAGACTTATAGGGGGATCTAAGCAGTCGCTATTTGATCAGAAAATTACCAGATAAAATGACTGCCAATCGATGAATCCCGCATCATTTCGGGGAAACTACAAACCGGAATTGAAAACATGCTAATGAATTTTACTCTATTGCGACTCCTGGCTAAATTCAATATATATTGAAAAAAATGTGTGCCCCAACTTCCTGCTATATATGATTTTACTTTTGAAAAAATTAAGGCCTATGGGGATCTTAAAGCAGTCGCTATTTTGATCAGAAGAATCAGATAAAATGTACCACTACCATTGGATGAAATGAAGTAGATGATTTTTCTTCTATTAGTAACACTTATTGACAGAATTGTCACGTTACACGGTGTGTTGAAATGAATTTTCAAGCAGACTAACGGGAAGACATTCTCACCCTACATCATTAAATTATCGAAAATCAGATTACCCGATTCTCATAACCATTGCCCGTATTTGGCAATAGTTGAACAAATCACTTGAAAGAGAAAAAATGGATTTTATGATGAATAAGTTAAACGTTTTCCTGATAACACCACAACTCCCTGACATAATTATAACAAACTAGAGAATAATTAGCTCATAAATATCTTGCAAACTTTCCATTTCCGAAAAGGGCAAAGAGATGAAACGAACGAGCCACTTAGCTAGAAATTTACAGTTGCGAAATGTCTTGAAATGTTCAAATCTTCGTCCGAAAACCAACAATTTGACCCTCTGTGCACGGTCTAAATTTAGTGTCTACGTCACATAACATAAGCTGATAAGGGTCAACTTATAGTAAGCAGAAAGTTGCAACTTCCCGTATTAAAGGGCCAAACTTTTCACCCCAAACTACAATATTGCAGACGGATTGTTGGAATGATGAAATTCGTCTTCTACGGAATCTTTTACTCGACAGTTTATTCGTATTCATAGAACTGTCTTACTTATTGCTTTCATTAGGTAATCGTTTCATCAATGGCGAGTCATGGCCATACATAAACTTACTACAATGACAATATTTTCTTCCGTAGTAAAAGGAAAGAAGCGACAAAAAGTCCTTGCTATAGAATGTAATAAGAAACGTGTCTGGTTAATACGTTATGACAGACGAATCGCAGCTAATAGCTATAAATTATAAACATCGACATTTTGGTATTCACGTTTCATTATAGGACGTAAAAATGATGCAATGTATCTTTATGATTGATTACTGGATGGTTCGACACTATGATTTGTGTAAGACAATATCGTTCAAGTTTGATTAAATGCTGAACTTAGAAATAATTTGGGAAGGGATACTAGTGACGTATATGAACGGGACTAATACCGGGGAGCTGCTACTAAAGGCAGCTCCATGCTATGAGTTTTTTTAATATAGTTCTTCTGTCAATGCAACCATGGGACGACCCCCATGGTTTTTCACGGACACGGATGAGTGATATGTATGACTTTGCAGTGAAGACAAAAGGTAGCACACCACCAATTAAAGGGGGTCCCGCCGAAGGAGGTTACCCTACGAATTTAACACCCTAGAAAAACTTTTTTTTTTGGGGGGGGGAAGGGAGATTAGACCATGTTAGTGAAGAGATGTGTTCAATTTGTGATCTCTGTGTGGTAGGAAAGTAGTCGAAGTAATAATTCAAAGAAAATTGAAGTTATTTCAGGCATTTTTTGCAATATATCCTTCCGCGATGCAAAACGGCATTTTGAATGAGTCAAAAGACAGGAACCTGACTACTCTATTATACAGGCCCTCCTAGCACGAACTCAACATCGTGTAGGCAAATAATGGTGGTGTTAGTAAAAGAGGGGCAGCAGACCCACTTACCAGAAGATATTTATCCTTTTCAAAACGTGTCTTCCTTTCCTAAGTCATTGTTGTGTGTCTTGATATCCTTATTTTCTATCAGCCAACGAGCAGCAAGAACAACACTTCTAGGCCTAACATTTTCAGAAAAAACAGCCGTTTTATAACTTAATTTCCTCTTAAATTTGACAGGAATTACTTGGCTCTCTTCAAGTCTTATAGGTAAAGTTATAATTGTTGTCACCACATCAGACGGGACATTAACAACATTTTCCTTAATACTAAATTGCCCTCCTCGAGGAAGCTCACGCAACTGCATAAAAGGTGTTCAGAAATGCACCAACCTTTCTTCAAGACGATGTAATTTCAATTCTTCTGGTATCTCATATATTTTCATATTATTATCTCGACTTAATAACGGAACTCTACCTTGTTTTATATATTTTAAACAGGTTTTACAGACCCATCCTTTATCTGTACCTTCTTCCTGCTTACAAATATTAGTATTTCCACTAAATCTAACTAAATTCACCCACAGTGCAAATTCTTTATACCATAACTGCTCACAATAAAAGCAAACATATGTAGGCCCCGCCATAATTTTATTCCAAAAGCGATGTCGCAATTCTCTAATTGGACTCTCCTCTTCTTTTCTAAATTGACGCTTACGTATTTGTTCTCTAAGCATCATTTTAGTACTATCACTTGCAATACCCACACTACGTTTTATCACAAAACCTTTATTTTCCCAACATTTATACCTATCTTCAGTCACTCCCATAGACCCTTTCACCAATATATGATTACTCCTCTCATTTAAACAAACATCTGCTCTCTTCACATAACTTTGCATTGACATTTGATTACGCTCCTCTTCAAATAAAATGTCTCCTATTTTCAATATGTTACATTTAACACCGAAAAATTCTTCACTATGTTCATTAACACAACCCCTCTTCAACCAATTCTCTATAACGCTGCTCTCATGTCCAGATATCTTCTATTTCCAACACTACGTCATAATGTACTCCACCTGTATTGACTAAATAAATGTCACGTTTTTCCCGATTAACTACACAATGAACTTACAATGACTTGTCTTAAATAAAAATGATTATCTATACCCCTGTAACCAGTGATGCCAAACACCGAAAAAACAATTACCATCCCCACGTACTTTTCTCACACGAATCGGCCTACTCTCAACCGAAACACATTTTCCTATTTCAATAGACGGCAAATCAAACCCCCTGGTTTTCACAAAACCATGTTTAAAACTATCTACACAAGCTTCCTAAACATTTTTTCTCTCCAGCAGGTATCAACAACGAAAAAATAAAATGTACATGTAGATCTTTCGGAACGTATAAATAAAACCTCACGATAGTCATGTTCCCTACTTTCCCCATTATCACACCTCTGACTTTTTTCACATTCACTAGAACTTTTTTTTTTTGGTTTGTTCCCAACTCTGATATCATCATTTTTCTCCTCTTCATAACTTTTATCTTGAAATTCACCCCATACTTTCTTTTTCTTTGTTACCAACCTTTCATTTCTAAATTAAAAATCTTTGAACGGCCTTTCTTAGGCATTGTAATATTCTCCACATAACTTTAAACTTTAAAATAACAAATTTACCATAACCAGACACCTTGATATAACACAAATATTAATACTAGCCAAGTCATGCAAATAATATTTACCTGCCAACTGACCAATAACAATGTTTCCCTCCAACAGAAACTTACTTTGTGAATATTATCGTTAGTGTGAGAAATTCAGCCCTTTAAAGTCACAAAAACAGTGAACAAAACTCCTCTAAACTGTTAAACTTTTTACTTCACCGCAACCCCGACCATGCCACTTGAAAAGAATAAATCCCTACAAAGAAATCCTCATATAAATACTCAAAATTCACCAAACACCAATCTGTAATGAATTAAAAAAAAAAAAACAACCAAAATGATGGCGCTGTGTTAAATTAACAAACAACCTTTTCCCCCGAGTACATACGGACCTGGTTTTTCCGCAAGATTGTTACTAAAAATAGAACACGTTTCCAAATTTTACATGAAAAAAACCCCAATTTTACACTCTCACGAAAGTCATATTTTCACCAAAACTTAAAAACACGAAAGAGAAGTACCATCCCTACAAATTGCACTAAACCGTATTTCGATACCACAAAGCATCTAGGAGATAGAAATAAAGTGCCGGAAAAGTCAGAAATTGACATCGCGATAGTAACTGCAATAGTTGCGGTGCTGCCTGCAAGGCAGGCACCGCAACTAATAAACCTGATACTGCCTTTGTGCTTAGTGCTCAGCATGAGCAATTGAATAGAGAAAACAAGCCAATGTGCCACAACTGAAAAAAGGCTGTGGCAGACAGTTTAGATGTAAACTTGGCTAGAGATATAAAACTTCCATCTGAAGTAACTTACCTGCCCCATTTCTTATGTACATGAAGCTCCAGTGTGTCCTGATATTTTCAATTATTTTTCAATTTGCCAAAACAAAAAAAGTCATTTCACAACAAGATGTAATACCTTTTACTATTCATTAATTAGAATGAACCAGTTGCCTGCTAACCCATGTCCATGATGGCACTTTTGGTGGCTTTATTTGCACCTTATTGCTTGGTAGTTATGACCATGTTTACAATCATACCTTTAATCTGGCCCACTTCTTCTCAAAAGCTCTTGAGGCATTAAAGAAGAAAATTCATTGACGCATTCTTACAGCTACTTGTGATGTGTGGTCTGAAGAATAGGGACCCCTTCCAGCTATCTCTCCATTTAGCCAGCTTTGATCACATAGCTATTGCTTTGATGCAGTTGTTTTTCTGTCTTAAACACAAGATGAAAAGGTACCATTGGCTGAGGACTTCTATTTGTTATATTCTTCCTGCTTCCAGAGAAGCAGGTGACCTACTCATGGAAAATTTTCGAAATAGTTTTAATTCTTACAAGAGATGTTGCACAACTTCCGTCGGGCAAGACATCTCCAAATAAACAGAGCAATCCACTCCAGAAAAAAAAAAAAAAAAAAATTGAAAGGTTGCAGCTGTCTCTGATGTAAAATTTTTTGCAATAATAAAGACAACATTTTACAGATGATAGTGATATCAGCATATTTGACAAGCTAGGTAGACATAGTGCTAGCCAAAGCCATAATTTTAAATCACTGTTTTGACAGATGATTCTGTTATTAACTACTATACCCAAATTTGATGTTGCACAAGGAAAACAACAGCAGCAGGTAGCAAAACAATAACAAATAAAAAGAGCTGCAGCCTCTTAAAAGAACAAAAACAAAACAATAAAAAATAAGAGAGAAATAGTAATAATAACAAAAAGGAGTTTGAAAGACCAATTTTATGGTCTCATCTTTGACTGACATATTTTAGTCCAGGCTGAGCAGCATTTGTAAATGCTTTTCCTTTATTTAAGTAGATCGGGCAAGTTTTCTAACCAATTGGTTTAAAGGGGCTCATTGAGTTCATATTGATAACTTAACAAAAGTGTTAAAGGTACTTTCACTACCAAAATGGTTATAATACCCAGATTAGACATTAGGGGCCTATTCTGTGGAACTCCTTTCCAGATCACATTAGACATTGAACTTCCCTAAATTATTTTAAGGTGAAGTACAAACAGTTTCTTCTCGACACTCCTAATATTTAAGGCTGGATATAAACAATTTTTTATATGTTAAATGTTTTTCGTTGCGCTTACATTTTTTTCTGATCTTTTTTGCTTACTTTTTGTCTTATGTTCTTATGTTTTTGTTACATGTTTTGTTCTGCTTTCTTGAGGGGCCAGCCTAACTTAGTGAAAGCATCTCTGCTTCCCCCTGGCTCCTTTCACCTTTAATGTTAGTATTTATCTTTACATGTTGTATTGTGCAGTAATATGAATTTCTAGCAATTTGAGGTGAAATATAAACTTGAAACTTGAAGTTTCATATCTGATAGTTACAGAAAAAATGTAAAATTTTGAATTTTGTGGTATCCTGACTTGTAATGGTTTTGTGCATAATTTGAAAAAGTACCTGGTCACAGATTTTTCAAAACCAATTTGAGCCGTTAAGAACTCACTTATATAAAACAATTTTTTTTTATGTAGGATGTGAAGATCGTCTTAGTTTGACCAGAGAGTTGCCTCTCTGGCAACTTTCTGATTTGACCATTTGTTACTGGTATTGAAGGAAACTGAACAGGTTTGGGAAATTTGTTGAATTTCATGAACCAACTCAGTGAGGTGCTTTAAGTTGGGAATTCTATGTGCCAGTTCTTTGCCATGTAAAAACAGCAGATTATTCATTAAGTAAGTAATGGTAAAAATATTTCTTTAAAAAACATAGCATGCAGCACCAAGTAAGGTACAGTGTATTCTTATTTTTTGGTGTAGCAAAAATTAGCTATGCAAACAATAATTCTGAAAGTTTCTTAACAGACCTGCCTTTTTAAACATTTGGCTCTTCAAGGACCCCACACCTTAGCTCTTTTTTAAAGGACTTGCCCTCTCACCCCAAACTACAAATTTTTTAGGAGCCTACAGAAATTCTCTATTGGCTCAACTCTTTGATTGGCAGCTTGTTCAGACAATGTAGAGTACCAAAGCTTATATTACACAGCATGTACTGTACTGAGAGTGTTTTGACTATAAAACACAATGAGCTTTTCTATGCTCACCTTGACTGTGGTTGTGTTTGGATGAGGATAAACTTTAGACAATTGTGGCAGGGCTTCAAAAGAAGGTTAGGAGAATTGGTACTCTTTGTGGTGAGACAATTGGGACATGGGGAATGATGTTGTGTAAATAAAAGTGTTGATTCATGCAGAAAAACTCTTTGGTCTTATGAATCATGAGGAGAAAGAAAAGATATCATTTTCAAAAATATAGCTGATGCATCAAAATGACACTGAGAGAGTCCTTTTTTCTCCAATTAGTTCTGTAAACCTGGCAAGATTTACTCCTATGCTGAAGAAATGAACCAAAAAAGTGGTATTAAATCCTCTGATGAAAGCTTGACTAATCTTTGGATGTTTCTGCCCCATTTAATTATAGTTGAGTCAACAGTATACTTTTAAAAAAGGTATTACACCTAGCTATTGCCAGATGCTCCATCTTCCTTCCTATTTCCTAATTGCATTACAGTTGTAGCAAGAACAAACTCTTATATGATACACGGTTTCGTGTGTATATTATGTTAACAACTATGTCTGTACAAGTTCGACTATCTGAGATCACAAGATGTGTTTGGTCAAGTTCTGTTTTTGATTTTTAGATGGGCAGAATGATCTATTGACCCATCAGCTGAGTGGATGAAGAATGAGACTGCAGAACAATCTTAGAGGGCTTTCACATTTGAATTGAAGCAGGGGTGAGATCCAGATTTGAACCCCCTTGAAAGCAACTTTGCAGTGTGAAAGCTGGCACATTCAGGATCAGATGAAGAGATTCCGATCCACCTGCGGTAGGAGATTATATCTCATTTGGGGAATCATAAAAAAGGGGAGAAAGGGTTTGTTACCCCTTACCCTCCTAAATGTTTTTGAAGAATCCACAATTCAGGCAGAATCAGAAGAACTTCAGCAATCTTCTGAAATGATGGTAAGAGACATTTAGACCAAAACAATTAATTCAGCTCCCCTTACAAGACCAAAGACCCTAAAAATGGAACCTACTGCCATTGTCTGTGATGCTCTGCATAAGCAATGGAGTTGGAAAAACAAGCCAGTGAGCCACAACTGGAAAAAATGCCATGGCTCGCTTAACTTGAACCAATAGGTTGGAAACTGGGCCGTAAAACTCATAACTTACTCCCAATTCTAAATTGTAAGCACATTCCACTCGCCCCAATCTACTCCCACCCCACTAAAAATCCACATGTTCCCATTATCCTTTTTTTGGAGTCATCACATCTGAACTTCAAAGTGGAACCATGTTTTAGTTTATGAATTTTTAATCAACCTGACAAAAATTTACAATTGGTATCACCATGCAATGACTTTCGAACTGACAATCAAATAATAGCTTCACTTCAGAAACATTTTGAGAAGACATTCCCACAGAAGAATTATGAATGTAATAGCAGCTAGGCACTAGGTGGGAGTGTAGGACTGTTGCCAAAACATTGGGATAGTTGTTATTTGTTTAAAACTGAGGAGGACCTTTGGTGGCCATTGAACCTTGCCAGGATTATTAAAACACCTACACTCACATCCTGTCCTAGATTTCAATGCAAGCCTTTGAATAATTCTCAATTGTATTGGCGTAACCTTTGTACACTGTAAAAATGTAACAACTTCTAAAGAGTTGGAAAAACAAAGTACTGTTTGTAGGTAATTGAGGAAAGTGAATGTTTAATCCCCCCAAAATATTATGACACTTTAAAGTTACTGTATTTACTTTAAAAAGCAGACCTACATTGGATAATGGCACAAGAGAATACTACACATAAATTCGTTTCCATACTTTTGAAACATGAGGATGATATGAAACATGAGGATGACTAAATAAAAACTCCCAGGATTTAAAATTCCTTTTTAGTACATGGAAATAAATTTTTCCATTGGAAGTGAGGGTGTGCTAGACCCCCAAGGTGTAGGCTTCAGTAGACACGTCTACAGTACAAATATATGTGTAGCATACTGTATGATCCCTTGTGCATTTTTTTTTTACAGCTATTGAAATTTGAAATGGGCCCTTGGGTGAATGCCATCCCTGCAGTAGTGATGAAATCTGTCAAGTCCTGCTGTCATACTATATCACCTCCATAACCAGAAAGTTTCAACAGCTACAAACATATTTTCCCAATGGGCTTGTTTCCATGTCAAATTACTTAAATTTGGAGAAAGTTGCTGCTGAACTGCCTCAAAAAAAAAATTTAACTTTCCGTCTAGCCATGAAAAATGCATACCCCCAAATTTTTAGGGTGTTTGTTTGAATCTGTAGTTCTTGATGTGGTTGATTTCCACAAATTGGAAGTTAGGATTGTCACCCACTGTACAAAGTCATTTTTGTGACGTTTTCATAGTTTTTGAGCTTAAAGGGCGGGGGCAGTCATCCCAAATTACTGTCACTCTGGTGTTGAAGGGTACACTTCTGATTCAAACAAGCCATCTTTAGCCAGTCAGAGCTGGTATGATACCGCATTTATGGTGTATTTCCTAGAGCACTCAGCAATTATTGTTAATACCTAGAATTATATAGGCTTTTCTTAACAAATTTGCAGGTATATGCTACAGCTCCTTCAAGTAGTAGACACTTCCCATTCTGTTACAGACAATGGCCTCAAGCCACTCATGTATATATATATATATAGATATCGTTATGAATACATTTTGTACATCAAAGTCTGCTGTGTTACTTTGCAGCTATGCATTCCCTGGGAGCTGCACAAACAAAGGGTATTATCACCACAGTAACACCTAGGGATATTTTACGCAAGTCCCCTCAACTCCTTTGAGACAAACACCAAATGTTACTCCCAACAGAAATTCTGTTGCTTGTAGGAGTAGTGCAGTGCATGCCCAAGTGACACTCATACTCTAGAACATGTCATCTTTAACCTTCAAAACAAAACTGAAAACTCTCAGTACAGTACTTGCTATGTAATATGAGTTACTCTGCATTTTTTAATTTTATGTCAATCAAAGAGCTCTGCCAGTTGAGAATTTTTGTAGACTAAGTACTGCTAAAATGGTAGTTTGGGGTGATGAATATTAATCCAGAGATGACCAGTTGTGACCCTTGATTTATTGTTCTCCCCACTGTATTTCTTTTTTCCATTTCAAAATTTTTTGGCATGACTTAACTGTCTGAGGCATTGATCCCAGACTTGTCATGAGTCAGATATTGTACCGATAGACCAAACACTGGAGGTCCCTGCACTAGGGAGTAGCCATAGGGAAATTCCATGGTGACATAATGAAACTTTCCTTCTTATGTTTTGTTACATCCTCCTTCTCTGATTACACCATATCTCTTCAGTGAGGAAGTGAAGCTCATTGCATGCATACTCGCTATTGTCACATTTCTTAGATCTGATTAATTGATTGATAGCAACAAATACATTAAATTACGAAAAAAGTTAGGTAACGTGCGGTTAGCTAACAGGCCAGTCGCCATGTGTTAATTTCTTTTCATGCAGTGTGAACACAATGAAAGCATAGAGCTCAAATCATGCAACAAACTCCGATATCAGTTACACCCCACACCACCTTTGATCTACTGGGGTGTCTATGTTGCTTTCTCAAGAAGCAACATCACGACATGGGCTTACAGCTTTGTGAACCTTTTCATTTCAGCATGTATTTCCCAAGATAATGCATTTACAAATGAATCCAAAAGTAAGGCACATGGCAATCTCAGCAAAACGATTTGAATTTTATTATTATGCGATTTAAATATTAACTCATCGATTTAGATAGATATTTAAGAACTTGTCATTTAGGGCCTTATAAAACACTGAAACATAATAAACCACTTCATCAATAGTTTGTAACAGTCTTGCAAATAACAAAAGGATAACAATTTCAACAGCAAAACTTGTTTTAACGTACCTGTTTGAAGCAGAAGACTGAATTCTGGTCATATGGAAGACGGACTCAATGAAAGTAACGTGATGTATTCTTCAGTCTTCCCAGTCTTGGACTCAAATGTCCTTCTCCTTGTTTACTACAATGAATATAAGAGACAGACTTCAGTAAATGGAACAAGATCATCTGAACTGCAGAAAGATAAATCTTGGTATAACTGTCTTGAAAATGTCTAAGCCCACCCTCTAAGACAGTTAAATCCTGCTTAAATGGACAATCTGTTTAAAGGCTAAGCAGCCAAAAGCTTGAATGAAGAAAACTTCCTAATACTCTTCACTTCTAATAACCTTTGCATTTTAGCAGTGATCGCTTTTCTTGGCCCACATTGCTTTAGCGCTTATTATTTTGTTAAGGCTTACCCTCTTTATAAACTTATTGTGTTTAATTTGAAAGGAATGAAAAGGTGCCTGTTGTTAAAATTTGTATGCCCATTACAAAAGGTTGGTTCTGGTATAAGCAAGATAGAATGGCATTTTGTCATTGATTGAAAAAAATTTACAGTTCCAGGTCCCTGCTTCTGAAGAAACCACAGATATCGCTAAAGAATGAAGGTTACACCACCTGCCCTCAAAATCAATGGCAAAGCCTTTAATCTGCCATAAAAGTTATTGTTATGGTGGATGTACCAATCTATGGATTTTATAGATTAAATGTCCCTAGAAAAGAGGGTTCTTTCTTTTCTAGTGAATTGGTTGGTTGGTTCAAGTAAGAAAAAGATTGGTTGGTGGAAAATGGAGCTAAAATTGGAGTAGTCAGGGGAATCAAAAGTTGGAAGAATCAAAGGGGACAAGAATGAAATTGATGAAACACACACTGAGGTAGGGGAGTGCATACTTGTTTGTGCTAGCAAAGGTGTAGTGCGGAATTGACAGGTGAGGGCTGTTTGGCTCTCTTTGGCTCTGTCCATGTTTTACAAATGTCCGGGGGGAGAGTACATGCCTATAGGCTCATTTCCCTTTCCAGGTTGAGGGAAATGGTGAGAGACAATACTTTGCAAGTCTGAAAGCTGGTTAAATGGAGATTTACAGCCCAGTTTCTAACCAATTAATTTAAGTCAGGCCCGCCATCACCTTTTTTCCAGCGGTGGTTTTACAAAATTAGGGGAAATATTCAATTTCCAAAGGTTTACCCAGGATATACCTTTGCCAGATTCGCCCACATGAATCT